>OX155980.1:29922864-29965267 GCA_944548615.1 Micropterix aruncella
AAATTCATTTCAAACAATCATTTCAAATTCCTCGGCAGAAAAATCACCCATCAGGGAAAAGACGTCTCGGGCAATCATGATATAGAGCATTTCAAAAGTTGCCTGGCAAAAATAGATGCCTTGCTAATTTCTGGCCCTCGTAAGGCCTGGATCTATGACAATTATCTAACGTCACATTTGTCATGGCCCTTTCTTATTTACGATTTTACCAAAACCCAACTGTCCCGTCTAGATGCGCTGGTGACAGCTAGTTTAAAATCCTGGCTGTCCTTAGCCAAACCAGCTGTCCCCTCGACTCTCTTCAGGTACAAACAAAATTTTGGGCTAGCGCTAAAACTGCCCTCTCTGCTCTACGCCAACTCCAGAATAACCAAAAATTCGATTCTGTGCACCAAAGATCCGGCAATATCGAAGCAAGTAATAAGTGGCCGTAGTGATTCAAATGATCTACAATCCCGCGTAGACTTCCACAAAAAGTTCCTTACTGGAATCAGCCAGAATGGCACTGGTCTGGGGTATGGCAGTACAACTACGAGCGACGTGGACTTGAAGAAGTCTCTTTTGCGGGGAGATTACGACAGCAACAGTATGGCTCATGCTATTGGCCTTCAATGCCAGAATGATTGGACAACAATTGGGGACTTTTGCATTCCGCCTCCAATGCACTGGAAGGTAATGCTCTATGACTGGACGCCAGAGATGCTGAAATTTTTTTTGAATGCCTTTCAGCATACACTTCCAGACCCCAGTAACCTCGCTCGTTGGAGCTTTTCCGAGGACAGTTCTTGTCCCCTCTGTAACAATACCCCTTGCACAACTAGACACATTCTAGCTGGCTGCAAGGTGGCCTTAGATCAAGGACGGTACACTTACCGCCATGACAAAGTTCTCGCTGTTATTCGCGAGGTAATTAGTCTCTCAGTGGCTCGTGCCAACAAGGGTTTTGACAGTATCCTCCAAACCCCCAATACAGTTTGTGCGGGATGGCTCTAAAGGCAAAAACATTAAACTACCAAACCTTTCTAAATAATTGAGAAAGCTACAGATTGGATTCTGGAGGTTGATTCGGTCTCTAAGCAGTATAAATTCCCTGAAAGTCTCGGATGCACAGCCCTCCGTCCAGATATAACTCTTTACTCTCTATCTCGGAAGGTGGCCCTTATTGTAGAATTAACTGTTCCATGGGAATCAAATATCCCAAAAGACCAATAGTATAAATTAAATAAATACCATGATCTTGCAAATGCCGTAACCCGGAACGGCTTCACTGTTCATCTTCACGCGGTGGAAGTTGGCGCTCGTGGCTTGCCAGCTAAATCTCTATTTCACCTCTTTAAAGATCTTGGCCTTTTCAGAAAAATTATCAACTCTTTCTTAGAAAAATTATCTAAAACTGTGATTTGCGCATCTCAAATTCTATGGCTTCGAAGGGGGAGTGAATGGGTGGTAAGGTGAACGCTCACATGTGGCAAGACAGCTGTCCTAAACCTACCACAGCCGGTTCGTAAGTCCGGAATCCACTGCTCACCCCCCAGAAGTTTAAAAAAAATAGTATTATGATGGCCCCGACTCTGGTCGGTGAATTCCATGGCAGCTCCGTTTGTATTTATTATACATAGAATGAAAACATCATTTGGACAGAGACATTGCATCATTTGGACAGAGACAATCTGATCATTACGCCGAGAGTTTACAATCTGACCAATATGGAAATAAAAATGAATTTGACATTTAAGGAATTCAAATATAAATTAAAGAAATGGTTATCGAATCATGACAGACTAATCATGCATCAAATGTTAGAAATAATAGTTTAATAAAACTTATGTGCACAAATTATTAACTTATTTTTAAACATGTATGTTGAGTACATTTGAACATTTAACTAACTATCAAAATTTAACTGACTTTGTTGTTATATATTATTTTGACAATGAATTGTACTTTTTTTGACTAGGTGTTTTTATATTAAATCCTATATTACTTAACATATATTAAATATTAATGACTGTTTCGTTCTTTTCTCACATAAAACTTTATTTATATTATTCAATCAAATTTTATATTATATTTATTGCCGATTATATAATGGAATTGAATTTTATTTATTAAATTATCTTTAATATTTATTATTATTATTAATTTTTTTTGAAGACCACATTTTAGGGAAATTAAGTGTTATTAGCTTTTTACTAAAACTTGTACATTTGTAAGCAATCAAGCAATCAAGCAAACTTGATTGTAATATAAGAGTCCTGCACACCCTAGAACGGGCTAGTCCCAGTTGGATTAGAGAATCAAATAAGCAAAAGGTTAGGGTTATGCCATTCGGTTTCTATTATTTTTGTAATCAAATCAATGTTTTATAATAATTTATTCTTAAATAAAATAAATAAAAAAATCATGCATCAGATGTACTTTGTTAAGTAATTGCACACCACTTTCGTGATTGAAGCTTCCGCTCCAATTTAAAGTATTATGATGCGGTTCAGCTGCGCATCCCCGCCTATAAATAGTTTTGCAGGGGCGGAAAGGAAATCCCTATCCATCTCCCTAGGGTGGGGAGAGGGGAGGGGAGAGGTGGAGACTTATTAATTTAGACTAAGTTAGATAGCGACTACAAATTCAACCTCAGCTTTTTTTATTACACTAATAATATATAAGATAAGATAAAAGATTAAAAGTATTTATTTCCAATACAACAATACAATTGTGTAGGAATGACAGTAATTAATCTTAAACTAGTTACTCAATTTAGCCAAGAGATGATATACAATATATAACTTTAAACTTACCAATTTACAAAAACAAAGACTATATGATAACAGTTTACAACAAAACAATTAACGGTAAATAATACGTATTAGATTAAATGGGTAGATACGATGTTATGTATTTTCAAAATATTTTAAGAAGTCGTTATGAGCATATGTCGTTATGAGCTAAGTATTGAAATGCAAAATGCAAAATGTAGATATTTATATATTTGTAAAAATATAACTATAAAAATACTCGTAAAATAAAAAAAAATGGATTACTCAATATAAATATTTCCAAAGAGTTAATAAAAGAGAGACTTTGAATTATCTCAGAAATTGTTAACTATCACGAAGAAATTTGAGTTTTTAGGGTTGTTTAGTTTTCCGTAACTATCTAACCAAGGAAATAAATTCAATCGGTCATTTTCAAACCCCCTAAAGTATACACTAAATCACTTTTCTATAAATTCTAGTACTTAAAGATAGGTTGCCTGCAAACGATGTAATTCAACTACAAAGTAAGAGTCAATTATTTGGTGGTAAAGAAGCTACTTCAGTTTCCAATTCATTTCGAAAACCCGAAAATCTCCTTGCTTTTATGTAGATTGAAAGCGTAAGTTTAGCGAGTTAAAATACGACATGAAGGTTATTGATATTTTAAAGAGGGAATATAATTGATCGTTTTATTAGTTGAATCATAGCAACAAGTGAATACCTGTAGTATCATATAATTTTGAAAACCACATAAAGCAAGGAATTGTTTAGGCGTTCCTTTGAAAATGAGATAAGCAACATTTTTTTTGTAAGGAAGTATTATCTTAATTTTTTTTCAATGCGTCTTTCTTTAGTAAACGTAATCACGTAACATTAAAAATATTGCAGAAAATTTCCCATTTTAAAAAATTGATACTTCTTCTTCATGTAAATTAAAGTTGCTGTGTTTATTAAAACGACTGATTAATTTATGATGAGCAAGTAGAAAATAAAGAATGACTGTGAAATAGGGTGGAACGAAAATGGCCTTTTATTTTTTTTACAGTTTAGTTCTTAATAGTGGGGAAAAGTTGCATTTTAGGTTCAAAAGAATTAAAAAAAAGTCGGTGGCAATACTACAACATTTTGAGGTGCCGCAACAAACTTAATGTTAGTAAAAACAAAATGAAAAAATATTAACTTTGATAATTTTTTAATGAATTACTCGTTCACATAATGTTACAAAAGATGGTTTTAAATACATAATGTGTTTTAGAATTGGAAAAACATATTAGTGACAAAATGGGCTCGATAGCGTTTCTCTTCAACTAAAATCGGAAATTAGTTCATGTAAACGAGACAGAGCAGTACGTCAGAGCGGAATGTGTAATGAACGGTTGTCACCGAAGTTAAAGCAGCTAAATCTAACACCGCACGTGTTCAAACTTATTCGGGCGTCTACAAGTTTGACAGGCAGTTTTGGTGTTGGAAAATCGACAATAGTTCATTTCATATTCCGTTCTAACCTATTGCTCTGTCTCGTTCGGTTGAACTAAGTTTCTATTTTAGTTCACGAAGAAACGCAATCGGGCTCATTATAATAATTAAAAAATCTGTTGTGTCACCCCAAGACTTTCCTGACTAGTATCCGGGGAGGTGCGAAAAAACAGCGACATTTTTTACTCTATTACCCCTAATTTTCCCCAACCGTAGGTCGTAGAGACCCCAAAATCAACTGGACTATTCACACTGACCATACCTATCGATTGAAGAAAGAAATTTTGAAAGCGGGGACAATATGTAATCAAGGTTCCCCAAATTTGTATGGCAGGTACCCCAAACGTTGGTCGTAAGTACCCCAAAAACTAATAGGTTCTTCCGATGGTTAACAGAAGCTTCTATGCCAATTTTAAACTTAGACAGATTAAGCGTCTGGGCGCTATCGCGGAAATAATTTTTTCGCCGGGAACCCCAAATTTGTATGGGAGGTACCACAACCGTAGGGCGTAGGGACTCCAAAAACTAATGGGTTCCTCCGACGGTTAACAGAAGCTTATATACCAAATTTCAGCTCAATCCGATTAAGCGTCTGGGCGCTATCGTGGAAGAATACATACATACAGACATACAGACATACAGACATACAGACATACATACAGACAGAGATCGGTCTGGAAATAGTCTCAGTCGTCTCAGGGAGTCTCAAAATATATATTCCCATCTTCATCTCAAAATTTTTTTTTAGCGCGATCACAATACTTTCCTTTCCGATAGGTCGTCAGGAAAGTAAAAAATATATTTTGAAATGTTAAATTGTGTATCTCTTACTTCTGTATCCTTAATGTTTACAAATGTTACAGCTGCAAAATGTTTGTTTCTACTTCATTGACACATTAAACTGAATTTTGGCATATGCTGCCGTAAGTCAATTTTTGCTCTTATGTACTATCCTTCTGTTGTAATTGAACCACAGACATGTTGAGCCGATTCGGCCACCAGTTTCACAGCTCTTTCCACTGCTTGCGTGTGATAAGGAAGCCGGGGAAAGTCGATAACCGGGTCCACTTTACTATTTGCTCCAGCTTTAGATACCTTCCGTATAAAGTCTTTCAGAGAGTCAATGGAAACAGATTTTAACAAAAGGGGTTCAATTAGGTCAACTTCAGGCCACAATATCATATCGATGTAATCCTTTTCATCGAAGTTTATCTGTGGAACTTTAAACTTCCTGACCCCGCCTCTACTTTCTTTTCTTGTTTTTAAAACACGCCGTACACCAAGTTTTCTTTGAATTTTGCGTTCATCGTATTATTTTACAATTAAGCTCTGTGCTGACATCTTTTATTTAAAAATTGTCGGCAAAATAATCATACAATACTTTTATTTAGCCATTTTAGGACGATTTTTCAAATATGGATAAAGACTTGCATTGAAATGGATCTATAATTAAAGGCGACAGAGTTATTTTTCAGCTCTAGAGCTCAGTGTTTCTTTAATATGCAATAGCAAATCAGCAAAACATAAAAAAAGTACTGCTTTTATTCGGAATTAATCGTTAGAATGCCCAATTCATTTGGAGAAGTATATATTTTTTAAACTAAATTTTAATTATTTTCTAAACTTAATAAGCTTGTAATAAAACAAGAATAACATTATATTGAAACAAAGCTCTTACCTCTTACCTTGATTTTTAAAAATCCATAATATACAGTTTCAAAGAAAATCTGAAATTTGACACACCACTGAATTGTACACAACAGTGAATAAATGGGAATATTTTAATTTCTATTTTACGCTCGGGATCTTCTCCCAACTTTCACGGCTTTTTTAATTTTCTGTAAATTTACTGAGAACCTGAAATGTACCTTTTCCGATTTTCCAACTATTCCTTATAAACTAGATATAAAGTAAATTAATTAACTTTAAAATGACTTGTCCCGCCGGCATGTACTAGATTGATTAATCACTATGCGGCGACGGCTCGCAGCCGCAAACGGCCACGCGTAAAGGTAAAACAAGACCGCATCCTATAAGCCAAGATGCAGCGACAAAAAAGTGCAAGAGTTTTGTAAAATCTGATTGATACTTTCAGATCAGACAACATTTTAACCATAAATGGTCAGGGTACAGTAGGGCGGTGTCGACTACAACGGACGAACTTGTCACCTCAGGCTTCAAATCATTCTTTCAGCCGTGGGATGAGCGTAGAAGACTTGAGATAAGACAAAACTATTGTCTAGCTCACCAGCAGTCCGTTAAAGACCGACGCATTACGGCGAGGCACCGGGAAAGGTACCCAGCGTTCAGCCTCGCCTCCTAACTACCAATTTTGGTAGAATATCTCCGTCTGGATGTCAGGGCACATTCAGCAGGCCAGATTTCTGGACATCTGGCGCTGGCGTACTAGAAAAGGAGTAGATTTAATTAGAACTATTTTTTTTGTCGCTGGCTCCCCAACTACAATTATTCGTTTCAGTTGATGACATTTCTTGTTTAAAGCAATTTCTTTTATACTGGAATATTAACCTCGCATGTATGCCATTTGTGTGTATTGATACATTCCACCGGCTGAAGGAATAATAATCGACCTGTTTAAGCAGCAATCTGTCGATTTATTTAAATACTTGAAAATTAAATTAAAAAACCTTCAGGTTGTTATATTTGTAATATATTTAACCCTCCATATACTAGGTGACTAAATCTCACACGCCATTCTAGGTAGAGTTTGACGTACCTCGAAAGAAAAATGAAATTATTCAACAGTTATTATTAGGAAATTTTGTGTAATAACTAATAATGAATAGGTTTAAGTAAAACAGTAAATTTAAATAGGATGAATAGGTTTATGTAAAAAAGTAAATTTATGCATTTTAATAGACTTTTATAAAAAAACAACAAAACTCAATTTATATTCAATCCTTTCTTGGGAACTCATAGAAAAAGTCATACAAGGTGGGGTATGTGATACCCACGCGTACTTTGCTCACGCTCTGAGGTTGATGCCGAACTGGATGAATTGCACTAATCGGAACGGCAACATCGCAAATGTTGCAGCTACTGAGAAAACGAACTCGCGCGTTACTGCTGGGTGTGTAATACCCCACCTCGTACACGGAGGGTTTTACTTACATTCAATTAAAACAGTACAGTGGAATAATAGTGGAAATCGCTTCGAAATTTGTATAGTTTACTTATAGTTTTTAAGCTAAGAATGTGTGCAAAAGAAATATGCATATATCATTTGCATACCAACAAGTTTAAATTAAGTTATATCAAGTTATATATATGGTATATATGGGAAGCAATTCATGTATAGGAGAAAAAAATGTCAATATTGGCCAAGCAACAAGTAGAATTTCTTTTATTTTCAAATTATAACCACTATCGTTAACCTTTCATAAAATGGAAGAGAAACCCAAGGATTCCTATAATGTATATGGATTAATGTGTTGTAACGCTATAGACCATATTGGTGGGTTATACTGCTATATACCATACCTAAATAAATAGACAAGGAGCCTAAAATAAATTATACACAATGGATCGGTTTGCGATTATATTTTTTCGAGCGCCCTTTCGTAGTTTTTCCGACCCTTTATTCTCGCTAGCACATAAATGTGCATAGCAGATCATCTTATCGGATAATATGTACTTAGTGGAACACGCTTTGAGCGGTAGTGGTATCTTTATTTCTTTTAGTATAGTCTATGGGCGGTGTGCGATCTTTAAATAGGTACCTACCTACTTGGAGTAACCTTATAATAAATTCCATACGAATATGTACTATTTTGACGTATTGATTTTTGGTATTCCTGTACAGGCAAACATGGGGCGACCACATGTTCTCACCGAGCATCACAGTGGACAGGGTAGAAGACATGCCTCCGTCTGACGAATATCCCAGCAATTCTGACATCAATCAGCAGACCAATACAGAGCCGACTCAGGCGTCAAACGCAGCGACGTCAGCAAACATGGGGCGGCGTTTGTCCTACATGCGTGCCGTCTCTGGAGAGCAACAGTCGCCATCGAGGAAGTTCAGCAGCGTGGTCTACATTGATCAGGAGTCCCGCGTGCAGTCCGTGCTAGAGGAAGCCTTCTCCACCCCCACATCGCACGATCACAGTGAGGACGAATGGGGAGAGGTAAGGCCTTGTATTTCTAAAAAAAAGTTTTTCTTCGAAAATTTCAAACTCTATTTCTTTCCCGTGTAAATCGATGAAGCATAGTAGAGTTACAAGACTGATCAGCGGCAATGTCAAAGGAATATTCCAGATCACCGTGAGCGATAGTGACGCTACGCAACACCGCGATAGCCTTAGTTCGTTATCTAATCAAATATTCGACTTCCCATTCCCTAGCACCAATGATATACAACGAATCTTACGGAGTATGCTTCACTTCTTGCGATTCTCTCTTTCAACGACGAACGCTCGGCCTAGCGTAGCTCAACGGAGGTATTCTGTAGGGAAAATTGCCATTATCATCATTAGCATCACAACCCATTATGATGCTTAATTTCATCGAGAATGGGACTTTGGTTTTCCAGGTATTCGAACCAGGTATATTTAGGTCTTTGACTACAGAATCTAGCCATCGCAGATTTGGTCGTTCAATATCGGTTTTCCAAAAAAAAAAAATTATTCTCTTTCCCATATTCGTTATCCACCTGTGCTTTCTAATCTTCAGCAATTGCTCAACATTTTCATCATTATTCGTTGATCGTGCCATATTTATGGTAGGTTTGTGCTAAAAGCTATATCGACCCTTTGCGGAACACTTGTCGTAAAAGCCAAAACGCTACTTTACAGGAGGGGCAAAAAACAAAAAAGTACACGTGTTTTTTATTGTATTTTTATGGTTTTTATAGTTATATTGATATATCTGTGAAATATTTTCATAAAATTTTGAGTACTTTTATTTGATGTAAACCAGAAAAGAGTACGTGTTATAGTTTAGGAGTTAGTGTGGCTTTTACTACATAAAATTTCATGTTAATTGGTTATTACGACAAAAATAGTTTCATGAAATACTGAGACGTTCGTTGTAAAATACATGTATGTAATAAAAATAGCCTGCTATTTGTGTAGTAAAAGACAGGGTTCCATAGAAAAACGAGACTTTATTGTTGTAAATGAATAAAATATAATTAGGTTTCTTCCAGATAGAACGTATAATCTAGGAGCAAATGATGTAATGCACTATTTATCTCTTAGAAAAACTATTATTTTAGAATAATAAAATACAATTAACAACAAAAATAGTAACCAGTGGTGTTATAATTGAAGTATGTTTAGCAACGTCAACTGGGGCAACTTAAAATCATGTATGACTTTGATTGGAGCTCTGGAGTGACATCGGAGATTGAGGAGGAGATTATAGATATCTATCCACAATCTCCTCCACAACCTCCGATGCAACCTCATCTTCTTCATCTGTTTTAACTAGTGCATCACTGATTTTGGCATCATAGGGCATTTCCTGAAACTCTCTGTGGAACCATTTAGGAATTGTTCCATCCGAACACAATTTCTTCAAATCCGAATACTTAAATGCAGATATGGACAGTTTTTTGGAATACTTTGGAGCTAAGTTGAAGCTGTTTGTCACTTTCTGGTACTCTATTTCATGGCTTTCGTCAATCCCTTCTATCTTTTTTCCTCTCCCTTTGCCTTTACCTTTCCCCTTTACTTTCTTCTGCACGTTTTGGAAAAGCAAAACTTTTTCGCTCAATGCTTCTTCCTTCATAGAATATTTAATTTCCATTTGATTCAAATTCTTTTTTTTTTACCGTAGCTACTCGAATATCTTTGAATTTTAAGTTTTTTACTGTCTCTTTGGTAAAGGTTTTCGTCGCGAGCTCCTCCCAATCAATGAAGTCTGTGTGCTCCATACAAGTAACTGAATAAGGTCTACGCCTTTTTCTTGCACTTTCAAAATATGAAGGCCATTGTGACGGACTCCACACTATAAGTTTTTTTACTTCGGCTTCAATTGTCGCATGTACATAATCGGCAGGCATCTACGTATGTCCAGGTAGCAAGTAATTGATCCGAAGCACTTGAAGATTGTTCGAGGTATGTAAAAAGTAATTAAGGACGGATAAAACGACTTTATTTTTATTTTGTCCCGTGCACGAATCACAGTATAAGACAGCGTTTTTACACCCTTTTTTATCAAGTTCTTTCAAATACAAATACAAACAAGATGCAATCTCAATGCTGCCTCGTTTGCCATCACACTCACCCCAGGCAAAACAGGAAACATTGTGTGTGATACTCTAATAAACGGTGAAATTATATACTGCGTATTTCCGGGAATAATATAAAAGCATGCTTTCCCCAAAGGGTGTATTGAGAACCTTCTGTAAGTCAAAACTACAAGTCAGAGTATCAACATCATTCAAAGTTTGATGAGCTTTGAATCGGCTATACATGGCTTCTTTCTCTTCTAGGTGTTTCTTCCATTTTTCTTTATCAGTTTCAGTCATTTCATTTCCAAAAGTCTCTGCTTTAGTACATAATGTACATTTATCCTCTCTGGGATGTGGAAGCCAAGGTCATAATCTCCATTAAAAATCTTTCGGAAGATGGTTTCATTCACAGCCTTTTGGTTGTTTAGTTTACAGTCCTCAGTCCTGAATAATTTGGACAGATTTTTCAATTCATGCTGCAGATACATACGTTTGGATTTCTTTCTGTTGTAATGTGACGGGCATGCAGGAAGTTTCTCAATAAACGTACGTACATAGATTTTATCTGATTCTAAATATTTGTTAGGAGCACTTCGCGTTCTCTTTTCTTCTTGTGACATACCTTCCTTTTAATTAGATAAAGTGTACAGCAAAAATCTCTGCGTTATGTCTAAAGTTTTCAATAAACATTTTTGGCATACCTTCCTATGATCTTCAACATCATTTATAAAATAATCGTAGGTAAGATTTCGTTTGATAGAATCCGTTGTTTTACGCCTAATAGGTCCTGCATGTACAGAGCGAACTAGCCAATCACGTCGCCGTTGAACATCAAGTTTCCAGAAAAATGAAAAAATGGAGGTTCGTCTCTCGTCGCTTATTTCGTAGCAACATCGATTACACTTCTCTGGAATACACGGATTAATTAATCTGCGTAGATTTTTCTTCGATAATTTTCCCCTTTCTTGTTGAATATTGTTTCCCCTCATCTCTCTGTTTCTTGTTCAACTTTTTCAAATTTTGTCGTTTCTTTTTCTTGTTTATCTCAATGTTTAGCCATGGATATCGATCCCGGCAATTAAACTGCTGCACCTCCAAGCAAGCCGACGATATGCCGCGAGCCGCGCTCCAGCGCAGGTGTTTACTACGTAAACAATATACTATAGGTACCTTCACCATAGCTACTAGTAAAACAATCATAGCTAAGCTACGTTGTAAAACAATCATACCCGTGTTTTGGTTTTTACAACCAATGTCTGCAGAATAAATGAAAAGATTGTGTCTGATCCTAAGGGTGTAAAAGCCATTTCCAAATTTTGCCATCCTTTACGACAAAAAAAAATAGAAATATTTTACAGAACATACGTTGTATCGGCCACGCAGTAAATATTCGGTGTTTACAGCAACTACTTTTAATTGGAATGTTTTTACAGCATTATTTTTAAGAAATACGTGTTTAGGATACAAAATTTTCTGTGCAGTAAAAGACATTTTTATGGGAATATGATAACTCTAAATATACAGATCGATAGAGCTCGCAAAACTGAGTAAGACTGCATCAAAAAGTGATTTTGGCCAAAATGGCTTTTACGACAAGTGTTCCGCAAAGGGTCGATATTTTGCGTTCAAAAATGTCTACTGATATTTTCATCTAGTCTAGTGAGTATTCACGTTTCTAAGTCGTAAGTTAAGATGTCTGGTCTGATGATTGTCTTGTAAAGGGTTGCTTTAGTTCTCTGGGATAGCACACGGAATTTCATTTAAGTCTGGAGTTTGAGGTAACATATATTTTTTGCCGCACTAGGGTAACCTCGAGAACTGCGACCTCGAGGAAAATTGATAGACGGGCGGAACTTTGTTTTCTCAAACTCCCGCGAGTTCTACGCGTGTTTCCCTCGTCTATTTATTTGTAGGCCCAGGCCGGCGTATTTCCTTATCCGTATTGGTTAGACGTTCGCCTAGAGCCGGTGTGAGATGCAACGCTTATATTGAAAAGAATCAAGAATCGTTTGGTATCGAATGGGAGTGCAGCAGCCGCTGACACGCTGAACGCATTCGGGCAAGCGAGTACGTCGGACTCCTAAACGCTTATATTTCGCGTTTCCCTCATCGATTTGTTCGTCGACCCGGGGCGACGTATATCTTTATCCATATTGAGTTGGACGTTCGCCTCAAGCCGGCGTGAGACGTAGCCCTTATACTGAACAGGAACAAGAGTCGGTTGGCATCGAACGAGAGATCAGCAGTCGCTGACATGGAGAATCCATATCCTATTTTGAGCAAAAGTTCGGATAAATGCCAAGCTTTAGCTGGGCAATTATCAGCATCACCCTTCAAGTTGATCCTCTTGTTATTCGTGAGGGAAAGTTTTACAATGAGAGGCCATAGAATAATTATAAAAACACCTTTCTTATTATTTTAAAATCAGTTTTTTCCCCGATTCACTTTCCTAGCTTAAAGACATATTTTTCACTTTTTTCCGTTTCTCATTAAGAGTTCATTAGTAAAAGTCCTGCATATAATTTCTAGGTCTTTAAATAGGGATTTGTTAATTAAAACCAGTAATTGTTACTGTTTAATAAAAAATTAAATCAAGTGTTATATTTTTCCTTTTTTGAACCCCCGATTATTTATTTATTTATTCTCACATTTCACAGGATTAAATTTAAAAAAAATCCAAATACTTACCTCATTATTTAAAAAAGGGTATTTCCCTGAATTTCACTTTTACATCATAACTGGTTATTGAGTTATTGTTTCCCCTTTTAGGGATTGAAGATTCGAAGAATTTCTAAATACTATTACTGATATTAAAAAGCCCCCTTTTCTGCCTAAAATTTGCTGTCCTAGCTTAAATGTATATATTTTCCCCTTTAGAAGTTGTGTGGCGAGAAATCTTCAATACAATTTCTAGGTATTTGTATCAGGAACATTGAAGAATTAAAACTAAGCTGATATTTCGTCGGGCTTCAGATATAATATGAAAACCGTAGTCACATTTCATATTTTTTACTTAATCAACTCCCGATTATTCCGTTCTTGGGTTAAATTTGGAAATGCCACCATATATCTATGTATCTCATTATTTTAAAATTCGATTATTTTCCCTGACTTTCTAATTTATAGATAAACCGGTAATGAAGATATCGTTTTTCGCCTTTTGACCCTTTTAGGGTTTGAATTTCGAAAAATCTCTATTAACTAAGTAAATACCTATTACTTAGTTTTAAAAGCCAAATATTTGCCTCAAATGTTATTATTTTTCATTAACCCTTCGAGTAGCGGCATAATTTCATGGCAGACCCCGGCATTTTATTAGAATTTCTTGCAATATCGCCGCACTCGACAAAAAGGGCACCTTGGAAATTAATTTTCCAGCCGATTTTCCCACCATGTCGAGAGCAGCCGGTAGAATAAATTCTTCTGCAATAGTATGAGGTTTTTTGCATTTAGCCAACCTGTATGCCACCTTGAATGATGCTAACAGTGCGTTGTTAGGTACTGTGACTTGCTGAGTGAACAGGTTTTTTGTTTTATTAAATTTTGTCATTTCCGGTGAAACAAAATCACGCGATTTTTCAGCCATAGTTGGATGAATTGTCTCGAGATGTCGCTTTAATTTACTTGGAAGCAAACTTTCGGACGATAGTATTTTCAAACACAGAACACACTGCGGTTTTTCTTTATTGTTTACTTCTATTGAAGTAAAACCAAAGTCCAAATAGCTATCATGGTATTTACGATATTTTCGCTTCTTTGGTTCCCCGCCGCCACGATGCTTTATCACTATCATTTAACTACCGACTTGTTTATTTAATAAAAATCTGTCCATTTTGCGTGAAAATTTTAACGGCAAATAAGGCGAAACAAGACACGACGACACGTCCGTCCCTTAGCGCGGCTAGCTTGACAATTGACTATAAAAAAATGATTATAGTAAGTAAACGGACATTGCGAGCAAGCAGTCGCAGGCGAGTAAAGACGTGGGAGGGGTAGGGTATCAACGGTTTTCCAGCGCGTAGGTACTTTTCGGCGAGTGAGCGACGGCGTCAAGTATGTAGGTACCTATGATGTTTAAAGATGCGAGCGCTCGAAATAGAAATTGTTGCTCTATAGGTACCCGCGAATATTTGTGGTTTCGGATAATGATAGAGAACCGACTCACGGCGATCAATTAAATTTCAGATAAAATGAGAGTTGCGAGTATGTATTGAGACATTTTTTTTAAGGTCAATCTATATTAATTTATTGCTGTTTTACTTAGGCATTTAACTTAACTTAAACCAAAAGGTTTAGGGATTTACGGTGTTTAAAAATTAGTTTGTACAAACCTGGTAAAAAAAAATAAAAAAAATTGTTTATTTAAGGATCTCTTTGTTGAAAATATTGCTGTTTTTCCCCTCGGTTCTAGTATAAACAGACTGCTAGGTGAGCTAACGCTGGTGGAGCAGGCCACATAAAACTACCCATGTGAGAAGCTTTTCTCCCTCAAGTCGATTCCTGCCGCCTTCAGTGACTACCATTGGGACAAATGGTGCGTTGCATCACAACGCATCATCACACGAAGTGTATACGCGTTTTGCATCTTCATCTACGTATCTACAGACCTGATGGTCTGGTTACTTGGCTTTGATAAAGTACGAAATATTTTAATTTAGTGTAAGTTCTATTTTGAAAAATGCAACGCAGAAAATGCGCCTCATTTTCGTTTAAATTGTTTTACTGGCAACTTTAAAATGTCACGAGAAGGTCTGTTGTAGACATCAATTAATTGTGGTATATTTCCGAGGAAGCCGAATAAGCGAGAAAATGCAGCACATCTTCGAGTACCACATCTTTTGACGTCATGCCTACGTAAAGAGTAAAAATTTGCAGGGAATGAAGTTAATATTTTCAATAATTGACGCAGTTGTTCGTATCTGCCTCAAGAATAAGATGCACTGTATTATAAAAGTAGTGCTGACGTTTTCAATGCAACTTAAGGACTGAAATCTTATATTTATTTCTAATATTGATATTATGGCTGCCATTGATATTAATTTCAACTTCAGATTTTTACATACATGCGTTATACGCCGTACTTCTGCAAAGTGTACCCAAAAGTAAGGACACGATTCGTGTGATTGTACCAAGAAAAAATGTTGTTTTTCTGAAAAAATGTTAGGTATTTGATATTAGGTGATTTATATAAAAAGAGATTATTTTACATCAGAAACCGAATGAAAAATTGTTTTCAACTTTTTTCGTTTAAGCCTTAGTTACCAGTGGAAATAAACTGAATATCTAAAACTAATGCTTAGGCCTTATGTGCTTAAATTAAACTCAGTTTTTCGTATCAAATCGAAAAAATACGTGTGGCACTCGGGGACTACCGCGGTAAAGCTATTGGTAACAATTATAATTATTTATTTATTTTATTTAATTACTTTTTTCTGATATCAGATAACTGCGCTCTATCAGAAAACGTGGAAATTATTCCGAATCATTTGCGGCTGCGGTAGCAAATAATTCGGAATAATTTAAAAGTCTTCCGATAGAGTGCCGTGCACGAATTTTTTATTCGATAAAGCAAAAAAACCGGATTATTCGAAAAAAATCGTAGATAAAAAGATAGATAATAAAATTATCTTTAAAATGGTGCAGGTAGGGCAGTAGTAGTCGTTTTTGTGTTTGTCGAAAGTGGTGCTCATCAATAAAATAAGCATTTCCCAATCCAGTCCGGGAAAACCTTCCAGCTATGTAAGTGGCTCTTATTATTTTTATTTTTTCATCAAAGTGTCATCCTTTAAAAGAATTCTTAAAAAAAGAAACTAATATATATATATATATATATATATATATATATATATATATATATATATATATATATATATATATATATATATATATTTTCAATAATATATAAAATTAGATTCATGAAAAGTTACTTATCTGGGGTCCTGGTGGACCAGAAACATTTAAACGATAGTTAATGTCCTCTTTAAATACTTAGGGCAGCGGCACATGTTTCCGCAATTGATAACCTATGATGTTCTTAGTTATTGCAGCCGAATTACTGTATGCCCTTGGATGTAATACGTATAGGAGGATGGTTTCTGTAACAGAAATGGATGTTAGTAACTTATTTTAGAAGAAATTATATGATTGAGAATATTTCGACACTAGTCGTATTCATCTCTATGACATTTCTCAGAAATGTCATAGAATATTGATCGCAGCTTCTTTATATCGCACCTTTAGAAAATAAAAAAACGAAATTCGAAATTTTAAATTCTTCCATCTGTCAAGTAGCTCGTCTTGTCTTGTTATTTCCCCTGAAATAATAGGAAATTGAGTGAGTTTACGTATAAAGAAGGATTGTAGCTTAATTTTTGAGATAATTGGATGAAGGGTGAGCGTTTACTAGTTGAAAAATGGGCCCAACTTAAACCTACTCCTCTTTCCGCAAGTGAGAGGCATTCATCATTCTCGTTAACACCTAAAGCATTCCCGAATCCGATCAAGGGAATCCTTCGTCACGATGTAAGTGGCTTTTATAATTATTTACTTTATAATCATCTTATTGATCAATTCTAAAAAGAATATATACACAAAACTATGAAATATTTCTATATATATATATATATATATATATACATATATATATATATATATATATATATATATATATATATATATATATATATATATATATATATATATATATATATATATATATATATATATATATATATATATATATATATATATATATATATATATATATATATATATATATATATATATATATATATATATATATATATATATATATATATATATATATATATATATATATATATATATATATATATATATATATATATATATATATATATATATATATATATTTGTGTTCTCGCTTAAAAGATCATTTACGCATTTAGATTTATACGCATTCAAATGTACACAAATCAAAATTACTCATTCAAATTTACGCACAATGTTTGACATTTGCGCGTTTTAGAACGGAATGAGAGGAAATATTTACCCTGATTTTTTACAGTAAAGTAAGATGAAGTAAAATAGATGGTATCGTTTTATAAACTATAATAAAATCCAACCGAATCATGCTACCGAAAATCTTATTAATTCCGAGTACTTAGTTTCAGATTTTTATTATATCTAATTTTATGTTCATATTATCTTAGTTTTAGCTTAGCATAACTAACCATTGCGCCATATCAAATTAAATGATTCTTTACCTTACACGGGTGACTAGTTATATTGTAAAATTTTGACGCTACATTCGCGTGCATTGTTGAAGTAGGAATGTTCATATGTGTAATTTAACCCAATAAAATTTCCGTTTCAGCAGACAGTGCTTGTTTGATGGTGCAAGCTTAATTGGATTTTCGTCTCAGTACTCATGTTAATGTGCATTTGGTACATATTGCTGCAATTCGTTAACCGCAATATTCAAATTAATGAACCACTTACTTTAATGAAATAAGTTTTAAAAATTTCAGAAAATAATAGCTACTTGTCTGTTATAGCCTCTAAGTAACCGCTATCTCAGTCGAGTGAATTACGCAGACTAGCCGACAAGGCAGAAAGAATCTGTCGAGAGGCTAATGTTAAAGACAAACACAAAGTGGCCGTCTCCCAGGTTACAATCTACCACGCAGGAAATCATCTACTCTAAATCGCTTCCACATGAGTCACGGCCGATGTGCGGTCACCATGACCAAATGGAGCTTTGAATCAAACCCCGTATGAGTCTTCTCTAATAGATTTGAATATTTAATTTTTAATTTTAATTATATTTTTTAATGATTATTAAATTTTAAGACAGACATTAAATAATTCCACGCAGCTTGGACCACAAAATTAATTTATTTCTGAGGCCGGTCCAACTCCTTAAATAAGTGAATTTAATAAACTTCCTCTGGTTAGCTCTGGGTAGGGAATTGGCGGATTACCGGGACAGTCTGTAAGCGTAGTTTTGCTAAGACAGACCTGACATATCAATTGCTGCTATAGAATCCTCCCCACAAAGTTATAACTAATGTTGATGTCATGTAACTTCCGTGTGATGAACGCAAAGACTTTGGTAGACAAATGCATTCCTATGTTAAGCTCTTCCAACAGCCCGAAAAAGTCCAACGCCAAACCGCGAGGCAACTGGGAATTGCCATCCAGTCGGTATCCTCACGCCCTTTTACCAGACTTGGATAGATTTCTCCGTCCTCGGTAACGGATTCGAATTCGCTTGCCCGGGTTCTTGACACCCTTCGCTTATCAATACACTTGGGATCGGGTGGCCAACGTCCATTTCTAAGTATAATGGCAGTAGGTAACCACCTACCCCCGCTTCTTAGGCAATATTTTTTTCAGACTCTCCCCGGAAATTCGCCGATTGTGCATCGTAACTAGCAAATTGGCTAGCGCGCAGTCAGCCAGGGCCGTTTGAGGTATTCCCCAGGGGCGCAACAGATACTAACTGCCACCGACCCGCAGGAAGAGTTTTTCCCAGAGTATACCTAAGACACTGGGGTATATCCTGCCCTATTGTCACTTACAAACAAAAGGGCCCGTTGACTATTCGACCCCGGTGACTACTACGGGAAAAGAAAGGCACGGGTTATAATTGCTTACAACAGGTAGGGATTCGCGTAAGTGACCTTGAGCAGTTACCAGTCTAGTGGAAGAAGTATTGCTTCCAAAACTAGTAAGCTCCACTGGTATGTCAATGCCCTCACTGTTTGAGGTTGGTCCCTCCTGGGCGCTGCCTTAACCCCTCCTATGGCGGGGTAAAATTTCTGCCCGGGATAGTTTTGCGCATAACTTTTAAACTACTATACGGATCGTAAAAAGAATAACTGCAAAATGATCACATTGAAATTTGAAATATTATAACGTTACAACATTATCTCGTAAAACAATTAAGATAATAATGAATAAATATTACAGTTAGCACAGCGCGGAAAGCGTCTAACCAAAAATGGTTAGCTCACATAGGAAGGGTTAACTGGATCTGTAATCTATGTATTTTCAAAGTCGTGACGTTTCATCTCAGTGTAACAAGACGACAAAGATCGATATAACGTATTAAGATGGCGGAATCACCAGCAGAATTGACAGAATTGATATGTATATATTACGTGTTTATTTAGTTATCATGTCAATTGTCTGTCAATTGATCTTCTACCGTTCTATTTAACCGATGGGTGTGGACTATTTGTGAATTCCGGTACGTCGATCAATACTAAATTCTCGTTCACGAAGACGTGGGATTGTCCTTTAATAAACACACAGCATATAAATATATGTAACTGTATTTGAATTTTATAGATGGATTAATAAATTGATTAAACTTACACGTTGTTTATTTTGATTAGCCGTTTCACTCTATTTCGTGGTCCTTCCTTCGATGTGTCTTATGCGAGAGCTGGTAGGTCCATGATTAAAATTAACGACTTTCTTAATGCGTACTTTATTTAAATATACCTGCTATACTATAAATGCGTGAATGAATAGAAATATTTTAACACAATAATTTTAATTCCCTTTTTGTTGATATTTTTCTTGCCACACGTTGTCATGTCAACCTATGTCAAGGTAACGTATAATATAATATATTGTATCATGTTTGATTCGGCGTCTGTTCTTATAAATAGTCTGGCATATGTTTTTTCATTTTATAAAATATTGGGGAATGGTGAGGGCGGGGGGGGGGGAGGGTGAGGATTAAAATTTTGGGATTAATTTGTTCTGATACACTAAACAACTAAAAACAAAATATTAAAAAAAGTCGTCTAGAAACAAAAAAATACCCTAGAACCCGATTACAACGCCACCTATCGGTTCCAATTATGAATCTGTAGCATCCTGGGACCCACTAGAACACTCACAAAAATTTCATCGAAATCGGTCCAGCCGTTTAGGAGGATACACACAAAAATATAAATCCGACACTGCCATCGAGTAATGGTAAAACCTAGCTTATACCAATATCACAAGGTATATACTTGGGCATTTAGCCAGAAAATGCCAATTATTAATTTAATTTCGGACATTCACTAACATCATTTGGTAAATCTTAGGTTTACTGATAAATATTGAGATTTGTAGTGGTCCGGGATTTTACAGTAACATATATATTATGTAAAATGTCGGATAATTATATTAGATTTAGCTCCCAGGCACCCTTGAATAAGCGATTCTCCCCCACGAACGTCATGCGGATGGCAATGACAGCTTTATTATAATTACATCCCTTACACAATTTAAAAAGAAATTCGATTAAACTGACATTATTTTATACCACTAGATAAGTATAATATTGTGTCTGGCTGTTATTATCCCGTCAAACAAGCAGCTACAATCTGCTTTAAAGTGAAAAGTTTTGTTCTAATCGAGTTCGATATAATCTGAAAATAGATTTGTAATTGATGAGTGGTGAGGCGATTAATGGTCGCATGCAGTAGCGTTGGATGGGTAACACTAGGCATGGTGGCTACGATCGCTTCTAGAACTAGGGTTGAAGTGAATACGGCTAAACTTTACGGATCGCAAACTCGATTACTACTATCAAATAAGTATCATTATGATATATAGATAAATAATGCAATTATGGACGTCCTTTTAGACTATTTTAGAGCTGCTACTAAAGCAAAGCCACGAAAAGGCATTCAACTTCGTAGACATTTGAGTGATCGAAGAAGCTCTAGCGATTTGTTAGGTTGACGAGAGGCACATTCCGTTTATCAAACAATTGCAATTGCATATCAAAGTATGGCATGCGTGAATCTCTATGAGAAGACCGATGTATTTCAACTGGCTAGGTTGTACTAGGAGTACGACAAGGCGATACGATCTCTCCAAAATTATTTACCTCGGCCTCATACAATGTTTTCAGGCAAGTAAACTGGAATGAAAAATGTATCAACATTGACGGAGAGATTTTTAAACATTAGATTCATTAACGACTTGGCTCTCCTCTCCGGTAATATCAAAGCCATGATTCTCAGCTTTGATTCTCAGCTCTTTGATTCTCAGCTTACGTTCAAGGAGCAAATCACTGATTTACCTAAGTCCTCTTTCAAATTACTAGGTTTCGTTATTCGGAAACTAAAGCATTTTCACAATGTCCAGGTTATACATACATTGTATAATTCAATTGTGAGAAGTAGATTGAAAGCGAATGCATTTATATGGAATCCACATAAAGAAGTTTATTATCCCTTCTTATTCCCCAATATTTTTTACTAGGCATGGAGGCTATAAATCCCTTAAATTGTCTAAAGAAATGCTCACCTTGACCAACGTTTTTAGGATGGTCCGGGGCAAAGTTGATAATCCTAGCATTCTAGCGAAGGTTCAACTTTTTGTTCCGGATAACTATAATCGACATAATTGATTTATGTTTTTAGAATACGTTTTTTTAAATAACATCCCTGTGTTAATTTTTAAGTCAGAAAATTGATGCATTATCTAAAAGAGTTGAAAATGTATCAGATTTGATCAGTTTTTCAGTAAAAATCAGCAAAAACAATTAAATCGGAAAAGATTAAATATAATGAAAATTTTCTAAAGTTATTAAAACTCTTGTACACTCCGAAAGGTTTCAATGATATTAATTTTGATATTAAATGAGTTAATGTTGATGACAAATGTTTAAACTGGTAAAAAATATGTTAGCGGTAAACATATTTAAAACTTTATTGACTCTTAACTTATAGACTTCGAAAGGTTTTACAAAATGAAACTTTAATCAAAATGCATTTTAGACATTTATCTACCAATACATATTAAAAATATAGGACATTAAAAAATGTTATACTGATGCAAAAGAGACACTGGTAATGTATTTCGGGTTTAGCCATATCCTCTCCTTCATATTGCCTAACATACTTATAATAAATAATCAAATAAAGAAATATAATTCGACACTCCCAAAATATTACATACAATAAATTACATAATTCAAAATAGACAAACATGATAGAGTATTTTTTTTAATGGAATTTATTACCGTAAATTATTAATTATCCTTATAATTAGGAAATCTGAATGATGAACTGTTTAACTAAAAACACCTTCAAAGGGGATGTGTGCGAAAATATTTTTTAGGGTGGCGCTAGCGGCGATCACTGCGGCGACCGGCTCAAGGAGGTGTGAAATGAGCAACATACCACGCATACTCTTTCGCGCTGTTCTTCGCTCACTTCACAACTCCTTGTCCCGGTCACCCTCTAACGGGAGAAAAACTGTCAGTAAAGATTCTATTATGTTTTCAATACGGAAATCTTTTTGCAGGTAAAAGACGTAGCAATGGGATCAAAAATGTCGCCGTCGTATTCAAACTTGTTCATGGGTCGCCTCGAATAAGCCTTTTTAAATACACAGAACCATCAACCCCTCATTTGGTTGCGATTCATCGACGATATAAATTTGTCATTTGGACCCACGGCCAAGAGCCACTGGTATCTTTCCTAGAAAATTTAAACAATTTCTCCACTATGGAATTTACCTTTAAATTTCTAGTGAAAGCGTCACATTTCTAGATGTGGATCTGGTTCTTGTCGATGGTACTCTAAAGACCTCAGTCCACATAAAGCCGACCAACCACCAACTCTATCTACACTATAATAGTTGCCATCCTCCACATACTAAGCGCTCCATACCGCACTCTCTTTCAATGCGTGGTCATCGCATATGCACCAATAATTTTAGCCTCAGCACATATCTCGATTCTCTCAATTCGGCTCTCAAAAGAAGGGATTATCCTGATTGTTTGCTTGCTAATTAAATTATTCCCGCGCATAGGCGTGTCCAGTTGAAATCCAACAACATCTTGCCAAAAAAAGAAATGGTAAACTTGCGTACCACCTACTTTCCCGGAGTTGAAAAGTTAAGGCCAATTTTAAAGGACTTGTTTTTGATCCTTTCATCGAGCCCGTTGACGAAAAATATCAGGTAAAGTCAGTACTTACCCGAAAATGGGATAAAATAACCAAAAAGAAAGTACTGGAATATTGTTTCGAAATTCGTTAAAAGTTGGTCGCTGCCCCGAGTTTCTTGCTCAGAACAATTCTATTTTTATTACCTACATATATTACGTTTTAATATGCATTCCGATTTAATACAATTATTCACAAAAATACTTGATACCGTTATTTTGGGTCACCTGTACATGACATGTAATTTAAAAATTACCAATTCACAAAAATATACTTTCTTGTGATACTCAAATTTGTGCAAGGCTAAGTTGCGATCCTGGTCAGCGGCATAACCTTAAAATGACGCAATAAAACGCTATGGGTTACGGAAATGCACTCCGTACACAAGGCATGAGTAGTTAAAATAGGGGGTTCCAGCGATATAAATTGTTGACCCACAATTCAAATAACGTCATGTTACCGTAACAAATCGTTTAAAACGTGGATCTTACATCTGGATTACTTTATATCGCCGAAACCCCCTATTTTAAATTCTTCGTCTTCTTATAGTGCCTCGCCTAGAGGAGATTGGCTGTCAGCTTTGCGAATTTTCCCTGTCTTGGGCCAAGCGAAATAGTTCTTCTACGCTTAAGACGTTTGTCCACTCTCGGATGTTGCAAAGCCAAGACTTTTTTCTTCTTCCAGCCCGTCGTTAATCGCAAACTTTCCCCGTAATAATGAGCTGAAGCAGCTGGTATCGCTCATCTCTCAGCACGTGACCCAGGTACGCCACTTTCCTTTGCTTTATTACGGGTAAAAGTTCGCGATCTCTACCGACAAGTTGGAGTACTCTAACATTGGGAACTTTCTGGTTCCAGCTAATGCGGAGCATTCTCCGGTAGCACCACATCTCAAATGCTTCAAGACGATTCTGGGTATCAGCTTTCAGGGTCCAAGCTTCACTACCATAAAACACCACAGGCCACACATAGAAATGGAGAATTCGTATTCGGAAGTATTTATACTGCCGGACTCATTCTAAATCCGAACCTGACAGTTTGATTCTGGGGTTAACGTCTTTGTTCTTTGATACGACAAAAAATTTGGTCTTCGAGACTGATGTTTAGCAGTGCATTTTGACTGCATTCATGTACTCTGTCTAATATGAGTTGTAAGTCTTGTTCTGTTGGGGCTAGCAGAACGGTGTCATCTGCGTATCTTAGGTTGTTAATAACTTTACCATTTATCTTGACACCAATCTCCAGGCCTTCTAAAGCTTCTGTTATTATGGCTTCAGAGTATAGGTTGAAGAGTAAGGGCGTCAGAATGCATCCCTGTCGAACACCACGGCAAATGTTAACTTATTCGGTTTCTGAGTTTTGTACTCTTATAGTGGCCTTTTGGCTCCAGTACAAGTTTTTGATGATTCTGATGTCTTTGTAATCTAGGCCGGCATCATTCAAGCGCTCCATAAGTATGTCGTGTCTAATGCGATCAAAGGCCTTTAATAGCCAAGCACAATTATATATTATTGGCCTATTCATTATACATTTAATAAGCCTATTTTAAATAATCAAGCACAATTGTACGAAGTATATTCTAGTCTATAGAGATTGCAAATAATACGCATGACCAAACCTACCCCTTAGATTACTTATATAGGTAAAATTAAGGAAAAGTATTAACATCATGTTGTAACTTAAGTTATAGCAGTTTGTTGGTTGCTGTTTGTTAGTGAGTTAGTTTGTTATATTTATTATATTTATGTTATATTTATATCAGTTTGTTAGTTACTGAGGTTAATTGTTTTCTTAGACAGTACACTAAAATTTGGTTTCTTAGACAGCAGTAATTAGACAGTTAACTGAAATTTATTTTCCAGTCCAAATTTCGTAGACAATCATTAGCAAAGTCTCGCAAATGCATTGAAAACTATGATTCGAATTTACAATTTGTCTCAAATTAAAGTGTGGCTATTGGTCATGACTTTGCATTCAGCGCTTCTTAGAATTCTGTAACAAAGCGTACAAAGAGAACCTCATTGGTGAAACTCCATTCGCCGTCTGTCTATGGGTCACTATCGATAATCTCGGCTAGTTTTAAAGCTGTCGACACTAAATTTGGTACTTTCATAACATTAATTGTCTGCCTGAACCTAGACTAGGAGTTATGACGGTGAAAATATCATTAGGGGTTATCTAGCTATTAGGGGGCCTATTGCTATAAGGGGATAGTGTCGCTGTTAATAGAAAGCATAAAAATCGGCTGTGACTGATTTCATCTGGATATTAATTTCGATAAAAAAATTGATGACCACCCTCTATAATAGCGGACGATCCCGGTTGGTTTCTGTTCCATCTGTTGGCCGAGAAACGAACCGCGCCGTTTAGGGCTTTAATATTTGATTAAAAGTTTTAATGTAATGTATAGCGGAATTTAAATATTTTTAGTCTAGCTTGTATATGAGATAGTAATAGGGATTTTGGGCCATCTGTGTACCAAATTTCAAATCTCAAAGTCCAATATTTATATAGAAATATGAGTAGTGCGCCCCCTTTCAACCACAACCTTTTTAACTTTAAACAAATGACGCTTGCATGCCAAAATTCAGCTCAATCGGATTAAGCGTTTGGGCCTGATCGCAGAGAAATAAATACACACAAAAACAGTCACACACAGACAGACAGACATACGGACAGACTTCAATCTAAAAAGGGTCCTAATCGTCTCAGGGGAGCCTAAAATGGATATTTTCGTCTTCATCTCGAAAACAAAATTTTGCGCGTTCACAAAAATTTCCTTCGTCGTCGGTTGGTTGGCCGGGACAGTAAAAATGTACGCCTAGTGTTGCAATATATCTAACTGCCTTAAAGAATAAAAGAGCTTACGTTATCAATAAAATTTCGTAAATTGGGTGTAGCGAGTGACTTGGATTAAAAAAAGCTCAAAATATCTTTATAATTGGTGCGTTGTGCGGCTGTCGGCGATGGCGTGCAGCGGCGCGATGTTGGGTAGGCGGCGCGGCGTCGGCCGGTGGTGTGGGCGGCAGGGGCGGTGGGCGCCGCGTCAGGGCGGGGAGTCGAACCGCTTGTTTATAAAGTATCGCGCGTCGCTACGGGCGTCGAGTCTATCGCGAAGAGCCGACGAGTTCGGGCGGCGCTCTCGCCCTACCGAATCGCCGCCCTACCGACTCCGCGGACGGCAACTTCCGCCAATTCGCTTCGAAAACTCGCACTTGTTATAAACTTGCACCAGAACAACTTACAGTTTCATGCGCATAGACAGGAACACTGGAAGAAAACTCGATGTATGTGAGTGATTTTACATTGTTTTAAAAGTCGAAATTTTTAATTTATCACCAAAAATATTTTTTTTTCCGTCAAACTCCACCAGTCAATTTCTTATATTATTTGGAGTAAAACATAAATATATACTATTTAATAATTTACCGATTTCAGATTGAAATATTTTTAGACTTGCGAAACAGTAAAAATATATTATATATAGGATGTAAACGAATTTACCTCTTGAAATTTGTAGCACCCGACGTTTCGGTGACGTTGCAGCCGCCGTTTTCTAGGGTAGACTGTAGAATGTAGAGTCTACCCTGGACAACGGTGGCTGCAACGTCACCGAAACGTCGGGTGCTACAAATTTCACGCGGTAAATTCGTTTATTTCCTATTTATAATGTCAAACAACCGCGATAGTCTTCGATTTTATAAATAAAGATATAGTCAGATAAAATTGATGTTTTTTTGAGTTTCTTAAATTATAAAACAATATTTTAAACAATAAAGGTCTATGAAAAAAATATATTATTTCTGAAGTAATAATTTCTCAACCATTGTGAAAAAGTCTTGACAAAAGTTGCAAATACATAATGATAAGAAAATGGCTGATATTTTGCTTGTTTGGGAAAAATTGTTAATTAAAAATTTCGACTAGGGAAATACTTATTTAATTGATTTTTCATATAGGTAACGTTGCTGTGCATACCATTCCCATAAATGGTTCCAAACTGTATTTACTTATTAAATATATTTTCCTGCTATATTTCTAATAATAAATCCAAGTTCAATAAATATTTAAAAAATATATTGAATGTATTTTTTGAAGAAGCTTTTTTAATAGGGTAGAGTAAAAATACACTTTATTAGAGAGAGTTAAGATATATTCAGAGTGGATTTTCTGCAGTTTCATAAAAGCACCATGGCAAGAGCTATAATACAAAGGTAATCGTATCGCTGAACGATAACCGTCGTGGCAATGTCGCCATATTTCGAAGTTTGGCACATGTAGATGAGTACCTATACAAGTTTTTGTAATGGCACCCAAATGCAATAAAATGGAACTAAATATATGGAAGCATTAATTTCTGCGAAAACTTTATTTCTATTACTCGGGTAAATAGAGGCGATGATGGAAACCCTATTAGTCTATTCATCGTTTTTTTTATGAAATTCTAGTCAACAAATTAAAAGAAATTTGAACTTCTAAAATATTCCCAAACGAGTATTTGTAAAGACATAACCTAGTAGCCAGAATTATTCACTAAGAACTTGCCTTCAGATATCGTCGATGTCATAGTGTCATATTATATGTACTCACCGGAAGTTTTTTTTTGATAACGATGACCTTATTGAATTTTAAATCGTTTTAAAATCGTTGTAAATTTTAAGTCTAATTTAGAAAACATATACATACATACATACATATATAATATTATTAATAATAATAATAATTAAACGCTTTATTTGCTTAAACAGAAGCAATATATTACAGCTAACCTTAACGTAAATTAAATTTTAATCATTTAAATTCAGCAGGAAAACAAAACAATAAATTTAAGAAAAAACAAACAAGAAACCTATAATGACGCAGGGGACGCAATTGGGAGGAAAAAATAGGGAAAAATAAGGAAAAGTTCAAGTGTTCTTTGACCCTGCGTTTGAAGCAAAACAAACTGGGAGCTATCCTTATACGCGTGGGAAAAGCATTCCAGAGACGGCAGTCCATGTACAGAGAAGGAGTGCGAGAAGAAATCACTACTGTGACTAGGGATCGATAGCAGTAGGTTGTCTTCAGATCTCAGAGGTTGCCCGTGAGAATTTTGAACTTACTTATTATAAGATAGTTCGGAGAGGCCCCCTTCAGGATTCTGAAGAGCAAACCTAGGACTCTCGTATCTCTCCTTTCTCGGGTCATCAGCCAGTGAAGTCTCCTTCTGTACTCCGTAATATGATCAAACTTTCTTAGGTCATAAATGAATCGAATGCAGACATTTTGCAGCCTTTCTACTCTGGTGGCTAAATCTTCCTTGATGTCGAGAAAGGCAACATCTGAATAATCAAGGAGAGGGAGGAGAATAGATTGGCAGATTGTGATTTTGCTTTCATTGGGGAGAAAATTCTTGAGTCTCTTTATTGCATGAAAGCGACCAAAGAGTTTACGTCTCATCTCCTCGATGTGTGGCTGCCATGAAAGATTTTGGTCGAGGTATACACCAAGATTTTTAACCTGGGAGCTGATTGAGACCTCATCCGCCAATGCTTGGTAAAGAGTTCATGTCGATCCTCGAGGTGAAATAGCTACTTCCGATTATGATAGCTTGAGTCTTGGATGGATTTAGGAGCAAGCCATGGGATTTCGACCAGTCAGATTTCATCGCAAGATCAGCGTTAACAGAAGTTATAGCCGTGTCAATGTCTTCTGAACGACGAGTCGATGGGTACGAGTCGATGGAATCATGAAAAAGGAGCAGTATAAACGAACACTACAGCAAAATGCCGTTCTGTCTGGTTTAAGATTAATTTAAATGGATTTTTTCCAACAAGATAATGATACCAAACCTAGTTCACAATTATGCAGTAGTTATTTACAACGTAAAGAAACAGAAGGGGTGTTATAAAACATGGTGTGGCCCCCTCAGAGCCCGGATCTCAACCCAATTGAGCTTTTGTGGGAAGAGCTTGATAGAAATGTGCGCAGTTGTTGTCCCTCCTCGCAAGAACACATGTGGAAGACTTTACAAAAAAGCTGGAACAATGTTTCACAAGATACCATCGACAAATTGATTCCCTGTATGCAGACTAAAGAAAAATGTAATAAAATGCAAGGGAGGGTTTTTTGACGAAAAATCTGTTTAAAATATGAACGGCATTTTTAATGTAATTTATTGATATTTTTGGTTTTCTTCTTGATGTATTAAGTAAATAAGTATTTTAAATAATGGTTTAACCTCTTGCTTCGTATTTTGAGTTTTATTTAAATTTTCTTCCTTGATGTAGGTGGTCTCAAACGTTTTTCCGGCAGTGTATATATTTAATTCCTCAGCTTTCACATGGCGAAATGAAAAATACACCATTTTAGTGTATTAATATGTATATCAAGCTTCATGTTAAAAGAGCGCAGCAGAATTCGCTCATTAAATTTCGTGTAATTAATTTTTGGCTAATGTAGCTTAAGCTACTACACGGACAACAAATTGTAGATGCAGATTTCATTTTGTTTTTTTATCCCTTCCTTGACTTTCCACTAGACGAAAATTCTTGGCGTTCAATTTCTAATATTGTTTAAATTTTCATATCGATAACTACAAAAAAGGTCGAATTAATCGTCGGCAGGGGTCAAACCGGGTACCTCGTTATTTATGAATATACAGCCGCAATCTATCGATCTCTTCGTGAATAACGTAACTTCTAACGCCGCGACCGTCTGCAACAATGTTAGAGCATGCACAATGTGTTTTTTTGCTCGGAGGGATATTCTTAAAGAATCTACAAATTATTAAGGAGTTTTCCTTTGATTTCGGCTACCCTAATCAACTTTGCGTCCGTTTGCACGGCCTACAATGGTGAGCATTTTAATGATCTTTAATTAATACAATGGTGACTATTTTGATGAATTATCGAGATTTAGGGAGCGTTTTAAACGTTTTATCAATTGGTTACCTTATGTCAAATCCGGGTAACACCATTTTTTTGGGTTATAGTCTGTTCGCGGCAAAATCGGTTACTCATATTTGCGGCAGCAGTATGTAGTACCCCGGTTTACCTCTTGTTAGTTGGCCATTAAAATTATGAAAATATTTTTTCATTGATACAAATAAATATATGTTTTTTTATTTCTTGTAGTTTTACTGAAGTATTGAATCAAAGAGGCAAAATCGGTTATCTCTAAAGGTATACCCCGTTGTGCCCCACTTAGTGGGACATAATCGCACATTTGTCATTTCTTAAAGTATCATTATTCCTGCACAGTAATTTCCGTTCAATAAGTTTGATAACAATGTTTCTCTTAGGGTAGAACTATACAAAACCATGAAGTAATTTATTTCGAGTTTTAGAAAAAACTGATTGACAACAGGAGGTTTTCTAGAAACAATAATAAATTAAGGCCCTACTCTCCACTACGCACACATGACGCTCTTACATAGGGTTCACTAAAATTTTCTTTGAGTTACCTTACTCCAACTATCGGAATTGCACCTCGTCTAGTAAATACCCCACCTACCCTTCTGGGGATATGTGCAAGCTAGTGATACTGATATGTTCTCTACCTGAGCGTTTTCCTAAATCCAAACTTTTTCGTAGAATTGCGACTGCAGAAATGATTTTTGGCATTTGTTGTAAAGTTGTTCTTCATTTTAACATTTTTTCTTAGAGTTCATCTCGTCTTTATGGCCTGCAACGTTTTGATTAAATATAGTTTAAGCCGTCAGGGTCAAAGATAATATTGGTCTATACGTACAATTAAATAAAGTTAGGGGTTCTAATAAATAGGATAGAAAACAACGGATTGACAGCTCTTTAAGTCTACTCTGGATAACGGCGGCTGCAACGTCACCGAAACGTAGGGTGCTACCAATTTCAAGCGGTAAATTCGTTTTCTATCCTATTTAAAATGTCAAACAACCGCGATAGTCTTCGATTTTATATTAGAGGTCCATATTATACACGTATATGTTATATTACTAAGAATTCAATTCATCGTTAGTTGTTGTTGTTGACTGCTTGATTTCTACATCGAAAAAAATCGCGTGAATATCTACACTGTGCATTGAATAAATAGAGCCAGGGTGCTTAGTCTTTGACTACAGCTATAAGTTGAAGTGGATGCGGAAATCAGTTTTATTTCTGAAACCAGGCACGTATATTACGAATACATGATGTTCTGCTTTGTCTCGGATCTCTTCTTCTAGATATTTTGTCTTAAATTAATAGATGCATAATATGAAATCAAAGACTATCGCGGTTGTTTGACATTATAAATAGGATAAAACAAATTTACCGCGTGAAATTTATAGCACCCGATGTTCGACGGTCCAGCCGCCGTTGTCCAGGGTAGACTGTAGTACTGTACCAGTACTTTAGTCAACCCGGGACAATGGCGGCTAAAACGTCGCTGAAACGTCGAATGCCACAAATTTCACGCGGTAAATTCGTTTTCTATCCTATTTATAATAGATGCATAATATTGTATCATCCAGGTTTGACGCACGACATGAGTGAAGTATCCGATTTTGCGGGTATTTATTGTCCTCGATCTTTTTGTGTTTTATGATATCTTTGTTACTGACTCTGTCAACTCAGCTTATATGTAGTATTTTACATCAGGCGCATATTTCGAATACTTCAAGGTTTCTTAACAGCATGACTGTAAGTGTAAGCTATATTTTGAAAAATAATTTTGTTTTATTACGCTATTATTACTAAGTCGAATGTAAAATATATATTATGCAGATATTCCAAAACTGTTGAATATAATCAGTTTTTTTAAATAATGCCTAAAGAATTGATATCTTCATAGATTGATAGTAGGACTGTAGTGGCCTTTATATTTTATGTAACCTCTATTATATTTAACTAGCTGACCCGTGCCCAATTTGTTGGGCGGTAAACATTTTTACTTGTGATGAAATTATTAGTGTGTTTCGGTTAGTACTGAGTGGTATGATTTATTTCCAGACTGCCAAAAGGAGGGTTATATTTTTACTGCATATGTATGTATGTATTTGCATGCCAATTTGGCTATATTACCGGGTTTCAAATGAGTGGATGAAATTGTTATTATTGAATAAATTATGTTTATTCTAATTGTTCAAAACTTCTCGGTATACTATATTAGATGTAATGTTATTATTTGGTATTAAAATATAGTGTCTTCAGGAGTTCCTACCCGATATACAGTCGCGGTTCCATACCTATGTCGTTTTATTTCCTTAACCATTTATGCAGAAAAATGAAATTATATGCAGTAAAAAGGAAAAGAATTTTGTTTTAAAGACTTGAGACGATAAATATACTTATTTTGATAAGAATTCAAAATTGTTGATAATATGACCAATAAACATGACCTAACGATTTTAATTATTTTTTTCTATAATAAACTACTTTTTGTAACATAAATATAAATGTTAGACATATGCTATCGCTGACTTTTTTGTAGGCATTTTTGTAGGCATTTCAAGTTTTACAACTTTTCCCTAGAACTCAATCATATATCTCTCATCGTTAAGGTGGCGTTCGTAAGAAACGGTTTCGTTCGACCGTTTTTTCTCCGACTTAACTTTGCAAATCCGAATACCACGAAAAAGTCTTTTTATTTTTCGGATTAATATATAGCCTGTGCCACTCACAACTAATGTGGCTTTCTATTTGTAAAAGAATTTTCAAAATCGGTTAAGTAGATCCAGAGATTACTCCCTACAACCTCACAAACTCACAAACTTTACGTCTTTATAATATTAGTATAGATTTGAGGACTCAATTCATTACTTTGTGGCTGCAATGGAAGAAATCTATTTGTCACTTCTTATTCCAAGATTATTGTCAACTTTGGAAAACTGTTAAATATTATCGCTTATTTGGAGGGGTAAATCAGATGTTCTATAAATTATAATAGATAGCAATCGAAGAAAAGGGAAATGTTCATTTAATAATATCTACCACCAGAATATATTATTTAATACAACTAGCTTGATTATTTGCAAAGGCGTATTTTATATGAGGGACTTATTTGCACCGTTCTTTCGTGATTCTGTACCAAAGACGGTGTTAAATCAGTTGTGCATTATTTTGACTTACTTATCTATATTTTACGTACTACATATTTAATATTTTCACTGATCATTTTAAAATAAAGTTGCATTAAAATACGACGTCTGCTTATGAGTATATAAAATACTAGCTGTTGCCCGCGGCTTCGCTTCGCGTAAAGTTTCAAATCGATTTGTTAAATTAAGTAGGGTGGCGTTTATTTGCCTTTTTAGATGCTACCTTTAGTAATATAGTGCAAGACGTCCCCCTCATATGCACGCTACCTATCTCATAGACAGACGTCCCTTGTTCCTAACCACCCGCGCCGCCTTCTGCTGAACGCTCACCTTGCTGGACCAGCAGCCGTCGTTGCCCGCTAGAAATTTCGAGGCGCTTGCACGCTTTACTAATTTCATGATATCTATAACTATACCACCTAAAAACTTACTGTAAATGGCTGTATCTCTATTTAACACCCGTGATAATGAATTACATTTATTTTGATAAATATTCATATTTAATTGCTTATGCTTTCAACAAACACTGCCTACTTCTTTTTCTTATTTTTTGTGACATAAAAGCAGTTATTGTAGGTTAAATATAAAAGTTAGGTAGGTGCTGTCGGAACTATATTTTTAAAAGATATTTTTAGGCAGGTGTTTTTGTCATTAATTGTTTTCACATAGTTATATCAAACCGTTTCGTCAGCGCACGCCGATAAAGCAACTCACCATATCATTATTCTCCGACTTGATTCACAAATATCGTGATTTCATGACCAATATATATCACAATAAATAAGCCTTTATCTAGCATTCGTCGATAATAGAGCTTTCCATGAATGAAAGAATTATTGAAATCGGATGAGTAGTTTATTAGATTACCCCTTACATTACCTCTTTATAATATTAGTATAGATTTGCCGTTCTGTTTTAAATGGTCTGAAATATTTCTTATTACAAAGCTTTAATATTTATGCAGTAATTATGACGTTGGTCTGATTTTCGTGTTTTATTTTCCGTTTTATTTCCGTTTAGCTCGAGAGTAAAGCTACTGTTTGGTATACTGTGCCTATACACCTCTTAAACTTTATTTTTGACTAACAATCACAATTGCTTGCGATATATCCTGGTTATGATGACCTATGCAATATTTAAGCCCAAACGTCACGGCAAAAGGCAGACCATGAGATAAAGTTGGATTTCATTAGAATATAAAAGATAAGATGTCGTTGACATCAGAATTCTAGTGGATAGAGAAGAACAGTGCGGATAAGAAACATAATTATAATTATAGTAAAAGCCATACTATCTTAAAATATTGAGAAGCAAAATTGTTTAAGGGTAGGGTAAACTCCATGTTAGGTTTATTTAAGCCAGATATTCATAATTGAAATTTTGTCATCGGTATTTATACCATTTCTTTCTGAGCGCATTGAGTAAAACTTTAATCTTGCTGCCAATAGGAAATCAATCGGGCGGGGTGCATGAAGCCAAACTATGTATGCATTGTGCCATAATCAAAGAGAAGCTAACGCTCGCCGATTCTCGTACACAGCTACCATCTAGTTTTACCCCTTATCCGATGCTATCTCATTTCCCCTGGTTTCTAAGACATCCTTATGCAGAATAGTCGACTGATTACATTTTCTCTAAAAAGAACTTTGACGTGATCATAATCAAGTTTAACATCAATACTGTACATGCATTTATTGGATATATATATATATATATATATATATATATATATATATATATATATATATATATATATATATATATATATATATATATATATATATATATATATATATATATATATATATATATATATATATATATATATATATATATATATATATATATATATATATATATATATATATATATATATATATATATATATATATATATATATATATATATATATATATATATATATATATATATATATATATATATATATATTTATTTATTTATTTATTTATTTATTTATTTATTGCTCCACAAAAAACTTTACACCGTTAGCACTTAACATTGATTGTGTTGCTCCTAACTAGGCAGAGCCTGTTCTAAGGAGAACACCAATAGAAATGATTAAAAAATACATACCTACCTACTAAAAATAAAAAAATTGAATCAAATCAAGTTAAATTCCAAACTAAAAATATTTATATATATATATATATATATATATATATATATATATATATATATATATATATATATATATATATATATATATATATATATATATATATATATATATATATATATATATATATATATATATATATATATATATATATATATATATATATATATATACTAATTACTTTATATATTGATTTATTTTTTATTATTATTATTAAGGAATCCTAGGCTATAACAAAACATTTTTTTTTAACATATAAACGACAATGTCTATCAGTGTCTATCACTGTACTATTCCTGCATATATCGCCTTTACCACAGATTTCGCTCCGTTTTATCATAGTGTAATGTCTTGCTAGATCATAGATAATTATGTGGACGGTATGGCATTTCATATATTTTAACCTAAAATCAATACTCACCTCGTGCCTTTAATTAAAAAAAAATATATTGTATCATTGCTTGAAATTTTTACAAAAATTCCTGGAATCCTTAGCTGCATATATCAACACATATTAACGTATATTTATGTAGGTATAATTAAAATCTCCGAATATTTCTGAAATCCGGGATCGGATTCGGAATCGAAAATTCATTGGATCGTTTGATATGACATAAATATTATATGAATCGACTAACTCTCAGTCATTAAGGCAAGATCACCCACTCTTCAGCATGAGGAAGCACTTATATACGCGAATAAATTTGTCAGACTAAATATGCCTACATTTGAGTAATTATTTTTTGTATTGGTCTTATAAGGTGCTTTTTGATGTAGAATCTTATACAAGAAAGTCAAGTTGGCGGCAAATTAAGGTAAGTAATCGAAAAGATAGAGCAGGGTTTCTTAACCTTTATGTAGTAACGGACCGATTGCCAAATTTCGAAAAATCTGACGGACCTATTCCAAACTTAACTGTACTTAAAGTATACAAGGCATTCTGAATAAAAAACTGTTTCTTGGTTTTTTTAAAGTTGTCCTGAAATTTCTAGAATTTATCTGGTGACACCTTTAACATTTTTTAAAAGAGTTATTTGTATATTTGTAAAATTTAACCAATGTGTCAATTCATTCCCTCAATACCTTGGCAGAGAATAATCACCTGAATTTGAAATATTATAAAAGGCGATCAAGAAGGCAAATTATCTAAAAAATCCCGTACTTCAAATAAAATTGAACTTTTTTCTTAATTAAAGTTTTTTATACTAATGATGGATAGAATTTTACAAACGCCCTGAAGTTATTATCCTATTTCCTTATGGCTTTTATTATTATTTTAAAAATAAGCATTCAACAATTAAAGCTGTCGAATACAATGGGCGAACCCGTCACCTCAGAAAGTTTTAACGATATTGATCCCTCTGTCTCCCGTGAGGCGAGCGCTGAAGACTTACGACGAAACAGTCCACCGTCTAGTTACGCCACACGCCCGTAAGTAACCAACGCTTTATCGCTAGATAACCAGGTTATCAACCAGCGTGCCGACACTCGCGCCCTTACCACAAGTTGCAACCAGATTACTCCGGTCTCCCGACTGGTTACGAGTTCGAGGTTGCTTGCGCGGTCCTCTCCCTTACGTAGCGGTGAAACCAACTACCCCCGATTTATAGGAGAGAGTACTGTTTCCAGAATCCCCCGGCTGTCGGTCAGAATCGATTGGCCGACGCCGCATGGTTCGCAAACCGTCCAGGAGTGCCAGAAGGATGACTCCTAAGGGAAACTGACCTGACCTGGCTAGAACTCCTACCTGGAGGCCGCCGGATGGGTGTAGACCCGTGAGTATGACCGACCCTGAACACATGGGTCTTCGTGGCCAAACTGCCATAGGGCCCATTAGCTCCCATATAATAAAGGGCCATTAGCTCCCATAGCAGTTAAAAAGGGCCCAAACCTCCCTTGCATCTTTTATTTTTTCATAATTCGTTTTACCAAAAGTTACAAATGCTACTTATAGTTATAAAATCAACCGCCTATTTAATATTCGAATGGGTACAATTTAAAAAACCCTCAAATACTTATTTTCTTATTTCCATCAAGCTATCAGCCTTCCAAATTGAAAATTTCCATTTTGAAAATTTCAAGGATTAGCGTTCGATGGAATAAAATTTCCACTCTCCTTTTCATACTCTAAGATATGGAAATTAATTAAACCCTCGAAAACATCTTCCTTTACTTTTTCAAGGAAGAAAATTATCGAAATGTGAAGTTTATATCATAAGAGTAATCTTACAGTTTCGTAATAAAAAGTCCTTCTTATATCGTTTATCCATAGAAATTTTGAAACCAAGTTTCACCCCTTTAGGTGGTGTATTTTGAAAAAAACATCTATTTACATTTACATATTTCTTTATTAGAGTAATCTTTCAAAGTTTCATATTAAAAAGTCTATATTTATCGTTTTTCCATACAAACTTTGGAACCCCGTTTTACCCCTATAAGGATTGAATTTTCACAAAACACGAAACACCTATTTGCTTATTTGTTTTTTAGAGTAATCTTACAAAGTTTTAAAAAAAAGGTCCATCTAATATCCGTTTATCCATAGAAATGTTTAAACCTTGTTTCACGTCTTTAGGGGTTAAATCTTAAAAAACTTGGTACACTTATTTTCATATTTATGAGAGCTCCATACAAATTTTTTAAACCCCTTTTCACCCCTTTTGCAACACAAAAGGAAAAGTTCGATTTTTGATATATATAGATGAGGAGTGATCGTTCGTCGACGGTAAAGGGACCCATTAACCTACATGCACAGTCGAAAGTCGTGCACATCCGTAAGTATATCTCATTCAAACATAAGCATTTCCCAATACAAGCTGGGATTTCCTTCGCTACTTTTTAAGTAATTTTATTTTAAATAAAAACATCATCCTATAAACGGATTTCTTTACAAACCTTATCAAATATAACAATATATATATATATATATATATATATATATATATATATATATATATATATATATATATATATATATATATATATATATATATATATATATATATATATATATATATATATATATATATATATATATATATATATATATATATATATATATATATATATATATATATATATATATATATATATATATATATATTTACAGAATATATATATATATATATATATATATATATATTTACAGAATTTCGTGTCTGTGCAGTTGACCGTTGAGGAGTCGTCCCGTCAGGAGTTAAACCTGCGTGTAGAATCAGGTCATGTTAACCATTAAAAAAAATGCATTGCCATCGTAACTGAACCAAGATGTAAATTTGCAACTTCATTTGATAATATTTGAGGAGTTACCTCAATTCCTCATGGATCCCATCATTAGAACTGGATTTTGATAAAAATGGGACCAATCTAGAAGTATATTCTTTCAAATAAAAAAGAATTACCCAAAATCTTTACCAATAAATGACGGAGTTCTGAGGTAACAAATATAAAAAAATAGATACAACCGAATTGATGGCTTCCTCATTTTTTTGAAGTCGGTTAAAAATAGTGGATCACCACTCAGACTCACGATCTTCGGTATCGAGGCTTTGACTAGTTATATCTGCATCACCATACATGTTATATCTGCAAATAATTCATGGCATTAATTAACTAGAATATTCAGCCTAATAGGTAGACAAAGGCAGGAAATTCCAGACCGAAGAGAGTATGAAATGCTATCCCAACTTCCTCCTACGCCCAGAGCGGGCTAGACAAGGGCGCCCGGCTTCCAGTACATTTTGATGAAGGAAGCCTAATGAAGTATGCACCTACTCCTTCCTATTATGCAGGTAAATTAATACGCGAGGAACATTTGACAGCGCTGCATTCTTGTTCGATAATATCATGATATTGAAATACAATACCAATTATAATAGCTTAAGGGTACAATTTATGTGTCCCACTAGTGTTTCAAGCATATTTTATTATAAAAACGACCAAATAGAAAATAGCATTCCAAAATTAGGAAAACAATATGACATGATTAATTATTTCATGCGCGATAGTCATGGCTATGTTGAAAAAACTATTATATTTAAAGAAAAAATTACAAAGTTGCTGGATTCACACAGTTGGAGCAATTAAAAATCTGTCCAAAATACAAAAATAGCCGTTTTTGGAAAACGAATTGATTAAGATCAAAGAATACGAAATCTATGAAAAGCGTATAGCCATGTTTTAAAATTTTGCTTCTACGACGTTTTAGTTTCTATTGCGTTTTTTTTAAATATTGGAGCTTCATCAAAATAAACAAATAAAATTCCAGTGTAGAGACCTCTAAGAGGAGACTGAGGACGTGAAAATATTAAAATAAAAAAATTATACCACGTAATACTTACGGAAGTATGATTATCTGACCGCATTATGTAAGGTGAAGAGATGCAAGGTAACGTCAGTACTTGGTCATTACGTGCTTTTCTCTGCAAAGTAAGGATTGCGTTTATGATCGCATCTACAAGGCTTTAAGCCTATCTAGATATTTTTAAGGGTGACTAATCATGACGGCTTTAGGATTATATAACCTCACGAAACCCAACGCCTGATCAAAATTCAAATTATTAGCATCAGCAGTTTGGCTCTGAGTACTCAATGACAGATTATTAAAATACGAAAGCTGTTACAGACTAAACTATTATACTATATATGCTTTCGCTTGAGGACCCACACCCTATATACTATATACTGGCAGAGATAAAAGTCGATGTAAGGCGACATTGTAAACGAACAATAATAGCTACGGGAAGGCAGAATGATGCGATAACTTCTTTGTGTCATTTATACTTGCTGCAAGCCGACCACTTCTAAAGAACTTTATTTAATAATAAAAGCTTTCCGCCTCTTTGATCTGTTATTTCTATAGTGCACGGAGGAAAGAGGAGGTCCTTTATCGGCTTATTACATTTTCTGCTACAAGAACTCCCCAAGTACGTACTCATACCAATTACATATTGGAAAGGTATAGAGAACGTACAGATTTCAAATTTGTGTTTGTACTTACACCACATAAAGATGTACGAAACTAAGCTAATGCCGCGACATACGAAACTTTAAATTTTACATTAGCCAAATGCACTATACGATATCCGCAACAGCAGCCATATTCGAGTTGAGAGGGTATTAAGCTAAAACCTTTCTCAAGTTTAAAGGGATTTGTTGGCCATCCAGTACCTACATATCAAATCAAATCAAATCAAATTGTTTATTGTCTTAAAAACTAATACATAGTTGTATAGACAGTAGTATTACATTTGGCCGTGATAACATTGAATTCTTTTTTAATGATCAAATTCTTCTACTACTAATCAAAACGTAAAAGGTTACTCGTAAGAATGAAGAAGGTATTATTGTAGAATAAAATCGAGTCTCACCATTTAGTTTACCAGATTAAAAACACAGAGTAAATTATTCTTTAAAATACCGATAAAAATAAGTTTTTTTAGTATAAAATTAATAAATGTAATGTCAAAAATAACAAAAGAAAGGGACGGTTGTCAAAAAGTAAAATAAAATGTCTTAGTGATTATATTGTAAATAAAAATAGTCAAGGTATAATTAATATGTGCCTACCTAATAATAAAAAATAGTTAATACGTTTTAGTCAAATTGAAAATCGTTTTAAAACCTATTACAGAAAGAGATATAGTCGAGATGCAGACAGTTTTTAGAGATCGTTAATGTCGTACAATTCTCTTTCAATTAGATATAATTTGAGTTTATTTTTAAATTGGAGCATTTTTCCTTCGCGGCATATATTTTTTATACTAGAGGGTAGCTTATTGTAGCATATAATTCCGACGTAGCTCGGATTCCTTTTAAAAAGTTCTAGATTTGGACGAGGAAGAATCAGATTATTTGTTATATGTTTTAAAACTACTCAGAAGAGCGGATTATTTGAACACCTCGGCAAAGTCGTCCCTGTATGAAAGCTGCTGGCAACGTGAAGGCTTCACCGAGTAAGCGTTCACGATTACTCTACGTTTATTAAAGAGAAATGCAGACATGGAAGAGCCGAATCCACTCTGGCCATTTTTTTTTTGTTTTTGCTAGCTAACTAGGTTGCCATCATAAGCTTGACTATATAGGAATGAATATGAATTAGGATAAATAAAGAGAAATCATAAATATCTCTAGGTGATATGTAATTGGTGAATCTTAAACATATTTCAATAGAATTATGCGCAATTTGGAATTCAATACTCGAAAGCATAAATGCCATTAAGAAACACTTCGAGGTGTCGACTGCAAAGGGCGAACCCGTCACCCCAGGTAAGTTTAACAATAGTGATCGTTCTGTCTCCCGTGAGGCGAACGTAGAAGACTTGGGACGAAACAGTCCACTGTCTAGCTACGCTAACTCGCCCGTAAGAAGCCAACGCCTTACCGCTAGACACCGGAAATATGCACACAGCGCGCCGATCTTGCGCCCTTACTACCACTTTCGGACAGTTTTCTCCGGCCTCCCGACAGGTCACGGATGCGAGGTCGCTTGCGCGGTCCTCTCCCTTATGTTAGCGGCGATATTAACCTAATCTATCCGGAACACGTCGTCCATTGCCCGGCTCTCACACGGGATCGAGTGGCCGATTGGTCGTTTCGAGTGCGTCTGTTATAAGGTTAACAACCACCTCCGCCATATAGGAAACAAAGACTTCTGGTTATCTGTTGGAACGCATAATAGATTCGCTGACGCCGCACGGTTCGCAAACCGCCCAGGAGCACCCTAAGTATGATTCCCAGGGAAAACCCAATCAGTTCTACCATGGCTCGTTCTTCTAGGAGGCTACTAGATAGGTGCTGACCCGTGAGTTAGGCCGACCCTAACCCATGGATCATAATGTCCCAACTGCACTGAGCCCATTAC
>OX155980.1:29965467-30022169 GCA_944548615.1 Micropterix aruncella
ATATATATATATATATATATATATATATATATATATATATATATATATATATATATATATATATATATATATATATATATATATATATATATATATATATATATTCTTTTTAGAATTGATCAATAAGATGATTATAAAGTAAATAATTATAAAAGCCACTTACATCGTCACGAAGGATTCCCTTGATCGGATTCGGGAATGCTTTAGGTGTTATATAATATAATTTTTAATATATATATATATATATTTATATATTAAAAATATATATATAATATATATATATATATATATATATATATATATATATATATATATATATATATATATATATATATATATATATATATATATATATATATATATATATATATATATATATATATATATATATATATATAGGGGAACCTGGTCAACAGTGGATCAACATTTTTTATAATGTAATATCTTCAAAATTATCCAATGTATTAAACTAAGATTTTGCAAGATTTTTCTTTGATCATCCTTGTATTCATTTTTAATTACCGCAACTCCTTGGCACAACAGGAGAAAAAGTTAAAAAAAAACAAAACGATACTAAGCACATTGATCCAGTGTGGGACATGGGTGGTACACTGTGGATCTGCATATGGTTCAGAGTGGATCAAGGACAAGATTAATATGAAAGGGTAAACAAAACACTTGAAAATTGTAAAAATATTTTAAAATAGGTACATACTAACTATAACAGAGAGAAAAAAGTCATGAAGTACATAGGAACTTAGATATTTATCATACATTAGGTAATGTATCATCAATTAAATGTTGATACTCGAACATAAGAAAAATTAAGAATGTAGGAAAGAAAATAAATCTAATTGCCTCAAAATGCCTGCTATTTAGCGCACGTTTAATAGAGACAGATTAACTGAAAATTTATACAAACACTGTCGCCTCGATGTGCCGCTTACTACCGGTCTGGGTAAAACTAACTTAATGTCATGTTCTTTAACATAAGATATATCTGGCACATCTGGCAGTCCAAACTGCTCTTGAGATTGTATTTTTAAACGAAGAAAACTAACATTATACTCCATGTTGTCATTTCTTGTTTGTAATACTTTAGCTACATAAAATACTCTTTGTTTTTTTGTAGTAAACAGTATGAGAACGAAGTCTCCTTCATTAGGTTTTTTCGGTAGAAATTCTTGGTTTTTTAAAAAGTCTTCGGTCAAAATGTTGTCTTCATTTTCCTTTTCATCTTCTATAAACCAGTCCTCATCATCATCATCAGTATCTTTATATATTACTTCGGCATCATCTTCAGAGTCGCTTTGTAGAACTTGCCGCTTTGCCTTTTTTAACCTGGTTTCTTTTGTTTTTTTTGTCGCTTGTTTTACTCTTTCTATTTCACCTTTCTCTGGCGTGTCTGTAGCAATCATATTGCGTCCCAGTCTTCTTGGTTTTCTTTTTTTGTTTCTAGATCCAGCTTTCAGTGGTGCTCCACGAATACTTAGGCCTTCTGTTATTAATCTTAATGCCTCTTCCACTTCTGCTTGTGTGAATTTTCCTATTTTCCTCTCTTCTTGCTTTTTCCGATGCATCCTGAAGAATAAAAAGCTTATTCAGTACTATTTAATCACACTTGTTATGCGATACTTTTTCATATATTACACAGTGGTTCACTGATCCACTGTGTAAGGTGATCCACTGATTCACTGTGGACCAACCTACCAAAGTTATTTTGATATTTTTTAACGATTTTATAATTATGAATAGGACACTATTTCGAGTGTTTACATGTGTTGTAGTAGTTAATCAAGCCAAATAAAGCGTACTATAGCCTCAAAAAGAAGAATGATGAATATGGTAAACGAAAATGTACTCACACGATATTTTCGTAGCAAGCGATGAAAACACAGAGCTCCGCGTCACACGTTCTGTCGCCAGCGCAGCCGGGCGGGTACTAGCGCATGAGAACACGCGCGGACATGGGCTTACTACGAGTCTACAGCAATACTCGTACGTGCGATAGTTTTCTAGGAATTGGCGTGATCCACTGTATACCACTGATCCACTGTAGACCAGGTTCCCCTATATATATATATATATATATATATATATATATATATATATATATATATATATATATATATATATATATATATATATATATATATATATATATATATATATATATATATATATATATATATATATATATATATATATATATATATATATATATATATATATATATATATATATATATATATATATATATATATATATATATATATATATATATATATATATATATATATATATATATATTGCAGTCGACTAACGATCACTATTCATCCATATATCTCATAAATAGGGCTTATCCTTATGCAACACAAAATGCCTTCAATTGAGACGAATTAAGCGAAAAAATAAAAAATTAAACTATTGATCACTTCGGCAAAGCCGTTTTCCAAATGAAAGTGTCATTACGAAATAATTCAAATTTCGAATGCTACCAACATTTAAAATATGATACAATTGGCTGAGTTTGTTATCAACGAGCCATTAAATCGAAATAAAAATGAAAAAAAAAATACGTGTGGCACTCGGGGACTGCCGCGGTAAAGCTATTGCATAACATTTTTAACAACTTAAGCAATTATATTTAATTATTTTTTTTTTTTCTGATATCAGATAACTGCGCTCTATCGGAAAACGTTGAAATTATTCCGAATCATTTGCGGCTGCGACGTCTTCCTATAGAGCGCCTCGCACGAATTTTTTATTCGATAAAGCAAAAAAAACTGATTATTCGAAAAAAATCGTAGATAAAAAGATAGATAATTAAATTATCTTTAAAATGGTGCAGGTTTCATAATAATACGCCAGATAGTATTTGCGTAGTAATCGTTTTTGTGTTCGGTTAGAACTAATTTCACAAATTAATTACACTATGTAATATAAACAAAATCTAAAATATTCAAAGCTAAGAACATTAGGAAAATGTTCTTGTTTAACATATATTTTTTTCGAATCGAAAGCAGTACTCGTTTAGACGTAATTATCAGTTTAAAATCATTAATTTTCGTTAAGAAATTTCTTCATTCGGTCGCCGCGCTGGCCTAGGCCCGCGATAAAAGCTATGCAATAGCTTAAAAATACGTGTGGCACTCGGGGACTGCCGCGGTAAAGCTATTGCATAGCATTTTTAACAACTTATGCAATTATAATTATTTATTTATTTTATTTTTTCTGATATCAGATAACTGCGCTCTATCGGAAAACGTTGAAATTATTCCGAATCATTTGCGGCTTATAGCAAATGATTCGGAATAATTTAAACGTCTTCCCATAGAGCGCCGCCCACGAATTTTTTATTCGATAAAGCAAAAAAACTGGATTATTCGAAAAAAAATCGTAGATAAAAAGATAGATAATTAAATTATCTTTAAAATGGTGCAGGTTTCATAATAATACGCCAGATAGTATTTGCGTAGTAGTCGTTTTTGTGTTCAGTTAGACCTAATTTCACAAATTAATTACACTATGTAATATAAACACAATCTAAAATATTCAAAGCTAAGAATATTAGGAAAATGTTCTTGTTTAACATATATTTTTTTAGAATCGTAAGCAGTACTCGTTTAGACGTAATTATCAGTTTAAAATCATTAATTTTCGAAGAAGAAATTTCTTCATTCGGTCGCTGCGCTGGCCTAGGCCCGCGATAAAAGCTATGCAATAGCTTAAAAATACGTGTGGCACTCGGGGACTGCCGCGGTAAAGCTATTGCATAGAATTTTTAACAACTGCAATTATAATTATTTATTTATTTTATTTATTTTATTTTTTCTTATATCAGATAACTGCGCTCTATCGGAAAACGTTGAAATTATACCGAATCATTTGCGGCTGCGGTAGCAAATAATTCGGAATAATTTAAACGTCTTCCGATAGAACGCCGCGCACGAATTTTTTATTCGATAAAGCAAAAAAACCGGATTATTCGAAAAAAATCGTAGATGAAAAGATAGATAATTAAATTATCTTTAAAATGGTGTAGGTTTCATAATAATACGCCAGATAGTATTTGCGTAGTAGTCGTTTTTGTGTTCGGTTAGACCTAATTTCACAAATTAATTACACTATGTAATATAAACAAAATCTAAAATATTCAAAGCGAAGAATATTAGGAAAATATTCTTGTTTACCATATATTTTTTTCGAATCGTAAGCAGTACTCGTTTAGACGTAATTATCAGTTTAAAATCATTAATTTTCGTTAAGAAATTTCTTCATTCGGTCGCCGCGCTGACCTAGGCCCGCGATAAAAGCTATGCAATAGCTTAAAAAAATACGTGTAGCACTCGGGGACTGCCGCTGCCGCGATAAAGCTATTGCATAGCATTTTTAACAACTTATGCAATTATAATTATTTATTTATTTTATTCATTTTATTTTTTCTGATATCAGATAACTGCGCTCTATCGGAAAACGTTGAAATTGATAAAACAAAAAAAACGGATTTTTCGAAAAAATCGTAGATAAAAAGATAGATAATTAAATTATCTTTTAAATTTTGCAGGTTTCATAATAATACGCCGGATAGTATTTGCGTAGTAGTCGTTTTTGTGTTCGGTTAGACCTAATTTCACAAATTAATTACACTATGTAATAATATAATATAAACAAAATCTAAAATATTCAAAGCTAAGAATATTAGGAAAATGTTCTTGTTTAACATATATTTTTTTCGAATCGTAAGCAATACTCGTTTAGACGTAATTATCAGTTTAAAATCATTAATTTTCGTTAAGAAATTTCTTCATTCGGTCGCCGCGCTGGCCTAGGCCCGCGATAAAAGCTTATGCAATAGCTTAAAAACCTCCATATGCTCAATGAAATGAAAGAAGAAACTTCAATCTTAATTTCTGGCAGAGGAGTTTATAATAAAGATTGTATAATGTTATCAAAATAGGGTAAACCTATATAAAATTGTATAATATTAAAAAATTGTAAAGAAATATTGTAGAAAACAGTATAATATTGTTATATTTGATAAGGTTTGTAAAGAAATCCGTTTACAGGATGATGTTTTTATTTCAAATAAAATTAGTAAAAGCTACTTAAATAGTAGCGAAGGAATTCCCAGCTTGTATTGGGAAATGCTTATGTTTGAATGAGATATACTTACGGATGTGCACGACTTTCGACGGTGCAATGTAAGTTTAAAGGTCCTTTAAACTTACATTGCACCGTCGAAAGTCGTGCACATCCGTAAGTATATCTCATTCAAACATAAGCATTTCCCAATACAAGCTGGGAATTCCGTCGCTACTATTTAAGTACCTTTTACTAATTTTAAATTAAAACATCATCCTATAAACGGATTTCTTTACAAACCTTATCAAATATAACTATATATATATATATATATATATATATATATACATATATATATATATATATATATATATATATATATATATATATATATATATATATATATATATATATATATATATATATATATATATATATATATATATATATATATATATATATATATATATATATATATATATATACATATATATATATATATATATATATATATATATATATATATATATATATATATATACAAAAAAAAAGTGCAATGCTGGTCGTAGTTTACGATTACTCAAATCCAAGTAACGTGATATATATATATATATATATATATATATATATATATATATATATATATATATATATATATATATATATATATATATATATATATATATATATATATATATATATATATATATATATATATATATATATATATATATATATATATATATATATATATATATATACATATATATATATATATATATATATATATATATATATATATATATATATATATATATATATATATATATATATATATATATATATATATATATATATATATATACAAAAAAAAAGTGCAATGCTGGTCGTAGTTTACGATTACTCAAATCCAAGTAACGTGCTACATTCTAATGATATCAATTTTTGTAAAGATCGACACAGCGAGTATGGAACAGCTTACGACGCTTCTGAACGACTTCTTGAATAACGGCATGCCGACGTTGGAAAACTACACTCCTCCTGAAATGTCAGCAGAGTGTCTCGCCGGTCTCGTCCAAATACAACAGTTCGAGTTAGACACCGGCCACCTGCATTTCTTAGAAATTCAGCGACAAGCAGTCATCAGGGTAGGAAAACATCTCGATTTACTTCTTTAGACTTCATATAAAATACAACAATTCTTTTACGGTTTTCCTTTATGATTCCTTAATTAACTGAACTAAACCCATACCGATACTAAATGCGAACATCCCTCAATGAGTCAAGGAAACTAACGGCAAAGGTGCATCTAGACTGGTAAAAAAGAAGCGAGCAGCATCTAAAGACTTCTGTCAGTAAAATTAAAACATGAACAATGTGATCCACATTGTTTCTTGCACCTGCCTAACGACTAAATTAGTATACTCCATAGAAATTATACTCTATAGAAAATAAATACAATAATTCTGCTCGATGAGCTTATCAACCTAAGATAGTTTATTTCAGTACGCGACTAGGTGAAGGAACTACCGATGATATTATTTTCATACTTAAGCGTTTTTTTATTTATCAGGAACTACTAGTTAGCGAAGCGATTTACATTCAGCATTTAAGGACCGTGGCGGAAATATTCATAGCTGTGGGTTTGTCGCTACAGAAGAGCGGAGTAATGGTAGAGGTGGACTTCCGCCGTTTGTTTGCTAATCTCCCAGAAATTCTCAATGCGAACCTTGAGTTTTGGAATACCGCCCTCTACCCCATGATGGAGAACACCGTATTTGAAAACAAGTAGGCCAAAAATTAGTATACCTACATTTAATTAGCGTCTAAGTACGATAACATTCTGATCGAGGGTAATCGTTTATCTAATCCCAGTTAGCCACATTGCGATATTTAATGCATTTGCGATGATTTTTTGCTATTCCCGCGCATGCGATTATAAAAGTCGATAATTGTTATACTTTAATATCATTCTGTCATTCTTGTTTCAGGTACAATTCCCAATTGATGCTAGAAGGTTTTTTAAGATTTCCTGAAATTTTTGCTCCTTACGAGTATTATATGTCGAGACAAGAAGATATTACAAACTATTGCAGACGGCTTATGAACGATAGTCCTATTTATTGTGCATTCATCGCTTGGTGCGAGTCTAGTAAACAATGCAATCGGTAAGTCGAAGGATTAGCGTCCATCTGCAGCCCGTGCATTTTCAAAAATGATGCTTGAAAAATTACTGAAATTTACAGATTGAAACTAACGGATATTCTCGTTATGCCTATGCAACGACTGACTAAATATTCGCTGTTGATAAATGCGTTATGGGTACGGACACACTATGAACCGGAAAAGTCGTCTTTGTATATTATGGTAAGTTTTAAACTAATCATCACGATGGTTTCTCGACAATCTAAATAAAAAAATAATAAGTAAACACGACCACACTATCTCGTCGTGATAAATTTTCTTTTAATATGTACGTTTTTCTTATTTTCGAAGCAAGGTCTTATGTCTGAATGTTCCCAAATACACGCTGAAATATCTATCAAAACTACATAAGCACCTACAATAAAATGTAGATAATGTTAAGAAATTGAGACTGATTGAAAAATACGTCTTTATTGATTTTGTAATTTGTCAATGGTTCTGCCACCTCAATATAACCAAAATTGACCTACTTTTCAAAGTGGACCACAATATCATGAAGTTATTAGTTATCATGACGTTATTTGCAGTGGCGCCGAGCAGAATCGTTCGTACGTGATGTAAATGCAAAAATTAGACATAACCAAGAATATGACCGAACACTGGAACTTCTGGAGAAAATGGAAAACTACGATGCTGTGGTAAGAATTCCTATCATGTCTCCGAGCGAGAGTTGTTGTGTTTTATAAAATGATATCATTGTTATTAATTTTACGACGCATGGTGAAAAGCTAAACTTTTTTCAGTAAAATTCATAAATTTTTTTTGGCAGGATGTTAGGGATGAAGAGCTAGAAAAAATACTCAAAAGGCATCTGCATTTACATTTAGAGGCTCCAATTGTAGGCTGCTTAAGAAATCAGCCGAGGACGGTCTTATTCGAAGGAGACATCAAATTCAAAGACTCCAAGGATCAGCGGGTAACTATCATAATAAAAAAACTGTTTTGTTTTGCGATATTTCATTTAAGATTTCCTCACTAATACTTTTTTATCTTATTGTCATCTTATTAAAAATACTTGCGAAGTTCAAAGTAGATTTTTTAATATTCTGAATTTTGATTATTTCATAATACATGCGACCAGCACTGTTTGCACCGCGAATATCCTTGCGACTTTTTCTCACAGCAATACATTTTTGTAATCTGGATTTTTTGTATAAAAGCTTACTCCATCACTAAAGTTTACACTGAGGCGTGTATCTTAATGCTTTCTTTGCATGTTCCGATATAGCTCGAGGCCAGGGCGATATTATTCATAGACTTGCTGCTAATCTGCGTAATCGTCAAGAGGAAGAAAATGATAACCTACAAAGTAGTACGGTATGTGGTTGAATTACTAACTAATAGGCCTTTCTCACACGAGGCGTCTAAACAAAAATCAGTTTGAATTCAGACGCAACCAATCGCGATACCACCTGTCGCAACTGATCAAAAATTATTTTCAACGGTGACGAAGCAGTCTTACGTGAATCACGGTGCTGAAAATTTCATTAAGTTCAATCAGGAAGAATAATTTAGAATTGAAATCTTCGTCATGATGAATAATTATCATAAATTTGATAATTCCAATTTAGTTGTTTTTTGAAGTTGGAACTGGTCCTCAGCAATAGATTATCGTCATTTTGAAACGCTGCTCTGTTTTTATATTTCCCGTCTATCCTACTGTCCTGACATGAAATAGTTTCGTCCAAATATTTATTAAGACGGGAGAATTAGACCTTAATATATTTTTTTTATTGACTTATCTAGGTGTGTCAGGCAATTGCCAATCCATATAATCATTCGCACAATTAACCTAGATAAGTTGTCTAGTTTCTGTGTCATGTACAAAGAGAGCGTGCAAAACACACAATCCTGCGAATTTCGGCTGCAAATTTTAAGCTGGAGCTGATTTAAAACTTCGCAACTACAGCTTAAAGCCTATTTCAGTTATCTGGTTGTAATAGACTACATAGTTGACATTTTGAAATCATCTGGGGTACTTATCGCCAAATTTCGATTTATCGACTTTTTATCGCCAGACGACGAATTTATACTATACATTGTGACTTTTTGATTAGCATTTAATGCATGTGAAATAAAACACAAGACAGTGTTGTATACGGTGCAGCTATACCGCAAATTATGACTTAAATCCATATCAGAGCATATGTAGGTTGAGCCTTAGTCTACAACTCTTGTCGCCAAACAGATTTAGTTTAGTTTCTGTCTCCCCGTGTGAGAATGGCGTGAGTGTGTGTTTCGCCGAATATTTGGCATTCAGCCTATTCGTATTATGTTTTTACTATCCGGCCGAATACCGAATTATTGAATTACTGTCCAATATTTGGCCAAATACATAACTTTTTTAGGGACTCCTTTTTTATGATGATTTTTTTTTAAACTTGAATATGATAAGAAGAACAAAAAGGAGATTTTTTCCGACCTGCACTCGTCAAATTTACACTACATATTTAATTGTTCTACGAAAAGATTAAAAAATATACATTATTATAAGAAGAATCCGTTTTGATTACATTGTACCTTAATCAAAAACAACAATTAGGAGTTTTTTTCGATCTGCTCACATTAGATTTACTGTACATATACGTATCGTGGTTACCGCTTGCGATAACACTTACAAAAATATAATCTTATTACATTAGCGCCAGTCACATAGAACACGATCAAAATGCTCTCTTTATTGTACTTACTTATGTCAATTATGAAGTATTTAGGGCGCAATTAAATTAAACATGTGATTTTTGAAGTATAAAACAAGGTAGAATAGTTAAGCCGATTATTCAACCAGACGGCCAAATTTTTGGCTTAATATTCGGTATTTAGCCAAATAGCAATTCGGCGCAACACTACTAACAATGGATCTAATAATTTAATATTGTATTTCTTTAACTTAGTTATGTATCAATATTTATCAAAAAGATACCATATGCGTTAACAAATTTAAAGTGGAATATATTATGTAATGGTATGACAATGGTGTGTAAAAGATGGTATGACATACATATCTGGTGATACTTCATAGGACCAAAAGAGGTAACCTCTTTTGCTGAGTTGTGTTAGGGTGAATATTATTTTTAAAAATTACTTCCCAACCAGTGGAGGTAGGGCGTAGAGTGATTAGGAGCAAAGAGAGATTCTAATGGGAGCGTGAAGCTAGCTGGAAGCAACGTTTTTTATTGGAAATCCTACAAAAAACCTCATCAAAATATTGGGACTATTCCAAAAGATATATTTTATAAACCTCAAAAAAAAAAATAACTGTTTGGGGCCTCACCGAAACAAAGCTTAAAACAATTATTAAATTCGTTTTATTTGTGCAATAAATGTTACTAGTGGATAATAAAGGATTACAAGTTTTACATTGTTTTTGAGATGAAGGAAGACGCAGAAAAAAAAGGATAAGCTTTAGAGTGTGCCAGCTGAAAAAGGTTCGGAACCCAATTATTTCCTGAAGTTTTATGGGGTGAGCGGTGGAACGGTTTATAGCTGAGTTCTTGTAAAATATGTTTGGATAGTTGGAAAGTGTAGCAATTTTACATCAGGTCATGACCTATGCCGTTTGAGTTGGAATCCCAAACACAAGTAAATTTTAATTAAAATCACATTATTCCTATTTTAAAATCAGTTATTCATTTGTCTTTCTGTGGTTTGTTATTGCACGGATATTTTCGTGTATGCAATCGTGGAAAGTTAGAAATTCGAGCTATTTTCGAATATGAGGACCAATGCCCGTATTATCGATTACATGTTCATGCCCGTGTATTCGATTACATATTCATGATAGATTACATATACAGCTTTTGACAGTGTACATTTGAATTAACTGTTGTGTCAGACAACAACAGTTAATTCAAATTCTGCAGATAACTATGTAGAAACTCGTGATTAAAAAACTGAGCCTGTTCAATTAGCTCTTAGCCACTGCTTCTGCATGACAACGCAAGACCGCACGCTTCACAGCAAACAGTCGTAAAGTTGCAGGAGTTGCGTTTTCGTGACCCACTGTACTCCCCAGACCTGGCTCCAACAGGCTTCCATTTTATTTCAGAAATTTTATAACTTTTAAAGTATTTATTGATTGTCCAATGATTGTCCACGAATGTTTTACAGCAGAGGTATTAACCAACTTCCGTTAAAAAGCCAAAAGTCGATATAACGATTATCGATATGTCGATTACTAAAATTTATATTGTTCTCAGAAATTTTTGGTAATTTTTATTTTTAATACAATGACCGCTCTATCGTTAAGGACCTAATAAAATACTAGTAAGACATTATCTGGCCAATGCAGTGTATTTTAGTTTTTTTGCAGTGTAGTTTGGTCGAAAACCGGAGTTCACACGTTTGATGTATCATCGAAAATATCAACCCAATTTTCATGTAATTAGTAGACTAAAGAAATAAAAATAAATCATGAGTTTCCTTCCTGGCGATTGAGGAAATTTAAAACCATCCACCGACCCATGTCTGTCGGTCATATAACCAAATTGACTGACCCTTTCCAAAACGAAGGACATTTAGCAATGGTTCGATCAGCATTCACAATAATCTTCTGGTGGAAGTGGACGGTTATTTCTATACTTTGGGCATATTGTAAAGTTTAGAAGAAAGAACCAGGAAGGGGAAAGAATACACAAATCCAACTGTGATAGAAAGCTTTCTTAAATCTTAGAGTTCGGTCTGAAAACTGAGCAACTAATTCATCCTACCATATTAGGTTACCATGCTAGCCGTCCGACACTGAGAGATTTAAAATCGTACGATATTGCTATCGGTCGCCAAATTATAAGATCAAATGGTAATTGCAGGACACATCAATAGACTACAAAAAACTGCTGCTATAACATCGAAGGCAATTGTTGTAGCTAAAATTATAAATAACACAAATAGAGTTATTAGCGCGCAAAGTTTGTAACACCCGACTTTTCGGCGATAGTATAACTGTCGTTGTCCAAGGTAGACCCATGCATAGAGTTTACTCAGCATAATGTCGGTCGTAACATCGCCGAAACGTCGGTCGCTACAAATTTCAAGGGGCTAAATCCGTTTTTGTATTATTTATAATGCAGGAATGACCCAGAGAACTTATAAATAATTTATATTAAACTTTATTTTAGACTTTTTCTTAAATAAAGTCTTTGAAAAAAAGTCTTAGGTGGCAAGTCTGCCCGTCCTTCTGTACGCCCGTACATCCGTGCGCCCGTCCGTCCGACCGTCCGTCCGTCCGTCCCTTTCTGTGTCCGTCTGTCCGTTAGACCTAATGGGCCCTTGCTGGGAGCTAATGGGCCCTTGCTGAGTTGGCCACGAAGACCCATTCTGTTTCAGGGTCGGTCACACTCACGGGTCAACACCTATCCGATGGCCTCCACGCATGGGGTGCGAGCCTGGGTAGGACACTGGGTCAACCAGTCTCCCCTGGGAACAATCCTCTGGCGCTCCTGGACGGTCTGCGCACCGAGCGGCGCAAGCCAATCGATTGTGCTCTCCGACTAACAATCGGGGGAGTCTGGGAACTGTATTGTTTCCTATAGAGCGGGAGTAGTTGTCTACCTTACGGCGACTGCTCTTGAAATGACCATTGGCCATCCGATCCCGGTTCAGAAACGGGCAAAGGACGACTTGGTCCGCGACAGATTCGGTGCACTCCGTTTCACCGCTTCGTAAGGGAGAGGACAGGGCAAGCGATCTCAAACTCGGAACCAATCGAGAGACCGGAGAAATCTGGTCACAATTGGTAAGTAGGGCGCGAGTGCCGCCCGCCAGGTAACTTACCTGGCTACTCGCGGTAAGGCGTTGGTCTCTAACGGGTTGTGGCATAGCTAGACGTCGGATTGTTATGTCCCAAGTCTTCTACGCTCACTGCACGGTCGATAGAACGAACAATCGTTAAAACGTCCTGCGGTGACGGGTTCGCCCGTTATGGTTGACAACCCAATATGTCCGTTAGACCTTTGGGACGTCTGGGGACGTTTGGGAGCTAATGGGCCCTTGCTGAGTTGGCCACGAACAGTGGCGGCGCTAGGCGTCGGCGACGTCGGCGACCGCCGACGGCCTCGCACCTGAGGGGACCTCGCAAAAGTTTTACAAATTATTTAAATTTATTTATTTATTCTTATTTATTTTCATACACTTGCTTGAGTGAAGTGAGTGAGTAGTACTTTAGGTTTCTGAAGCTGTACTGACGGGAACTCACAGTTCCCGTCAGTACAGCTTCCACTGAGAGAAACTTCTCAAAGTTAAAATTGATTAAGACCTACGTACTTGAGAAGCACGATGACCCAAGAGAGACTATCTGCGTTATCAATTCTATCAATTGAAGCTGAAATAGCAGCTCGTATTAGCTATGATATAATCCTGAAAAAATTCAGTGAGGCCAAAAGACGAAAAGTTCGTCTAGTTTAATTTCTATTTGTGTAATTTTTAACATCATTTGATTAGCAATAAAACTCGTTTACTCATGCATTAGTTTCACTATAATTCGGCTCATGAAATCTAACGTTTTCTTTTTGACTGGGAAATAAAAAAGGCCTCGCGAACCTAATTTCGCCGACGTCCAAGTTTGGTCTAGCGCCGCCACTGGCCACGAAGACCCATTCTGTTTCAGGGTCGGTCACACTCACGGGTCAACACCCATCCGATGGCCTCCACGCATGGGGTGCGAGCCTGGGTAGGACACTGGGTCAACCAGTCTCCCCTGAGAATCAATCCTCTGGCGCTCCTGGACGGTCTGCGCCCCGAGCGTCGCAAGCCAATCGATTGTGCTCTCCGACTAACAATCGGGGGAGTCTGGGAACTGTATTGTTTCCTATAGAGCGGGGGTAGTTGTCTACCTTACGGCGACTGCTCTTGAAATGACCATTGGCCATCCGATCCCGGTTCAGAAACGGGCAAAGGACGACTTGGTCCGCGACAGATTCGGTGCACTCCGTTTCACCGCTTCGTAAGGGAGAGGACAGCGCAAGCGACCTCAAACTCGGAACCAATCGAGAGACCGGAGAAATCTGGTCACAATTGGTAGTTAGGGCGCGAGTGCCGCCCGCCAGGTAACATACATGGCTACTCGCGGTAAGGCGTTGGTCTCTAACTGTACGTCCGTACATCCGTGCGCCCGTCCGTCCGACCGTCCGTCCGTCCGTCCCTTTCTGTGTCCGTCTGTCCGTTAGACCTAATGGGCCCTTGCTGGGAGCTAATGGGCCCTTGCTGAGTTGGCCACGAAGACCCATTCTGTTTCAGGGTCGGTCACACTCACGGGTCAACACCTATCCGATGGCCTCCACGCATGGGGTGCGAGCCTGGGTAGGACACTGGGTCAACCAGTCTCCCCTGGGAATCAAACCTCTGGCGCCCCTGGACGGTCTGCGCACCGAGCGGCGCAAGCCAATCGATCCGACTAACAGTCGGGGGAGTCTGGGAACTGTATTGTTTCCTATAGAGCGGGAGTGGTTGCCTACCTTACGGCGATTGCTCTTGAAATGACTATTGGCTATCCGATCCCGGTTCAGAGTCGGGCAAAGGACGCCTTGGTCCGCGATAGATTCGGTGCACACCGTTTCACCGCTTCGTAAGGGAGAGGACCGCGCAAGCGACCTCGAACTCGGAACCAATCGAGAGACCGGAGAAATCTGGTCACAATTGGAAGCAAGGGCGCGAGGGTCGGCCCGCCAGGTAACATTACTAGCTATCTCGCGGTAAAGGCGTTGGCTTCTTGCGGGTTGTGACGTAGCTGGACATTGGATTTGTTCTGTCCAAAGTCTTCTACGTTCACTGCAGGGCGACAGAACGAGAAAATCGTTTAAAACGTCCTGTGGTGACGGGCTCGCCCGTTGTAGTTTACACCGCAAGTTGTTTGTCCGTTAGACCTAATAGACCCATTTGTTCAGGGTCGGTCACACTAACGGGTCAACACCCATCTGGCGGCCTCCAAGCATGAAGTGCGAGCCCGGGCAGGACTCTGGTTTTAGGGCTAGTTTCCTTAGGAATCAACCTTCTGGCGCACCTGGACGGTCTGCGCACCGTGCGGCATAAGCCAGTCGATTGTGCATTCTGACTAACAGTCGGGGGAGTCTGGAAACAGTACTGTTTCCTACAGAGCGAAAGTGGTTGCGGACCTTAGGACGACTGCTCTTGAAACGACCATCGACTACCCGATCCTGGGTGAACAGCCGGGCAAACGACGCCGTGGTCCGCGATAGATTCGGTTTAAACCGTTTCACCGCTTCCTAAGGGAGAGGACCGCGCAAGCGACCTCGAAATCGTAACCAGTCGAGAGACCGGAGTAATCTGGTCGCAATCGAAAGTAAGGGCGTGAGTGTAAGCCCACTGGGTAACATACCTTACGGGTATCTGGCGGAGCTTGACGGTGGACTGTTTTGTCCAAGTCTTCTGCGTTCACTTCACGGGAGATAGAACGACTAATCGTTAAAACTTCCTGAGGTGACGGGTTCGCCCGTTGTAGTTGATAGCTCTATTTGTCTTTTAGAACTGGGAGCTAATGGGCCCTTGTTGAGTTGGCCACGAAGACCCATTTGTTCGGGGTCGGTCACCACGCATGAAGTGCGAGCAAGTTAGGACTATGGCCTGATGGCTAGTTTACTCCAGGAGTCAATCTTCTGGCACTCCTGGACGGTTTGGGCGCCGTGCAGCGTAATCCAATCGATTGTACATTCTGACTTACAGTCGGGGAGTCTGAAAACAGCACTGTCTGGCAAAGGATGCCGGGCAAACGATGCCTTGCCGTGGTCCGCAATAGACTCAGTTGACACCGCTTCAGCGCTACGTAAGGAAGAGGACCGCGAAAGCGACCTGGAACTCGTAACCAGCCGGGAGATCGGAGTAATCTGGTTGCAACTGGAAGTAAGGGCGCGAGTGTCGGCCCGCTGGTTAAGATACCTGGCTATCTCGCGGATAAAGCGTTGGCCTCTTACGGGCATGTGGCGGAGCTTGACAGTGGACTGTTTTGTCCTAGGTCTTCTGCGCCTACCTCATGGAAGACAGAACGATCAAATTTCGTTAAAACTAACTGAGGTGATGGGTTGGGAGCTAACGGGCCCATGATGAGTAGGCCACGATGACCCATGTGTTCAGGGTCGGTCACACTCACGGGTCTACACCCATCCGACGTCCTCCACGCACGGGGTGCGAACCTGGGTAGGACTCTGGCCAGCGAACCAATTTCCCATGGTAATCAAACCTCTGGCGCTCCTGGATGGTCTGCGCACCGTGCGGTGCAAGCCAATCGATTGTGCACTCCGACTAACAGTCGGGGGAGTCTGGAAACTGTATTGTGTCCTATAAATCGGGGGTGGTTGCGTACCTTACGGCGACTGCTCTTGAAATGACCATTGTCCATCCGATCCCGGTTCAGAGCCGGGCAAAGGACGCCTTGGTCCGCGATAGATTCGGTATACACCGTTTCACCGCTTCGTAAGGGAGAGGACCGCGCAAGCGACCTCGAACTCGGAACCAATCGAGAGACCGGAGAAATCTGGTCACAATTGGAAGTAAGGGCGCGAGTGTCTCGAGCCGCCGGATATTATTCCTGGCTATCTTGCGATAAGGAGTTGGTCTCTTACGGGTTGTGGCGTAGCTAGACGTCGGATTGTTTTGTTTAAAGTCTTCTACGCTCACTGCAGGTCGATAGAACGACTAATCGTTAAAACGTCCTGTGGTGACGGGCTCGCCCGTTGTAGTCGACAACTCAATATGAGGTGATGGGTTCGCCCGTTGTACTTGACAGCTCTAGTTGTCCGTTAGCACTTGAGTCTCAGAAACTATACGTCCTAAAGGAAAATGGTTAACGGCAAACGCCTCGATATGATCTGAAATGGGTTCCTGCTTGTTATTGTTTTACTTATTTTAATTTCTATCTTTAATTTTTAGGAAAGGTTTCACTTATGGAATCCATGAAAGATCCTTAATAAAAAGATCCGAAAGGGGCTAGTAAAATCTTCTTTGTATATTTGGAGAAAATTAGGTAGACTTTGATCATACCTTTGTATGATCTCCCGCTATTATGGCGGGCAATAAAATTGAAAGTTTCTTTCATAACTAGGTAATTTCGTACAAAAATAGGGACTAATAATATACGAGTAAATCCAGCGAATCTTCATAATAGATATTTGAAACTAATAAATAATAATAATAAATGTAAATACTATTATATAGAGAAAAGAGTCGGTTGGAATCACCCATATTGCGTGTTGTGCAAATGACGGATAGACGTAGGGTTACAAATACAATATGAGGAAAATGAAAACTACAACAATCTATATGGTGGTGTGACGTTCCAAATAGTAGTGGACGTGTCATGCAGATAGCTGTGACCACTAAATATTGTTTCAATCACATCAATGATGACATCTCGCAATATGAGTCATTTTACAATAACTGTAGTGAATCTCTTAGCCCAGGCGCGCACTTGCGGCCTGGCTGCGGCGGCCAGGCCGCGGCGGCCAACGAGATACTGCGAAATGTATGGAATCGCCGGCCGGCGCGCGCACTTAGGTCGCGCGGCGAAGTGCGCGCGGTCGAACGCGATTCCATACATTTCGTAGTATCTCGCTGGCCGCCGCGGCCAGGCCGCAAGTGCGCGCCCCGGCTTAGTATTTGCTATATCAATTGCTACTATTATTTTAATAACATATATAACCTAATTTTGGCATTCATTGTTAACAAACTAACATCTGAGATAGTAGTCATTCTGGCTAGAGTTTTTCTTAGTGTATAATATTGTAGATATCCTTTATTTTTATTTAGAAAAACCTTAACAATAATATACCTGCAGCTAATATTTCTATTAATTATATGATGATGTAACACGATATTTAATGTATAGACGTGTTTGATCGATGTCTGGTAACAAGCTAATTCTACGTAATTGTAAATCTGTTAGGTTTGTAAATATTTTTCGCTGTAATTTTTCTGAGACACGCTACGTAACATTGGAAACCTTTAATAGACAGAGCGGCAACACTATCTCACAAATTCGATGATTTCGCCGGAGGCCGCTTTAATGCCGGATAAGCAGCAGGCAACTACTAAAAGTGAAGAAATCTTCATTCTTTACATTTACTATATATAAATCTTTACATTTACTACATAGCGTTCATGCATAAATATGTTATAATTATATTATCATATAATAATAATGGTTAATTTGATCGACAGGCCCAAATACATGCTCGACAACCTGGTGGTGTATCCTCAGACCCAGCCAAGAGAAGGTCGTGAAGGGAGGGATATAACAGCTTTGCACTGCGTGATTGTTGACGATGCGGGAACCGCGGTAAACGCGTTCACCATCATGGAATCAAACCTGGCCACGAGCCTCAAGCGCACCCTGAGGGCGTGGGATCATGCACTCAAGGAAGCGAAGCTGACATTGGAATACTCGAGACAAGTATGCAAGAATCCACATTTTGGCCTTCAAGATAGAGACACAGAGCCAATGCCGGAGACAAGAAGACTGGAGAAGCAGGTAAATAGTGTTTATTAACTATTTTTTTATTTGTTTATTATATTTGTACAAATCAACTCACATACTAATCCAATGCATTGTACTGTTTACATTTACTACATAGCAATACATTTAAAATCCAATATCCATCTAAGTAGGCATTTCACATTTAAATAACAGTGTACCTAATATCAAATAGACCAAGGAAATATAAAATAGAACAAGGAATACTTCTACCTTGATTGTCAAGCTATTGAGAGATATTTGAAAAATGTATATATCCGGTGTTGTGTACAATAGCGCATTCAGGTGTCGGACAGCTTGTTACCAACGCCATTCACCTGACATTTATAAGGGACGATGATTCTACTAATAGTCCGTGTTATCAAGCACGAACGTAGTTATTCGGAAAGAAGAATGAAATTAATGCTAATATAGTACCTACGGATTATCCTTTCTACCTTTTAATCTTTTATGAATGTGGCTGACTGGGTGCATCTCTCTGTGTGTAGTCCTATAGCTCCCTTTATTCTACAGGATGGCGCAGTTTAAGCATTTATGGAGAAAAAAAAACGATCATAACATGGGTGAGAAAATGTAAAGGGTGATTTTATAATAACCCTATATTTCCCAGTCAAAAGAGCCAGTTTACCTGATAAAAGGTCAGGTAGTTTTGATTTTTGGCAGAAATATAAAGTTTGGGCTCCTTAATAATATACTGAGTTCACGCTCCCCGCACCACGCTCCCGCCGCCGCCATTGAAAACTAGCAGCCAAAATCAGTTTCTCCACAATACCTCTCTTCCAGTATACTTAAGAGCAAAATAGTCTCAATGAATATTATAGACGGGGAAAATGTCTACTCTTGAACTTAAATTCTTGAACTTTTTCTTGAGTGTTGAATAATTTCCGAGTTAACCACGTAATAAACTTATAACTTAAAATAATAATATCAAAGAAAAGATAATTTCTACATTACTATTTCGATGCTTTTTCGTTAGATGCATAGACTTCAATCAAAATTGTTAACCGTAGGTACAATGTTAAAACAAAAATGAGTGGGTAGGTTAGGTTTCATCTTTCGTGGAGTTCAACTTTCACTCGATGACTTATATTTTTTCTAAACAGGTCACATTTTAATTCTAAAATAGATCTTTAGGTATTCACCTCAACCACCTCCGCTCTATAGGAAACAGTACTGCTTCCAGACTCCCCCGACTGTTTGTCAGAGTACAATTAGAAGTAAGGGCGTGAGTGAGTGTCGGCCCGCCAGGTAACATCCCTGGCTATCTCGCGGTTAGGGCGTTGGCCTCTTACGGGCTTGTGACGTAGCTAGATGGTGGACTGTTTTGTCCCCAAGTCTTCTACGCTCACTCCAGGGAGATAAAACGACTAATCGTTAAAACTTCCTGAGGTGACGGGCTCGCCCGCTGTAGTCGACAACCCAAGTTGTTAGTCAGAGTGCACAATCCATTGGCTTACGCTGCACGGTACGCAGATTGTCCATTAGCGCCAGAAGATTGATTTCTAGGGGAAACTAGCCCTAAGGCCAGAGTCCTGCCCGGGATCGCACTTCATGCGTGGAGGCCGTCGTATAGGTGTTGACCCGTGAGTGTGACCAACTTTGAACAGTATGGGTCTTCGTGGCCAACTCAGCAAGGGCCCAGTAGCTCCCAAACCCGGTTTAGCCAGTAGATATTGCCTAGTAGCAATATCTACTGGCTAAATCGGGTTATTGTAACTATTCGGTTGACGCGGATACAATAATACAAATAATCCTACCTGAATGTTCTAAGGCCGCAAAGAAATGTGGGGGAATTAGCGCTCAAACTAAACGAATGTTGGTGGTTTCAAAGAAACTTCGATATTAACTTGTGTGTGTGTAGAAGGTACATTAAGGGAGATAGATATCCATACGAAAGGCCTAAAACAACACATCCCCTATCAAAAGACAAAGATTTTTATTTGAATGGTTTTATTTAATAATCTTAGGAGATATATGTAAGCATAATTATAATATCGATAAAAACGAGCCACGACTTTTAGATAACGATTGTTTAAATAGCATATACCTGGGTCAATTTTTAAGTCACTTAGTTAATGAAATCTTCAAAAGAACTAAAATTTTTTTTTTATATTCATAAGTTTTTCGATTAAATGAACAAAAACTATAATGTAAGTTTCATGAAAAACTTGTACATTTAATAAGAGTTCCAATTTTATTAAAACGTTCTTCGATTTATTCTTTTGAGATTGAATAGATTACGTTTCTCAGTAAATGTTTTAAATAGATGGAAATATGATCCTAGCGAAGCATTGTTGAAATTTTCACTACATAACTCTCTTTGTATTTAGAAGATTAACGAACTAAAAGTTTAGTCATAATGTTGTTTAGACTTTTATTTATCCTTCCTTATATATTTAAAAAATATGTAATTCGTAATAATTTAACAACTGTGTTCCTACCAAGTTATATTTTTTCGGTTTACATGAGGCCGACTTTTAATGTATTTATGTATGTCCAAAAAGGGTTCAGAAGCAGAGAGAACGGATGAATGGAACGGGGATCGAAATGCTCGCAGCAGGGTGATGATGCTCCTGCGCACTATATCGCGGGTTTCCACCGAAGCGGACGCGACCACCGAGGAGCCAACCCCTGGCTGCTCGTACTGGAGCGACCAACCGCAAAGGTTGCCGACCGCTGCCAGCACGAGTGCAGCCTACCCTCGGCTCGCAACCAAATCGGACAGCTCGCGCGCCTCTCGCGTCTCGAGCCTGCAGCAATCTTACAGGTAAATAATATGTATTATAATCGGAATTGTATCGACGCTAAATGATACCTTTCGAGCCTTTCAACTATCCTTTGTTGTCTGGATATAAAGTACATTAGTTAACTCTGAAATTAGTTTCGCCCCCTCTACCTACTAGTAGAGAAACCGCGTGGCTTTGAAAAATCCGCAGCGGATTCGCCGCCCGCTCCGCGCCCACTGGGGCCGAAGATTCAAGCAAACGCATTTGCACACACCTACCTTACTTAGCGAATTAAAATCGAATCCACGGACTGTTACAACTCGTTTTCTAGTCAATTTGATTGAAAAAGTTTTATTAAAAACCCCTTTCGGAAGGTTGGGATCCCTTAGCGTACGTGTCAGAATCGCACTTGACGGATTTATTCTGTTTCGACTTGGGCGGGCGGGGTGCTGAAAAAATCGATTTACTTCGTGACTTGGTCATAGTCATAGTGGATGATGGCAGTACCCTCTATCATGACAGTATCCTAGCGTTGAATAAATGCCAACTTAAATCAACTCCGATTGGACTAATGCGATGCATTGCAGTCAATCAGTCCACGTAGAGAACGTAGAGACTTGGGGATGAAACAGTCCACCGTCTAGCTATGCCAACACGCCCGTCAAAGACCAACAGCGCCTGATCGAGAGGCATTGAGAAGAGAATACAGTTAGATAGCCTCGAGCCCTGACTACCAGATTTGCCCGGAGTTCTTCGTCCTCCGTCCGGTCACGGGTTCGAATTCCTTTCTAGGTTCCACCCTCTTCGAGGAGGCTACCGGATAGGAATTAAACCTTGATTTGAGCCGACCCAAGGAAACGAGCGGGTTTTAGTGGCTTAACTGCACGAGAACCATTCGCTGCCCATAGACAGACAATGCGAAGTGGAGTTCGCTGCTCGATATACCTGGCTTTCATCGTTCTATTAAATGAGCATTGGATAAAGTTCGTTGTCCGAAATGTGACAAAACGTCTTAAACCACTATGTTTATCGTATTTTTTGTAGTGGCTCCTACGACATCAACGAATCCGTATCATCCGGTGGTCCGATAATGAACTCCCACGCGACTTCGGCGCATCCATATCCCAGCGGCATTGGCGAGGTACACCCTGGTACTTCTATCAGCAGCGACGAGGGAGGCCCTTCCTCCACTGATCAGCGCTACACTACAAATACTTCAACTGCTGAGCATGACATCAGGCGGGACTCTACGAGAGTGAGTATAAAATTAAATAATAATAAATCAAAATTCCGAACAGCGGTGCAAGCGACTGATTTAGGGTCTGAGGTTGCAATACTATTAACGTCCATGTTCGGTTTTCCGATTATTTTAACTGCCTGCAAAATTGACTTGGATATTATAGAAAAGTTGAATGACTTTTTTCGGGTAATTCTCACTAAGCTATAATATGACATCGAAGTTAATACCGTGGCTAGAGGTGATACCAATAAATTTGGCATTCGGAGTTTTCAAATAAGCTGCATTCCAATACACGTTTTCATATCAGGTTTTTTCAACTCTCTGTCGCTGTAATATCCTTTTACTCACAACATAATTAATAATGTACGCAGGGAGGTATAAAACTTCTCGGCCTAACATAAAGATGGCGCTCCGATAAAAAAATAGATATTTAAACAATAGACATGTTAAGTCTTCCTCATGGAATGTCACCAATGACGAAAAACTTTTACACATCAAAATTAAAAAAATACATTGGATTATAAAAAGCCAGGCAAGCATTTTTTTGAAAATCAATAAATTAAATAATCATGCGGTAATTATTTCTTTTACAAAAGAAGTGAGAACACTGGCCAAAATGAATAATCGTTTGCAAGCTGTTAATGGGACCAATCGATGCTACTTCGTTTTCTACTGTGCAATCCTGGGCATGCCAATTCAAGTTCGGTAGAGAGTCACTGATGACGACTCTTGCAGTCGATGTGACTGAAGATGACATCGTCTAACAATCTTGGAAAAACCCCATCTTGGAGAACGACAGCTTTAGAGATTCTAAACGTCTCAACTGAAAGCGTATTGCGAATCTTGCATCTTGAAAATTGACATTGCATGAATTTCAGTTTTAAAAATATCATGATTTATTTTATGTTATACATCTGTTTGTATACATATTGATTTAAAATAACAGGAATGAACTGGAGGTTTATAAAACAAAATTTAGTTTAAAAGTAAATAGAAACCTAGTACCGTAAAGCCAAAAATTTAACCTTTTTTGCGTTAAGAGTAAAACTCCTGACAAAAAAATATTTTAAAATTGGTTTTTCTAATTTATAAAGAGTTGTATATCTCTTTCCCTAATCCACTGAGTGTTAAGGTATGTTTCTTATGCCACGTCAGACATTTGCGTCAAACGTAATGCCTCTGAAGCACTTCACGGCTATAGTGGAGCTTTGTAGATTCGTTTCCTCTCATGCTTCTCTGCGGTTGCGGGGCGGTACCGCTTCCATAGCTGTTAGGTATAGACGCAGACGCATTTCGCATTAGTTTTGGTTGCAGTCCAATTGGCAATGAACCATAACCAACTAACGTTGTCGTTGCGAAGTTCACGCAGAGCGTCAAATCTAGTATAATGGACACGGGAATCCACCGGGATGATATGAAAGAACCGATAGTATCGATAGTAATTATTGTCAAACGTTAATTTCGATTTTACTGTTGCCATTGATACTATCGATAGAATATTGATGTTTAACATAGACTACTGCACACGTGCGATCTAAGGGTTGAAATAATCGCAGTTGAAAGAAACGTTTTTTATTACTATGGAGGACGAAAAGTTAATAGAATTAGGGTTGAAATTTACTTGTGTTTAATTAAGTAGTTCGTGTAACATGATTATTTTGCCACATAGCTGGCAGTGCATGTTTCATAAATTATTTTCTCACAGAAACCCCGTCATTTGGACGCTGCCCAAGCTTTAGCGACAGGTATAAAACTTTCGGACGGTGATGGTTTCGATAGGTCTAATTTATTGTAAAGTTTATTTTGAGCCTCTAGATCTCGATGTATACTTTATTTACTACGTCTTCTGACCGCACGTAATTGACGCACTTTCAGAAGAAGCAGGTGCGCGGCAGACGCATTGCGTCCAACGCCGGCCGCATACAAAACATACTTGTGAACACATTCATTCAGCGTTTGTGTTATGTGCCAGTATACCAAATAAACGCGGTCACTTTTAGCAGTTTCCATGAACTGCCATTTATTTCCTTGCTCTTGAAAAATTGCGCTTGGGTAGCTAAATTTTGAAAAAAATCGTAATTTTGATTGTTTCAGTATTTATTGTTATGCACATATGAGTCTATCATCAACGTTGAAGTTTTCTTCAACAAGGCATTGGTAATTGCCTAACTCAGTGCAATTCAGGCCGCACATCTGACAGGGTTAAAATGGCTACCAAATTCAATAAATGTCTATCATATGGTAACCCTAGTTGTGTGACCAAAATGCTGATGGTCAAAACAAGGCCTACGACAAGTGGCTGCGGAGATTCCCGATAGGTGCAAGGTCGATTCAGAAAACGTCATCTGTCGTATTGTGGCGTGTGATGAGACATGAATAACACCACTTCGGCCCGGAGACAACTAGCAAACTTTGCAGCAGCAACGACATGGAAATCGAGCGTCTCTTAAATATAAGGCTGTACCCAGTGACGTAAAGATCAATTATTGACCAAACAAAACTACGGTCATGGGTGTTCCTTATTTGGGGCAAGAAGTACATCACGCCATACTTGGGGAAAATGTAGATTCATTCGAATTCGAGGGTATTATTTAAAAAAAAAACAATAAAAACATTGTCTTTCATAGTTAGGCCGAGAACGTTCCTACCTCCCCAGGTATTATAGTTTAATATGTTTCGAGCAATAAATTGTATACAGGACAAGATTTTTTTCTGTAACTAAGTAATAACAATGTCATGCAGTTTGCAACTCTAACAACAACAAGCGATAACGAATATCATTAATGATTTTGTGTCATGGAAACCAAACGTACCTACATATCTTTTTTTTAAATCTATCGAAAAAAATAATAAGGAAACGTATTGCGATTGGTCAAAGCTGTTTAAGGCAAAAGAGGGAGTGAGATAAGGGTGACTACTATTACTCATCCGCTTGAATAACTACGGAAAATTCATAATCTGCAAGACTGTAGAATACTGTAGAAAAAGTGACTGTAGAATACTCTGCTTCTTAAGAGAGCTTACGGGTTCAACCAATGGAAAATACGTTAGGACATTAAGTCTGATAGGCTCCTCCGTCAAAGTCACGATTTCATCGGTCTGTTGCAAGAAGTCAGTCATTAAGCGTCATTTTTAACTAAATCGAGTTTAAAGTCAATATGGTCTTCTACTTGTAAAACAAGTCGTTCGGTATTGTTTTGACATTCTTCGTCTGAATCTGCCACTGCTGTATCTGCAACTTGAGTTGTATCCAACATTGCGCATGTATTAAATAAATAATCAATAATTTTATTAATTAATGACTTACGAGACAAATATCTTAAAACAGGGTGTTTATTTCGTAAAAACCTTCATTTTAACACAGAATAAGACTAAGCAAGCCAGCTATCTCAAAAGTTCTCAAATATAACATAGACATCTTGCAATAAACCGACAAATTGTGATAAAATTATAAATCCTCGTTATATTTGGGCACTGTTTCGTCATAGGAGTTGAGACTGATGAGTTGCATGTACATGTTAATTTCAAGATTCCTGTAGGACTTGTAGTATCATAATGATCCCTTTTAGACGTTCTATGCCAAATCTAAAATCTATCCGTTTCTTAAAAATAAAAAAATAATTGAAGTAAGTAACTTATTTAAAAAAAGAAACGTATATAATGTAGATTTAGAATAGGCCCTTTTTATTTTGTCGTAATTTTGTTGTAATGGATGTTCATTAATTGTAATAAGTGTCAATTCATTGTTATAACAGTTGCTTAGCACGATTGTTGCCATATTAATGCTTTGTTTTGCAATATATTTTTTCCCAAAAATAGTATCAATTACGAATGTACAATTTGGTATGGAATTCAACAGAAAAATTACAAAATTATTATTTTCACACTTAAGCGTTTAATAAAATTAAGCGTTTAATAAAATACGTCAAATAAAATTTCGATAGGAACAAAGCTTTTTTTTTCAATTTGTAACTTTTTTTTCGGCATTTCAGAGGACATATTCCAGAGCGCTAACTCCAACGAATTTCGAAACAATCCAAGTGCCACAGCGGTCGACGCCTAATACGCTTACAGTCCAACATACAACAACACTAGGACAAAGCATGCCAAATCTTCATTCCGCCTTAATCAGTCCAAGGTAAAAAAAAGAGTTTGTACTAAGAAGAGCGCAGGCAGCAATTCACAATTCTTCTTCTTGAGTTAATATCCTGTATACATGCGAAAGTCTCAACGAATGTCGTTAGCCAAAGCGATGAATGGATCATAGACGATAATATGGCAGATGGAACGAATCGCATTTATCATTCTTGAAATTCATCACAACACATTTGTTCATCACAAGACGGAATGCCGGGAGTCATCTAGCCAGACTGAATGATGCCCGAAGCGTAGCCTCTCCACTCGTGGAGAAATCAAGGCAAGGCAAGACTTTTAGATTTATATAATAAAAAATATCAAATTTTCAGTATCCCCCGTTACAAACCGGTCGGTTTAAGCGTGCCGGCTGCCCAAAGCAACCAAAAACAGCTTTTGAAGCCAGTGCAAAAAATGAAAAAGCAATCCGAACTCACGCCTCAGCTGCTGAGCCCACATCAGAGGGGTATCAGCTACCCCCCACCCAGTCCGACCAGGTATTCTCGCACCCTTAGGGCCTAAGGCGTAGCTATAGCAATCAGAATAATATGCTTTATATGTGATCGTGCCATCAAGCCAGCATGTCAGAACATCATAAAAACATCAAAATCACAATAGCTTGATTGCTGATTAGATTTCCTCCCTCAGTCACTTAGCCACTTTTCTATACTGGCTACGTATTAAAGGTAATGTATGTATGTGTGTACCAACAGTGTTACTACGTATGAAGGCAATGTATGAGTGTACCAACAGAGATAATATAAAACGCGTAAGTATATACTGAGTTGGTAAAGGACTAACCAAAATATGTAAGTAGGTAAAACTTATACAAGGGAGAGTCCCAAATAACAGTAATAAAACATGTCTTTACTCCTAGCTCATTCTGGCTCCTGAGAGAGTAGAGCTACGAACTATGTATTATAATTTATTTGCTATTTTGGTATATTATAACACAAATGAAACGCAAAAGTCGGATTATCAGTATTTTTTTATTTACAGAAAAGGAGTTTGTAACTACCTATCGAATTATATATTGAGCGAGAAGGGCTTATATCTCGTACCATGTATCAGTGCTGAGCTGAGCTATGTTGTCCAAATAGAACAAAACTTTCTGGGTAGAAAAAAATGTTTTTTTTACATTCCTTAAAATTTTGGGAGCCCTTTTCGATTTTCACAATAATACAGAAACATCAACCGAATTTCAGTCGGACAGAACGAAAAAAAACTGTTTTTTCTAATAGCATTTCCGCAACAGAATGTTTGTTGGTGCAAGTATGGTGTATTTCTAAAACCGTTCTCCTAGATTCTGAAAAGTTTTTCTTTAGGATACCGAAAAATAAGTTTAAGAATCAAAGAAGTGGCATTTATTTTGACTCGGTAATGTTTACCTGAATACATATCATGATTCCTCGCAGATATACTGTTTTTGAAGATAAAATTACGATGATTAACATTTTATTTCTCGAGCGTATGGAAAAAATGGCTTGCATTTAGAATCTTGTTGCATGGCTTTTGGTAGTTGTCCTGATGACATAGGAAATTGAAATCAAGAGACCCTATGAAAATCTTCTTTTAAAAGGAATATCAAAATCGTCAATTGGGAAATTAATTTCAAACCTAGTATTTTATAAGTGTACAATGATTGAAATTATGAATTTGCATGCTATTTCAGTAGATAAGGGTAAAGTAAAATAAAAATAAAATAAATAAAAATAAATATAAAATACGTCCCGATAATCTATACAGCACCCTCTCTCAAAATATAAATTTTATATTATGTAAAAAATAACAAAAGTATATTTTTAAGTGACTACTTCATTATGTATAATATTGAATTATACTGCATGTGTGTAAATTATAAGAAATTTGCGATGAGAGTTACCAGATAGTTTAGAATAATTTAGACATTAGACTTTATATGTTTATCATGAAGGTGAGACGTTGACTGACAAAACATTTAAAAGTTTTGTTATATAAACCATAGAAAGAATAATGGGCACTTTTTACTGTATATTCAATACAAACCCTATGAAACATACCAACTGAATGCTTATAAAGAGGTTCTTAGCCTTTTTTGAGATACCGCCCCCTTATCAGAAAAAAAACTATCGACTTCCGTTCTTTAAATCAATAATATCCATAGTTTTCCAATAATTTAGGGTCATAGCCTACTTCTTCAAACAAAGGTTCGATGGCGCCCCTCTTGGAGGAAGTATAAATTATATATTGAAATAAGGCTAGAAAACAGATTACGATCTTAGAACGATACTTTTTATTTTTAGTAGTTCTATTTCAACTTATTTCAATAATTTTTAAATAAATAAAATGGAAAGTAGCAAATTTTGTAGGAAGTACGATGTAGTTAGTATATACAGACTGTACAGATCTTACAACTGCTAAAATAATGATACAAATAAGATTTAAATTGTAGATATGGCAACGATGGTACAAGTTCGCACCCATGGTCCTCTGTTGCCCTCATGTTCAGTAATGTCCATATGGATTTTTCTGATAGCCCAGACAGGAGAAATCCACCGAATCGCGCGGGCAAAGCGTTTCATATAAAAGTCAAACAAGTTTAATTTTCTAAAAAATACAAGACATAGTTTGCAGCGATGCTTGTATTTCACGCAGTGAAAGGGAGTATTTGTAACATCTAATCAGGTTTGAAATGAATCAATTAAATATAATTGAATTATCGCAGACTAATATTCGAGAGTACCAGAAGTTGATTAGGACTCAGTACATAAGTGGTTGAATGAAAAATATCAGGTAACTCTTGTCGTAAAATAAACCCTGTGTCTGCATGTATATATTATGAATAGATACAACCAATGTTCTAAATATTTGCCCCTGGAAATCTGCGTTTGGCATTTCTGCCAAAAATGTTCCGATTCAGTCGAAGCGCTTGCGATCAGGCTAAAAGTGTAACGCAGACACTATTAGCCATATTGCTGCTATTCTGTAATGGCGAACAGCCGAATTGCTTTTTTAAATTTCCAGATGCTATCAAAAAAGCGCACAAACAAGATGTTCAAAAGTTCATAAAGTTACCTTCATAAGTTTTCAAATAGTACAGGGTGCGGGGGACCAAGTGATACTACCTTGATTCTATATTCAAATATGGAATGCGCGATTACAGTCGGTTAATTTGAGCTTAGACGCAAGTTCATTCATTTATTTCTGTTTCTGGATGTAGGTATTTCGCTTTAATATTTTAAAAACGGTTGTGTTGTTTTGATAACTTTAGTGTCATACCAAAGAGGCCGGCCTGCTAGATTCACTTCCCAGTGCCTCGCGGTAAAGGCGTTGGCCTCTTACGGGCGAGTTAGCGAAGCTAGACTTGTGTTGTCCCTAGTCATATCAATTAGCGGCTCAAGCTTTCTCCTTACTTTATTTTCTCCTGATCCTAATTACAATTTAAAAAAGCGATTACCAAGTATTCTTAAAGCACGGAAAGCAGACGTCGCATCATAATTAATGGGAAGGTTAACGTTTATTTCGCCAGTATTTGAGCACATAAGACGAATTCAGAAAGCAATGACCAGCTTCTCTCGTGGTTTGGGTCACAGTCACTGCGAAAGGTCGCTTTCCACTCATTTTCATCGACCAGGGTGTCAAGGTTACCAAGACCATGTATCTCGAAAAGGTCTTACAAAAACATTAACACCGTTGGCACATACATGGCTCAGAGCAAGGACATAAACATTCCAGCAGGACTCAGTGCCTTCCCATATAAACCTTGCAAATCTAAAACTTCTTCGCGAGGTTCATTTCGGCGCACCAGGCGCCAATCCGCGGATTTTTTTCCGTTTGAAGAATTTTGAAGGATAGAATGTCCATTAAAAAATACCACAGTTTGGATGCGCTCAAAGCATGTCTTCGACGAGAATGGTAACGAAACCTGCATGCTTACAATCGTGCATCATGTGATGTATTCATCGGCAGACAGCGCCGACTTGCACGACTAACTGCATGCACTAGTCATGCACGATTAACTGCAAGCGTTACATGCACGACTAACTTAGTCGCACAGCCTGTCGACGGCCTATCTTTCTCCGGATTCCGGAAAGTGCTAAAAACGGGGGATATTCCACTATAACTCTCAGAATGCCATGCACCAGCATTAAATAAGGAGACAGTGAGTTTTGTCTCGATCTTGCAAAGGCCTTCGATACCTTATAGCATACGTTATTATGGTGAAGCTAAAACGAATTGAGCCCAATGATATCACTGCTGTGGCTCGAGTCATCTCACAGATGATGTAGCTCTACAATAAACCCAGCGAGAAATGACCAATAACTTATCATGGAGTGCCACAGGGAACGTTCTCTGCCTGATACTCATCTAAGTCGTTTTTAGAACCTTTTATATAGGCACCTTGAGTGTCTTGATTTTCGGTTTCGCTCTTGACGCTCAGTAGAGCGACGCGGCGACGTGCGTCTACGACCGAATTTCGGACGAATTAGACAATTTCAACATTTTGTTTTTGGCACATATACTGTGCTAAAAATAATTTGTAGGATACAGTATAGAGTAATTTAAAGGATACATCAAGGCCAAAGGTGGGGGTGCGGCAAAATGTATAATATACTAGCTGCGCCCCGCGGTTTCACCCGCGTGGTGATGGAAAATTGTGATAATGATGATAGAAAACTTTATATCTTTATAAATTATAGCCTATATGTTATTCTGATGTGTACGTTTCATCAAAATCCATTCAGTAGTTTTTGCGTGAAAGAGTAACAAACATCCATACATACATTCTTACAAACTTTCGCGTTTATAATAGTAGTAGGATAATGTCTGTCTTCATCTCGAAAATATATTTTTGCGCGTTAACAGTACTTTCCCTTAGGCCGGTAAAGTAACAAAAAAATACAAAAATAGCTTTCTCAAACGAATTTAATTTCATGCCTTTAGGCAGTTTTGATTTCGTTCCTTGTTTGCTTTTAAAAGCAAAAAGTAGTCTTTTTTGACAAATTTCGATTAGTAGATATTAATAGAGTGAGTGTCATTCGCAAAATGGATAGCTGTTTCAGTTAGGGTAGATTCTTATTTAGCATACGTTACGCCACGTACGCGACGTGACGGCGATCTGGCTGCATCAGATAAACGCGGCGTACAATCACACTCAACTTACGTTGCATGTCGTCTGGTACGTAACGCAAGTTGTCAACGTAGGCTAAATATAAATACACATTTAGAATCATAACGTAAGTAGGTATTGCAGCATTGATTTACAATTCATTGATGGTTAATACAGATCACGTGCATTCCTTTTATCAGACAATGAGTTCAGTCAGCCATATTCAGCTATTTTAAATAATAAAAATTCTCAATATCTGACATTTTGAAACAAAAATATCAAAAATTAACAGATTAATAGCGCAATTCTTTAGTATCACTTGGTCCTTCGTTCCCTGTATTTGTTTGTGGGTTGGTTTGCACGCGTCGACCTTTGAATAAAAGCAATTTTCCTTTCGACTTAAGGACAGAATAGCAGAAATTATCTTCTTAGCCAACCATTGAAGTAATTGAATTGCGTGGTTAGCATTCATTCCCATCAGGACGAAATCAGCCTAAAGTAACCACGTGGGCAACGTTGATCGCGTCTTTTGTCAGATTCTAATCTTTGTTTTTGAACATTAAAGGGGTTCTCTTCGCCGGGGTTTCGCCTTTTCTACGACGATAAAAAATCCACCGCTAGTCAAAACCCGCCACGTTACAAGCCAGTCCACGGTGCCCCCGGCGCCAGTTCCAGCACCAACTGAAGATAAACCGAAGAAAACTTCTGAGCAGTCAAAGGTAGGTTATATAATTTTCTAGGTCTATTTTCCTATGAAAAGGACAATGGGCGGTTTCGTACCCAGGTATAACACTTTGAGACATATACCAAACAAAAGCTTACTAAATATCTGACGTTTCATTATACAGCTGCTAAGCTGTAATCAGTAGCGAAACAAAGTTATAGCGTCTTAAAAAGAAACATTTTTTTCTTCTTGTTTTTTAAATTCGCAATTTGCAAACTTAAAATTCCGTTAGTTAAATTATTTCCAGTATATATAAAAATAATATTAATAAGAATATGACAATATGCATATAGGAATATTTTCTAATTTTATTTTTCTCTTTATCTCAAAAAAAAGAGATTATTGATTGAATTAATGGTTAAACTACACGTCTTTCGACTTATATTAGATTGCACGCAAGCCTCGTATCATTTTATCATTACGCACTTATTCACTTATTACACATTCGCACTTATTATTCTTATAAGATTGTTAACAATGTACCTAATGATTGGCCGAAATGCTATTAAAGAACTGTATTGTGCGCGCATATAATAAGTATAATATGGTACCTCGGATACGGCAGGTACCTGAATTAGAAGGACCTGCTAACTTCTTAGATAAATTAATTTTTGACGACGAAATGTATGTTTAAATAATAATATATACATATAAAAAATATAGATTTTTATTCCGAAATCTAAGGTTAATTACCCACAAGAAAATGTGGCGATGAGAATGAACTAAAAGGCTTTAAATATTTGTAGATCTACATAACAAACCCGCTTTAACAAGATTTATTACCTAATAAAAGTTACAAAAGCACCCAAAAATACAAAACTTCAGATGTGTATAACTGTAATACGCCATGGATTAATGAATTGCTATTTTAATTTGATACCTTTATACACAACCACAATAAAATTATTTAATATATATATTTAGTTGTTACACGCTGGGTTTTATTTACATATAAAAATACCCATTGTCACTTATATTTTTTAAAAACTCATAAAACTAAAATTCTTCAGATATGGTCGTTCCCAGGTATCATGTCGCCTTAATAATGTCAAATAACTGCGATAGTCTTCGATTTCATTAAAACAATGACTTCAGATGGCATTGGACTTCTAGTTTGTTTGAGAGTGGAAGTCAATCCCTCATGGTCAGTTTTTCATAATTGTTATTTCTCTCCTCTTCTGTCATCAAAAATTTGCTGACAGAAATGTTTTTGCAAGAGCAGTGCTTTAAATTTTAATGGGAATGTAACCTTTAGGAATTTTTTACCCTAAATTTTGATCTGGTTTATTATTAGGTACTTTTCTGGACTTAAAAGGACTTCTATTTCTCAACCGTGCCATTTTTACAGTTATCTTTTAATTTATCTCATATTTACTATAACGCAATGATATTGACATATATGCAAATAATGAACGATAAACCTTTTCTTTCGTTCCACAGATCAAAAAATCAACACAATCAGCCGCCGCAGCCGTAAATATGGCTTTAATTAACAATAGAGCGCAGAAATGGAGCCATCCGCAATCGAGGTAAGTTAAATTAATATAATAAAGTTTGTAGGTGATTTTTCCGTTTGAAAGAATAGTGGGCAATTGTGGTCCAAGCGTCGCTAAGGATGAAACATACACCAAATAAAAGGATACAATGTCGTATTCAAACATGCAGAGGAGAATCAAAATCTGTCCTGGTAATTTCAAGAAATTATAAGTTTATTTTTGCCTTGAAAGTTATTACCGATTTTTTATATTTTGCTTCATTGTCGAATATTATTAAAGTTTTTCCTTCATATTTATAGTTTAAAATCATTGCATCATCTTTATAATCATTAGTGTTCATCATCATCATCAAGTAATTATATTTTTATTTTTGCCTTAGAAGTTATTTACTTATTATTTTGCTACGTTATCGGATATGTCATTTACTATAGTTTTTTTTACGTATTTATAGTCAAAATCATCACATCATCTTTATAATCATCATTACTTATCATCAGCAGTAATCATCAAGTAGTTATAAGTTTATTTTTGCCTTAGAAGTTATTAAAGGTTTTTTTTTGCATCTTTGTCGAATATTATTATAGTTTTTTCTTCGTACCTATATGTAGTTAAAAATTAACACATCAACTTTATTAATCAATTAGCTATAATCTTATGGATCAGCTTTGCCTTAACAAAAATAAACAAATATTTTTTAAAAATCTTTTTTTTAAATGTAAAGGGTCTTCCAAGAGGGACTTCCGAACTTTGACAGTTGATTGCGGCCACCTTGTTGAAGCTACATCTGTCAAATTAGTTGTCATTTATTCAGTCTGTTTTGCCAAATCACCATGGACGGATATAGCATTCAACAACACGTGCAAATAATAAAAATGTTTTATCAAAATGGGTGTTCTGTTCGGGCAACGTACCGCGCGCTTCGCCCATTTTACGGTCGCCATAATCGTCCTACCGAGAGGACTATTCGCAATGTGGTGGATAAATTTGAGTCCACTGGTTCAGTAAATGATCGACCAACATCCGTACGTCGAAGAAACGCAAGATCTGCCAAAAACATCACCGCTGTTCGAAATAGTGTGCAGGAGAATCCGAGGCAGTCGATTTCGCATCGCTCACAAGAACTCGGCCTTTCGCAGACCACAACTTGGCGAATTTTGCGTCGTGACTTGGGCCTGCACCCGTACAAAATTCAACTGACCCAGGAACTGAAGGTTAACGACCATAGACAACGACGTGTGTTCGCTGAATGGGCTCTGGAGCAGTTGGAAACCTAATTTTCATCGAAAAATTATCTTCAGCGATGAGGCCCATTTCTGGATGAATGGGTACGTGAACAAACAAAATTGTCGAATTTGGGACGATACCAATCCACATGAGATCCAAGAGCGTCCAATGCAGCCATACTCAACCTGCGGCCCGCCGACCTTTTCTTTGCGGCCCGAAGGTGCCTCAGTAGAGGAATAGTCCTGGAACGGTTTTACTCTTTGCGACATAAAATTATTTTATTTTTACAACAAAATGATAAAGTTTACAGTGAACTTGAAAATGACAGTTGGTGGTGTATTTTAGCTTTTCTTTGCGATGTGACAGAAAAACTTGGTGAACTCAATCGTGGTTTACAGGGAGAAAATTAAATTATTTCTCAGATGAGTCAAGTATTTGCTTTCGAAGATAAACTGGACTTGTACATAGAAGAAATACAAAATAAAAACTGCACAACTTTCCAACAATGGTAAAGGCTCAACAAGATTGCATTGATGTTTCCCTACAAAACTATGTATTTATTTCTAATTACTTAGATTCCTTAAGCAAGGAATTCAAGCGCAAATTTCAGGATTTAAGAAAAATCAAGAAATGTTTTTTGCTAGTCGAAAATCCATGGCACTTACAAATAGCCACAATCACGCAACTGACTGCATTTGGATTTGAGAATGCAAAATTAGTGGATGAATTTATTGAATTTAAAAAGACACAAATCTGGAAGCAATTTTTAAAGAGAAAAGAGAAGTAAAAGAATATGAAGAATTTTGGAAATTAGTACCCGTTAATTATGAAACCTTGAAAAATTGTGCACACTTGCTGTTGACGTTGTTTGCATCAACTTACCTCTGTGAATCGTCTTATTCTAAAATGAAATATGCAAAAAATGCCTACAGATGTCGGCTTACTGATTCACACTTTGATGACGTGTTGAGAGTAGCATGTAGCAATTATAAGCCGGATCTAGATAAAATTGTCAAAAGTAAGCAATGTCAACAATCTCATTAGTTTTAAATAAATGATTACGTTTAAAGGTTGAGTTTTATTAACGTCTTCTGTGGATTTATTGTAATATAGGTTGTTGCGGCCCATCTGATGTAGCACTCACTTGTATTTGGCCCGAGAAAAAAAAAGGTTGAGGAAAGCTGGTCCAATGCATCCCGAAAAATTCACTGTTTGGTGTGGATTATGGGCTGGATGATAAAAAATTCGATGATATCTCACACACGCTTGTTTTATTTAAATTTAATTAAAGACTCTGGATTTAATTAAAGCGCACGAAAGACTCTGTATTAAGATAAACGTATATAACACACGGCAACCTACGAGTAACATGTGCTTTACGGCTTTGCAAGAGCGAATAATGATATTAATTATAAAAGTCCAGTCCCGCTATATTCCTATTCATTAATAGGAATGTTATGTGCGTGTTCGTGCGTATCTCGATTTTATTTTCCTTTCTTCAGTTTCTTTATCTCTTCACTTTCTTATAGATGTTTCGACAAGAATATCTAAATCACTTAGATTTTTTGTTTTAAATATCTTCAGATCATTAAATCATTATAATGACTTCATATTTACTACTTTTGGGTTGGGATTTTTATAAATAGATATTATTTTATTTTAGAGGTGTTATTCAACATCTCAACACATAAATTATACTGCCCGTGTTGGCTATCTATAATGTGACCCTGGTATAAAGGTAGACCAGGTCAGGGTTTCTCCTATGTGGGGTGCTACGACCTAATTTAATCGATTCGATTCGACTAGGTATATAAGATGTATATCAATATAGACCTGGCAGAGTTTTTTGATTCAGTAATATTGATGTCTGACGCGAATATAACTGTTATATTATTTTCAATACACTTGAAAAAACACATTTCTTGTTTTCTTTCATCTCTTGTTTATTTTATTAAGGCAAAGCAACCCCAAACCATTATCGATGATCGATTAATGATGATGATTAAAAAGATCACGTGATGATTTTACTTTACCTACTGGCACAGGGGGAAGTTTTGTGAAAGCGCATCTTTTTTTTCGAGGTGACGGATTTATTTATATATTTTAACCCCCTTCGAGACTATTAAGACTATTTCCAGACTGAATCTGTCTGTGAATCTGTATGTGTCTGTGTGTATCTCTGTGTGAGAGAGTATTACTCCTCAATAGCGCCCAAACGCTTCATTCGATTGAGCTGGAATTTGGCATGCAGGCATCATTTAGACATGGCAAGAGTTGAAAGCGTTCCACCAGAGGGCGCGCTAGTCTTGAAATGTAGCTTCAATCTTGAAATGTTGCAGTTAGAGAATTGAAATTCGGTACACAAAATGATTTCTTGAAATATCTCGTATACAAGCGAGGCAAATACTGAAAAAATGCAACATATTTTTTGGATAAATACCATTTTATTACCACGAAAAAACTACAAATATACTACGAGGAGATGGGAGGAGGAAGGGAGGGGGGGTTAGCGGGGGGGCTTGTCTATTTGCCGGGAGAGTCTTGGGGTGACACAACACATTTTTTAACTATACGAAAGAAAGCTGTAATAATATTAGACGATGAAGCAAAATAAAAAAATCTCCAATAACTTCTAAGGCAAAAATAAAATTATCATTACTCGATGATGATGATGATGATGCATAATGATGATCATAAAAGACGAAATATATTTTTTTAAAACTATAGTAAATGACATATCCGATAACGTAGCTAAATAATAAGTATATAATAACTTCTAAGGCAAAAATAAAAATATAAAAAAAATACGTGTGGCTCTCGGGGACTGCCGGGGTAAAGCTATTGCATAGCATTTTTAACAACTTATGCAATTCTCTCAGATAAACGACTACGAAGCCAGCAACACCGAACTTTTAAGCTATTGCATAGCTTTTATCGCGGGCCTAGAGGCCAGCGCGGCGACCGAATGAAGCAATTTCTTAACGAAAATTAATGATTTTAAACTGATAAATACGTCTAAACGAGTACTGCTTACGATTCGAAATAAATATATGTTAAACAAGAACATTTTCCTAATATTCTTAGCTTTGAATATTTTAGATTTTGTTTATATTACATAGTGTAATTAATTTGTGAAATTAGGTCTAACCGAACACAAAAACGACTACTACGCAAATACTATCTGGCGTATTACCATGAAACCTGCACCATTTTAAAGATAATTTAATTATCTATCTTTTTATCTACGATTTTTTTCGAATAATCCGTTTTCTTTGCTTTACCGAATAAAAAAATCGTGCGCGGCGCTCTATCGGAAGACGTTTAAATTATTCCGAATCATTTGCTTCCGCAGCCGCAAATGATACGGAATAATTTCAACGTTTTCCGATAGAGCGCAGTTATCTGATATCAGAAAAAATAAAAAATACGTGTAGCACTCGGGGACTGCCGCGGTAAAGCTATTGCATAGCATTTTTAACAACTTATGCAATTATAATTATTTATCTATTTTATTTATTTTATTTTTTCTGATATCAGATAACTGCGCTCTATCGAACAACGTTGAAATTATTCCGAATCATTTGCGGCTGCGTTAGCAAATGATTCGGAATAATAATTTAAACGTCTTCCGATAGAGCGCCGCGCACGAATTTTTTATTCGATAAAGCAAAAAAACCGGATTATTCGAAAAAAATCGTAGATAAAAAGATAGATAATTCAATTATCTTTAAAATGGTGAAGGTTTCATAATAATACGCCAGGTAGTATTTGCGTAGTAGTCGTTTTTGTGTTCGATTAGACCTGATTTCACAAATTTATTACACTATGTAATATAAACAACATCTAAAATATTCAAATCTAAGAATATTATGAAAATGTTCTTGTTTAACATATATTTTTTTCGAATCGTAAGCAGTACTCGTTTAGAAGTAATTATCAGTTTAAAATCATTAATTTTCGTTAAGAAATTTCTTCATTCGGTCGCCGCGCTGGCCTAGGCCCGCGATAAAAGCTATGCAATAGCTTAATAAAATAAATAAATAAATAATTATAATTGCATAAGTTGTTAAAAATGCTATGCAATAGCTTTACCGCGGCAGTCCCCGAGTGCCACACTTCTTTTTTTGTACAAGAGCATCTGCAGGTCTGAATTATGCCGTTCCCTGAGTTAATTCTTCATTTGCCCAAAGACAATTCAACTATATAGCACCTAAAATATTCAACCGCCTTGATGACAAAATAAAGGAAAGAGAAAATACCATTTTATTCAAAAAAAATATTAAAAAATGGCTTGACATAGGTCGTTCAAGGACAGAGAAAGAACTGCTGCAAGTCATATCTTAAAAAAATATATATATATTTCTGCATAACTTTACTATTATACTATATAATATGATATAAGATATTAAACAAAATGTACTATATTGTAATATAATGCAAAAGAATAATACTATAATATATTTAGATCGTTATATTTATATATTTGTGTATGTATGTATATGTATGTGTGTATGTGTATATGTATCTATATGAGTACCTACGTCAGTTAGGCTTCTCCACCTAAGTCAGAAAGTAAGTCGTATGCTCAGATACAGGCTATATTTGGCTTAGTTGGGTATACGCTGAGCATGGTCATGTGAATGTGGGCCGTTGTTTCTTCGCACCATTACTTGTTATGACCATTTTTATGCGTTTTATAATTATGTTTGATACAAATAAATAAATAAATAAATAAATAAAATAAATTATAATTATTTATTTATTTTATTTTTTCTGATATCAGATAACTGCGCTCTATCGGAAAACGTTGAAATTATTCCGAATCATTTGCGGCTACGGTAGCAAATGATTCGGAATAATTTAAACGTCTTCCGATAGAGCGCCGCGCACGAATTTTTTATTCGATAAAGCAAAAAAAAACGGATTATTCGAAAAAAATCGTAGATAAAAAGATAGAAATTTAAATTATCTTTAAAATGGAGCAGGTTTCATAATAATACGCCAGATAGTATTTGCGTAGTAGTCGTTTTTGTGTTCGGTTAGACCTAATTTCACAAATTAATTACACTATGTAATATAAACAAAACCTAAAATATTCAAAGCCAAGAATATTAGGAAAATGTTCTTGTTTAACATATATTTTTTTCGAATAGTAAGCAGTACTCGTTTAGACGTAATTATCAGTTTAAAATCATTAATTTTCGTTAAGAAATTTCTTCATTCGGTCGCCGCGCTGGCCTAGGCCCGCGATAAAAGCTATGCAATAGCTTAATTACTTGATGATGATGATGAATAATAATGATTATAAAGATGATGCAATGATTTTAAACTATAAATACGAAGGAAAAACCATAAAAATATTCAGCAATGGAGTAAAATAAAAAATCTCAAATAACTTCCAGGCAAAAATAAAATTATCATTTTTCGAAATCACCAGTAGGTACAGATTTTGATGCCCTTCTCCATGTTTTAATACGACATTGTATCCTTTTATTTGCTATGATTCATCCTTGGCGACGCTTGGACCAGCTCCCGTACATTCTTACCCACCATCCTTTAGAATTTCAAATTAAATTATATACTGTTGTATGAAAACAAGCTGTATCAATATTTATTCCGAAGAAATCCTGGCAGAGACCTTAAAGTCACTAAGGTAATTTTTTTACTAATTTACAGCTCCAAGGATAGCCGCCAGGACTCGACTTAAATTTGAAAATGGATTTGGCTGTGCTGAAAATGGATAACAATGGAATTGAGTCATTTGTTCATGGATGGTGCGGACTGCTATTCGGTCACATTAAAATAATAAAAATGAATGAAATCTGGCAGCCAAAAAAATATAGCGGCCATTTTACTAGTAAACTATTTAAGAGATATCCCTCTATGTATGCAGGCCTCGGCAACATCGTAAACGATGTATGGAAATTGGAAATCTGTCTACATAGGTTCTTTTTGAATGTTGTATTTCTCTTCCAAAAAACGTCCAAGGCTTGTAAATACATGTATTTAGAGGGTAGTGAATAGGGTAATAAAAATATATAATATTTTCCATAGAAAAACTTTGTCAAAGAAAAATATTTATATTTGTAATGATCGGACTGATGTCAAAATTATTATTTAGGTAAAATTATAAGACAGTTTATTTATACTTTAAAACAAAATATACTTCCCATATCACAAAATTATTGACCAAAACAATAACAAGAACCGGACAGATTATTATAAAACTTTTATCATTTCAGTAATAATATTAATAGGTGTTATATCAATGTGATTCTATAAAATTGCTGAAATTTTAAAGTGTAGTTGTCCGAAGCCTACATCTTCATCATAGACTTATCGTAATGCATAGGTACCTATTCAGTATATTGACTTGTCTGTTAAACGCATTTTCATGGCAATTTATTTGTACATTATGTACAAAATGTCAATTTTTCAACCAAAAAAAAACATATTCTAATCATATCCTTTAAAATGATTTCAGAAATATACATATTTTTACATATGTGTTGAAAATTTTTAAAAAACGCGACTGTTATCTTTATCAGCTTTAAATGTTGTCTGACAATGATATTTATATTTTTCTTCTAGCTTTAGGCGCAAAGATCTAATAATTAATTGATATACATTAAATAAACTAATAAATCATTGTTTAAATGACTCCTTTTTTTTATTTTAAAATGAAACCCCGAATTTAGAAATTATATTTATTACTTTTACACACCATTGCTATAACATTTGATAAAGTACATTATAATATATCAAATCGGTTCAACGAAAACAGATAATATTAAAATATCATAAATTAAATATTGAAGACACTTTGACCCTATTAAAATGAACTGGGCAAAAAATACAATTTCAAAGTACGATTTAATACATATTATTACAGAACATAAAAGATAAATCGTTTTTGAATAATATTAAAGTCTTTGGTTACTATATTTCTCTATTAAGTTTAATAATATAACAATTTATGTACAAGGGTACATTTTACAAACAATAGAGAATATGTCCTAAACAAGATAATGTCATTTTTTAGCCCTTTTCAATTGAAATTCAAACTTAGAATTTGTAAGTGAAAAAGAGATGACATCATCTACGACGTCTTCTCTATTGCTTCAACATTTAACAAACATTTAATAGTAATTTAAGAAGGTTCATACAACAGCATACATTTTAGAACACTGAAACTAAAAATAAATGGAATGTTTCAATAGCCAGATAAAAATAATTATTTATAAGTACACTGTATACATATATAATAGAAATGTACCTAGATTTGGGATTACCAAAAATATAGGAGATTTTTATTGTTTTGAGGTAAGTCTTATTAAAACCAAAAACTATTTTCTTTTCAGATGAATACTTAGCTATACGCCGGTGTCGCTTACCACAATGTGGTGAGCAATATTTGTATATCAATCATATAAAAAAGAGAATAGCATTAGTCTGTGGCCCTCGCGGTACGGCTCTTCCCTCAATACCTCCTCATCCTAGTGCTCGGGCCTGCAGCCCTCGTGAACCAACTGTTTACTTAGCGTTTAGACCTTCGCAGTCGGACTTTTGGCCTTTAGCCCTCAAAATATATGATAGATATTAATAACTATAAAAAATCAGTTGTTTTCCTGTAGATCTGATACTACTCAACCAAAATTTATCTAATTTAGTCTATAATAGAAGAGAATACTTAGCTATGCTTTAGAAAAACTAAATGGAAATTGGTTCACTGGTTTTAGAGATCATAACAATCATAAAAACCAACAGAGAGAGGATAGATAGGTTAAAGACCTGTCTATGAAGGCCACAGGGTGAATATTAGTCGGAGGATATTCGAGCCTTATAACTATAGGGTTTTCCGAAAAGGGCAGGTCGAAGTTGACAGTATGTGGTGGCCATGTTGTTTTGGCAGCGTCTGTCAAATCTGTTGTTTGTTATTCAGTCACTGATGCCAAATCACCCTGGCAAATTACACGATTGAACCGCTGGTTAAAACTTTGTTATCGAAATGTGTCTTCGTTAGTGTACGGTTATTTCTCGCAGAGGTGACTTGAATTGGCGACCGAGATCGTGCGATTTGACCCCACTACTCTTTTGTGGGGTTTCATGAAGTCGCAGGCCTATGCCAATTAGCCGCAATCGACCGATGCCCTCCAAGTCAACATAACCCAGTGCATTGAAAATTTGACCTCTCGGATAGAAACTGTGTCAGACATTGGAACAATGTCATATTCCATACATAATGGCATAAGTTCATGGGCCTTTCAAAATAAAAAAAAAGAATTTCGTAATACTAAGAATTTCGTACACAGCTTCTTTAATTGCACAGAGTGTCAACATCAACCCACTTTTATTGTAGAGCCCTATAGTATGAATATAATTTATTTATTTTATTTATTTTTATGTTATTAAACAATAACTTAGATGAGGTTCAAATTTTAAACAATCCTAACTAGGTAACACCTGTGCTACGGAACGTTTACATTGCAGTAATATCGTCGCTTATGTTGTCTTCTACTGTCAGCTGGTGTTTTACATTTTTTAAATTACATTATTATATAAACTCTTCACGATTTACTTAATATGAATGAATACAAAATAAAATAATGAAAAGAATATTTATATTTTTAACACTCCATCACAAGCTCTTAATATTGGATTAATTAATAAAAATGCTTATTTTATACATATAAAACAAAGTGTAATGAAATTATGGTAATCATCTTATATTTAATTTTAAACAGACTAAAGTAATGCAACTTTGGTAAAAAACTCAATACTAAATCAGATCTAAATGGCAGGATATAATGCAATTTATTGAGTACGGCACCCGCCATGCTTCTCAGATTTTTTTGATTTCTTTCCTTTACCTTTCGGTGATTTAGCTGCCGTTTGAGAAGAGCTCGAATTTGGTCCATTCCTCCAGCTTCCGGCAAATACATTAATGTCATGGGGCTCGGCTTCGACAGGATTGAGGAAGCCTCGGCTAATGTTAGCTGTTAAAAGTAAATTGTGATTTATATAGTGTACTTAAGAGATGCAGGAACAGAAGATTCTTAACATACCTTGTCCGTCCTCGTAAGTGGGATCAATCATTTTAGCAATATTCGGGGGCTGCACGAAAGCAGACGAATCATAGCTACGCATATCTACAAAAAAATATATAATATCTTTCATATACCCATAATTTCCAGCTTTAAAATTCGGCTTAACCACATATATTTTTTTTAATTACAAACCGCATCCCTTTTTTTGATTTGTATTTGTATAAATATATTAAAAATAACAAAATATTTGTATAATAGTACAGTAAAACTCCAGTTAACCGAACATAGGTTAACCAAAACCCGGGTTATCCGAAACGCGTTTGAAAAAATGTGCCAATGTCAAACTTTGACTTGTTTTCTCAGAACTCAAAAAATGTTACGTATCACATTTAAAGGTGAGAGTGTGTTAGTGGATAGCAGGATGTGGATGAAGGCACGATCAAAAAACGCAAATAACAGAAAAGTTTTTTGAATGAGATTTTTTTGAATATGCTACAAAATATTTGAGACACTACATATTTTTGGAGATCATCCCCATAATCCATTTTTTTAATAGTTTATATTAACCACTTTTAATAAAAAAAACTTGTTGGCAATCAGTTTCTTTGTAACTCCCTTTGTACAAATAAGATGATTGCGGGCCGTGTGTGCAGGTAGCTGTTCTGAATGTTTTTATTTTGAGGGACGGATTGAACAGCAAGGGGTTTGGTGAGAGCGGACAAGGACGTATCCAGAGGGAGACACAGGGGGTGCATCCCCCCAAAAAAATTTAGAGGTAAAAATAAAGTAGATAAAAAATTGAGAATCATTGAGAATCCGCGACTTATGTACCTAGGTATATGCCTGACACTAGTGTCAGGCATGTATCCAGGGGAGGGTGATAGTTGTGATTTAACCCTGGAAATCCAGCGTATTTTCATTTCATTGTACAGGCAAATTCAAGTTTGGTGGGTGCTTCTCGCGTTTCAATGAATATCCCCCCTCCCCCCCCCCGAAACTAAGTCTGGATACGTGCCTGAGAGAAGTGGTAAGGCGGGTAGCGGGAGGGGGCATTACTTGGCCTTAAAACGAGTTGCAAAGAGAATTTCACTCATTGTTTATTTTGACTTATACTGTGATTCTACAAATATACGTACTGTAATTACAATAATAAATACGACAGTATAAGATGTTCATGGCCTAACAAAAAAATTGTTAACTGAAATATCTTCCCCTCCTTTAGCTCGGTTAAGCGGGGTTGTACTGTATTTGTATAAATATATAATAGTAATAATACGCATTTATTTAATATGTAATAATTGTATTTGGGAAATAAATATGAAAGAAGCTATGGAGTTATGGAACTATACCTACATCTGGCCTCAGATTAAAGTTGTACATCTACCGCCATGATAAATACAGAATGACAAAAGAAGGCGACAGCTCGTACGATTGCTGCTATTCCGTAAGATAATGACCCACAGAGGCGTGAGAAACTATGAGGAGAGACTAAATCAGTTTTCAGGCATTTTAATGGGGGCTGCCACTTGTGTTGTAGTTGTATTAAAACTCATTGATCACTGTTTTATTTCTGGCTTGGTTTGATGTTTATAAACTTCCCATATCGAGAAGTTCTTTCTGGCACACCAGTACATATATCGCCATTCTCTCATAGCATTTCAGTGGCTTGTATAGAAAAAATACAGGACAGATCATGTAAATTTATTTCATTTCAATATATAAGTTGTACCTAACTGGGCCTATGCACATGCCGAGGAAACCTTCACATCTTTTCTTTTAATCAAAATAAATAAACCTTGTTCACATTAACCCATTTGACTCACCAGTAAAATCACTGCTTTTTAGAAATATTGTAACGAATAGTATATATAGTTGTATCTAGATTTAGTGTATAAAAAGCAAAGACTTAACACAAACACAGGACAAAAAATTCAATATAGGGCACGACATGACATCAAGAGCTGATATGAACTGACAAGTTATCTATCATTTAAGGAGTCCCCAAAATAATGTTGTAAGCATGTATATTTCGGATGCTGATTTGGTTATGAACAAACGTTATAACAGGACATGTATCAAATAACATTGAAGAAAAAAAAATTAAAACAACATTAATGCTAAATGTTTGATAGATTTGTGGAATAATGTTGTATGGTGCATTTGTTTAACCCTTGGAGTAAATGGGTATTTTCATGGATGCATCTGTCTCTTTTGCAGGATTTTCGGCGACATCGACCTTAAAGTACTATAACTACGAAACTACTACACCAATCATAAAAAGAACAACTGCACAATGATTTCATTGAAATTTCGAATATAGAATATTGAAATATCATTTTGTAAAACAATTAGATAATTATGAATAAATATGAGAACGTCAAAGTGAAAAAAACGCGGAACCAGATCTGGTCGTTTTCGAATATGAAATAACCTTGCAAGCAACTCAGTATGAGGATTTTTTAGTATGTCATTTATCTGACTGAACTTGTTACATTTTTTTAAGTTGCAATTAAAATGAAATTTGTAATTTAAGTTTTTTATACTCGTTAAATATTATAATGATAAAATAGTGCACTAAATATTTTTTTTGACACTTCCCTTAAGTTGTTTTTTCATGGTTACAATGTTATTCGGAGGACCCCTTTAATTGTTAAGCATTTAAATAAGGAGCATTTAAACTATATTAATAAGGTACACTAGCTGTTCCTGAGAAATTACTAATTGTCTAGTGAACTTTAAACGAACGTGAACGAAAAATAGTGTACGTAGGAACCGATTGGTGACACAAATGCAAAAAGTTTTAAATCAAAAGCAGTAATCACGATTAGGTCATTATGAAATTTTGCAAAAGTAGTCAAACGTTTTATGAATTTCATTTTGGAATACTTTTAACAGCTTGTTTATTAAATATTTCAAAATATATATTGTTTTAAGCTGGATAATACATTTCAATATATTTTATTTACAGAATTTTATTTATCTTCTAAACCCTTATAGGTTGTAGGATTTAATCCACTAAGGGTCCATCTAATGGCATCTCCGTCATGGTCTATGATGGAGGTCCATGACAGAAGACTATCTCTATTAAAAGATTGTCCAGGTTATTAGCAGCCTGTTGAGTATTGAACAATACCTTTTATTGTGCTTTCATTAATGTTGTCTATCAGTATTTTGTAAAGATGAAAACATGCAAAGCTATATAGAATTTTATGTATAAATTTTCTGGCACTGTTATATTAGCAGCTGTATATCAAAGCTTGTATGCTTCGATTGAATCGCATTAATTGCTCTATGGCAATTCCTGAGTAACTGAAACATCAGTTCTGTCCTATTCCAAGGATCGAGCCAGCAGTAAGTGGCTGCAGTAAATCTAATAATTTACAAGCCCGCATAGACTTTGACAAAAAGCTTCTTGCTGGAATGAGTCAAAATGGCACTGAAAATAACTTAAAAATAAAAAATAAAAATCACCTCAAACTTTTCACAATAATAAAAAAAAAACTGGATTCTAGAATTCGATTTGACCTCTCAGCAGTATCCATTTCTCGAAAGCCTCGGACGCACACCCCTTTGACTAGCTAAAGAGAACTCTTTATTTTCCTAACTTGCTTGTAGAATTAACAATTTCTTGGGAACAAATATCACCAAAGACTAAAATACAAACTAAATAAATACCATGATCTCGCACATGCCGTTACCCGAAGAGGCATCACTGTTCACCTACACTTAGTGAAATTTTGCGCACAAAGCCACATTCATCGCTCAAAGCCTAAAATGCCTATTTTATCTCTTTAAAGATCTTGATGCCTCTAGGAAAAGAAACAGCTCCTTTCCAGAAAAAAAATATAAAACTGCAATTTCCGCATTTTAAAGTTTATGGCTTCGAGTGGGGAGTGAAGGTGGTAAGGCGGATGCTCGCATGCGGCAAGACAGCAGTCTTAAACAGTTGATCATAGTCTGGAATCTACAACTAATGTTGATGGGCCCGACCCCATTCTATGAATTTCATGGCAGCTCCGTTTATATTTATCATTATATATAAAAATGAAGCAGATAAAGAAAGATTTGGAGCAGATTCAGAGAGAATTCACTGTAAGATGCTATCGATAGCCTTATAAACGATGAGAAAATTCGGGGCCTCTGTAAACGACTCGGTTTTTCGGCCTACTTAAGTATGATAGCTTAAGCACATCACTGACAGGTCACCAGTGTTGTCAGTATGCCATGACAGCATACCAATCCAAGGAGGGTAACTCGCCGTGCCAGGGGAAAACCGTGTCGTTAACAAGGTCTTTTACTGCACTGAGCTCTTGGACTACATTGAGACTAAGAACTATACAAGGCTACGGCTTACCATGCGGAACTTGCGGACAACCAGAGGCAGAACATCCGGGATCATTGGTGGTGCTTGGAACAGAACTAAAGCAAGCAAAACAAAAACAAAACAGACAATACTTAAAAATGCAAATGCGCACAAAAAAAAAGCTAAACTAAACAGAATACCCACCGTTTAGAGTGCGATAGTTGAGCCATCCATTCTTTTGAAGATTCTGAAAGTTTATTATAAAAAGAAATGAAAACAAATACGACAGAATCAGTCTCATTAGAGCAACCTAACATTTAAACAATATTGTTGTCAAGGTGTGAAGAAAATAATACAACAGGGAAAGCGCATGCACTCTTGATTAATGACAAAATGTTATTATTCAAATAAAATGGAGGATACAGTATTTTTTTTGGGAAAATAAGAATAATGGAAAAAAACAGTTTCAATATAAAATTAATTGCTTACCTCTGGAATTGATTGCATCTACTCGTGCTTCAATTATTTCATTTTCATATGGTTCAATATAATTAATATCGGATTCCATGGATTTTGATGTCTGTTTTTTCTGTATTCCTACAACAATCAATAAACAAATTTTATATTATTTTTAAATATAAGTCGCTTACAGTGGCATTCTAAATGTGGGTATAATCATGGCCACCAAGAGGGATGTTACAGCCCAGGGGCCCTATAGGTAAGGATAAAACGATAGCACATTACTACAGTAACGAGCAAGTATCGATCAAAACTGCTGGTATCGAATAAACGATACACAATCATTAATTAAATGAGATTTTTATGTGCCTTTTAGTAAACATTTCGGTTGTCATATATATTGTATTAACATAGACACTAAATTACATCCTATGATTCCAAATTGGTCTATAAGAGCTCTAATATCTCACTTATAGACCCAAATAACCATTTTAAATTCCTTGGCAGGAAAATCACCCATCAAGGAATAGACGTCTCTGGCGATCATGTTATAGAGCATTTCAAAAGTTGCCTGGCAAAAATAGATGCCTTGCTAATTTCTGGCCCTCGTAAGGCCTGGATCTATGACAATTATCTAACGTCACATTTGTCATGGCCCTTTCTTATTTACGATTTCACCTAAACCAAACTGTCCCGTATAGATGCGCTGGTGACAGCTAGTTTAAAATCCTGGTTGTCCTTAGCCAAACCAGCTGACCCCTCGACTCTCTTCAGGTCCAAACAAAATTTTGGGCTAGCGCTAAAACTGCCCTCCCTGCTCTATGCCAAATTCAGAATAACCGAAAAATCGATTCTGTGCAATTCCAAAGATCCGGCAATATCGAAGCACGTAATAAGTGGCCGTAGTGATTCAAAGGATCTACAAGCCCGTGTAGACTTCCACAAAAAGTTCCTTACTGGAATCAGCCAGAATGGCACTGGTCTGGGTTATAGCAGTACAACCATGAGCGATGTGGACTTGAAGAAGTCTCTCTTGCGGGGAGATTACGACAGCAACAGTATGGCTCATGTTATTGGCCTTCAATACCAGAATGATTGGACAACAATTGGGGACTTTGCATTCCGCCTCCAATGCACTGGATGTCAAAGATGATGAAATTTTATTTGAATGCCTTTCAGCATACACTTTCAGACCCCAGTAACCTCGCTCGTTGGAGCTAGGATGCACGTCCGGATGCACAGCCCTCCGTCCAGATATAACTCTTTACTCTCTATCTCGGAAGCTAGCCCTTATCGTAAAATTAACTGTTCCATGGGAATCAAATAACCCAAAAGACCACGAGTACAAATTAAATAAATACCATGATCTCACAAATGCCGTCACCGGAACGACTCACTGTTCACCTTCACGCGGTGGAAGTTGGCGCTCGTGGCCTGCCAGCTAATTCTCTGTTTCATCTCTTTAAAGATCTTGGTTTAATAACTAACCAAGAAAGATAATTAAAAGTCCAGAAAAATAATTAACTTTTTCCTAGGAAGCTTATCTAAAACCGCGAATTGCGCATCTCAAATTGTATGGCTTCAAAGGAGGAGTGAATGGGTGGTAAGGTGGACTCTCACATGTGGCAAGACATCTGTCCTAAACCTACCACAGCCGGTCGTTAGTCCGGAATCCACTGCTAACCCCCCAGAAATGTAAAAAAAATGTATGATGATGGGCCTGGCTCCGGTCGGTGAATTCCATGACAGCTCCGTTTGTATTTTATTTTATGAATCTACACTCGTCCATTTCATGCCGATTAGGCGAATGGAATGCCTCTCTTGTTCCAGTGTGCATTCTTAATAGTGATTCTAAGGGTCAATATTTTCGACTAAAAATATTGCAGGTCTGTTAAAGTTCCTTTTAGATTCTTTTACTAGATATGGTATTAATATTATAGTATTTTTTAGATAGTACTCTTAAGTAAACAAAGAGTACCATCTGAAAGTATTATTCCTCTACTTTTATTTGAAACTCTCCCCACGTCACACGAGTTTCACAATCTTGATAAAAATTTCTACATTTTTTGATTGGAAACGGTTATTCATTTTCTTCTATATATTTAACCCGCTCGCTACGTAACATCCCTTGCGGGACCAAATGTCGGCCGCCTAAACTCCGTAACGTCCGCTACCGGACCAAGCGCTCGCCGCTGCGAAAAATGCAATTTACGATTCGAAACGTCGTACTATATGCTTTCTGAGGGCGCAACGATATGGCCAAAATATCTTTAACTCCTAGAGCGCCGCCGTCACATACGCTGTGCCAGACGATTTTTGTCCCTCGGCGCCGGCGTCACACCGTCTGTGACAGCAGATGCAGCGCTGATTTTTATTTTTTTTCTAACTAATGGTTTACTACCAGCGTAATAAATTTAAGTACAGCCGCTTGCCAATAAAACTAGCAACCGAAAGAAATATCGCAGTTTACAAAATATCATTTTTGAGATGCCTAAACCGACCCTGAAATGCGTACATCATAATTTCTTCGGACGGCAACGTTTAAAGACGTTCCTAGAGTATCTGTATAAGTGATTTGTGCTGTGGATACCAGAAATAATGTAAGTAGATGTTGTTTTAATATTATTTAAATATATTATTATCATATATAAACCTTCAATTCTCCGAAATAGGAAGTAACAATAGGTATTATTCGCGATTCAATGCCGGTTCCTTGGAACAGTTAACACGAGCAAGCCGTTTATTGAGTAAAATCTCGTATTTTTTCAAATAATTTATAATAAATTATATATCATGTTATTAGAAATTTAGTCTAGATTACATATACTTAAATTAATCTGACGTTTCACAAGTAATTTCCTGGAAAACTTTAACTTACTGTAGCAATGCCCAAACACATCGCGACTATAGAGGTGTTTTATATTTGTTACATGATTACAAGAAAGTTTTTATTTATTTATTTTTTAACGAAAGATTTTTTAACATAAAAAAGTGAGTTTATATCGCTCAATTTTTTTTTTAATTCAGACTTTGTTTCCCAGGATATTCAATTTCCGAGGATATATATTTTTTTTATTATTTCCTTTTCTTTGTAACAAAAGTCTACAAAAAATAACCTGCACACGATTTTTAACAGTTTTTTAAGTACATAAACTAAAAGTATTTGATAAAATATTTAAAAAATGGAGTATACATTTTTTTAAGTTTTTAACTATAGTTTTATGTATAGAATCAAGCTTACGTCTTTTACTCTCCAATAAATACTAAACTTGTAGTACCTAGGTACAAATTTTTTAATTAATTATATATTTTATACTATATTCCCTTATTAATATTATTATTAATAATAACACTTATATTTTTACTATACTTTAACCCCTCGCGTACCAGACGGCCCGAAACGTCCAGAATTGATATTTACCGTCGAACCCCAGACGGCCCGAAATGGCCAGGCGAGGCCGACCGCTAATTATGTTAGTACAACTTTGACTAATAATTATGAATAATCTTTATTGCTTTACATAACGACGTTACAAATGTGGGAAATGCCGAAGCCTAAAAATAAAAAAGAAGAGAAGAAGAAGAAGGAGCTGTCAGTCGATAGCGAAAGACGAAAGCCGATGAGACGCGTCGCATTTTTTGTTGTATCGAAGTTATTTTAAATAAAAGACGAAAACCAGAATTTGTGGTGTTTAATCAACGACGGAACCCCACAATTTGGGGGCTCGACCGCGATTTGAGGAGCAACGACGGGAACAGCAGTTATCCAGATCGAAAAATACAACGACGCGAAGCCATTGCTGTTTCGACACGACGAAAATTTACGAAAACGACGAAACTAACGAAAAACTGATTGTGGCCTGCTGAAAATCATTGATTTGAGTGATAAACTAGTGGATTTGCTGTGAAATTCGCTAAAAAGCCGAAAAACTCGAAAAAAGTGAACAATATCTGCTATAGAGTTGGGCGACATCATTTTAATGCCATTACGACTTCAACTGTAGAGTTGGACACGTACTCCGACTTTGACAGATCAGGAAGTCGACTCGAATATATTTACGGCGCCTAGGAATTACGCATGAACGGGCGCCTAGGAACTTAAAACCTAGTGGTGTTCTGACGTTGCATCATGCCGAAAAGATTAAATAAGACTAATTCTGATTTTGAGGATGCCGAAAGAGTGGAAGAATTAAGAAAAGAGATTGCTATGCTTAAAAGTGAGCGTACACAAAAGATGTCGAACATAACTTTTAAAGATGTGGAAGATTCTATCAAACCTTTCACAGCCGACGACAATATATCCGTCAGAGGATGGATAGACGAATTTGAAGATTTGGCCTCTACCGCCGAGTGGAACGAAGTGCAAAAATTGATTTATTCAAAAAGACTTATCCGAGGAACCGCTCAATTGTTCCTACGAGCTGAGGGAAGCGCCAAAACTTGGGAAGACGTCAAGAAAAAATTAACCGATGAATATGCACCGAGAGCTAGCGCTGCTGCCATGCATAAGAAGATGATGACGACCAAGAAGAGAAGAGATGAGACTTACATCCAGTACTTTTATCGCATGCGCGAATTAGCAAATGAAGGTGAAATCGACGAAAAATCTGTGATGGAATACATTATTGACGGTATACCAGATCAGGAGGTTAATAAAACAATACTCTACGAAGCGAAAAACATTACCGACTTTAAAGAGAAGCTGATAATTTATGCGAAAATAAAATCTAAGGATGAAAAGAGCGTTATCAAAGAAGAGGTGATGAAACCGAAATATACAGAATCAAATACAGGATTTGAAAAAATGAGATGCTTTAACTGCGGAAATCTAGGACATGCTTCGAAGACATGCAGGTTTCGCGACAAGGGAACCAAATGCTTTGCGTGTAACGAGTTTGGACACTTGTCATCGAAGTGCCCTAACAAAACAGAAAAATCTGGAAATTACGAGGACAAAGGAAACGAAGAAAGAAATGTCAAGCGGACATATCACGTGGATACTGATGATGACTCCGAAGACGGACAGATGAAAATTACGGAGAGAAAGGAGGAAGAATTATTTGTTGGATTTGGTGAAATTGAGACTGACGATATCGACGTGGGAATCTTATGAAGAAACAAGTTGAGAATATGGTTCAAAATTATAAACCTAATCCGACCAAGAGTACTAATATTAAGATGAAGATAATACTCGCTGATGAGGCTCCTGTTTATCAACATCCTCGAAGACTATCACCCGGCGAAAAGATTGAAGATGGCGTTACAGAAAGACTAAAACAAGCACAGAAGAATGATCACGAGTTGAAAACCAAGATGAATTTATTAGAACAAATTGGACCATTTGATGACTACCAAATGGAAAATGGAACATTTCAAAGAAGTATTGGAACTACTCCTTTCCAATTGATGACGGGAGTTATGATGCGAGACGATAATAGTGTCCGCATACAAGAGTTAATAAAAGAAGAACATTTAATGGACTTTTGGAACACACGCGATGACTTAAGACAAGAGGCAAAGCTGCAAATATTAAAGATTCAACGAGAAAATATGAGGAACTACAACAAGAAAAGAAAAGAAAGTCAGACGTATAAAGTTGGAGATATTGTCTCAATAAAAAGAACTCAATTTGGGTCTGGTATGAAGATAATGCCAAAGTATTTAGGACCATATAGAGTTTGTGAATGTCGGGGCAAGGACAGATACGGCGTGGAGAAGATTGGAATGACGGATGGGCCGAGGTCAACAACAACATCAACAGACTTCATGAAACCATGGCAGAATCATGACGAGTCATCCGAGACGGATGAAGAGCAGGAAGGCCGAACTGTGGGAAATGCCGAAGCCTAAAAATAAAAAAGAAGAGAAGAAGAAGAAGGAGCTGTCAGTCGATAGCGAAAGACGAAAGCCGACGAGACGCGTCGCATTTTTTGTTGTATCGAAGTTATTTTAAATAAAAGACGAAAACCAGAATTTGTGGTGTTTAATCAACGACGGAACCCCACACAAATATCTAATAGCAAATTTCAATAGGAACATAAAACAGGTCTTTTTTAGACGATCGGTGTGACAGTTTCGGAGTAATCGTTTTTTTTCTGAAACGCCATCTTTTTTTTGAGACTCGCGAATTTCTTACGGGCCGTAAGGCACACATTAAAATTCAAACCGCGGGCCTCGAGGGGTTAATTTTATTGGTAAATACCTAGGTATTTTTTTTTCAAAAATAGCTATAATGATATTGATGAAATTTTTCGAAAATTATATTTTTATGGATAATCATAACACACCCTTACTAATTACTTTGAGAAAACTGTTTCTGGGTAGTGTTTTGTAGCTACCTAGCTATTCAACGAAATTGGTATTAAAAATACGAAATAAATGGGTATATAGTTGGGGATAAAAAGGGATTTTACTAGGTAGATTACCTAGTAAAACTTTGTCTTGGTAGCCGTTATGTTTAGTTTCAAGATTTCAGAGGCATTACAAAGAGTCTAACTAAAATAATATATCGATCGTTTACAAACACCCTATGTTTTGAGTCACGTAAACTCCGCCGGAAAAAGTAAAACCAAAAATATTGACAAATTGAAATTAATATTACACTACTTATTAGTACTATAATGTTATACGATTTTATTTTTATTCTAAAGAGAATTTATTTAGCTTTCTGATAATTTAAAAAAAAGTGAAAAAATATGCTCAAACAATTAATTGTGGGTGTTTTATTTACGTTCGGGAGAAAATGACACTCGTTTGAATAAATCATTATTCTGATCAAACGACCTTGGCTATCACTGTGAAATTTTGATAAATAGGTTAACAAGTAAATAAGTTAGGCAATTCATTGATAGATATTTAGTAGTTTTGATCGATATGATGGTAATATGGAAAATACTTAGTATAAACACAGCGCGGCGCTCGCCCTTCTTTTCAAAACAGGCTGGCGCGGGGCGTATAATAGCTTTCTGGAGGGCCGGCGGCTGAAAGGTTAATTCAAGATTTCCGTGTGGCAATATCGAACAACGATTTAAAAAGTGAGCATAGACGTCAAACGCCCAGTCTCCGTCGGCAAATCGCACGGCCGCGTACGGCTCCGCGAAAGTGGTGATAAAAAGTGTGTGTGTGCAGTGTTTGAGTGTTTGTTACTGGAGAACAGTGAGTAATTTGCATTTTAAGTAGTTTCTGAATGAGTATTAGTCATTTGAGATAGTCCATTTGCTGTTTTTCACGAATTTTTAAAGAAAACACTTCGGCGACAACAAACGGCTCGCGAAAAAATGGTTGTTATTATTTTGTAATGTTTATGAAATATCCCGATATATTGCGAAATATGACGTAATGTCGCTTTAATTTACTAACAAAATAAGTATTGCTTCATTTACATCCTAAGTTATCACATAATTAGGCGTATTTTGAACATTATATCTTGTTTTGTAATATGAATCGCGCAAAGAAACTTGTTTTGATAATTACTATGAGAGAATAAAGTGG
>OX155980.1:30022369-30075792 GCA_944548615.1 Micropterix aruncella
CAACATCGCCTATATCTGACTGTTCGCAGCCATACAACGGTAACTATGGAGCAATCACGACTCCCTCGGCTGAATTTAACGATAACTGGTAAGTACACTTCCTATTATTATACCCAAAGTGCTTTGGGTATAAGCAGAAGACTGGCAAGGAAAAATTGGGGCCTTAACCCTAAGATCCCCCACTGGCTATATACTGCCATTGTGAGGCCGATAATCATGTATGCCTCGGTAGTATGGTGCAATAAAGCCAACCAGAAAACTGTGATTACCAAACTAAGCAATATTCAAAGGATGGCGTGCCTCATGACAACTGACGTAATGTCCTCCACTCCTGGAGTAGCTTTAGATGCACTGCTGAACTGACCTCCCCTACATATTCCCTTAAAACAGGTGGCGAAAGCCAGCATGTACAGGCTGTCTGCCCGGAAGAAGGCAAACTGGATCTCACAAGCACAAAGATCAGTTCTTGACTCAGTTAGTGAAACTCCAACCCTCAACATGGTATCAGACACCATGCTTCCACTCCTAAACTTTGGAAAACTTTTTATATTGGAAAACTTTTTATAGCCGCCCAGAAACCAACTGCACTACGAGGCTGGTAGCCTTAAATGGCATACTGATGGGTCCAAATCGGGACTTGACGTAGACTGCGGTATATATGGAGAGCGACCAAACTTCGAAAGAAGTGTAAACTTGGGAAAATACGCCTCCATATTCCAAGCAGAGATATAAGCTATTATTGAATGTGCTGATATAAATCTCCATAAGTACTACGCCAACCACCGTATCTATATCCACTCGGATAGCAAGGCAGCTCTTATGGCACTAGCCTCGATTACCATTAATTCAAAGCTGGTGCAAAACTGTGTATCACTAAATTCCCTGGGCGAAAAGAACAGGGTAGTTTTAAGATGGGTTCACGGCCATGCAAACATCGAGGGAAATAAAAAAGCCGACAAACTTGCTAAGACGGGAGCAAAAGGAACGCTATACGGCCCTGAACCTTGCTGTGGCGTACCAAAAAGCCTTTCAAACCTAATACTCAACAAAATATGTTTAGAACAATCCGTCAACCATTGGAACAACAGGTTTTAATCATTCCAAAGCGCTAATTAAGGCTTAAGACCGTAAGACTGCCCGTGAGGCCTTATCGCTAAATAGGCCTTATCGCTAAATCTACGCATACTTTCTCACGGGGCATTGTGGCCTTAACAAACACATGTTCAACCTCAAGCTCCGAGACACAAAAATGTGCAGGTTCTTCCAAGGGGCAGAGGAAACTCCCCTGCACCTCATGTGCGAGTGTGGTCCGCTGATTCGTAAAAGATACATCCACTTGGGTTGTCATTTCCTACAACCTGAGGAGGTAATACAATCTGTGGTTGTTCAATATGGGGTTACAAGTTTAGTCTGGCATCAGTTCAGTCCGTGACAGGAAACTGATTGTTTATTGCGTTGACTGATGGACTGAACTGATGGATTTTCATACATTTTAATAATTTCTATTAGTCTATCAGTCAGTTCATGGATCAAGGTCGCGGACTGAACTGATGCCAGATTTAACATGTACCACCCGTCTAAGATACTGTGATCTAATTCTATGCTAAGTTTCATGACCCCGCTATTTAAATCTAGAGAATAATTTGTATTGGCATTTTGTATGAAAGCTACCCCTTTACTGGCCCCTCCCGACCTTTTTTTTAAATTTTGGTCCCTTAAAGTCCTTTTTTTATTGCTAGGCCCTTTTTATAGGAAAAAAGTGTGATAAAGGCTAATTAATTTTTAAAAAAGGTTTTTTTCCACAGAAAAACAAAAGCATCATTTTACTGCTCACTTTTTTATTTTGTATTTAGCGCGTGCAGAAGACGTCTCCAAAATTCCAAAAATGCACATAGCGGTTTTTGCAGGTGCATCGATGATATGGCATTTTATTCTTTTTCTAGGAATGGAAACAATGATAACATGTGGGACACTCATAAACCCAACAGCATCTCAGCTAAAACCGACAGACCGACCAAGCCTGCTGCATCTAACGTCGATTTTCTGCAGAATAACTTGGACGTCAAATCTAAGAATATTAAAGTGAAGTCTAAGGACGAGGATGCATGGAATTTATTAAATGAATAAATATAGAGAAATTTAGTTTAAGTCTACATAGCCATTTAATTTTATTCAATACAACGACACATAGTAAATAAAACAAAAACAGATTTACCGCATGAAGTTTGTGGTACTCGACAATTTGGCACTGGGGCAACCGCTGTTGTCCAGGGTAGACGGAAGTGCTGTGAGATCTCCTCCATTGCTGTTCCGTGGGTAGGTGTAAAACTTCGTCTATATTGAAGGTTGAGGTTCGTCCTATTTCTATGATTTGTCAAATAATGTGGGGGGGGGGGGGGGGGTCAGTAGAATTATTCTTTGGATAGCACCATAGAATTTTGAAATTGTACCTAGTGGTTCATTTTGATACCCAAGACGAGTTCGCGGATCACCGATTTTTATAGGACTTCAGTTTACCCTAGACAATGGCAGTTGCAACATCGCCAAAACGTCGGATGCTACAAAAAAGTAATTTTTCACCGCGATAGTCATTGATTTCATACAGTAGACATACTTTTTAGTGGGTAATGATGATGATATGTTGAGACTTTATAATCAATTCTTTGTGGTAAAAAATACCTAGCCATAAAGACTTCTTATACCATTTATCAAAACACAAAGACATCAGCAACAAGTTCTCGGCTGTGGTTTATTTCAAAGTATCATTACTAGTTACATACTGAAGATGTCTATTTGAAACTTTTGATTCATTTTGAGTGGTGCGGATGCAAGTAAAATTTTCACAATTCATGACTAGCGTGTATATCATGCCGGACCAAAATGCTACTGGCATTTATTTATTCAAAATTAGTCGTCTTTTAGGGAAAAACTATACCTAATCTAAAATAAGGGTCATTGATGTCTCAGACTATTGTGTTTGTGTAGATACACAGTGCCAAGACAATTTATTATAGCCACCTTGTATTTTTAACTTCCACTTTTCGATATCTTTATACTTTAAAATTCCAATTACTTTCAAAGTTCTATGATCGCATTCCCGCTTCGAAGTGACACATCTGCATAAAATATCCTTTGATTGACTACAACATTTTATTATAGTCTTTCTGATCTGCAAAACTGACATGAATGATGTTACATAATTTTCCGCTGTAGTGTCAATTTTAGTTATGATCTTTTTCACCAATGCCTTTAAGGAACTCCAGCAGTTTGCACATAATTAAATGTTAAAATTTTTTTCTCCAGCTACTTACCTTTAATTTTGGGACATTTTCATTGTCAAAATTAAGATTTAAAAGTGTCATAATTATTGTCTTACTTTTGATGATTGACGAATTTTTCACATTTTTGAATGCCGACATTTGGAAAAGTATAGTGGAGCAACTCAAAATTTCGATAAATTATTATTAATTCAAAAGTGGCATATGATCCAATGGTACGTACTTTTTGGGTTGAAAACTTTTTTTAAGAGGCGTTTACGAGATAAGTAATATAATTGGAAAATTTATAGGTTTTGATTTGTGTCACTTGCAGCAGAGGTGCGATATATAAAAGAATTGTTTTAGCTAATTTAGTACTTAATAATTGCTATTTATTGTTATTGCCAATATATTGTTCCACAAAATATTACATCCAAAAAGGTTTATTTTTGTTTTTTGAGAAATTACTCATGGGAAATTTAATAATTTTGTTATCAATTTGTTAATGTGCCCTAGTATTTAAAAAAATGGATTTCTATTAAATATTGCTGAAAAAGATAATTTGAACTTATTATTGATAAATAATGGTAAAAATAATGGTAGGTATAAGCAGAATGTAGACTGACATGTACTGTGGTCATAGTAAATGGTCTTGTTACTGTATATAATATATATTTTTTATTTTTACTACTGGGAGGTTATAGACAGTCCTGAGTGCAGTAAAAACTACAGTGTAAATAAAACAACGCCTTTGACCTATCGAAAATGCCGCCGCTGCCTGTCGTCGAGTCAGGGTTGTCACACCAATCTGCAATATTTATCTGCTTCAGAATAATCGTCGCTATTCTGCTGATTGCTTCAAATCCCTTAAATTCTTGTTTGACATACAATGACACATAAATTAAAACGCTTATCCCTCCAAAAAGTGGACAAAACGCTGGGCGCTTTCGGGGTGCAGATTTTCCCTCTCCCCATCTCTCGATTGCTCTAAGTGGGAACATCGGCACACTGGTACTTTTATTTACACTTTGGTAATACTTTAATTATTCAAAATAGAACTAATAATATATTTGGCTTTGCTGGTGCTCAGTCATGAAAATCAATATATTGAGCGTAGTTAGGCATGATGCTGATTGTAAGAAATCATATTTTTCTGTTCTATTTTTTGTTTGTATAATTATTATTTAAGATTCGCATTCCATAAAAAGATTGAGCCGATCAGAAATGACAGTCGCACGTTATTAACGATCATTGAATATGTTTACATTTGTCATTATTACTGATATAATAGTAGATAATTATGTGAAATTAGAAAATATATTAAAGGAGAATCGGCAAAAATGTATGGAAGCTGGTCTAGAACCATGAGGACCTACATGTCATTACATAGCTGTTTCAATGTACTAAAAAGTTATTACGGAAGCTCGAAAACTTATGGCAAAGTTTCGTAGGTTAGGTTATATTTTACTGTATTTTTTTAGGAAATATAAAAGCAAGTAGAATGAATATAAACATAGTGTAATGATTATTATTTTTATACTAAAATAAATAATGTCTTCTAAAATATAGCTATAGGAAGTTCTTGCTTTTACATGTCTTGACTGCATACATATTCTTAATAACTATACATTTTGTGACATATTATACAGATATACTCGTAAATCAGAACTTATACAGAACCTTTTTAACCCCTCAAATGAATGGCGATTAGCTCGGGTTGCCTACGGCAAAATGTATATAAATTTATATTTACATTTACATTTACATAGAGCGGGGTTTACTATAGAGCTATAGCATTACTATAGAGCGGATTACTATAAAGCGGCGCACATTTACATTTATATTTACATTTATATAAATTTATATACATTTTGTATACATTTTGCCAAAGCATCCCTTAAGGGACGTCTCACATTTTAGGGGTTAACAGAAAAGATATGGCACAGAAACTTTTTAACATTTAATTTATTGGTCAATTTATTTGTTTTACGTATGAATAGATTATTTTTTTAAATATATTTAATATTAGTGGGTTAGTTTGTTATTCATTTAAATAAATCTCTTTTAGTTTTAAATAATAAATGAGCAATCAAAAGAATGAAAAAAAAAGATAAAAATGAAGACACTATGTTTTAAATACTACCTGAGAAGTCGGAACAGACATAACATCTGGTGGTCATAATATCCGTATATTCCATCTAATCTGCTTGGCAAAAAAACTGTAAAATATTATTTTTATTATTTATTTCAAAATATATTGTATTGGATAATTGAATAAAAAAAACCTTTTATTTAACTCAACCAGTGCACTATCTTGATTTACTTCGATCATAAGTTCTCGGCAGTATTACTTTGCTAATTTGAAATGATATGACCCTAACGCGAGCATTGTGACATCATTTTCTGTAAGATGAGGAAATTCGTTTAATCAAGGATCATTGGTGTAATCTATTAAAACCCTTTATTTATTATTCATAATTGAGATTACACCCTTTATTTATTAAGATGTTTGTCACCGTATCTTATAGATATTTTGGTACTTGAATCCTTTTGTTTATAGAAACCTATATTGCGACTGCATTTATATTATCAACAACTAGAGCTGTCAACTACAATAGGCGAACCCGTCACCTCAGGAAGTTTTAACGAAATGTATCGTTTTGTCTCCCGTGAGGTGAGCGCAGGAGACTTAGGACAAAACAGTCCACCGTCAAGCTCTGCCACCTGCCCATCAGAGGCCAACGCCTTACGGCGAAGCACCGGGAAAGGTATCCAGCGGGCAGTCTCTCCCCCAGACTACCAGTTTTGGCAGGATATCTCCGTCTGGAATTAACCTTTAGGATACCTCCGTCCTCCCGACTGGTTACGCGTCTGAAGTTGCTTATGCAGCCTCTGCCTGTTGTATTATAGCAGTAATTCAATTTGAATTTATCGCAGAACTGTGTGTTCTTTGCCCGTAGTGCCACACGGGATCGAGTGTACCAAGGTCATTTCAAGAGTGGCATGACAACAGGTCAACGATCCACCTCCACTGCTTAGGAAACAGTGTATTTCCATAGTCTCCAGACCCCTTTAGCAATTAGTCAGAATTCACAACCGATAGGCTTCGCCGACCGGTGCGCAAACCGTCCAGTGGCGCCGAGATGCAATCCCGCCGGGAGAAACCGGTCCACCAGCTTTGAGGCCTGAGACACGGGCGTCTTACCCGGGGTAGCTTTCCATTCGAGTAGGTTTCTGAATAGGAGCTGAATCGTGATTGAGCCGATCCGAGAACAAAATGGATCCTGTGAAATGGATCTGGATCTTATATTATCAACAATGGGGAAAGCGCTTATCAAAGCATAAGCTATTCTTACATCTCTCCCGCCTCCCCCCCCCCCCCCCCCCCCACCTCCCCCTTCCCGCACTGCTCTGTAATAGCCGATAATGAGACACCATAATAACTAGTAGTATCTACAATGAAATAGCCTTCTAATGACATATGTGTGGTACTTATTGGTCTTGTAGCCAAGACCGTTTTGGCCGGTCATCCTTTAAAGGTTACATTATGCATATATTCAAAATTATTTAAAAATTATAGAACTTCATCCAATGGAGAAATTATATCTTTGCCATTATTACACATGGGTAATTTATTTTGTATATATTTTGATTGTATAATAAATTATAACCATAATAAAACACTCACTGCAAATGCATTTTTTTATTTTTACCCTTCATCCCTTATTACTACTATTACCCTTAATCGGCATAGGAAAACACGTATTTAAGTACTATTTTAAAATACTTTGTGATCCTTATTCAGTAGTACCTATATACTGATACCAAAATAAAGGTAGTAACATACAGACATTGACCATAGTCTTTGCATACAGAGAAATTGACCGGAAAGTAAGTTGGATATGATTTTTTTAAATCAATATTACATTCTTCGTTTGCAAATGAGAAGAACTACAGTAGAACTCCAATTATCCAAACTCCGACTATCCGAATCGTAACTGATTGTTGATAATGCACCAACGTTACAGTCATCCCACCGAAGAATTGGGAATGGCTAATTTAAAATAATCTTACAACCAACCAAACTGTCGCAACCAATGGACTAGTCTGTTATTGAAACCATGAAACGCCATTATATAAGGCAACTTTTCTTAGAGGGCGAGGATGAAGGAGTGTTGGCTAACCGCAAAAAAATAAATTTGAAAGATTGACCTTAATGTTGAAGTTGAAGCAGACACGGGACCATCAGTTCTTTTTCTTTAAAAATAGTTTTTTTTCATGCATTTTCAACAAACAGTAATTAATTAAAATACTCTTTTTTGGACAAAATCCAGTTATCCGAATTTTTGATTTTTTAAGTGGGGTCCAGTCCCAATTGATTCGGTTAATTGGAGTTCTACTGTATTTAAATAACTGTAACGAAGCGCTCTTATTCAGATTAATCAGGATCGCGTCGTGGCATCAATGGGACAGTTTCCCGAATCGAGAGACGAACGAACGTTTATCGTTAACAAAAGTGATACCGGCTCCACACATTGGCGAATGTTCATGTCCAAGTGGGTTTAAACACCTATTAAAGAAAACCTCCCAACCTCCCCATATGACAAAAAAGTAAACTGCGATTGCCAGCCTGCGAGACGCGCCTGCACAGTCCACACTTTTTTAATTTTGATAAGTGCGTACTGTCACGACTGGGTTGAAGGGTTGCCATATTACAAAAAGTAATTTTACAAAAAGCATTTCAAAAAATCAAACCACTAGAATTAGATTCTCCACCAAGTTAACGCACCGGTTCATTGTTCGGATGCAACATGCTGCTGAGTTCTACCTGTTTCCTAAATTGATAACCTTAGTGAATAGGAAGTGATTTGACTCCATTGAAGATATCCAGGCAAATACGGAGAAGGTTCTTAACATCCTTAAGAAAGAAAATTTCCAGGAATGCATCTGAAAGAGGAAACATCCTTGGAGTTGGTGTGTTTGGTCAGAAGTGAACTTTAAAGGAAATCCATCGCAACAGCTGTACGTACTGCCATTGTGAAATTAAAAGTCTTAAAACTTTTCCACACCGTATGTAATAATACTTTTATCAGAAGAATGTTTTATTATATTAACATATTTTTTTTTCAAAGAGGATGATTTGTATTATTGAACTGAACTAGAAAATTGGAATTAAAATTATGTATTAATGGTGAATAGGTGCATTTTTATATATAAATGGGCTTTTGATGTCACTGCCATTCTACATTTATACATATGAGACTTACTTTCATGTTGAAATATCACTCAGTAAACGGCAAAACATTTGTGTGCTATTGTCACTTTTTATATAAATCATTAAACGTCATTCAGGAGTCTCATATAATTAGAGAAAACATACATAGTAAGCGATATACCGAAAGTACATACATTTATTGCATTTCAATTTGTGTAATTTATATGTTGGTTCCAATAAATTTCGAATAACAATTAAAAAAACAAAAACAATAAAATTAAAGTAAATGCAGCACTCCGCTTTATTTTAAACTTAAATCAAATACAATTCAAGTAACGTATTACACTTCTGTGTAATACGTTATTTTTAACGTTAAGGTATTACACTTCTGTGTAATACGTATTATAATTTTTTTGATTCTTCAATCAAAAAAATTTAAGTAAATGATGCATTTGGATTTATTTGATCGATCAATAATGAAATTACAACTCAAGTAACAATTTAAAAAATAAACAAAAAAAAAAAAATAATGCCTCATTCGGCTTTATTTGATCGATTAATAACAAATTATCCACTAATGTAATATTTACTTTAAACTTAAATTAAATTACAATTCAAATAACGTATTACAGAAGAATCAAAAAAATTAAAGTAAATGACGCATTTGGATTTATTTGATCGATCAATAATGAAATTACAACTCAAGTAACTATATAAAAAATAAACAAAAAAAAAAAATGTAATGCCTCATTCGGCTTTATTTGATTGATCAATAACAAATTATCCACTAACGTTATATTTACTTTAAACTTAAATTAAATTACAATTCATGTAACGTATTACTGAAGAATCAAAAAAATTAAAGTAAATGACGCATTTGGATTTATTTGACCGATCAATAATGAAATTACAACTCCAGTAACAATTTAAAAAATAAACAAAAAAAAATAAATTAAATGCATCATTCGGCTTTATTTGATCGATCAATTACAAATTATCCACTAACGTAATATTTACTTTAAACTTAAATTAAATTACAACTACAATTAAAAAATAAAACCGAAAATAAATTAAATGCCGCATTTTATTTAATCAATCGAGATCTTTGAATACTATATTTTATTTAATATTTTCTCTCGAATGGCATTTCTCAATATCTTCCTGTTTTTATTTTCTTGGTTTTAAATTCCTGCTTATCGACTGCACAGTAGGAAGGTGTTTGCGCTTCATGATAGTGGAAGGGTGATCCTTCTGAGCCAAATTTTCTTGCAAATCCAATTTCCGGAATTGCTACCATGTTCCCGGATTGATTGGACTGTCCTGTATTTGTATTCGTTTTTTCGATCCCCTCCATGGGGTTTTCTTCGGCTTGAAGCTCATTAGTTTGAAAGAAGTCCAAAATACAAATCATTAAGTTAGTCATATTTACTTCTCTCTTAACAAAAAGACTGTAAATTATTAATATTACCATTATTAATCTGGGGATATTTGTTCACTTCGTCATCGCGGGGGGAGAAGAGACAGAGGTAGTATAACTGTCATTTTTAGCTAATTTATTTTTAAATACCAAAGTACTTATTTTTATCTCATCAATGGATAAAGTCCCTAACTACAGCTGCCCAATATTTAGGCACTAAAAATCCCAAACACTTTCAGTACTTTTAAATCAATCCAATAACAGCACTTGGTAACTTTTCAGCTCAGCACTTAGGGCCTATGCAGCTTGGGTCTTATGGTCAGGGTGTTTGTTGGCACAATTCATGGTTCAACTCCTATCCAGCAGCCCCATCAAAGAGGGAAACCTCCGGCAGGTCTGGGCGGTTCTGAAAAGGTTGTGTAAGTGGCGAATTGCTGGCGGGTCTAAAAAACGTACATTTACGTAAGATGCGGGGTAGATGTTGACCTATTGTCACCTGTCCTTAGAAAGGGCCCGTTGGTCACCTGATCCTGAATAAGTCGGACAAAGGGAGCCATGGGTCTGCGATACTCGGTAGGAGGTACACTTTTACAAGTGGTAGAAGTTCGCGTAAGCAACCTTGATCTGTAACCAGACTAGAGAGGAGGAATACATCCAAATCTGGTAATCAGGACGTGAGGTGCCCCTGGGTTGCCTTTCCGGTGCCTTGATGTCTGGTGTCAGATTCTGCCGGGCCTGATGGGATTAGATAGTGGATTGTCTTTTGTCAATCACTAAGTCGTTATTACGCTTCTATCATGCCAAAATAATTTTATTTTTTTACTGGTTGGCTCCTACATATTAATAAGAAAGTATTTGGATGATGCAAAACTCAAGTAAATACGTAGTTTATATGAATATGTGTAGTTTACATCATTCCTTTAGTAGAATGATATGTTATTTGCAAGCAATAAGCTCGCCTGTCGTTACGAATAAAGCGTTTTATTATTATTATTTGTCATTATGCAAAAAATACCTAATTTTGTGTTTCATTTATCTTGTCTTTCATCAAGGTAAAAACGAAAATAGGTTAAGATTTTTTAACATTGGTCTAAAATATTCCAATAAACAAAATAAATGTTCATTTAATTGAGTTGCCTTGACAAAAAATTATTTGAATAAAAACTATAAAGTAACCTTTTGCTACCTAGGTACTTCTCCTCCCGCGAAGTCGATTCGTACTTACTCGTTGTACTTTTCTGCTATCGATTCAAACACTTTCATTTTGATGAGTTTGCGCATCGTCTCCAATGTTGTCCCTATAGTGGATTGCAACATTTTCTGGAGCCTCCAAATTTCTATGAACCGATGTTCCATGCAGGAGATCAAAGCTCTGCGCATCATGCAGTATAACTGTAATTTAATTTTTTAACTACAACTTATTGGCGCATGCATTGCGGCTCTTAAATGAAATTCACTCCATGGCACCACATTTCGACATTTTTACCGCCAACCCTCACTCGTTTAAATTGCAGGCTTTTATTTTTTTATGATAGTATTATAAGTGTCATTCTATTTGTATAATTACTGTGATATCTTTATTAATTTTGCATTTCAATGCCTTGGTTTTACTGTAATGTTGATTAGTAATAAGCGAATAAGAAAATAAATAAATAAGTTAATAAATAAAATAAACCACTGACGTATGAATGTGGTACAATCCCGAAATCGTTTTTTTGCTCAAATTTGTTTTGCGTGGGAACTGGTCCTTGTCCATTTCAGTAACTTCCTAGCGGCCAGAGACAGGTATTGTATGCCAGCGATGCAGGGAGAGTGGACGCCTGCTGCACAACTAAACCGCGAGTTCGACGACCTGATATATGATTTGTATGGTCGGTGCTAGTGTAACTTTTAAGATTTTTGGTTTCGTTTGTTGGTGAAATGAATCGAAATAGATCTAATACTTCATCCGGGCCTTCTAGGTCTCGGCAATTAAAACAAATTCGTTGCTGTGCCAGTCAGAAGAATTAACGGCAGATGAATATGATTGTATTCACTCGGACCGTTGCATTTCTTTAGAAGAGATAAAAGACGACGAAAAAGTTACTTCTGCCATAGAAACAGCAACAGAAGCTAACAAAACTGTTCCTCTGATAACTCCTCTTAACAACATCCCATTATAACATTTTGTTAGCCAAACTGAATTTGAAGAAACAGAAACTGGCCTTCAGGTAAGCGAATCTCAGAGAGATGCAGTTGTCCAAAGTGATACACCCCCGTTTGCAGAATGTATTTCTATAGAAAAAAACATTGTATGAAACTATCTGCAGAAGGACAAGGGAAGATTATTGTTATATTTATCTCTGCCTTATATTTGAAATATTAAAGTTTAACAAAATGAATAAACGACAAAACTTACACTCTTGCCGAATGCCCCAGCGGTATTTAAAAATACAGATGTATGTCATCCAAAGTCAGTACTAGGGATGCGAAATGAACCGTCAGTGGTTAAGGGATAATCTGGACGATTTCTAAATTACAAATAAATGCATAAATGTGGGTGCTGGTTTTAAGCCATATTAAAGAGTAAGATATGCCGTTGTGCCTTCGAATAGAGCAAAAAATAACGACATATTTCTGATTATTATCAACAGTGAAGGAAATGAGCTAAATCAGGAAGTTTCTTACAAGTGCATACATGGCTACTTCAAACTGGTGATTATATGAAAATAAATACAAACAAGCCTGCCGTGGAATTCACTGACCAGAATTGTCCCATCATATTATTATTACACTTCTGGTGGAGAAACGGTAGACCCCAGACTAATTAAATTCTGTGGTAGGTTTACGGCAGCTGTCTTGCCGTATGCGAGCATACGGCAAGACAGCCCATCCACTCTCCCCTTCGAAGCCATACTACTTGACATGTGGAAATCACATTTTTTGATTTTTTTTGGGAATGAGTTGGTAATTTTTCTAGAGAGACCAAGATCTCTAAAGAGATGCAGCAGAGACTTAAAAACAAGCGCTAACTCCCACTGCATAGAGGTGAACAGCGAAGACATTCTGTGTGTTAGCATTTATGAGATCATGGTATTTATTTAGTTTGTACTCGTAGTCTGTGGGAATATTTGACTCCAATGTAACTGTCAATTCTACAATAAGGGCCAGTATAAATTTTCTTGAATTCTAATTTTCTCGTGAAATATGACGAAAAAATAGGGCATTTTTATTTTGCTTATATGTTAGTTGCTTATTACCTTCCCGACATAGGGAAATTATTGCGAATGCTTAAATTTAAAAAAAAATATATCCCCCCCCCCCCACTAGACTAAGACTATTTCCAGACTAAAGTCTGTTTGAGTCTGCGTGTGTGTGTATTCCTTCACGATAGCGCCCAAATTCTTCATCCGATTCAGCTAAAATTTTGAATGCAAGTTTCATTTGGTCGTGGCAAGAAACGAAAATATAATGGTTGAAATCGGTCCATTAGAGTGCTCTAGTCAAACTTCAATCTCGAAAAATTGCAGTTAGACTTGAAATTCAGTTATACAGGTGTCTTGTTGGTCCGAAATCTCGTTGTGAAATTAAGGTTGGAATATCTTGTATAAAAGTGACTTGGCGAAGGGGCTCGTCTAAAAGCTCGTCTAAAAGTCTTAAGGTGACACAACCGATTTTTTTCTTATTACCATTATGTCCTCTATCTCTTCGCTTTCCTTGCATAGCCTTTTTATTTACACCGGATTAGCCGTATTGCCTTTCTTGGCGTTACAGCTAGATAAAGATCAAGTAATGGAATTCTCGTAAGTTGGTGGTTGGTGAAGGAATGTCGAAAAATTCAAAAGTAATTTACCATTCTCTCGGTTAAATTTGGGATGCGCATGATCTTCTCGCAAGAGGATTTTAATACAGCGTTATTATGAGCGCAATCGTCACAGCAATGTACCTCCATTTGCGTTACTTGATTCGGCAAGATACCGAAGCAGACTGAATGTTGCCAATTTTCACAGCAGCTGAAAAAATTTCTAAATTTCTCAATTGGTCGCTCGTATAACAATGCAAGAGAGAGAAATAACTTTTTTAATGTAACATTCGTTAGGCAGAGTCTTTTTTCCACTGTCCTTTTAAAATTCAGGAACGTCTGCCACATCAGTTGCCAATTGTAAATAAGTCATCATCAAATCAAGTTGTTGCTTTATTTAATTAAAAAGTAATTGTTTTTTCTAAGTGTAAATGTAAGACATGTAAAATGAAACAAATAAACTGAAATAGACAATTAATAGAATGATGATTATTTACCTTGGCTGTAATTTGAATGACAACTGGGATGATAAAAAAAGGTAAGGAGATTAAAAAAAACCACAATGAAAAAAACAGAAATGCATGCGTTGAGATGAAAAAGGTATTTTGCGGAAGAAATATTGGGTCCTTACCTTTGAAGTTGCTGTTCCATAAAATAAATTTAAGGCCAAAAACATATAAAATTAATAGAAATATTGACCCCTCTTATCGGGAGAAATATTGACCGGGCGTTATCTTCTCACGGGCTGCCATTACGGTCCCAGTCAACGAATACTCTATGTATACCTCAGCATCACACAGATTTCTTCACCTATTCTTTTTCTGTATATGCCGCAAGATTATGGAATAACCTGCCTTCCAATATACGGGATACCGTTAGTTCGAGTGCGTTTCGCTCCCGGCTGAAGCTATATCTGCTGTCAAAATAATATAAGCTGATCCTATGTATATATATGTATGTATGTGTGTGTGTGTGTACATATATATATATATATATATATATATATATATATATATATATATATATATATATATATATATATATATATATATATATATATATATATATATATATATATATATATATATATATATATATATATATATATATATATATATATATATATATATATATATATATATATATATATATATATATATATATATATAGTTATATTTGATAAGGTTTGTAAAGAAATCCGTTTATAGGATGATGTTTTTATTTAAAATTAGTAAAAGGTACTTAAATAGTAGCGAAGGAATTCCCAGCTATATATATATATATATATATATATATATATATATATATATATATATATATATATATATATATATATATATATATATATATATATATATATATATATATATATATATATATATATATATGGGTAAAACCGCCAATTTTGCCAGATTTGCCCTACTCGGAAGTGTCTCTCAAAGTTTCTCAAAAAATGTAAGTCGTACCGTTTTTGAAGTATTTGTATTGATATAAATAGTTCATCGTCTTAAATGGTACGTATAAACGTTTCAAAATACAGTTCTATATACAGAGCAATTCTAATGTTTTTCCTAAAAAGCGGGTAATATTCGGGGAAAAAGCCGGTGATTTTTGGGAGGGGCTGACTTTGACCCAAATTTTCTTAAACTTTTAGGTACTTCATACGTTAAATTTTTGAATATTCCGGCATTAACATATAATTGGCTAGTCTTTTTGTATATATTGCATAAGGATACAAGCACTGTAATCTAGTTTTTTCTGTGCTCGAATAATTTTACTTAGTTTACATCTTTTTCGACACCTCATTAACGCGACCATTTCCGTCACCAATTCTTAAGTAAATCGTATTGATTTGTGTTTTATGCGACTGGCAACACTTAATGATCTATAAAACACACAAACACAAAAGGTGAAATATCATATCGCTTCAGTAACTTGTCATCTTTGTCGCGAGAACGAATGGTCAGTGCCACGGGAGAAAAGTTTTGGTGAAATTTACTAAGGTAAGCTTGGATTTTATCTAAGATCTATAGTGATCTAGGTTCCAAAAACGTAGGTTATTGAATTTCATCGATCACAATGACTTAAATACACCGTGTTTGCAAGTAATCTTTGTTTACACTATCGCGACCGCCTATTTCTCGCTACTTTTTTGACACTTCATCGACACCGGTGGCGTGATTGTCTTCGTCACTTCCTCTTCGACACCTTGTAAGGGCCGGGTTACACATGAATATTCGTTTGTAGAAACTTTTCATAGAAATCTAGGGAACACTGTCCTTATTCATAAATTCGAAAGTGTCAAGTCTCACGCAGATTTTCAGACGCAGATAAACTGTGTTTCGCGTGTACAGTTATATGATATGTTGTAAAAATGATTATTAGGGTGAAATAAAAGCCAGGTGGTGGCACCGAAACTGAAACTGAAATAAAATAAAAGATTTTACTTTCCTGGCAAGGAAAGTAAAATGAGTTGAAAAGATTATGGTTGACCTCCGTCCACTAGGGTCGGCTCCCGACGAGGGAACTCCTCAACGGTTAACCACAAAGACGTAAAATTTGGTATAAGCATTCCATTATAATGGCAATTACTAAGTTCTACCATGACAAGGCTCCCGACTAGGGAATTCCTCAACGGTCAACAGCAGAGACGAAATCTTGTATACACATTCCATTATGATAGCCCGTCTTAAGTTTCACAATAACATGGCTGCTGCACCTAGGGTTAACTCCCGACGAGGGAACTCGACAACGGTCAAAAGCACAGACTCGTAATTTTGACACAGCACAGACATCGCACAGAGAGAGAAGGAGAAGGGGGTGAGGCGGGATGGTGATGAGTGCGGGGGTTGGAGGAGAGTGTGGGAGGTGGGTTGATTGCTTGCCAGGAAAGTCTTGGGGTGACACAACCGATTTTTTTGTTCCGTCGTGAACAATAAAGTGTTAAATAAATAAATAAAATTGAACACTGTCCCACATTTGGAAAAAAGGAATAGGAATGAAATTTTCCGATAATCTGTGAGTGAGGCCACTAACAGATTGTAGGAAAATCTAAACAAAAATCTAACCTAACCTTAAATTCGAATTTTTTTATTTACAGATGTCTCTAACATCGGCCGAAAAATCTAAAAGATACAGGGAAAAATTAAAGCAAAGACATCCAGAACGATATAGACAAATGCTAAAAAGATGTTCCGAAAGGGGGCTACAACGTTACAGAGAAAAAAATGTTAACTTGAATGAAGAACAGTGAGAAGATTTGCGTGCAAAATGGAGGGAAAATAATAAAAAATATAAAACATCATCACACTCAAACCAACTACATGGAATGTTAGGTACTGATTTGCAAGATAATTCCGCTCACAGTAAAACATCTCAAAATGTAGCCTCTGACAATGCCACTACCTTAAATCAACTTACTGAACGAAACATACAAAGACGCGTTGAACGCAATCTAAGAAAAGAAAATACTGAATTACGTACGTGCTAGTAAATTTCATTTAGGAAAGAGTAGTAAATTTTATTTAGGTCATGTTTTGAAAGTGATCGGAAAAAGCTCTTGCAAGATAAAGTTTTTAAGGCATAAGGGGAATGGGAAATTTGCATGGCCCGTAATAAATGATGTATCCTTAATTTATAGAAAAGATATCCAACAGATTTGGTCAAACCCGCTATCGGATAGACGCGGAATAAAAACTTTCGACGTTTCGAAGCTGACATTCAAGATAGACTAAGAAACTATTTTCATTTATAAGTTTGCGCCAGGGATTATAAGAATTATACCAGGAAGTATTAAGAATGACCTACCTCAACCGTAAATCTTAACATCCAACTAACTAATAAAATAAAGTAATAAATAATTGGCGTCATACAAACACGCCAATTCTATATTATTAGATTGATTTAAAAAGTTATTTGAACGTAACGATTTAGGGTTGGGGTAGCATATGACTGACAGAACTAGGTCTCTTTAAACTTTTTCAGTTTTAATATAAAAAATCTAACTTACGATTGTTAATACTACATCATACAATAACTTTTCTTAAAATAAGGTAGGTATATACTGTGACTGAATAATGTGACTTCATTCATAAGTATAGGATTACTTTGTTGTAATTTAAAATGTATTCTCTAAAATGAATACTCCTAAAATGAATACTCGATCATTTTCAATACCTTTTCGCCCGCTGTTTTGCATCTACCTCTACTCTATCTCTACTCTACCTTTACCCTATCTCTACTACTCACACAAAGAAACAAATAGATACAGTTCGGGTTACCCCAAACACAAAATTCAAATCAATATTTATCTACACGAATAGTATAAAACTTTCGGATTTCTAAAATTGGTGGGCATAAATATTGATTTCAATTTTGTGTTTAGTGTAACCCGAACTTTATCGAAATTCGCTACCATTTTTCGTCACCCTCACGCTACGGTAGCGTTAAATATTTCATCACTTTCACGTCACCGTCGCGAAAAATTCTGCAACACTTTTTCGCGATTTCTGGCAAAATTGGCGGTTCTACCCATATATATATATATATATATATATATATATATATATATATATATATATATATATATATATATATATATATATATATATATATATATATATATATATATATATATATATATATATATATATATATATATATATATATATATATATATATATATATATATATATATATATATATATATATATATATATATATATATATATATATATATATATATATATATATATATATATATATATATATATATATATACAGGGTTATTGGTTATTAGAAGTATTCCTTTAAACAGTTCATAGAAGAGGTCAATTGCAGTCGATTTAACCATATAATGCCTTATGCAAAAATGAAGCATTCCTGAGATATTAAAAATTTTAGTTTTTTTTTAAAACAACTAACATCGTTCGTTGAAAAAAATAATTAAACAAAAACTACGCATTATTTTAATATTCCTTTATTGCTTTTGGGTTGGTGACATCCCAAAAAATAAATATTAGCTATGGAATGTACATTATTGAAGTTAATTTTGTCACTATGCTCGAAAACATTAGAAAACTAATAAAAAAATGCGACATATTTACACAAAAATGCATGTTTAAAACTAAAAGTCACAACACTATTTTTTGTGCATATTAGCTTAAAAACATCTGCATCTTATTAGCTTTCGAATGAAGTATTACAACCCCAAATCCACAAAGGAATGACAAAAATATGATCAAAATAATAGGAGGAAGAGGTGCGGGACGACGAAGGGAAGGACGCTTGTGCGGGGGTTTAGTTAGTTAGTCGGTAGTCCGCTCCTGCGATTTATTGCGTTCGGATGTGTCTTATGTGCTCTTTGCGATTTGTTTTTTCTCTGACGACTCGGCTTGTGCTTCTGTGATTGATTGCCGTCCTGGCGATTCAAATTGTGATCTGTTATAAGGACTGGTTATGGCGCAAAGAGAAAGAAGACGTTCTTTCACAAATGAAGAATATGCAGATATCCTGTATCACTACGGATTAGTCAGAGGCAACTCTGCAGTTGCCCGTCGTGAATACGCGGCTCAATTTCGAAATCGCCGAATACCCGATGTCCGTGTTTTCGATAGTGTTTATCGTCGGCTTCGGGAGACTGGCACCGTCCGTAGACGACAAGGTAATTAGGTGTTTTTTTACATTGGAGTTACAAAAAAATACTCGGTTATTAGTTTCTTGTTAGTTACCATTATCTTTTTTCTGCTAGTTTCTTAGATACTGATTTTCTTATGATTAAAACTATTTTTGTTGTTATCAGGTGACGCAGGCAGACCTAGAATTTACTATGTGGAGGATGAAGACGAAATTCTTTTTCATTTTCAACAAGATCCTACTGTATCAACTGTGATTGTAGCACGCCTCCTGGGCATATCTCAATGGAAGGTGTGGTATACAGTACATGAATCCGGTCTTCACCCATACCATTACACGCCCGTACAAGCGATCGACGAAGGAGATCCCCCGAGAAGGATACAATTTTGTAGATTCTTACTACAAGCTGACCTGGAAAGCCCAAATTCTCTCAAACAAATTTTATGGACCGATGAGTCCAATTTTGACAAGGACGGCATAACAAATTATCACAATGCACATTATTGGGAAGAAAGAGCAATGGGAAATACTCAATTGAACAGACCTAAAGGTTCACAAAGAAGATTTTCTGTCAATGTTTGGATGGGAATTGTTAATAATCATTTAATTGGACCTCACTTTCTGCCCCAGAATTTAAACGGTAGACAAAAGTGAACTGCGTAAAATAATGCGTGTATGTTTGCGAAATAGAGGTGGTCATTTTGAAAATGAACTGTAATAAATAAATGAAAAAAACATTATTTTTCTCCCACCACAAGTTAATATCGTAAGATTTCTCTAACTTTATGCTAAACCTGTAACTTTATGCTAAAAATAGTAAGATTTATCCAACTTTAAGCCAAAAATAATTTATTGTGTAACATGTTCTATTCATAGTAATTGTTAAACTTAAGGGTTTTAATAGAAATTAGGTTTCGAAATTGTTTAAATAATGATTTTAGCATTAAAACTTAAAATTTGTTTGTAGAAGATGTGCTTCCAATATTTAACCCTTAAACATTTGGTTGTACCTACACCTATTGTTTTGGTCATATTTCTGTCATTCCATTGTCGATTTGGGGTTGTAATACTTCATTCGAAAGCTAATAAGATGCAGATGTTTTTAAGCTAATATGCATAGAAAATAGTCTTGTGACTTTTAGTTTTAAACATGCAATTTTGTGTAAATATGTCGCATTTATTTATTAGTTTTCAAATGTTTTCGAGCATAGTGACAAAATTAACTGCAATAATCTACATTCCATAGCTAATATTTATTTTTTGGGATGTCACCAACCCAAAAGCAATAAAGGAATATTAAAAGAATGCGTAGTTTTTTTTAAATTCTTTTTTTAACGAACGATGTCAGTTGTTTTAAAAAAAAACTAAATTTTTTAATATCTCAGGAATGCTTCATTTTTGCATAAGGCATTATATGGCTAAATCGACTGCAATTGACCTCTTCTATGAACTGTTTAAAGGAATACTTCTAATAACCAATAACCCTGTATATATATATATATATATATATATATATATATATATATATATATTGAAATATTTGATAGTTTTGTGTATATATTCTTTTTAGAATTGATCAATAAGATGATTATAAAGTAAATAATTATAAAAGCCACTTACATCGTGACGAAGGATTCCCTTGATCGGATTCGGGAATGCTTTAGGTGTTAACGAGAATGATGAATGCCTCTCACTTGCGGAAAGAGGAGTAGGTTTAAGTTGGGCCCATTTTTCAACTAGTAAACGCTCACCCTTCATCCAATTATCTCAAAAATTAAGCTACAATCCTTCTTTATACGTAAACTCACTCAATTTCCTATTATTTCAGGGGAAATAACAAGACAAGACGAGCTACTTGACAGATGGAAGAATTTAAAATTTCGAATTTCGTTTTTTTATTTTCTAAAGGTGCGATATAAAGAAGCTGCGATCAATATTCAGCTGAAAACTTAAAACTAAAAGCGTGACATGCCCTCATATCAATGAAAGGAAGCAGTCAGCTCTTTCCTATTAGTTGGAAAGATTACCTTTAACCTAAATGGATTATTTACAATGAACGAAACATAAAATATGTAAAAATTCAATATTTTGAAATATTTGATAGTTTTGTGTATATATTCTTTTTAGAATTGATCAATAAGATGATTATAAAGTAAATAATTATAAAAGCCACTTACATCGTGACGAAGGATTCCCTTGATCGGATTCGGGAATGCTTTAGGTGTTAACGAGAATGATGAATGCCTCTCACTTGCGGAAAGAGGAGTAGGTTTAAGTTGGGCCCATTTTTCAACTAGTAAACGCTCACCCTTCATCCAATTATCTCAAAAATTAAGCTACAATCCTTCTTTATACGTAAACTCACTCAATTTCCTATTATTTCAGGGGAAATAACAAGACAAGACGAGCTACTTGACAGATGGAAGAATTTAAAATTTCGAATTTCGTTTTTTTATTTTCTAAAGGTGCGATATAAAGAGTTTTAAGTTTTCAGCTGAATATTGATCGCAGCTTCTTTATATCGCACCTTTAGAAAATAAAAAAACGAAATTCGAAATTTTAAATTCTTCCATCTGTCAAGTAGCTCGTCTTGTCTTGTTATTTCCCCTGAAATAATAGGAAATTGAGTGAGTTTACGTATAAAGAAGGATTGTAGCTTAATTTTTGAGATAATTGGATGAAGGGTGAGCGTTTACTAGTTGAAAAATGGGCCCAACTTAAACCTACTCCTCTTTCCGCAAGTGAGAGGCATTCATCATTCTCGTTAACACCTAAAGCATTCCCGAATCCGATCAAGGGAATCCTTCGTCACGATGTAAGTGGCTTTTATAATTATTTACTTTATAATCATCTTATTGATCAATTCTAAAAAGTATATATATATATATATATATATATATATATATATATATATATATATATATATATATATATATATATATATATATATATATATATATATATATATATATTTATTTAAAATAAAATTAGTAAAAGCTACTTAAAAAGTAGCGAAGGAAATCCCAGGTTGTATTGGGAAATGCTTATGTTTGAATGAGATATACTTACGGATGTGCACGACTTTCGACAGGTGCAATGTAAGTTTAAAGGTCCTTTTGCAGTCGACTAACGATCACTATTCATCCATATATCTCATAAATAGGGCTTATCCTTATGCAACACAAAATGCCTTCAAATGAGACGAATTAAGCGAAAAAATTAAAAATTAAACTATTGATCATTTCGGCAAGGCCGTTTTATAAATGAAAGTGACATTACGAAATAATTCAAATTTCGAATGCCACTAACATTTAAAATATGATACAATTGGCTGAGTTTGTTATCAACGAGCCATTAAATCGAATTAAAAATAAATAAAAAAACTCCATATGCTCAATGAAATGAAAGAAGAAACTTAAATCTTTATTTCTGGCAGAGAAGTTTATAAAAAAGATTGTATAATGTTATCAAAATAGGGTAAACCTATATAAAATTGTATAATATTAAAAAATTGTAAAGAAACATTGTAGAAAACAGTATAATATTGTTATATTTCATAAGGTTTGTAAAGAAATCCGTTTATAGGATCATGTTTTTATTTAAAATAAAATTAGTAAAAGCTACTTAAAAAGTAGCGAAGGAAATCCCAGGTTGTATTGGGAAATGCTTATGTTTGAATGAGATATACTTACGGATGTGCACGACTTTCGACAGGTGCAATGTAAGTTTAAAGGTCCTTTTGCAGTCGACTAACGATCACTATTCATCCATATATCTCATAAATAGGGCTTATCCTTATGCAACACAAAATGCCTTCAAATGAGACGAATTAAGCGAAAAAATTAAAAATTAAACTATTGATCATTTCGGCAAGGCCGTTTTATAAATGAAAGTGACATTACGAAATAATTCAAATTTCGAATGCCACTAACATTTAAAATATGATACAATTGGCTGAGTTTGTTATCAACGAGCCATTAAATCGAATTAAAAATAAATAAAAAAACTCCATATGCTCAATGAAATGAAAGAAGAAACTTAAATCTTTATTTCTGGCAGAGAAGTTTATAAAAAAGATTGTATAATGTTATCAAAATAGGGTAAACCTATATAAAATTGTATAATATTAAAAAATTGTAAAGAAACATTGTAGAAAACAGTATAATATTGTTATATTTCATAAGGTTTGTAAAGAAATCCGTTTATAGGATCATGTTTTTATTTAAAATAAAATTAGTAAAAGCTACTTAAAAAGTAGCGAAGGAAATCCCAGGTTGTATTGGGAAATGCTTATGTTTGAATGAGATATACTTACGGATGTGCACGACTTTCGACAGGTGCAATGTAAGTTTAAAGGTCCTTTTGCAGTCGACTAACGATCACTATTCATCCATATATCTCATAAATAGGGCTTATCCTTATGCAACACAAAATGCCTTCAAATGAGACGAATTAAGCGAAAAAATTAAAAATTAAACTATTGATCATTTCGGCAAGGCCGTTTTATAAATGAAAGTGACATTACGAAATAATTCAAATTTCGAATGCCACTAACATTTAAAATATGATACAATTGGCTGAGTTTGTTATCAACGAGCCATTAAATCGAATTAAAAATAAATAAAAAAACTCCATATGCTCAATGAAATGAAAGAAGAAACTTAAATCTTTATTTCTGGCAGAGAAGTTTATAAAAAAGATTGTATAATGTTATCAAAATAGGGTAAACCTATATAAAATTGTATAATATTAAAAAATTGTAAAGAAACATTGTAGAAAACAGTATAATATTGTTATATTTCATAAGGTTTGTAAAGAAATCCGTTTATAGGATCATGTTTTTATTTAAAATAAAATTAGTAAAAGCTACTTAAAAAGTAGCGAAGGAAATCCCAGGTTGTATTGGGAAATGCTTATGTTTGAATGAGATATACTTACGGATGTGCACGACTTTCGACAGGTGCAATGTAAGTTTAAAGGTCCTTTTGCAGTCGACTAACGATCACTATTCATCCATATATCTCATAAATAGGGCTTATCCTTATGCAACACAAAATGCCTTCAAATGAGACGAATTAAGCGAAAAAATTTAAAATTAAACTATTGATCATTTCGGCAAGGCCGTTTTATAAATGAAAGTGACATTACGAAATAATTCAAATTTCGAATGCCACTAACATTTAAAATATGATACAATTGGCTGAGTTTGTTATCAACGAGCCATTAAATCGAATTAAAAATAAATAAAAAAACTCCATATGCTCAATGAAATGAAAGAAGAAACTTAAATCTTTATTTCTGGCAGAGAAGTTTATAAAAAAGATTGTATAATGTTATCAAAATAGGGTAAACCTATATAAAATTGTATAATATTAAAAAATTGTAAAGAAACATTGTAGAAAACAGTATAATATTGTTATATTTCATAAGGTTTGTAAAGAAATCCGTTTATAGGATCATGTTTTTATTTAAAATAAAATTAGTAAAAGCTACTTAAAAAGTAGCGAAGGAAATCCCAGGTTGTATTGGGAAATGCTTATGTTTGAATGAGATATACTTACGGATGTGCACGACTTTCGACAGGTGCAATGTAAGTTTAAAGGTCCTTTTGCAGTCGACTAACGATCACTATTCATCCATATATCTCATAAATAGGGCTTATCCTTATGCAACACAAAATGCCTTCAAATGAGACGAATTAAGCGAAAAAATTAAAAATTAAACTATTGATCATTTCGGCAAGGCCGTTTTATAAATGAAAGTGACATTACGAAATAATTCAAATTTCGAATGCCACTAACATTTAAAATATGATACAATTGGCTGAGTTTGTTATCAACGAGCCATTAAATCGAATTAAAAATAAATAAAAAAACTCCATATGCTCAATGAAATGAAAGAAGAAACTTAAATCTTTATTTCTGGCAGAGAAGTTTATAAAAAAGATTGTATAATGTTATCAAAATAGGGTAAACCTATATAAAATTGTATAATATTAAAAAATTGTAAAGAAACATTGTAGAAAACAGTATAATATTGTTATATTTCATAAGGTTTGTAAAGAAATCCGTTTATAGGATCATGTTTTTATTTAAAATAAAATTAGTAAAAGCTACTTAAAAAGTAGCGAAGGAAATCCCAGGTTGTATTGGGAAATGCTTATGTTTGAATGAGATATACTTACGGATGTGCACGACTTTCGACAGGTGCAATGTAAGTTTAAAGGTCCTTTTGCAGTCGACTAACGATCACTATTCATCCATATATCTCATAAATAGGGCTTATCCTTATGCAACACAAAATGCCTTCAAATGAGACGAATTAAGCGAAAAAATTAAAAATTAAACTATTGATCATTTCGGCAAGGCCGTTTCATAAATGAAAGTGACATTACGAAATAATTCAAATTTCGAATGCCACTAACATTTAAAATATGATACAATTGGCTGAGTTTGTTATCAACGAGCCATTAAATCGAATTAAAAATAAATAAAAAAACTCCATATGCTCAATGAAATGAAAGAAGAAACTTAAATCTTTATTTCTGGCAGAGAAGTTTATAAAAAAGATTGTATAATGTTATCAAAATAGGGTAAACCTATATAAAATTGTATAATATTAAAAAATTGTAAAGAAACATTGTAGAAAACAGTATAATATTGTTATATTTCATAAGGTTTGTAAAGAAATCCGTTTATAGGATCATGTTTTTATTTAAAATAAAATTAGTAAAAGCTACTTAAAAAGTAGCGAAAGAAATCCCAGGTTGTATTGGGAAATGCTTATGTTTGAATGAGATATACTTAGTCTTACGGATGTGCACGACTTTCGACAGGTGCAATGTAAGTTTAAAGGTCCTTTTGCAGTCGACTAACGATCACTATTCATCCATATATCTCATAAATAGGGCTTATCCTTATGCAACACAAAATGCCTTCAAATGAGACGAATTAAGCGAAAAAATTAAAAATTAAACTATTGATCATTTCGGCAAGGCCGTTTTATAAATGAAAGTGACATTACGAAATAATTCAAATTTCGAATGCCACTAACATTTAAAATATGATACAATTGGCTGAGTTTGTTATCAACGAGCCATTAAATCGAATTAAAAATAAATAAAAAAACTCCATATGCTCAATGAAATGAAAGAAGAAACTTAAATCTTTATTTCTGGCAGAGAAGTTTATAAAAAAGATTGTATAATGTTATCAAAATAGGGTAAACCTATATAAAATTGTATAATATTAAAAAATTGTAAAGAAACATTGTAGAAAACAGTATAATATTGTTATATTTCATAAGGTTTGTAAAGAAATCCGTTTATAGGATCATGTTTTTATTTAAAAAAAAATACGTGTGGCACTCGGGGACTGCCGCGATAAAGCTATTGCATATCATTTTTAACAACTTATGCAATTATAATTATTTATTTATTTTATTTTTTCTGAGATCAGATAACTGCGCTCTATCGGAAAACATTGAAATTATTCCGAATCATTTGCGGCTGCGGAAGCAAATGATTCGGAATAATTTAAACGTCTTTCGATAGAGCGCCGCGCACGATTTTTTTATTCAATAAAGCAAAAAAACAGAATTATTCGAAAAAATTCGTAGATAAAAACATAGATAATTAAATTATCTTTAAAATGGTGCAGGTTTCATAATAATACGCCAGATAGTATTTGCGTAGTAGTCGTTTTTGTGTTCGGTTAGACCTAATTTCACAAATTAATTACACTATGTAATATAAACAAAATCTAAAATATTCAAAGCTACGAATATTAGGAAAATGTTCTTGTTTAATATATATTTTTTTCGAATCGTAAGCAGTACTCGTTTAGACGTAATTATCAGTTTAAAATCATTAATTTTCATTAAGAAATTTCTTCATTCGGTCGCCGCGCTGGCCTAGGCCCGCGATAAAAGCTATGCAATAGCTTAATAAAATTAGTAAAAGCTACTTAAAAAGTAGCGAAGGAAATCCCAGGTTGTATTGGGAAATGCTTATGTTTGAATGAGATATACTTACGGATGTGCACGACTTTCGACAGGTGCAATGTAAGTTTAAAGGTCCTTTTGCAGTCGACTAACGATCACTATTCATCCATATATCTCATAAATAGGGCTTATCCTTATGCAACACAAAATGCCTTCAAATGAGACGAATTAAGCGAAAAAATTTAAAATTAAACTATTGATCATTTCGGCAAGGCCGTTTTATAAATGAAAGTGACATTACGAAATAATTCAAATTTCGAATGCCACTAACATTTAAAATATGATACAATTGGCTGAGTTTGTTATCAACGAGCCATTAAATCGAATTAAAAATAAATAAAAAAACTCCATATGCTCAATGAAATGAAAGAAGAAACTTAAATCTTTATTTCTGGCAGAGAAGTTTATAAAAAAGATTGTATAATGTTATCAAAATAGGGTAAACCTATATAAAATTGTATAATATTAAAAAATTGTAAAGAAACATTGTAGAAAACAGTATAATATTGTTATATTTCATAAGGTTTGTAAAGAAATCCGTTTATAGGATCATGTTTTTATTTAAAATAAAATTAGTAAAAGCTACTTAAAAAGTAGCGAAAGAAATCCCAGGTTGTATTGGGAAATGCTTATGTTTGAATGAGATATACTTAGTCTTACGGATGTGCACGACTTTCGACAGGTGCAATGTAAGTTTAAAGGTCCTTTTGCAGTCGACTAACGATCACTATTCATCCATATATCTCATAAATAGGGCTTATCCTTATGCAACACAAAATGCCTTCAAATGAGACGAATTAAGCGAAAAAATTAAAAATTAAACTATTGATCATTTCGGCAAGGCCGTTTTATAAATGAAAGTGACATTACGAAATAATTCAAATTTCGAATGCCACTAACATTTAAAATATGATACAATTGGCTGAGTTTGTTATCAACGAGCCATTAAATCGAATTAAAAATAAATAAAAAAACTCCATATGCTCAATGAAATGAAAGAAGAAACTTAAATCTTTATTTCTGGCAGAGAAGTTTATAAAAAAGATTGTATAATGTTATCAAAATAGGGTAAACCTAAATAAAATTGTATAATATTAAAAAATTGTAAAGAAACATTGTAGAAAACAGTATAATATTGTTATATTTCATAAGGTTTGTAAAGAAATCCGTTTATAGGATCATGTTTTTATTTAAAATAAAATTAGTAAAAGCTACTTAAAAAGTAGCGAAGGAAATCCCAGGTTGTATTGGGAAATGCTTATGTTTGAATGAGATATACTTACGGATGTGCACGACTTTCGACAGGTGCAATGTAAGTTTAAAGGTCCTTTTGCAGTCGACTAACGATCACTATTCATCCATATATCTCATAAATAGGGCTTATCCTTATGCAACACAAAATGCCTTCAAATGAGACGAATTAAGCGAAAAAATTAAAAATTAAACTATTGATCATTTCGGCAAGGCCGTTTTATAAATGAAAGTGACATTACGAAATAATTCAAATTTCGAATGCCACTAACATTTAAAATATGATACAATTGGCTGAGTTTGTTATCAACGAGCCATTAAATGGAATTAAAAATAAATAAAAAACTCCATATGCTCAATGAAATGAAAGAAGAAACTTAAATCTTTATTTCTGGCAGAGAAGTTTATAAAAAAGATTGTATAATGTTATCAAAATAGGGTAAACCTATATAAAATTGTATAATATTAAAAAATTGTAAAGAAACATTGTAGAAAACAGTATAATATTGTTATATTTCATAAGGTTTGTAAAGAAATCCGTTTATAGGATCATGTTTTTATTTAAAATAAAATTAGTAAAAGCTACTTAAAAAGTAGCGAAGGAAATCCCAGGTTGTATTGGGAAATGCTTATGTTTGAATGAGATATACTTACGGATGTGCACGACTTTCGACAGGTGCAATGTAAGTTTAAAGGTCCTTTTGCAGTCGACTAACGATCACTATTCATCCATATATCTCATAAATAGGGCTTATCCTTATGCAACACAAAATGCCTTCAAATGAGACGAATTAAGCGAAAAAATTAAAAATTAAACTATTGATCATTTCGGCAAGGCCGTTTTATAAATGAAAGTGACATTACGAAATAATTCAAATTTCGAATGCCACTAACATTTAAAATATGATACAATTGGCTGAGTTTGTTATCAACGAGCCATTAAATCGAATTAAAAATAAATAAAAAAACTCCATATGCTCAATGAAATGAAAGAAGAAACTTAAATCTTTATTTCTGGCAGAGAAGTTTATAAAAAAGATTGTATAATGTTATCAAAATAGGGTAAACCTATATATATATATATATATATATATATATATATATATATATATATATATATATATATATATATATATATATATATATATATATATATATATATATATATATATATATATATATATATATATATATATATATATATATATATATATATATATATATATATATATATATATATATATATATATATATATATATATATATATATATATATATATATATATATATATATATATATATATATAGTAATATTTGATAGTTTTGTGTATATATTCTTTTTAGAATTGATCAATAAGATGATTATAAAGTAAATAATTATAAAAGCCACTTACATCGTGACGAAGGATTCCCTTGATCGGATTCGGGAATGCTTTAGGTGTTAACGAGAATGATGAATGCCTCTCACTTGCGGAAAGAGGAGTAGGTTTAAGTTGGGCCCATTTTACAACTAGTAACGCTCACCCTTCATCCAATTATCTCAAAAATTAAGCTACAATCCTTCTTTATACGTAAACTCACTCAATTTCCTATTATTTCAAGGGAAATAACAAGACAAGACGAGCTACTTGACAGATGGAAGAATTTAAAATTTCGAATTTCGTTTTTTTATTTTCTAAAGGTGCGATATAAAGAAGCTGCGATCAATATTCAGCTGAAAACTGAATATTGATCGCAGCTTCTTTATATCGCACCTTTAGAAAATAAAAAAACGAAATTCGAAATTTTAAATTCTTCCATCTGTCAAGTAGCTCGTCTTGTCTTGTTATTTCCCTTGAAATAATAGGAAATTGAGTGAGTTTACGTATAAAGAAGGATTGTAGCTTAATTTTTGAGATAATTGGATGAAGGGTGAGCGTTACTAGTTGTAAAATGGGCCCAACTTAAACCTACTCCTCTTTCCGCAAGTGAGAGGCATTCATCATTCTCGTTAACACCTAAAGCATTCCCGAATCCGATCAAGGGAATCCTTCGTCACGATGTAAGTGGCTTTTATAATTATTTACTTTATAATCATCTTATTGATCAATTCTAAAAAGAATATATACACAAAACTATCAAATATTACAAAATATTGAATTTTTACATATTTTATGTTTCGTTCATTGTAAATATTCCATTTAGGTTAAAGGTAATCTTTCCAACTAATAGGAAAGAGCTGACTGCTTCCTTTCATTGATATGAGGGCATGTCACGCTTTTAGTTTTAAGTTTTCAGCTGAATATTGATCGCAGCTTCTTTATATCGCACCTTTAGAAAATAATAAAAAAACGAAATTCGAAATTTTAAATTCTTCCATCTGTCAAGTAGCTCGTCTTGTCTTGTTATTTCCCTTGAAATAATAGGAAATTGAGTGAGTTTACGTATAAAGAAGGATTGTAGCTTAATTTTTGAGATAATTGGATGAAGGGTGAGCGTTACTAGTTGTAAAATGGGCCCAACTTAAACCTACTCCTCTTTCCGCAAGTGAGAGGCATTCATCATTCTCGTTAACACCTAAAGCATTCCCGAATCCGATCAAGGGAATCCTTCGTCACGATGTAAGTGGCTTTTATAATTATTTACTTTATAATCATCTTATTGATCAATTCTAAAAAGAATATATACACAAAACTATCAAATATTACAAAATATTGAATTTTTACATATTTTATGTTTCGTTCATTGTAAATATTCCATTTAGGTTAAAGGTAATCTTTCCAACTAATAGGAAAGAGCTGACTGCTTCCTTTCATTGATATGAGGGCATGTCACGCTTTTAGTTTTAAGTTTTCAGCTGAATATTGATCGCAGCTTCTTTATATCGCACCTTTAGAAAATAAAAAAACGAAATTCGAAATTTTAAATTCTTCCATCTGTCAAGTAGCTCGTCTTGTCTTGTTATTTCCCTTGAAATAATAGGAAATTGAGTGAGTTTACGTATAAAGAAGGATTGTAGCTTAATTTTTGAGATAATTGGATGAAGGGTGAGCGTTACTAGTTGTAAAATGGGCCCAACTTAAACCTACTCCTCTTTCCGCAAGTGAGAGGCATTCATCATTCTCGTTAACACCTAAAGCATTCCCGAATCCGATCAAGGGAATCCTTCGTCACGATGTAAGTGGCTTTTATAATTATTTACTTTATAATCATCTTATTGATCAATTCTAAAAAGTATATATATATATATATATATATATATATATATATATATATATATATATATATATATATATATATATATATATATATATATATATATATATATATATATATATATATATATATATATATATATATATATATATATATATATATATATATATATATATATATATATATATATATATATATATATATATATATATATATATATATATATATATATATATATATATATATATATATATATATATATATATATATATATATATTTAATCTAATTTTTAAATAAGGTATATTATTCTTCAGCAGCCAGTTTTTTGGTCTGGTTGTCCTTCGACATAGGCCTCCCCCATTTTCTTCCATTTATCTCTGTTCCAAGCCAACCTTCTCCATCCTTTCGGTAAGTCATCTTCCCATCTTTTAATTTGACGTCCTTTTTGTCTTTTCCCATTTCTAGGATACCATTCCATTACGTCCTTCGTCCATTTTTCTTTGTTGGTTCTCATGATGTGACCAGTCCAATTCCATTTTAGTTTTCTAATTTTGTTTAAAACATCGTTCACCTTTGTTATTTTCCTTATTTTTGAGGTCGTCCACCTGTCCTGTAGCCTTATGTTTAGCATGCTTCGCTCCATGTTTCGTTGGCATACTATAAGTTTATGGTTGTTTTTGTTCGTGGCAGGCCAAGTTTGACACCCGTAAGTAAGACATTGGAGAATGCTTGTTTACTTTTTATTGACATTGGTATCGTTTCATTTTTAACTATCACTTTTAGTGACCAGTACCGTTTCCAAGTGTTGCTTATTCTTCTATCGATTTCTTTTGAGTATTGGTCTTTTATTGATATTATCTGTTCTAAATATATATATTCATCTACATTTTCAATAATTTCTTGTCCTATTTCTATGTCTTCCTTTAATTAGCAATAATGTATAAATATTAGTGATAATCAATGTATTATTAGAGTATGGTTTGCTTACCAAATATACTAAATAAATAAATAAATAAAGAAGAACAAAGAAACGCAATCGAGCCCACTGTTGTAAACAAAATTAATCGACTTACTTTTTTAAAGTTACTTTATTATTAAGGTATGCTACCGGTTGTTTATTTGTCATTATAAAAAAAATGTTGCAACTGCCGTTGTTCTGGAATGTAATCCTATTATTATGTAATAAATAAGATTATTTGATATTATACTTATACATCAGATTTTACCGCGTGAAAACGAATTTACCGTGTAAAGTTTGTAGCACTCAATGTTTCGGCAATGTTGCAACTGCCATTGTCCAGAGTAGGCGGAAGTGCTGTGATCGACATCCGTTGTTCTACGGGTAGACGGCAAACTGTTGTTGTTACCACGCAGATTACAACAGCGGTGATCCCCACCACCTTTATATATAATCTACGTGGTAACAGCAGCAGTTTACAGCCTACCCGCAGAATACTGGAGGACGATTGAAAGCACCTCAAGTCTACCTCGGACAACGGCGGTTAAAAATTCATGTTTTATTTTATTTGTAACACATTTTTAACCAGTCACCTCTGTTTAGTAGAAATAGTAAAAAAAATTATTAACAATTAATGTTGTAATACGACATATTGTTAGGCTAATAAAAATTACTTTTTAAACTCATTTATAACCAGTTGCCTTTATAACTAGTAGTAATACAATTAGTTAGTAGTTACTGTAGTAATAGAAGATATTGTTTAGTAAATAAAATCATTTTACTTTTTTTAAACTCTTGTATTATTTCGATTTATAGTAGGATTGCGATATACTACCCCCTCTGGGGCTATGAAAAACTTGGAAAAGGTGCTCATTTGCTGATTAATGGTGCTCATTTGCATAGAGTTCGCATAGGCGTGCATAAATTATATTGCAAAATTGATAATATTGATCTTTATGATGAAGTAAATAAGGAATGGTCAGCAGCGAAAATATTTGTGATATACATATATGAAAACACCACCCTGAGAAGGAATATTAAGGCCATTGCTAAACTTTGTCATGCCGCATGAAATCGAAGATGTTTATAGTAAAAGATTGGAATACGGCCTAATAACATTAATTTGGCGACTATCGTAAATAACTAGAAAAATATGTTTGAAAAACATAAATAATTTTCATAGCTAATTCAAACTTGTTTTAATTTGCAATGAAAAATATTTATATTTTTCATGGCATCCTTCCGAAATTAGTGGCGGGCGAAGTTTTCCATGCTTTGATATTTTGGATCGTAACATCAATAAATAAATACAAACGGAGCTGCCATGGAATTCACCGACCGGAGTCGGGCCCATTAAAATACTATTTTTTACACTTCTGGGGGGTGAGCAGTGGATTCCGGACTAAGACCGGCTGTGGTAGGTTTAGGACAGCTGTCTTGCCACATGTGAGCGTTCACCTTACCACCATTCACTCCCCCTTCGAAGCCATTGAATTTGAGATGCGCAAATCGCAGTTTTAGATATTTTTTCTAGGAAAGAGTTGATTATTTTTCTGGAAAGGCACAGATCTTTAAAGAGGTGAAATACAGATTTAGCTGGCAGGCCACAAGCACCAACTTCCACAGCGTGAAGGTGAATAGTGAAGCCGTTCCGGGTGACGGCATTTGCGAGATCATGTTATTTATTTAATTTGTACTCGTGGTCTTTTGGGATATTTGATTCCCATGGAACAGTTAATTCTACAATAAGGACCATTTTCCGAGATAGAGAGTAAAGAGTTATATCTGGATGGTGGGCTGTGCATTTGAGACTTTCAGGGAAGTTATACTGCTTAGAGACCGAATCAACCTCCAGAATCCAATCTGAAGCTTTCTCAATTATTGAGAAAGGTTTTGTAGTTAAATGTTTTTTGCCTTTAGAGCCATCCCGCACAAACTGTATTGGGTTTTTGGAGGATACTGTCAAACCCTTGTTGGCACGAGCCACTGAGAGACTAATTACCTCACGAATAACAGCGAGAACTTTGTCATGGCGGTAAGTGTACCGTCCTTGATCTAAGGCCACCTTGCAGCCAGCTAGAATATGTCTAGCTGTGCAAGGGGTATTGCTACAAAGAGAACAAGAACTATCCTCGGCATAGCTCCAACGAGCGAGGTTACTGGGGTCTGGAAGTGTATGCTGAAAGGTAAATTTCATCAAATAAAATTTCAGCATCTCTGGCATCTAGTCATAGAGCATTACCTTCCAGTCAATTGGAGGCGGAATGCAAACGTCCCCAATTGTTGTCCAATCATTCTGGCAAGTCCACGTTGCTCATGGTTGTACCCCCAGACCAGTGCCATTCTGGCTGATTCCAGTAAGGAACTTTTTGTGGAAGTCTACGCGGGCTTGTAGATCATTTGAATCACTACGGCCACTTATTAAGTGCTTCGATATTGCCGGATCTTTGGAATTGCACAGAAATGAATTTTTGGTTATTCTAGGTTGGCGTAGAGCAGAGAGGGCAGTTTCAGTGCTAGCCCAAAATTTTATTTGGACCTGAAGAGAGTCGATGGGTCAACTGGTTTGGCTAAGGACAGCCAGGATTTTAAACTAGCTGTCAACAGCGCATCTAGGCGGGACAGTTGGTTTTTGGTAAAATCGTAAATAAGAAAGGGCCATGACAAATGTTTTCATTTTTTTATTTTTTTTTCCTTATCCTTAATCAGTTATGCGACTATAAAAGGATTTGTTGCCAGCAGCAAACGTTGTGCGGATGGTGGCCAGTGCCACGATCTTCTCTTTACAGAACCTGGGCTCTCTCCAGTCTCTTCACCAGGTTTGTGGAATGAAGCAATTTAGCGATGAGAGGGTTTGGGTGCAGTGCCACGCGCTCGGCGTGCTTTACTTTCAGCCGTGCAATCTCTTCGGCTATTGTTGGCATGTTGAGATAGTCATGGATCTTCTCGTTCTTTGCGTACCAGGGCGCATTCACAATAGAACTCAGGATGCAATTTTGGACTCGCTGTAGGCAGAGTATGTAGCTCTTGCTGGCCACCCCCCATAACTGCATGCCATATGTCCATATCGGTTTCAGGATCGCGTTGTAGATTAAGAGTTTGTTGTCGACCGACAGCGTAGAGTACCTACCCATAAGCCAATACATGTTTCTGTATTTCATGTTGATCTCATCCTTCTTGTGTTTTAGGTGATCTTTCCATGTGAGTCGTCTATCCAAGTGGAAGCCAAGGTATTTGGCGCAATTGGAATATGGTAGGACATTATCGCCAAGTTTAACTGGGGGATAGTCTTTCTTCCGCAGGGTGAAGGTGATGTGGGTCGACTTTGCCGCACTAGCACGAATATGCCATTTTTGTAACCAGTGGTAGGTGCTGTCTAATTGTCGTTGAAGTATAGTGCTTGCAGTCTTGGGGTTGGTATCGCTGGCTAGGTATCAGCATATGTTGCAACTGTGATATCCTCTGATGCCGGCAGGTCTGATGTAAAGATGTTGTAAAGTACAGGGACTAGGACCGATCCCTGCGGTAACCCCGCCACGCTAATAAGAAGGGTGGATCTAGCATCCCCCTGTTTCACCTGGAAGGATCTATTAGCCAGGTAGGACGCTATGATAGGAAACAGAGGGTGTGGTAGGCTCTCTTTGGTTTTGGCGAGTAATCCTCTATGCCACACTCGATCAAATGCCTGTTGCACATCTAGAAAGGCAGCTGAGCAGTACTTTCTTTGCTCAAGAGATTGTCTGGCAGTATGGTACACTCGGTGAACCTGTTCAGTAGTAGAATATGTCTGGCGAAACCCGAATTAATGTGTTGGGATCACGTTACAGGCATCTATGGGCGGTTTTAGTCGCGTAAGCATTATCTTTTCCCAAAGCTTAGAGAGCATAGGAGTGAGGCTAATCGGTCTATATGATGTCGGTTCATGTGCAGGTTTGCCAGGTTTATGGATCATTATTATCTGAGAAATCTTCCAAAGAGCAGGAAAGTATGATGTTCTGAAGATAGCATTAAACAGGCATGCGAGAAATGAAATTAATTTTTTTGGCAGTTCTTTAAGATTCTTGGAGTAATTAAATCAAAGCCTGGGGGTTTTTAGGATCCAGCGACCTTATTTCCTTCGCAATCTCTCTCGGCGAGGTTGGTGTAATTGGCAAACACATCTGAAAATCGCGGTTTAATATCTCGTCTATATCTGATTTATCAGTTTGACTATCGTTTGGTTGAAACACATTGCCAAGATGAACGGTAAAGGCTTCTGCTTTTTCTATATCGGTTCTGGCCCAGGAAAATTGTGATCTAATTGGAGGGAATGATTGTTGTGTTTTGTCCAGTATTTTGGTTGCCCTCCAGAGGGAATGATTGTTGCGACCTGATGGAGACATCATTTCAAGATTTCTCTTAACGGCGGTATTACTTAGGAGTTGTAGCATAGTTTTCAGCTGTTTGGCAGCTTGGTTGAATGCAGTTTTATCGGCAGTGAGGCGTGATTGTTGCCACATTCTCCTTAGGCGACTTTAATTTTTTGTCTGATGTCTAGAGGCAGTGCAGAGGCCACTGCAGATGTACCATCAAGATTCGTCGAGTTTTTCCACGCAGCTACTTGTATCAGGTTGGTTATGTACTTACAGCCTACATCAACTTCGCTCTGTGTCTTGAGTGAAATGTTTAGATAAATTTTGTCTTTGAGGTAGGATCGAAAGCTCTCCCAGTCAGTTTTGTGGTTGTGCAAGGACTCTGCCTTCTCCTGAACGATGGCTGTAGTACATAATGTTAATATTACCGGTGTGTGGTCGGAGGATCCGTCGAGACTTGATTCTATACTGGTATTGAGATGGCTGATTCCTTTGGTCACGAAGAAGTCTAGGAGGTCAGGCAGCTTGTTGGGGTCAGAGGGCCAGTAAGTGGGGTGACCAGTAGAAATAGGTTGCAGGTGGCAGTAGTCCAGGCAACTTTTAAGTTCGCGACCTCTGGTTACCGTACAACGTGAGCCCCAGAACGTGTGCTTGGCATTCCAGTCTCCGCCAGTAATACATCGATGTTCAAGAGTCTCAAAGTAGTTCCTAAACATAGTTTCGGTAATCTTATATTTCGGTGTGCAATAAACAGCAGATAAAAAGATTGCGCGTATGCGATCTTCCAGTCTGACAGAGGACGCTTGGAGGTGGGGAGTTAAGTAGGCCTCTAAGAATGAGTGCCCGATCTAATGACCAGCGCTGCTCCGGCATGTGCCCTGCCATCTGGATGGGCAGTAGGGTACACGTTGTAGCCTTGAATTTTAAGAGAATTTCTTTCGGTTGCGTGAGATTCCGATATCAAAACTATGTCTAGCTTGTTCGTGGTGATAATGGATTTGAGCTCATGGATGTTGGGTGACAGTCCATTTATGTTCCAGGTGGCTATGCATAGTTACGCCATTATGTTAATTTGTTTATAACGGTTGTTAATAGACCTAATAAGGTCGTTATTTGTTGTAAAAGTGAGTTTATTTTTCCACATTGTTTTTTATGATTAGATGTTCTATAGTAGAATGTTGTTGAGTGCTGCTGTCTTTCGCAGGTGCTTCTAGAGTGATTTCGCGATGGCGCCATAGTGTTGCGTCGAGATAAGTTCCTTCTGTATGACGTTGGGATTGATTCGGTATATGAGGATGTAGATCTATTGCAACTTGGAGTCTGTTAGTATTAGCAGTGACATTTGGTTTAGGTGCTCTATTGTTGGATTTTGTTTTTCGGGCCAGAATCTCTTTATATACTTGGAACCCTTTATAGTTTTCCGGGTGTTCACTGTAACAGAGAGCGCAACTAGCAGGAGTGTTTCTATCCTTTTTGTTGCAATCTGATGTTTTCATCAGTGATTTTTCGAATGCCTGTATTGTTGGCATCTCTGGCATTGAACTATTGTCTTTGGCTTTTTGGGGTCTTCAATTTTAACACTCTGGTGATGAATGTATTTAATATCTTTAACGGATTTGTTATTGATACCTGGTTCAATATTTACGAAGAATGTTGAGGTGGTTTTTTTTTCAGGACCGTATCGAGCATTGATGATCTCTCCTCGGACGTTGTTCCCTGTTTTTTCAATTTCCTCGATAATGGTGTCATGTGGAGTGGTGTGGTGGAGATTTCTGATGACAATCCTATAGCTTCTCATGTCCTTTCTGGTAAAGGTGTGTCCAATTAGTCCTTTCTGCCTTATAATGTCTATTATTTTTTTGTATGTATCCGTTGAGTCTGCCATTATGCGAAGCAAGTTTTTGTTTACGATTCTGTATTTGAAATCAGAGGAGTTGGTGGTGGATTCAATTAGTTTCGTTAGTTCGTTAAGGTCATCTATCCCATATACACTTGCGAGCAACTAAATCGACTCACCCCCTCAGTACGGAAAAAAACTTATTTTTTTCAAAAATGGCTGAGTAGATCCATACCATTATATACTTTTTAAAAAGCTTATTTTGTTAGCTGTCCGTTAATACCATAATCATGAAAATCCGCTTAGGATTTTTTTTAATTAAATAAAATTTTAAATGGGAGTAAAATGGATGTTCAGGAGTAGAAAACTGGGGATATTTAAAATTAAATTAAAATGGAAAATGCAAACCTAAGAAGGAACGGTAATTAAATTAATATTTAGTGTTACCCCACCTTGCCCAGATGACAGCTCGCATGCGGTTCCTCAACGTCCTGATCAGTTTATTGGTCAAGTCTTGAGGAATCCTATCCCATTCCTCTAACAAGCCTGTCTTGAGCTCGTAGATATTAGAAGTTGCCGGATTTCTGACTCGGACTCTTCGGTTCAGCTCGTCTCATAAATTCTCGATGGGATTCATGTCTGCACTGAGAGCTGGCCAGTCCATCGTCTCCAAACCAACTTCATCTAAGAATCGCCGAGTGATACGCGCGTGTGACACCGTGCATAATCGAGTATTAATACAGAGTTTTTTTCAATAAATCCTTCATATGCTATGACATGATCCAGGAGAATAATTTGATATAGCGTTCAGAATTCAGGTCTTCTCTCCGACCTCCCCCTGGCACGAAAACGAGGTTGGTCCTTCCCTCAAAAAAAAATCCAGCTCTCCCCATTAAGGAAATGCCGCCCTAGGAGACTACTTCAGCGAAGCAGCACTGCGAAAATCACTTACCTGGACGCCACAGCCTATTCTGTGGCTGCCATACAGACACAGTCTGCTTTCTACAGTAAATAAAACTGACCGCCATTGCTCTATGCTCCAACTGACGTCCTCTCGAGAAAATTAAAGGCGCGCTTGCTGGTGGCATGTGGTCAATTTAAGGCCTTTGACAGGTCTTTTTGGAACGAGGTCGGATTTTTGCAAGCGTATTCTGATCGTTCACTGACTGACAGCTACCGAGAGCGTCTCAGCTTCTGCTGTACATTAACGCCAGCGAGGTCGCGATTCTGCAGTAACGTCGAAGCGATGTAACGGTCGTCTCTCCCAAAAGCGCACAGGAGCCGGCTACTATTTGGTCTCCGATTGATGGTACCAGTTTGTTCAAACCTCCTTTTTACTCTTTAGACGGTAGACTGACTAAACTCCACTTTACGAGCAACTGTACGTTGACTAAGGCCCTACTGCAATAAAGCAATAACCTGAGCGGTTTTTTTGGCGTAGTATCCATATTTTTACGATACTAATGAGATTGACTTACGGAGATGTTTTCGCGTCAACTACTGATATGTGACGACTAAAAATAGACCTGTTCCGGGGGGATTTATTAGTGATTAAGACGCAGAAACTTTTTGCGACGAATAGCGTACTTTCCAATACTTCCGTTCAGATATTATTATTTAAAAAAGTTCTTAACCGATTTTTATCAAAATAGTGTCATTAGAAAGCTACATAATTAGGTTTTCATAAAAGTCTACATTTGGTGTACATCCGGTCAGTCATTTTAGAAAAAACTGGTTTTTATCCGAACTGAGGGGGAGAGTCGATTTAGTTGCTCGCAAGTGTAAAATAATTGGAGGATGAGGTTAATATTTAGGTTTAGGGTTGGTACTGAGGGAATCTGCTGCCTGGTCAATCTGTAGTCTTGCGAAACGATTTACAGTTGGGGTTGAGGTGGGTGATAAAGAGTCTTGCCTAAATTTGCGTTTCTTTGTTGTAGGCACGCGTTGCCATGGTGGGGCTAGTTGCTCAATGTCTGTCATTTGAGAACTCTGTTGTTGTTGGTTGGTTTGTACTGTTGCCTCAGATAATGTTGATGAAGTTCCATGGAAGGAGCTTGATCTCGGTCTTGCTACAAATAGGCCTTTATGGAAATGTTGTTGAGAGTAGACCATGTCGCTGTTGTCTTGTGATGTGGTTTGGTTTTGGTTATTTTTATCATTCATTGTTGTTCCCACGAGTGGGTGGAAATAGATTGTCGCTCACAGGGTGACGCCCATTCCTGCAAGAAGGCTCTGTACAACGATGTCAACCTGGTCCATCAAGGTTGGCGTTCTTAACTGGTTGACCCACCAGCCACTCATCCCTTGGCTCGTTTCCACCGTAGGATTGGGGTAGTTTTTGTAGAGGTTATCTTCCTCGCAGCCCGGGCGGTTAAGCCAAGGCCCCCGTTCCTGCCAAATATGACCACAGGGTTACGGTATGAGCGGTTTTCTGTCAGGGATTTCCTTCCCTTAGCTGGTTGTTTCCTGTTTTGAGGCGCCGGAGGATCGCCTTTCGCCCGCTCCCTGTCTGCTATGACCAGAGTCACATTGCCCAGGCCTCACGACGGGGACGCCAGGGAGTTGGACTTGATGGTAGTGTTGCTGGTCGATCGCAACCTGGCATTTCGTGGCATTTTATAGAGACATACTTTCCATCAGAGTATGCCCACCACGGCCCTACCAAATCTTTGGGTCAACTGGTTTGGCTAAGGACAGCCAGGATTTTAAACTAGCTGTCACCAGCGCATCTAGGCGGGACAGTTGGGTTTTGGTAAAATCGTAAATAAGAAAGGGCCATGACAAATGTGACGTTAGATAATTGTCATAGATCCGGCTCTACGAGGGCCAGAAATTAGCAAGGCATCTATTTTTGCCAGGCAACTTTAGAAATGCTCTATACCATGATGGCCCGAGACGTCTTTTCCCTGATGGGTGATTTTTCTGCCGAGGAATTTGAAATGATTGTTTGGGTCTGTCTATAAGGGAGATATTAGAGCCCTTATATACCAATTTGGGGTCATACGATGTATATTTAGTGTCTATGCGGGCGAGTCCGAGGCAAAAACATTTGGAGGGCTTCACTTTTATACAGCCTGACCGGTCGCAGAAAAGCTCCACTTTCTGTATTAGCAGGAAAAGCTGCTTGGGGCTTCTGGTGATGAAAGTTAGGTCGTCGGCAAAAGCGAGGCACGACGAGGTGTATTGGCCGTCTGTTTTAAAACGGTAGCCCTACTTCCTGTCAAACTGGGTCAGGCTCTTCAGCAGTATATTAAAAACTATATTAAAAATCGTCGGGGAGAGGCAACAGCCTTGAAATAGTCCAATTGAATATGGTATGGAGCGGGTAGTCCATTTTTGCGTTTTGACATGGAACGTCAGACAGTTGTAGTAGGAGGCTACAATTTCACGCACGACAAATGGGAAGTTGTACCAGCGGAGTGCAAAGTGGAGGAGACTGTGTCGGACTGACCCAAAGGCATTCTCTAGGTCAAGCCAGCATATATAGATTAAAGGGCATCAATGGTATGGTATGGTATCAATGGCCTGGCATTGAATTGGTTTTCCGATTATTTAAAAAAACAGAACACAAACTGTTAACTTCAACGGTGTTCGAAGTGTATCCCTGCCACTAACTTTTGGCGTTCCTCAAGGTAGCGTGCTCGGACCAATACTGTTCACTATGTACATAAATCCGCTTTGCGAGCTTGGTTTTGGTAGAACAATAGCGTATGCTGATGATACGGCGTTAGTAATTTCCGGTTCTAGTTGGGAAAAGGTATATAATCGTACTAATATCGCGATGGCTTTAATTAAAACCTGGTTAGACCTAAACCTACTTACGTTAAATGTTGGCAAAACAAAATACATCCCATTTAGCATTGATGTAAGAGGCCAGCCGGATGATCACCATCATCTTATCATTCACGACTGCAAGAGAGATGCCACGTGTCGTTGTCAGCCAATCGGACCAGTCGGAGAGATAAAATATGTTGGAATAACTATAGATAGACACCTACGGTGGGAATTACATACCGAATGTTTAGTGAAAAGACTAAGGAAATTGATTTATATATTTATTCAATTGCGAGATATTCTGGGCCTGCCCTATTTAAAAACAATATATTACGCTATATGCCAATCCATAATGACATACGGTATACTTGGACGGGGAGCTTGCCGAAAAACCCTCCTCCAGAAAGTGTACGTTGTCCAAAAGGCAATAATTTGAATCATATTAAGGAAGCCTAGGCGTTACCCTTTGACGACCTGTATGTTGAGGCACAATTGCTTGATGTGAGGCAGTTGTATTGCCAGAAATCAATACTTCATCTTTAAAACAACAATGAAGCGAATATTGTGTTTCTCCGGAAAACAGGGAGACATCAGGTCGTTATAAGGAAAACTTTGAAGTGCCGAAACGTCTAACGTTTTTTGGACAACCTCATTACAGCTTTCTTGCTCCAAGAATGGTTAATATCATGAGTAAAGGGAACATATTGGAAATTAGCATCAACCAACAAAAATAGCACCTTACATTATGGTTAATAAACCTTGGTAGGAGAGAGACGGAGAAAACATTTATTACAATTGTAAAATAAATAAATATATTTATTTTCTTTATATTTTATATACCTATTTTTACCAATTGTTATAATTTATTTGAATGCCTTTCAGCATACACTTCCAGACCCCAGTAACCTCGCTCGTTGGAGCTTTGCCGAGGATAGTTCTTGTCCCCTCTGTAGCAATACCCCTTGCACAGCTAGACACATTCTAGCTGGCTGCAAGGTGGCCTTAGATCAAGGACGGTACACTTACCGCCATGACAAAGTTCTCGCTGTTATTCGCGAGGTAATTAGTCTCTCAGTGGCTCGTGCCAACAAGGGTTTGACAGTATCCTCCAAACCCCCAATACAGTTTGTGCGGGATGGCTCTAAAGGCAAAAAACATTTAACTACAAAACCTTTCTCAATAATCGAGAAAGCTGCAGATTGGATTCTGGAGGTTGATTCGGTCTCTAAGCAGTATAAATTCCCTGAAAGTCTCGGATGCACAGCCCTCCGTCCAGATATAACTCTTTACTCTCTATCTCGGAAGGTGGCTCTTATTGTAGAATTAACTGTTCCATGGGAATCAAATCTCCCAAAAGACCACGAGTACAAATTAAATAAATACAATGATCTCGCAAATGCCGTAACCCGGAACGGCTTCACTGTTCACCTTCACGCGGTGGAAGTTGGCGCTCGTGGCCTGCCAGCTAAATCTCTATTTCACCTCTTTAAAGATCTTGGCCTTTCCAGAAAAATAATCAACTCTTTCTTAGAAAAATTATCTAAAACTGCGATTTGCGCATCTCAAATTCTATGGCTTCGAAGGGGGAGTGAATGGGTGGCAAGGTGAACGCTCACATGTGGCAAGACAGCTGTCCTAAACCTACCACAGCCGGTTCGTAAGTCCGGAATCCACTGCTCACCCCCCAGAAGTGTAAAAAATTGTATTATGATGGGCCCGACTCCGGTCGGTGAATTCCATGGCAGCTCCGTTTGTATTTATTTATTATTATTAGTTATTATTATAAATGATTATTTATTATTGCTATTATATATTATTATTATTATTATACATTATTATTTACTTGCTTATATTTCTAATATTATTTTGGTGTAGTGAGAATTTCATTTTAACTTGATTTGATTCAATATTTTTATTTTTATTTTGGAAGTTATTTAGTTTATAATCATTCGTATTGGTGTTCTCCTTAGAACAGGCTCTGCCTAGTTAGGGGCAACACAAGCTATGTTAAGTGCTAACGGTGTAATTTTTTTGTGGACCAATAAATAAATAAATAAATATTGATTTGGCGTTAGTGCTGTTTCGCATCCTTGATGGCAGCAGCCAGGAGAGAATTGTGCTCGAGGCAGCTCGAGACGCCACGCATGAAGCCTTTTTGAACTGATACTCCAAGGTACTCATTCCGGTGCATGAATTCGCTCATCCTCGTGTCGACTATGCTAAAAAAGATTTTGGCCACAGTGTCTGTCAGAGCAAAGGTAATGCTTATTTTAACGTAAATAGTTAAGCGGATGAATTCACGAAAATACTGAGCACAAAAAAAAAATTTCACAAACGAAAGCCGCCAGCACATTAAGCCTAAAAAGAAAAACGGGTCTTCAGAAAAATATACTATGACATTGAAGAAGGTCATTTTGTACATTACGATTCATGTTTCAATATAAATTGACATTGAACACATTTAAATAAATAAAGGCACTAGAACCCAATTATCGAATTTTGGTGCATCGTATTAAACACATGCCATTCGTATTAATATTATTATTTACTAACAATCGATCGAAAATATTATGGTATCCAATTATAATGGCACCCAACTGGTGGGGCCTAAAGAATTAAAAATCTAGCTTACAAATGTCGTCCCAACGTGTGGGGCCTTGATAGATTCTAAATAAAATAAATAGTAAATTATTTTCGATCGATCGTAATTTGGGCATTTAATAAATAAGAAATATAGAAACATGAATCGTGTGATATAACTGTATATTTAGCATTGCGAATTGTTGATATATTGTATGTGTGTGTTGTGTTCTGGAAATCTGCCTATATACATAATTTAACGTTTATTGTACATTATGTACACATGTTGACTGCATTCGTCGTAATTAAAACAACGATTAAAATAGTACCTCGGGAATAAGAATAGTTTAAAATAAAAATAAACAAATTTGATTGGTAATTAATTTTATTAAGAATTAGGCTGGAATTAAAATAAATTAAAATAATTGTAATCAGGACGCCGCGGATAATAACCTTTGGCACGATAGCAATCGTCAACCTTTTGCTTTGAATAAAATATAATAAATTAAATTCGTTTAATTAAAAATAAAATAAATTGAATTAGTTTTGAATCAAAATAAAATAAATTAATTAAATTCGTTTAATCAATAATAAAATAAAATAAAATAAATTCGTTTAAATAAAAATAAAATAAATTAAATTTATTTTGAATCAAAATAAAAATAAATAAAATTAATTAATTAAATTTATTTTAAATTAGAATAAAATAAATTAAATACGACAATAAATTAAGAATAGACATAGATATCATAATGTCTCAAACAGCTTCGTCATCGAAAAAACGAAGGCTGGAGAGAGATATATCTCGAATAAAATACGAATAGAGAATTCGATGGCTGGGAGGGGGTCGTCGGTTCGCATTTTTAATAATACCCTAAATAGTAATGATATGGATCAGAGACCTTATATTTTTGTAAGGATAAATAATTTTAAATTAAAAGCATTAGTAGATACAGGATCTTCTGTTAATATAATAGGGAGAAAATATATAACATTATTTCAGGGTTGTGCGTTGATAACAAATGCAATAATATACAATTGATGTCGGCGGATGGTACGATACAGAATATTATAGGAGAATTGGATATAGACAGTGGCGGTCTCTTCATATAAGCCGAAAAGCCTGGCTTGCCTATACTTCCAAATTAACGATTAAATAAATTAATAACACAATTCGTAAAAAAAACAATTAAATAAATTATTTTGCTAGCGCTACTACTGCCATCTAACGCGCACAGCTCGCTCCACGCGAGAAAAAAACTGTTATCGACAGGTGCGATAATTATCGACAGGGCGCGATTGCTGTTTCACTCGCACATATTGGGCTTTCAATGCGGCTTTCAAAATCAGTGTTCCTCTCATTCGCACCTGTGGCAAATTACGCTAAACAATATATGTCTATATACAACTTTTGTATCGGGAGCTAAGCCGGGCTTGCTTAGCCATGACGTTGAATGCGAACTGTGAATGCGAACGTGTCAACAGAAAGCGCGACTTCATTATAATTAGTTTGGATTTAAATGTGCGAGTGACGTCGGGCTAATTTTTTATTGTGTAATTTCAATTGATTTGTGGTTTTTAGTGCCTGATAAAATATGGAGGAAATTGTCCTTTGTGGTCAGTAATGTATTCTTATTATTTTGTTTTCTGACATATGTAACAACCCGCAGGACTGGGACGGGGATACGGTTTTAGCAGCGGAGAATTTTGAAAACTCGATGCGATCATTCCATTTAAATTTTTTCACCTTGTTTTCCGCCGAATTTTTGAAAAAGCTGAGAGCTTGTACAACATTCTTCAAAAATCACAAGTCGATGTGGGTTATAGGAATTAATGAAGAAAAACAAAATAAAGGAATTTCAGACTTGGTTACGTGTTGAATTTCAATATGAATTTGATCAAATTTATGAAAACAATCTACAAAATAACTCAGCACCTCGTTTGAGACGCAACGACGCAAGAGAGTCCTTTAAAGCCACTAGAGGTATGCGACTGCTGATAAGTATATGTTAAATTCTGTCTTGCAGTAGCATGCCTTCAGTGTGCTTTATTGAATGTACGACCCAAGCAGTAAATTTCAAACTGAAGATTAAAGAGTAAAGAGGTACCACTTTTTTACTATAAAAAGCGTAAAAAAACACAAAAAGGTATGTCGGGCTTGCCCTATTTACGAACCCTGGGCACGCCACTGGATATAGATACCAAATATGAGAACATTTGCCGACGTTTAAAATACATACTTAGTAAATACATACTTAAAATACTTACTTATATATAAAATCGGAAGGTAAAGCCATAGGGCGATGCCACATAAAAGATATGGTAAAAATTAGTAAGGGGTGATTAAAGAACCTTACGATTCTATCGGTTGAGTGATTAGTTGTAGAAGCTCAATAAATTATGGGGAGTATAAAAAAAAAAAACTCACGGTTTTGTTGATGGTATGTTTTGTGGTTGTCATAGCATTATAATATTATTATATTGGCTGTCATTACAGTTATTATTATTTTATTGAGAGAATAACCAGCAGATTATTTTGAATATCAGAGTTATTGATTGTAGCGGGGTGTGTGTTCTTGTGTATGTATTGTATTATTATTATACCAACATAATAAATTATTTTAACACGATATATCAAACATTAGATTTCATCATTTTTCTAGTTATAAATTACATTACAGATAATATCATTTTCCTGTTCCTTACTAGTAATAGATTATCATCCTATCCATCATCCTATCACCATTCCTATCCTACCATTCTATCATACACTACCTATCCTATCACATTCCTTATTTCTATTCCATTACCAAAGTCTTAATAGCAACAAATCATTAATGCCATACACCAAAAGCAGTATACAATAAATCAGAAATATTTTTAATTACAATACATATTAGCTTACACATTTAGTTGAGCATTATAGTTTTAATTTTTATCACATTAGAATCACACATTATTGCATATATATATATATATAGCATACAGTTACATTTACTAAACATATTATCCATTTGATACTTATATGTATGAGAGAATGCACCTCGTGAAATCGTTGAGTTGTAAAATATTGTTAATAAGCTGACAGTTTTTTCATTTGGGTATCTAGTGGAGTGATATTGTTTTGCAAAATTGGGAAAGAGTTATATCGAGGAGAGCGTTGTGTTGTTTGAATCTCTTCGTTTTAAGCAACAAGTATTCCTTTCCTATCCTATCCTATCTTATCCTAAATCCTATCCTAATCACCTACAACTTGTTGTCCAATCATTCCTACCTAAAGCGAAGAAATACAAGCGAACACGATTAGGGATCTCATTAGTGTAATAAGTTTTTTGTTTGTAAGAACTAAATGGCAAAGCAGTATCGGGATACGATTATTATATTGGAGAGAAGTTTCCAAAGTATTATTAGTGAAGTCGATGGATTATTGTTATTGATAAAGTTGGTTGATCGTTATATTATTGAGACTGTATAGGGCCAGATTAAAATCATTATTATAATTATTATAAAATATAATATATTTTTGGAATTGAGTTATAGTGCTATATAGAAAGCGACTATAAGATGAATGGAGAGTCATATTAATATTGGTATTTAGTATAGAATGTTTGGTGGTATTGTCGACGTCTCGCTATTTTAGAGCGGGATGAAGAAATTAGAATCGAAAAATAGCGCTAATTTTTAGAGCGACTATAATATTTATGGGAATTTTTATCTGAAGTGGGCGGTCTTCGGAGTTGGAGCCACTGCTCGGGTCCATGTTTTGTTTTGTATTTGGTAACTTGCGAGGGAGTATATATGGAGGTCTCGGCAAGGTTGAGGTCGCACCTCAACGCGTGACCCTGATCAGGTCTACGCTTTTGGACGAGTTGACACCCAGAGTCGGATATGGTCTAGATTCGACAGGGAGGAGCTCAGATACCCAATGGGATTATTATTATTACGGTGGCATTATGGTTACATGCACCAAGGGGGTTATTATAGGGTTGCGAAATTAGAATAGGCCGGATATTGATTTAGTTTATGTTATGAAGGAGATAAATAGTAGCGATCCAGGAGGGTGAGAGAAGAAGGACGATAAATACATTTGTTAATTAGTAAACCAACATAAGTTGTGATGAAGGAGGGGATTGATTTTGGTATGAAGATAGAATGAAAGGCGCTGTGAACGTGGGAGGTATGCAAGGCGGTGAAAGGATAAATTCAGTTTCCAAATTCTGAAATAACGAATGAGAGTTAGAAACCATTTACAGTGTACGTTAAAATCACAAACAATAGACTAGTGAAGAACCTATTAACAATCGTCAGGTTATCTAACTTGAGATTGTGTCTAAGTAAATAGCAGAAGGACAAGCCCAGCGTGAAATAGCATACTATATTAAATAAAAACTTACTATGCGACTGGTTGGGACAATGTCACGATTTTTTTTAAATCTAGAACATTAAGGGACGACCAGAGCCTGTTCAAGTGCATTGTTCTGACTTAGGCATATTCAAACTATATTTTTTGAAGAGTAGACAGTTAAAATGTTCACCATCGAGGACTCGGGTTTATCCTAATTGAGCGGAGTGGGTGAACGGAGAATAAATAGACGGAATCAATTTAAATTTTGCAACGGAGAGAAATATTATAATTATTATATTGACGTATTGAGATTATTTATAGATGGTCGATGGAACAGAATAAGTAGGTGGAGACATGGTCGAGGACTCGGGTTTATTTCCTAATTGAGCGGACGCATGTTGAAGCGAAAGAGAGGAGGAAAAGTGGAATATATTATATAAATTTTAAAATTTGCAACAGGAGTGTTTGGAATCTTCATCATTATTATTATTATAGGTATCATATTATTGAGGTGAGATATAGAGGAGAAAGTTAGAAATTATATTAAAAGTATTATCATTAAAAGATCTGGGTTAGGAGATTGGTAGTATATAGAAACAAGATAGAAATTATAGACTTGAAGAGGGAAGACAAGCCACAAAACATATCGTAAAGGTACGTGAATTAAACGTAAAATATTATCCTAACATTATAGTACAAAACATATCGTAAAAGTACGTGAATTAAACGTAAACTATTATCATTGACATTATAGTACAAACATATTGTAGGAGTTACATAGTTTATTATATAAATTACTAACATTAAAATTACATTGCAAAATATCATGAGTAAGCGATTGGAGATTAAACAGATAACACGAAAGATATGTGATATGATTGCTTGAGGGCAAGCAGAGATTTTGGGAGGGGGTATTGTAATGATCTGAAAATCATCACATGATCGCTTAGCAGCTCTAAGCTAACCGAAAATAGATTAATCGAATTTAAAATTAAATTGTACTTGAAAAAGATCATAGTGACATCTAGCGATTTAATTAGGAACTAAAAACTGACAGATGAAAGAAGGGCCGTTGCTAAACTATAGAGTGCAGTGCCAGCGTCACATAAATAAAAGGGTTTTGAGTAGTTTTGAGAGTTAAGGACATTATTAGGGGTTTCAAAATAGACAATCAGGGGTATTTGGCAAGAAATTAGCATATTTTGAGATTTTTACGAAAAATCGACGTAAATATCAATAATTGACAAATAGACAATAGAAGCATGTTTATGGTCTTAAAAAAAGTCGACCGATTGGTTTTTCAAAGAAATATAAAAAGGGGTTCATTAAATAGTAGGAATTATGGGAGAATTAATAGCAATATTGATAAAGTCATTTGAAGAACATTTAATTTATTATTAAGAGAAATTGGAAAACATAATCGACATCGATGGAAGAAAGCCGAATCGATGATGTCCAAAGAATTTTTCACCAAATAATTGCCAGTCAAAATAAAATTTAATAGTTAAAATGAGGAAATTTAGAAACACGTAATTAAAATAGAGGAATTACTAGATAAAAATACTATCAATAAATAAAATTGAAATAAAATAGTTATATTATTTCGCTTTCAAATGTGAAAGCGGAAACGACGCGCAAGAAAGGCGGCAAGGTTAAGTCAAAATATGATGATTTCCCGCCGAATATGAAACATCAATTTCTCATAATACGTAAAATAAATACTTAAAATCATTTGTAGAATTAGAAGCACGAATTATCGTTAAGAAATTCGTTTGTTACCAATGTGGCAGAGCGTTATTTAACGAAAAAATAGATAAATCAGATCGTTTTATGATTGATTAGTCAATAGTTGTGGGTTAAATTATCAAAAAAAGGTCACATCGATAAGGGTGTTATAAAAGGGATGGACGTGTTGCTTCCGGCATCCATTAAGAAATTTTAGTTGCACGCTCTAAAGCTGCGAAAGTTTGGGAAAGAAAAGTATATCTTGGGGCTCAGATGTAAGAATAAACAGTTTAAAATAAGGGCACTGAGATGCTGTGAAGCATTTTAGTGCCCAGTTCATTTAAATTCGTATAAAGTGTGCAGATCGTACATCACAGAAACGCTTTATCGCAATCGCCATTGATGCGCTTTTTACAAGGACACTAAAAAACGAACAAATAATAGAAATCCAGTGCTAAAAATGTGAATCGAGAGAGCTACGCGGGTTGGCATGTAAAAAAATCCAACATTTCATATAAAATAGAAGTACGAGATTTCGTCGGGGGCAATACGAAAATTATATCCAAGATGGCGAACGAATCAAACTGAAACGTCAGATTGAGATCACAACATTGCGAACGTCCTTCGGAGGTGTATAAATTAGCGTCGAAATAAGGGAAAAACATTGATGAGAATGCAGTAACGGCTTGAAAATTGCAGTACGATAGTAAGCGGCTGGGGTTTCTAAAGAGACATTCTTCTTGGTGATGGCAGATTTCTAGAAAGGTGACACGCATCGAAGAAATTGACATTAGTTATAAGTGCATAATGTGAATGCAGCTGTAAATACGGGAAGTATAGCCGAGAGTCATTGTCGGCAAAGATGTACTAAAAATATGTAAGTTTATTTTGCCGAAGCTGGCGTTATTTAATTATTTGGGCCGAAGCTAGCAAACAATATTGTCATTGTTGTATATTTTTTGGGGTTATAAATATTCGAGTTTTGTGGGTTTGTTGAAATTATTAGAATGTTAAGTAGTTGTAACGTAAATGCGTGATTTCTACATATTTGCACGTTAACTAAAAATGAGGCATTTAACATCGATTGGTATGAATAGTCGTTGATAGTTCTACGAGGTAAACCTCTAGTCAGACTATTATTTAATTTGGAAGAGAGTTAGCCTTTGCTAACTCCGTTGATTCAGACACCAGCCATTATATAATGTGCTTTTAATTTGGAAACTAGTTAAGGAAACATTCGAATTATACTGAATGTTAGAATAAGATTAAAGATAAGGAAAATTGTAGATTATATTAAGGTTTTTTTTGTTTTGACTGATCGATGGGGTTTCAAGGATAGCGGGGAGGGAATAGTATTAATAGAAATAATAGAACGAAAACCATATGGACATTCAGTGGACTGAATGGTAACCAGGTCGTAGTTTATATCGGGCATTAGCGACTGCGGTCATTTAAATTCATTATATCACTGGAACGCCATCGACTAGTTAACAGTGTGTTAGTTTATAAGTAATTTTGTTGTTGTATGTAAACATTACGATTCATGTTTCAATATAAATTGACATTGAACACATTTAAATAAATAAAGGATTAGAATCTAATTGTCGAATTTCACGACGGAGATTTAAACTCATGCATTATCATTATTAATATTATTTTATTAACAATCGACTGAACGCAGCCATTGTTGTCATCGACAAATAATCGATCGAAAATAACTCAAAGAATAAATTGTAAATATTTTGTGGTGAATTAGGCGCTCATTATTATAAATATAATTCACAATAATAGTACTTAAACTAAAATAGAAAAAGTTATAATTTTAATTGTTTAAATATGCATTTTGGTTTAATATATGGATTATTAATTGGAGAAGATTTGTTTCATTGAGGAAGTAAATACAAGGAGGGAAATTATTAGGCAAGGTATTGGAAGCCTATCCTCTTGAAGGTAATATTATCACTGTCGTTGTATGGTGGTAATATATTGAAATAGATATAGTAAAATCTTCTCTGACATATGCCGTCCCAATGTGGTGGGCCAATAGACATTGAAAGCATCGTAACATAACATATCGAGAAATAGATTATAAATCATAAC
>OX155980.1:30075992-30122992 GCA_944548615.1 Micropterix aruncella
TGTTCAAGATACCTATTCAATAAAGAGTTGTTTGTAAGTATGTACTTTATTGCATAATTTTTAGTCACAAAATTTTAAAATAATCATTATTCATTTTTGACAAAACCTTTATTGAAATAGTAGGGAAGGCTGAGGTGGTAAAAGAGAAAAGTATTTAACGATCGTTGTCGTCATTTCACCCTGAGATAAGTTGCAAAGACTTGGGTACGTATTAATGTACAGATCCAGTTGCGCTATCGCCCAGCAGAGTCCGACTTCGACCAGCAAGGGTACTGAAAAGTCATTCCAGAAGATTGGTCGCAGGTCGAGGACATTGCGCGATCCTCTACCTAGTGGGAGTATGTATAGCCTATGACGCCCTTTGCCTGCTCTCTTTGCCAAAACTGGGTGTCCAACGGGCCATTTTGAAGGTACATAACAGAAGGTCAACATCTATCCCACTTTCTTAGAAAACTTCGTTTCTAGACTCCTACAGCAATTCGCCAGATACAACACTGCTTTTGCAGGGTGCATTGCTCGGGGGATTTTGTCATTCAATTCGCCTCTTCGATGAGGTTACCGGATGGGAGCTAAACCATGAGTGGGACCAGCCACAAAACACGACTTAAAAAAGTGGCCTTGCGGTCCAAGTTGCATATAACCTTCATATCTACTTATATACATAGGTACAAGGGTAGTAATTCTGTTCTGAATGTTCCTACGTAAGCAATTTTTACGATTTCTATGAAGTCTTGCCGTTGCAGTTCCCGATTGTACTTGGCACACGGCTGTTCACAGTGACGGAATGCTTAAAAAACCAGGACATTCGTTAGGAAAATCATGACACTATCTAAAGCAGAGATCTATTTAAATGTAGAAGATATATAAAAATATGTTTTTAAATTTTTTTATATTTGTTCAGTTTTATATAAACTCCGAAAATGAAATGAATTATAATTCTAATTTTTATAGTTAAGTAAGTCAATGTGTATGAGGATTACTATTCGCATGCGATCCAAATTTAAAAAAACATTTCTGTTGACGGTATTAATTTGCTATAAACAATTCTTACGTACACTATTATAATTATATAAGCCCAAATTAGCACTTTAGCGCTCTTATCCACACGCGTTTTTTCGCCGTGAAAAGCTACGGTTACTTCGGAGCGTTTAGGCGCAGTAGTCAGTATTGTTTGGATCACTATGGGAGTTTGTCCTCAGACACGGAGCCGGTGCCATCCGTTTTTCCGCCGTATCCGTAGACAAGTTTTCGTAGTGATCCATACAATACTGACGGTCGTCAGATCGTGCCTAGACACGGCGAATTAACCGTAGATTTTCGCGGCACAAAAACGTGTGTGGTCAAGAGGCCTTGAGTTCGCTGACATATGGAATAGATAATCTCTGAGCTTGGATGTTTATGACGGCACGCGCGGCGTGAGTCAAATAATGTAGATGTTGTGTAGAAATGTGTGCAATTAAAAACCTATATACAATAAACAAATTCGCAGGGGCATCAACAGGACGCCCTAAAAACCAGGACATAGGCAAAGTAGCACCCGAGCAGATTGGTATTATTCGTGTGTCTCCTGACGTACGGTAGAGTGCATTGGGCTCCCCGCCGATGCGTCTGGTGTAGGGGCCGGTCGGTGACTCCCCCGCGCGCACCTGCCGTGGTGCAGGCGCGGCGCGGCGCGGGCGGACGCGTGGGAACCGAGCGCGCGACGCGACGACGCCCGCGGCCACCGCGACGCCCCTCCACCCGCGCACTCCCACACTTACACCTGTAGCATCACTACCGCAATGCGAAAGCACCTCAACATTTCACCTCATCTACACCGACTCTGCATCTATAATATCTTTATACATTATTATTTGTTTGTCTTTCGGTCGTCGTTTTCACACTAAATCGAGAGCCATCAAAATAAACATTCTGTCCGTATTTTTGTTAATATATAGCCACTGAGATCTTCGAAACTAAGGAGAGTTTTTTTTAATAAATCGCTAAATAGACAAAAAAAAATTATAATTCAATGGTAAAAACACATTTTTAAAAACAAGCTTTCATAAAAATGCTCTGTCCCGAGCCAACCCTGGATGCAGCAGGCATGTTATGGTGAAATTTAGAATGTGATCATAATGAGTCTGGCCATTGATTTTTGTTAAATGTATCAAAAAAATCTAGAAAAAATCAGTAGTAAAACTGCGTTTTTATTTATTTTTTCTCTTTCAAAATGGTTAAGATATTTAAGAGAAAAGTGGTCAAAGTACACTTTGTCGGAGAGCGGCGAGCGCGTGACCCGATGTGACGTCACAACGCGACTCATTTGGCGTTCTTGCATTTCGGGTGTTGGCGGCTCCCGCTTCTATCGTTAATTTTATCAACTTTATTTCACTTCTGTATGTAAAAGTAGTAAGAAAGTACTGTGTTGTGCCTCTGTGTACTATTTCAAGTGTTAAAACGCCTGACAAGCTGTTATTTAGAGTATCGTCAAAGGCTGAAGTGAGAAGAAAGTGGATGAAGACTGTAAAAAGAGCAGATCTCCTCACAGCTACTAGCTATGTCCATTGTTGTGAAGATCATTTTGACGTGTTTTATTGTTACTTAATTATTTATTTAAGTATTTATTTTATAATTTTATTGGAATAAGCAATAAAGAACTGTAGGTCTTAGGATTTTTTGTACGTAAACGGAAAGATATTTTAAGTTCATTTTCTATGTACTTAGGTCTGTCTTAACCTATCTTTATTCCCTACATATATGTACCTAATATTACCTACATTGAAAGAGATCCGTCCAGACCAGCCATACTCAACCTGCGGCCCGCCGACCTTTTCTTTGCGGCCCGAAGCCACACGAGTAAACGAACATTTACTCATTTGCCGAAGCCTCGCCACAGAAATGTTGCTATTATATACGTACGTATATTATATTATATTATATTATATAATCCGCTCTGTCATTCCATCGTCGCGTCGGCGCTTATGTTATGGCGGCAGTACAGCGCTATCGGCCACTCGCGTGTTGCGTGCGTGCTCCGTATCGTTCGTCATCCGTTACGGTTAGTCAGTGAGGCTTGCGTTTGTTTCACGTTGTACGTGTGCCGCCTTTGTGTTGTTGAACGAAACATAGTGAACTTGTTATTTTTAGTACCTGCGTCGAGCTATTGTTAAACTTAAAACAAAAAAAAAAACGATGGCTGGTGTTGTCTTCAAAGTGCAAACGTAAAATATCCGATGAAAACAGAGTATTTCAAGATAACTGGGAGGAATAATATTTTGTTGTACCTAACAAACACAACTCAGCAACTTGTTTGATTTGTCGAGAAAGTGTTATATTAAACAATATAATATTGTGCGTCATTATACCACAAACCACAAGACATTTAGTGATAGTTTCCCTGTCGGGCCTTCATTGAGGAATGAAAAGTTATCCTTTTTTAAAAGATCGTTGCAGCAACAGCAAAATATAATGACAGTGGCAATGTTGCAAGATGCAGCGGTGACGAGAGCATCCTACGAAATTTGCTACCTACTCGGTAAACATATGAAACCATTTACTGATGCAGAGATTGTGAAGGAATGTTTCATATATGCTTCAAATATATTATTTGATAAGTTTAGCAAATAAAACTCTAATAATATCTCAAATACGCAAACTGCAGCTTTCAGATTCCACCTGCGTTAGGCGAATTGAAGATATTTCAAAACACATTTCGGATCACATCATAGATGACTTGAAACATTGTAAATATTTTAGCTTGGCTTTTGATTCGAGCACTGATCTTTCAGCAACATCGCAATGTTCAGTTTTCGTCCGATACTGCACCGAACAGAACTCGATCCATGAAGACTTTTTGAAATTTCTTCCTATGAAAGGTCAAACCAGAGGTACAGATTATCTTGATATTATTGACACTTTTCTGGAGAAGAATAGTATTGATATAAAAAAAAATTGTTTGTGTATGCACAGACGGATGCCCATCAATGACTAGATCTGATAATGGATTTTTTTCCTTAGTGAAAAAAAAAATATGATTAAAAAAACTTATAATCCATTCACTGTATCATTCACAAGGAAAAACTTCAGCACGTATGTTCGTGCCTGAAGTAGAAGCCGTGATGAAAACTGTCATAAATATAGTGAATTATATTCGAGCACGAGAATTAAATCATAGGAAATTCAAGAGTCTTTTGGAAGAAATGAATAGTAATTACGGCGATGTTCTTTTACATACCTCGGTGCGATGGCGCAGTAGAGGAAAAGTCCTGGAACGGTTTTACTCTTTGCGACATGAAATTATTTTATTTTTACAACAAAATAATAAAGTTTACAGTGAACTTAAAAATGACAGTTGGTGGTTATTTTTGTCAATCGAATTACTTAGATTCCTTAAGCAAGGAATTCAAGCGCAGATTTCAGGGTTTAAGAAAAATCAAGAAATGTTTTTTGTTAGTCGAAAATCCCTGGCACCTACAAATAGCCACTATCACGCAACTGACTGCATTTGGATTTGAGAACGCAAAATTATTGGACGAATTTATTGAATCTAAAAACGACCAAATCTGGAAGCAATTTTTAAAGAGAACAGAGATGTAAAAGAATATGAAGAATTTTGGAAATTAGTAGGTACCCGTTAATTATGAAAACTTGGAAAATTGTGCACACTTGATGTTGACGTTGTTTGCATCAACTTACCTCTGTGAATCGTCTTATTCTAAAATGAAATATGCAAAAAATGCCTGTAGATGTCGGCTTACCGATTCACACTTTGATGACGTGTTGAGAGTAGCATGTAGCAATTATAACCCGGATCTAGATAAAATTGTCAAAAGTAGGCAATGTCAACAATCTCATTAGTTTTAAATAAATGCTTACGTTTAAAAGTTGAGTTTTATTAACGTCTTCTGTGGTTTTATTGTAATATAGGTTGTTGCGGCCCATCTGATATAGCACTCACTCGTATTTGGCACAAGAAAAAAAAAGGTTGAGTAAAGCTGGTCTAGACTTACAACTACAAAAACAATAAATACCAGTTATAACTGGTGATCAAGGGTAATAAATCTTTGGTGCTTGCTTTAATTTAGCAATGCATTTTATTAACTTAACACCTATGTTTGTATATAAAGCTAAATATGGTAAAGCCTGGGCTAACGACCCTTTGGTAATTTAAAAAAATATATAAAGCCATTAGGTACATACAATAAATATAAAAGTTAGAAATGTTACTAGGGTTAGTAAAGTCTATTTACATTTTTTTTATTTTACACATTGAAACTGGTATGTAAAGGTATGTGATATACAACTTAGGTGGAGGGAAGCTGATTCTGAAGAAAGGTGAAGTGCCTCATAAGTTTTCATGTCAAAAGCACCAACTTGAAAAAACTGAACGCATCGTTCAAAAACGCAAGAAAGTTCAAAAACGCAAGAAAGAGAGCTTATTAAAAAGTACTCAATGAAGACTTACCTTCTATTTCATATAATATTGAAGAAATATTTATTGTACATTCTGATAAAGTTTAAGATGCGGACCCATTGCAAAATATTGGCAAAAATTGCTTTTTGTAAATACAATAAATACCTACAACCTAAAAACTGCCTTATGAGTCATTCTAGCTTACCTTTTGAGTTTCACGACACACATTTCAGAAGCTACGAAGTAACTGTTTTCCGATAAATATTGCGCAACCATAAAAATATCGACTTTAGGCATGCTATCTGATTGACCTTTTGCAAAACCTACTTCGATATTTTTTGTCTGTCACCACTAACACCTAGTTTACTAAATAATAAAAAAATAGTAAGCTAAACGTGCAATTAATCAAAGTTTTAGGGTATTATCGGTTAACGTCCGTACAGTAACTCCGCGCCTATTCAATAGAAAGTAGTTCAACTCGGCACGCGCCGCGCGATGTCGCGGGGTGACGTCACAGACCTAATGCCTGAGCCGCGTAAATTTGAAAAATGGGCGAAACTTGACGTCTTATCTTAGGTAATAACTACATCAATTTAAATGAAACAAAAACCAGCGTAAGTTATATAAATATATGCTTCATATTATATATATTTTATTGTTAAATTCTTACCTCTAGGTGTTATTCATTGAATGCTTATACAAAATTGTGTGTCTGTGCTATTGACCATGGAAGAGCAGCCTCGTCGGGAGCCGATCCTGGGTGTAGAATCAGGTCATCTCAACATAAAAATGCTTTGTCATCAGAACTGAGCAAACATGTGAAATTTCAACTTCATAGAATAAGAGGAAGTGGTTTTAATTCAGCTTGCAAGATTTGCCCTAAACAAATAAACAAACAAACAAAGCAAGGTAAATACAAGCTTTTTAAAACCATTATTTTGGGTTGGGAATATTTATATTGCAAATGTACATAAATATCATAAACATATTTTTATTAAAAAAATGGAATGTAAAAAAAATAATATAAAATACACTGAGAAAAAAGGCCTGAGCTGCTTAAATAACGATCTTTCTGACTAAAATAGTGGCCAAACAAGGACACAGTTTCGACCAGACGCATCACCATGCTCATTAAGTTATGGGACCATTCCTTATGTAAAACGTCTTTGCGATCTTTTCAAGTCTGGCAGTATTAAACACATCTCTGGACTAAACTGAGTGCCTTTACGTTCGAAAGTTCGTAGCAGTATTAAAACACCACTGTGGTGCAACAAGATGCGTAGGTACTGCCACTATTTTTGAATGCCACGATGGCAATTATTACCGCAATGTCGTATTACTTTCAAAACCATGATAGCAGTGTGTATCACTATTGCGACAACTCAATATTGCCGGGCAATTTCATTAGGTTGCTGTACACGCTACGATTTATGCAAGTATGTAGTATCAGTACTGTAATGCCGTGTCTTTATGCAAAACGTGTAATGATCCCTACATTACTACTGCCTCCAGAGGCATTCACCGGTATTGAATCAACGTGCCTACTAAGATGACCATCATGGAATACTGGAATGGAATATACAAAAGAATGAAAAGATTATTCGCGTTCCATCGCTCGACAATTACGCTTCGAATCGACAACCTCTAATTAACACACGATAAAACTTAACTCACACATAGAAGACGTAATAGATTTAAGTATATAATACAATAAGTCTAGCATTTTATATTTACCATTGCGACTACTGAGAGATTTCTCTCAGTGCATTTTTGGGTAAATATGATGTGATCTCACGAAATCTCCATATATGTAACCATATATACGTTTTAAAGGAGAAAGGAGAAAAGCGCAAACCTTGCTTATTCTCTTACAAACTCTTTACAAAATAACTTTAAAATCTTTAAAATCATCTTTACAAAAACGTAGGTATAAGTAGGCAACGTAAACCAGGTCTGTAACGTAACGGCGCGCTGTGCAGCGCTATGTCTGTTTGTCCTTTCCGTGCGCCAACATACCTACTTCAGAGAACGCGACTAAAAGGTGAGCTCATGTAAAGTGAGCAGCTGTAAATAATAAATGGTTTTAAATGCTAAAATATCAACTGGCAATGTTAATATTTCGGAATGGCGTCAATATGTTTGAAATAGGAAGACTCAAAATTTATTTGCTAAGAAATGCGTAATAATAAAAAAAATTACTAAGTAATTTATTTTAGACCGTTGCTGTCGTTGTGATAATCCGCGTTTAAATTTATCTTGTTTTTCATGCTATATCCATTTAAAATCCAGCTTTGCTCTACTAAAGAAAGGTAAATTAGGCCAATTTATGAACTCCTATTCGAAAAAATGTAAGTAATCAATGAATAAACTGTTAAAACGCTTTATTCAAACATTGAGCGTAATACTTTTCTGTCAAACACTTTCTTCCAATATTAGCGCTCCAAAATTCAAATCATACACCAATCATTCCAGCCTCCATCAGAGGTTTATTTTAGTCATGAACAATATGACCTGTCGTTTAGTCAGGTCGTCGACATGAAGCCTTGCAGAAATTCCGATAAGCAATTGTATTGCTGGAGTCCCGGGTGGGTCTCCATTATGTTCGCGCACCAACTCTGCTCCGCGCACCTGCAACTGCTCCAGTAGTGGATACGTTGGCGCTCCTGGAGCGCGGCGAGCGCTCCAAGCGGTGGCGGTAAATTCGCGAACACCGTGAACAGTGTGTTCGTGGACGCGAGCGAAGTAAGACGTTGGTGGGTACGTCTCGCGCATCACGTTCGCGGTCCAGTAAACGCGAATACATCGCTATGGACTGGGCCGAGGAGAAATGTCTAGCTCTAATCTAGGAGTACAGAAATTATACAGTTCTGTGGGATCCGAAAGATGAGAAATTTAAAAATAAATTCTGGCGATGACACGTTTGCTTAACGTTCGAATGAAAACTGCGGAGAACTCGTTGATCTTAATACTTGGGTTGATGCGCGAACCGTCTCCATTTGAACTAATGGATACCTTCATGATACCTGGGTACGACAATATCTAAAGAACATAGGCACATGGAATCTGTGCATGACGCTTCATCAACGCCGGTCAACCACTGCAGCAGTGACGCAGCCTATTTCTTCGCAGGTCCGCCTATTTCAGATATTTTTATCAGGTAGTATATCACCTTAACTACAGTGGAATTCGATCCACAGTAACTCAAAATTCGTCGCAGATCTTATAGTCACCTTAAAAAATTATTTGTTTTTTGGCTTTTCTAATAGCGACTATATTCCATGATTGGGAACAACGGTACTTTTATTACCGTCATTTTAGTCATTCACTTTGATGTTTTCAATACCCGTCGATGTCTTTGGCTTAATCATTATGGCGTGTAATATATGTGAATGTTTTATTCTGTCGCCCTTGTCATAAAGAAAGTTTGTGATCATTTTGACTAATTGAATACTTTGCTGTGCTGCTCAGAACCAGTATCTAATATGTATTGTAATGCTTCCGATACCACTAAGAAAATGTGTCTTGGAGAAGCAGCTGGGAATAGTAGATAGATAGATAGATAGAGATTCTTTATTGCACATTAAACAAAAACATACAAAAGGCGGACTTATTGCCAAAAATACAGTCTCTTAATAGTATGTATCGTTTCACTTTATGTGTCCAAAATACTGAAATTCCTAAGCCTTTATAATATTCAATTAATGTTGTTAGAAGAGACTTGGTATGATCAATTCAAAAAATGCCAACTTCATAATGTTGCAGAGAGCTTGCAGTGCTTGTTCAATTCTACAACATATCTTGAAAAACGTTTTTATACCTATGGGGTGATGTTTGCTCCAAGTTCAATTCACTGGGGTTTACTGTCTCGAATTTCTTTACATAAGCTCAGTGTATCATGCTTTAAAGATTCTTTTCGTCCTCTTCCTGTCTGCCATTACTGGAGTTACATTGCCTAGGACTCGCGAGGGGGTCGCCAGGATGTCTGACTAAATGAAAGGTAGTTTTACTTAGGTAATGTAGCTTGATGTTACAAAGTTATCTGTGGTAACATTTTAGACAGCAATTGACACTCATGTTGTGAGCAAAACCTCCACACCTAAAGCTATTCCTGAGTGGTTTGGTAGAACTCGAATTTGATATCATGAGCGGCTCATAGGGCACATGAGCCGTGCGTGGCCTTCCGCGCAACTGGTGTCGGGCGATGCGGTCGTTTTCCACAAACATTACGCGCGAGCACCGATCAGTTTAGTCAATTTTAATGTTTCGCGTACTAATTCGTTGCCGAACAATTTATTCTGGTTGATTTTTAGCGGAGTTCTGATTTTTTAATGATGTTTACTCGGTTTTCACCCACGCAAAATGAATGTTGATCTCACGAGCATATTTTTGTCTCCCAGAATAGCTCATTCGATGAAGTGTTCATTAATAAATTTTCTGCTGGAATTGCCATTCCGAAATTATATCATCGTTAGTTTTTATCTTCTTCTTATCGATCCAGTCTTGACTGTTCAGTTCGGCGATGCAGAATCCTGCATCGCAGAACTGAACGATGATTTCAGCTTGTTGCTTAATATTCTTCGTGTGAGTGCGGAAAAGTGTTTTCTACGTCTGCGTCGCTGGCTTGGATGTTGTTGGCTACTTAGTACACAATTTTCGCCAAGATTTTATTGGCCTAATTTTCTGCGCCACATATCTCTATGTTTTGTTGCTCGAGTTCGTTGACACGATAGTCACGTCCTTAATGATAAGGTCTTTAGCGTTAGTTGAGGTCTTGAGATTGTCTAGCAATTACTGCATAGTGACAAGACTGAATTGTTGTCGTGCGATTTTACATTAGTTCGCATTTGGGAAGTCAGCGAATTCTGCCATTTGACCCACTTTTGTTTTCAACGCTGGAGTTCCTGTTTAGTAGCACCATTGATTATAGAGGTAATTGATTGTTTCACTTCATACAAGCGTGTCGCAGGTCGCAGTACGTTTTCGACATCGAGATTCAGGCGGCGTTGGTAGCGCTGACGTCGAGCTTAATAGGAGTTTACTTGGCTATCTGTAATAACATTGATATTTTTTTTCTAAAGAACTGATTCGGCAACTCTGCAACATGTTGTATTAACTTTGTTGATAAACAAAAGTTTACCGTGAATACGGGACATAAAGCCCCGTATTCACGGTAAACTTTCACGGTAAACTATTGTTGAGCAACAGTTGATCAACATTGTTGTTGAGCAAAGACAAAGTTGCTGGAAACAATGTTTATATCAATAAGTCCTGTCCACACGGCCGGTCTGCGTCAAAATGTTGCCGGAGGAAGTAGTGATGTTGTGATCCCTGTATCTAAACGTGTGGACTTTCTATTAAAAAAAGAAATAAAGCGGTGGTGGGTACGAAATTATTTCATGAAAAGAGAAAATTTGATGAGTAATCTTCATATGACAGAAGGGTCATTTAGAAACTTTACAAGAAGGTCGAAAAGTGATTTCGAACAAATTCTGGAAATGATTGGTCCGTCAATAGCCAAAAGCGAAACAAATATTCGTCAGTCAGTTTCACCTCAAACGAGACTGGCTATTACGATATCTGGCAACTGAAGATTCATACAGTTCTATTTCATACACATTCAGAGTATCAAAACAAGTGATTTGTCAAATCATACCACATGAATGTCAAGAACTAATTAACTCATTATCAGACTATGCCAAAGTAAGTATAAAAACAATGGGCTCGATTGCGTTTCTCTTGAACTAAAATCGGAAATTAGTTTATGTGAACGAGACAGAGCAGTACGTCAGAGCGGAATGTGAATTGAACGGTTGTTACTTTTGCGAGTTAAAACTACCCACCGAAGTTAAATCTAACACCGCACGAAATGAGTTCAAACTTATTCGGGCAAATATAAGTTCGACAGGTAGTCTTGATGCGGGAAAATCGACGATAGTTTATTTCATATTCCGTTCTAACGTATCGCTCTGTCTCGTTCGGTTGAACTAAGTTACTATTTTAGTTCCCGAAGAAACGGAATCGGGCCCAATATGTATGTAATCAAACAATTTTTATTATAAACTGCGTACGTAGTATGCGTATTTAGTATGATTAAAATCTGCGTGCGTATTTTACTCCCCACGTCTTGTTTGGGTAAATTTAGGGTTTGAGAAATTTCTTGCAAAGCATAGTTTTTTGTTTTTATCCTTATATTATTTTATTGAAGAATCCCATAATGTTGCTTTTGATTTAAATAGTTCGATTAACTGAATTATTTTGTCATTGCTCCAAACTACTGCCATGTCAATAACTTGTTACAAACGCGTCCACACACAGCAACATTTGTTGCAAAACTGATGTTTTCGCTCGCTGAGCGGTAACTTTTCAACACGCAGTGGTAAACTCCGCAACACGCAATGTTGCGAAAAACATGTTTCAGCAACTCAGAAACTTTGTTGATACATTTTTCTATGATATGAAATCAAAACTTTAGGATCAGAGACTGTCATTACTCGGACGAAGCCGACCAGCTACCCTGAGAAAAAAATAAATACGTGACCCTTTAATAACAACCTCCCTAACCGCAATAATAATTATAATCAAACAAAGACACGTTTTCATAAAGATGCTACTCCATGCTTGATAAGGTATGAAGCATAATGGTCGTTGCCGAATTTGCGTTTCTGGCACTGCATGTCTGGACTGAACTGACTGTCCTTACGTACGAAGCTTACGTAGCGTTTTGTAATGCCTCCGTGTCGGAAATAAAATATGTCCTTTTAGAGGTTCTGTTGCACCATGACTATATATGACCGGCATACTGATTTAAGAATGCATTTTCCGGCAAAGCCGCCTCTACTGATATGCATGCTAGCATGTATATCAGTAGAGGCGTATATAGAACCATTAATGTAATACTAAACATCCGTACAAAGGCACTAAATAATTGTGCAAAGACTTATTAAGCTTGCGTAATAACGCGCTCTGGTCAGTAGACATATTTTCATAAAATTACCCTACAAGAACCACTTATATGGAAAGTAAATCGACATTTTTATAGTATGTCGCGAGGGTTTTCGTCGTAGAAAGAAACTCGCGATCGATATTCAAATTGCAGTAGTTTATTCCAAAAGTCGTGTACAAAGTGAATAATAATGCTTAAAAACTATCGCCTATATATACTAGTCGCCGGGCGGCGATCGCCCCGTCTCCCTCTTGTCTTGCGCTGTCTCCTTCACTCCGGCCGACCGACCGATATACACACCTGTGCGGGGCGCCGCACTCCAGTCGTCCGCCGTTGGCCCCCGCGAGCTGACGTCCCGTGGGCGGCGCTTGAGCTGCAATTGTGTCGTGTTTCGCACATTAGATTTCGCACGTTTATCGCTTCTGGACGCCACCGGCGATCCCTCCCCCGACCTACTTTGCATTAAGTAGCCACCGGAAGTAAGGCTCCCGACCGGAAAGTCGCTGGAAGCGATCGTGTGAGCGCGCTAGTTTTTCGTGTTTTGAGTTTATACTGCGTCGCGGCGCCCTCAGTTGAAACCTTCCCCTTCACCACCAGTCTTCGGACTGCCGTGGCACAAGATGAAAAGCTCTCTGCTGAGAAGTCGCTGCGATGTGGTTTTCGTTGTTTGTGGTGACGTTTTGCGTGCGAAACACGGCGGTTAGATTCGCGACGGTTTGTACTTTCTCTCTCATTTATCTCGATGTTTGCTTTTAGCTTCTCGTTGACGGCTTGATTGTGATGATTAAAATAAACGCCTCGTTGGAGGCACTTAAGACGTGTTTTGATTATTGGGCGTTCGGGGTAGGTAATCCTAGTGATGGCATTGCACATCGCCATCTCCTTAATTCCGGTGTCGCCATTGCACCTCGGTGACATCACCTTCCTGCCGCCTTCGGGTGGAGTCTTCTTCCGGTCCTTTCCTTTTATGACATTTTGAGTAGGTGGGTTCTGTGTGTATTGTTGCTCCGCGACATGACTTTCCCCGTTTTGAAGACGAAACGTTAACGTATTTAACTGCCGTGTGTGCCGTATAACTCTGCCGTACCTCGATACAGTTGTGTAATTGTCATTTTGTTGCGTTGTTGGCTGAGAGGTTTCGTCTTCCCTAGACATGTAGCACGGCTTCAGCCTATCCAGAGAGACAGTGACTATTCTCCTGTTTTGTTCTATGTCGAACGTTTTTTCGCGTTTCTTCACCACTCTAAAGGGTCCTTTGTATGGAGCTTGTAGTGGCCGTCGTACAGTGTCGTCTCTTATGAAGACGTGGGTTGCTTCCTTCAAGTCCGGGTGAACGAATATCCTCGCTGTGTTTTCCCGCTCGCTCTTCGGTCTTTGCTGCTCGAATGTTTCCCTTAATTGCTGGAGGACTTCTGGTACTGTCGTTTTTTTCCCATTTTCAAAAAATCCGCCTGGCAATCTTATGTTTGTTCCGTATAACATTTCTGCTGGACTGGCGTTGATATCCTCCTTTAAGGCTGCTCTTAGGCCCATCATGACGGTTGAAATCTCGTTTGCCCATTCTTTGGTATTCATCCTTGCCATTAATGCCGCTTTTAAAGACCGATGCCATCTTTCCACTAGTCCGTTTGCCTGTGGGTGAAATGGTGTGGTGTGAATCTTTTTTGCACCCAGTAGTTGTGCTAGTTTCGTAAAGAGTTCCGATTCGAACTGTCTCCCTTGATCGGTCGTGATTCTTGCAGGAACGCCGAATCTCGCTATCCATCCCTCGAAAAAATTTTTTGCGATTGTCTCGGCTTGTATGTCTCGTATAGGTATCGCTTCCGGCCATTTTGTACCTCTATCCAACATCGTTAATAGGTACCTATATCCGTTGGATATTTCGAGCGGACCCACGATATCGATATGCACATGCTTTAATCTGTCGGCTTCCATGATTTTTCCTATGGGCGTACGCGTATGTATGTGCACCTTCGCTCGTTGGCACGGGATGCATGTTTTAGCGTAATCTGCGCTGTCTTTGTCCATGCGTGGCCAGAAAAATTTGTCAGCTGTCATCTTTCTTGTTGTTCGAATTCCCGGGTGACTAGGGTTGTGGATTATTTTTATCGCTGTTTGCCGTAGTGCCGCTGTTATGTATGGTCTTGGCCTGCTTGCCGTAGTTTCGCACCAGATTTCGGTTTCTTTGTTGTTTTGTTTGAGTAATTCGAATTTAAATTTTTCCTTCTGTTGTAATGCCTTTAATTCCTCGTCCGTTTCTTTCTGTCTCGCCAGTTCGTCGTAGTCGAAAGTTTCAGGTCATCCTACTTCTTCAATCCTGGATAAGGCGTCTGCTACTACGTTCTTCTTTCCCGGGAGATATTCGATTGCCGTTGCGAATTGTGCGATGTATGATGAGTGGCGAATGCGTATCGGCGTTTCTGTTGGCGTATCGTTTAATTTTTTTAAAGCGTGAATGAGCGGTTTGTGGTCTGTATATACTACCAGCTCTCTCCCTTCTACCATCTTCCGGAAGTGTCGTACTGCCAGGTATATCGCCAGCAGTTCTTTGTCGTATGCCGCATATTGTTGTTGCGCGTGTGACAAGGCTTTTGAAAAAAATCCTAATGGCACCCATTTTTCTCCTTGCTTCTGTTGCAGTGCTGCACCTGCGCATGTATTTGACGCATCCGTCATTAGTGCCAACGGTGCATGTGCTATTGGATGCGCCAGTAGAACGGCTTCCTCTATGCTCTGTCTGCATTGGTTAAAGGCTTCGTTGCTCTCCTCTGTCCATTCTATTTTTGTGTGATCGTTCTTTTTTGTCCCTTTCAGGAATACGTTTAGTTTTGCTTGTCGATGTGCTGCTTTTGGGATGCTGTGCCTGTAGAAATTGACCATGCCCAGGAAGCGTCGTAGTTCCTGGACATCCTTTGGTTTCGGAAAGTTTTTTATTGCCTCCACCTTGTCGGCTTTTGATCGTATTCCTGTTGAGTTGACTGTATATCCTAGGAAGTCTAGCTCTGGCTGTGCGATCTGACATTTCTGTAGGTTTATGGTGATGCCTTGTTTGTCCTGTCTCTCCAGTATCTCTGTGATGTGTTCTTTATGGGTCGTTTCGTCCTCTGACGCTATAAGGATATCGTCAATGTAGGCGTATGCGAACGGTAGGCCCCGGAGTACCTGATCCATAAATCGTTGCATGGTTTGTGCTCCGTTGCGGAGTCCGAAGGACATCCTGGTCATTTCGAATAATCCGAACGGGGTGGTAATGGCGGTCTTCTCAATATCTTCGGGCCTTACTGGTATTTGCGTGTATGCCTTCACCAGGTCCAGTGACGTGAACATCGTTTTTCCTTGTAGAGCCTGAGTGAAATCGTGTATTCTGGGAACAGTATACCGATCCGGCACTGTGATGCTGATCAGCCGTCTGTAGTCTCCGCATGGGCGGAATTCACCGTTGCTTTTCTGTACCAGATGCAGTGGACTTGCCCATTGGCTTTTCGAAGGTCTACATACACCTGCCTCTATCATCTCATCGAAAACTTTCTTCGCTGCCGCGTATCTTTCCGGATTTAGTGGTCTCGGGCGCGCGAATACCGGTCTTCCTTCAGTTTCGATGTGGTGTACTATGTCGTGTTTAGGTTGTCTTGGTTGTGACGTGTTCGAGAGTAAGTTGGGGAAGCTCTCGAAGATCTTCTTAAATTCTTGGTTGGTCTCGATTGGGAATACCGCCGGTTGCGGCATGTGGTTTTTCTCGACGTATTTGTTGTCCTTCGTTTTCATTAGGAGCCTCTTTCTTTTGAGGTCCACCAGCAGGTGGTGTTGGTGTAGAAAGTCCGCTCCTAAGATGTGTTGTTTCACATCAGCGATGATGAAGGTTGCTTGTAATTGTTGGTCGAATCCGAGGTCCAGCATGATGGTTCTCTTTCCGTATGTTGCTATATTTGAGCCGTTGGCTGCCAGTAAGAGAAGCTCTTCTTTTTGTTGTGCGTCGCATCTTCGTCTGGGTATGACGCTGACGTTTGCTCCTGTGTCGATCAGGAACCGTTGTTGCGTTCTCCTGTCGTGGACGTATAGGCGGTTATTTGTTTCGGCGCCAAGCTGAGCTATTCTTGGCGCCTCTTGAAGTTTTCCTGGTTCTGCGGTGTCTGTTCGAAGTCGCACGGTTTCTGGCATTTTCGTGCTGTGTTTCCGAAACGCTTATGGAAGTAGCAGATGCTTTGTTCCTCCCGTCTTCTGGTGTTGTGCGTGCTGGAGGTATTTTCATCTGTTCTTCTCGCTTGTAGCCGTTCGATCTGTTCGATTACTACTTCAACACACACGCACACACATTTCCATATATTAGCATACATAATTGCACACACCTACACTCATTAGTACACACATTTACACACATACCTACACGCATATATTCACACACACGGTGCTATGGTGATTACATTCTTTAGCCGACGCATATGACGTAGTGCGAGAAAAAATGCTACTATCATTCCAAAATAATGCTACGCGTTACAATCTCAGGCGGAAGCATGTAGATTTTAGTCCAGGAGATACCGTTTGGGCAAAGAACCTCGTAGGTTGTGATTAGCCGTTCCTTCAATGCCTCGAATTTTTCTTGCTTGGGCGGTTGCAGCACCAGGTCGCTTACTTCCTGTAATGCTGTTCGATCCAGTTGTGCGATTACGTATGAGAATCGGTCTTGATCGCTGCATTTCTGTGGTGCCAGGATCTGCTCGACGAGCGCGAACCAGAGGCGCGGTGCGTGGTGCCAGAATGCAGGTATTCGCGAAGCGATGCTCAGTGGCGCGATGTCAGGGTTTGGCTGTGTTGACTCCGTTGTGTCGTGGAATGGTTCCATTTTGATTTTTTCGTGTCTGACTCGTTGGAGAAGACGTCCAAGTTCGCTGGTTGTTGGTGGTCCGTGCCGTTGTCCGTTTAGCGATTTGTCCGTTTTCTTGCCGTGGTTGTGAGTTCTTCTGTGGGGTCACCAGTGTCGCGAGGGTTTTCGTCGTAGAAAGAAACTCGCGATCGATATTCAAATTGCAGTAGTTTATTCCAAAAGTCGTGTACAAAGTGAATAATAATGCTTAAAAACTATCGCCTATATATACTAGTCGCCGGGCGGCGATCGCCCCGTCTCCCTCTTGTCTTGCGCTGTCTCCTTCACTCCGGCCGACCGGCCGATATACACACCTGTGCGGGGCGCCGCACTCCAGTCGTCCGCCGTTGGCCCCCGCGAGCTGACGTCCCGTGGGCGGCGCTTGAGCTGCAATTGTGTCGTGTTTCGCACATTAGATATCGCACGTTTATCGCTTCTGGACGCCACCGGCGATCCCTCCCCCGACCTACTTTGCATTAAGTAGCCACCGGAAGTAAGGCTCCCGACCGGAAAGTCGCTGGAAGCGATCGTGTGAGCGCGCTAGTTTTTCGTGTTTTGAGTTTATACTGCGTCGCGGTGCCCTCAGTTGAAACCTTCCCCTTCACCACCAGTCTTCGGACTGCCGTGGCACAAGATGAAAAGCTCTCTGCTGAGAAGTCGCTGCGATGTGGTTTTCGTTGTTTGTGGTGACGTTTTGCGTGCGAAACACGGCGGTTAGATTCGCGACGGTTTGTACTTTCTCTCTCATTTATCTCGATGTTTGCTTTTAGCTTCTCGTTGACGGCTTGATTGTGATGATTAAAATAAACGCCTCGTTGGAGGCACTTAAGACGTGTTTTGATTATTGGGCGTTCGGGGTAGGTAATCCTAGTGATGGCATTGCACATCGCCATCTCCTTAATTCCGGTGTCGCCATTGCACCTCGGCGACACCACCTTCCTGCCGCCTTCGGGTGGAGTCTTCTTCCGGTCCTTTCCTTTTATGACATTTTGAGTAGGTGGGTTCTGTGTGTATTGTTGCTCCGCGACAAGTACTTACGGCTTATGATTTGGCACGGTGATATAATATTACAGTAATGGTATTTAATATTCACATGTATATCAGGTTATCGTGGGATTTGGTAGAGATGGGCCATATCAGTCTCTATTTCAATTTATTTTCTAAAAGCTTTACAGATTGTTGAAACTTACTCTATACGAGTATATGAAAATATTTCAAGGTTAACAAAGTACAGTAATACATAGGAAACAATAAAGGGATAAACAACAACAATAATAATATTATAGCATAATTATAGCATTCGGTTTTACAGATTTCCAGTTTCCTACTACCCGCCAGGGCTGGATCGCACGAAAATAAATTTCCTACACTAACAATGATCTAAAAATTGGTAGTAAGAAGTATTCAATAAATAATCAATTTGTAATATAATAGGCGAAAGCAGTTTTCTACAACATTGGTCCTCGATAATAAAAAAAGCTTATCCCTACAAATAGTTAAATTCCTATCCTCAAAGTATATGGACATATATTTTTGCTTCTCGGGACCCAATGTAACAACGAAAAATTAAAAAAAAATAGTGTCGCGACGAAAGTGTCTATCATCTTTCAAGTGGCTTTTGGGACTAATGAATCTATCGCTTGTTTCCTGCTTATTAACTGGAGCAGTCTGTCTGCCTAAACGTCTAAAGCCGTAAGTTGACTTGCTAGAGTGTAGCAGTGTTCTTATCAATTTTATGAGGCGTCATTATCGATATTTATGTTGGTATCTACCCTCTAGACTATCCGTTGCATTTCGATATAGAAAGCCTATACGATACAACATTCTTTTCTGAACTATTGATGACGACTCAGACATATCGCCCTGCGGTGGCATCGTTAATACTAACATTTCCACATTACAATGCGTTGGAACCTAGTACAATATTGTTACTATTAAAATTAAGTATAATGGCGTTGCGTCTATAAACAATTTGACGATACGTGGCATGCACATGTAAATGTGTCATAATATACAGATTTAGGTACGAGTACAATACACTTAGCCTAGTCATTTCTGTTTCAGCATTGCGACTGATAAAGTTATTTTTCTTCTTGTAGTTCAACAATAAATGATGTACGTACTCTTCTTCCTTCAAAGTGTGCTAAGAAAATCAACACGTAATCCATGGAATGTGCATGTAGCAAAGAGAAGGGGACCTGTGGTAATTATAGTAAAGATTGAGAAACACTGAGCAGAGCTAGTAGTGATGGTAGTGAGGTGGAATGGAACCACCCGCACTGGACTATTCTCCGCCGCAAGAGTACCTGTCCAATGTCCCGCTGCCGCCCGCCGAACGGCCTCTCAAACCAGCGCGGCGGCCTGTTTAGGCCAAACGCACAACTAACAGAGCAAGCTACAATTTATTACAGGAATTCCAAGGCTCTCTATCCATCGCCCTAACTAACACAGGTAGATATATGTAAGGAAAATGCCACGAATCAATGTCCATAGCCGAGTCGAAGACAACGCTCCGCGTGTGGGTGACGACTGACCAGACCGTCCGCGAATTACCGCATGGTGGTATAAAAACGAGCCGCCTGGAAAGATTTAACTACTGGAGCTCATCAAAAACCACAGGGAGGGAGTGTGGATCAGCTGGCGTGCTTCATTATGTTATTCTTCGCAAACAAATTAAAAAATAATATTACATGATGTTAAATAAATCATTTAAATTTAAGTATATTGTAATTTAAAATAATGCGCCGGATTATAAATAACTCCATTGAAATATTTGGTAAACTAGATATATGTAGATAGAAACTAGACAGGTAAACTATAATATATGTAGATATCTCCGAATTTCCGTTTATTTACTTTGGCCTGAATAAATACAGCTATTTAAATACTTTGCTTCTGCAGGTACTAGGGGCGATAAAAAAACCCGTTTGCTGATGGTATTGTCACTTTTAGAAAGAAGAAAATGAGTAGATTATTTTTCAGAGAATGGTTTCAGATTGCTTGGTTCCAGGTTGTTTGGAGTTATTTGAAGGGAGTGGTCATGTTAACAAGCCACATATTCAATAAAAGTTCCCTTTGATTTGTATTGTTGCCAAGACCTGTCATTGGTTGATAATTATCTTTAAAATTTAGTGACTTAAAATTTATAAATCCAAGTAAAACTTTAACATCAATTTTATATGTTTTCCTTAATAAACAAACTCTTAGTCTTATAAAATACCTTGCTTTTGTGTCTGCTGTTTACTTTTTGTATTATATTACCAACCTACACATATTTTGTCAACCGATTCAATGATTCTTTAGAGTTTAAAAGTCAATACGCCTTTTATCTTCGTAAACAATTATGAAAACAGTTTTAAATGGCAGCTAAATCGAATTAACTTTATTTCACATACATAAAAATAAAGCAGACAATTGGTAAATCAAACCATTTTATGCCTCAATTGGTAGATATTGTGAACAATTGTTCGATAATAAATATTTGACTAGTGCATTCTTCTTAATACGTTTCCGTCAGTCTAACTAAACGCACCGAGGTTTCAATGAAATTACTCCGTGCCATTCTCTATTTTACATATTATAAAATAAGTAGACGTTTCTTGGACATTTTCGGGTAGAAAAACTAAGCTACAAAACTGCACTATTTCGAAAATATCTCCGTCAATATTTCTATCGATCGAACTAACAAATAGTAAATAAAGACCCTTAATACGCTATGGTTTTCAGCGTGAAATATAATAATATTAAGAAACCATATGGCCAACTAGCTAATCTCTCCCCCAAAATAAATATGCTAGTCTAAATCGGAGGACATTCTGGATAGTAAGCGAATTTCAGATTGTACGGATGTCTAACAAATTTCAATTGGACTTTCTCTATCTCTAATATCCATAAGTATTCCCTTACTTAGTATCTATCCCACACTTAATTACTCGACATTATTTGTTCCTCCACTGCTTATATATAAATATCTCCTAATACACACTCTTTCCGGTTCCCTGCCTTTCTTATAGACGTCTTATGCCACGTTTTCCGGTGCGCTGTCTCCATTCTAAGACCTGATTTTCGCAACGATTTACCGTTCTTCGTCACGATATGTGGTCTGCATACTGCCACTTCAATTTGCCAAAGCTATGTATTGAATCCTATCATATAGGGAGATTTGAAGCATAGCTCTTTAGTAGTGGAGCAGCTTTAATTCGTGAAGCATTCCCATTGTTAAGATGCATGTTGCCACACTGAAAAAATATAAAAAACACAAATAATAAATCAATGCTATTAAAATATATACATGCATACTTGTAATGCCTTCAATTGAGACGAATTAAGCGAAAAAACAAAATTAAAACACATTTATCACTTCGGCAAATGCCGTTTCAAAAATGAAAAGATGACATAAGGCATTTTGTGTTGCATAAGGATAAGCCCTATTTTTGAGGTATATGGATGAATAGTGATTGTTAGTCGATTGAAAAAGGGACCCTTAAACTTACATTGCACAGTCGATAGTCGTGCACATCCGGTTAGTATATCTCATTCAAACATAAACATTTCCCAATCCAAGCTGACATTTCCTTCGCTGCTTTTTATGTAGCTTTTACTAATTTTATTTTACATCGAATTATCATCCTAAACGATCAATGTCAACTGTTTCAAATTTCTGGTAATTCCATTTTTAAAATAAACTAAGTTAAAAACATTATATTTTAGCAAGGGTTTGAGTGAGAAAACTTTATTTTGTCTTTAAACCAAAAATATTTGAGTTTAATAAAAAATGCATTTTACCTCAAATCCACCTCAAAAAAAAAGAAAACTAAAATATAAGAGTAATATAATAAATAATAAGAAAATGTGATTTTCAAAAAAAAAATACATTTCACTTATATAATACTCCCGGGATAAAAACCGCGGAAAAGTCATTGCCCTTGATCAGTATTTCCTATCATAGTTCCTTCTCAGCGTTAACCGGAGGGTCATCGAGGTAACCAACCCCTAGACCAGACGGAAAAGAACGATCACGGTCCACCATCGTCGCGTCGACCTTGATCGTTCTTTCCCCTGCACACGCTTTCATCTCTCTTTATTTAAGGGCGGACTAAGATCATCCTTCTGAAAATTGTCGGTTAGGAACTCAGATTCGACGTTAAACCTCAGATTCGACGCTCCCAAATGCAGTCTAATATTTGGTATGATTCCGAATGGTGTGCTACCGGCACGGAAGCGGTCGCTGCTCGTGTCGCTGCAATCACTTCGGCCAGTTTATCGAAATGAGATGTGGTCAACCGGTACTGCGGGGTGAGAGCAGAGGGGACTGCCCCCCCTCCCACCCGCCATGGACCTCGTTGCATCAACCGGTGTTATTTTTGATTGCGTGTGATAACATAAGACATTCCCCGGTATATTTCTTTCACATCGCGATAACGGACCTACAATTTCTATCTATATATTCAGAATTGACTGTTCTTCTCTGCAACAATAGTACATGTTATCAAACTGATATGATAGCCTTAAGACTATTTAATATGAACACCATGCATTTCAATACAAAATTTCAGTGTAGGAACATTCTTAACTTTTTATTGTTTTTTGGAAATTATAAATGATTTTCTTGGGAGAGAAAAATATTTAGTAAAACACTGACCTTATTTACGATCTACGAGTATATAGGACATAATTGAATATTAAGTTAGTCAAAATGAAGCTTTTATAGGTACATGTTTTCGAGAACTGTCTCGAAAATATTCTTCGATGCCACATCTCTGTAATCATTAACCATAATTATCAGAATTATTTTATTAAATGCAGAATAAAATTTTACAGAATAGTAATTAAAATAATTATTAGACGCTATACAGGTTTGTTGAATTCGTCAACTTTTCAATTTTAAAAAAAGGACTTTTTTACATTTATGAAACACAGTGAAGTAGGTTTGCCTGCTTAGGACCTTAAGGAAAAAAATAGAAAAAAAAACAAACATATAAACAAGCAGTATACAATATTAAAATACCAAATAATAATAAAAAATAGGAAAATAATAAAGAGTAATCAAGAGAAACACAAATTTAAAAGAAAAAAAGAATAATCGTTTAATAATCATTAAATGGAATATATAATAAATTAAAAAAAAAGAGGTTTTTAGAATGTAAATTCAAACTTAAGTTCCTAAATGAGAAATCATTTAAAATAATGTTTTTTTAAGATTGAAATAAAAACAATATTTTTTTAATTTTATTATGTAATTTTTAAAATTTACGAGTATTATCACAATGGAACATATTGGGTCCTTACCTATGAAGTTGCTGTTCTATAAAGGCAATTGAAATATAAACTTTGTGTGAAATTTGGAACATAAACTTTGTATGAAAAAAATATATTTAATTAATAGAAATATTGACCACTATTATTAATGCAGATTTGACATTTTAATAGGAGTTGCCTAATTCCTCTGCTGTAAAACTTTCGTGGACAGGAACCAATGAATGTTCAAAGTTATTTTCCCCTTCCGAAAAAAAAATCTGAAAAAAAATAACTCTGTTGGAGCAAGGTGCAAGTACGGTAGGTGACCAAGAGTCTCCAGCCGCAACTCCCGCAATTTTGCGACTGTTTGCAGTGAAATCTGTGTTTATACGTTGTCTTTTAATATGGCTTTTTTTAAATTCCAACTCAAACCCAAGTTATCAAAGTTCAATGTGGCCAGTGTGAAAAAACAGAAATTACATAGGAAGGAATTTCCAAGGAGTGCCTAAACGATAAACGGATTTGCCTATGCTCCGAGCCTGAGGGTTTATCTGAGATCCTCCAGCCTTCGACCAGGTTGGCCACTTCCTTTGTGCAGATCGTGATGTCCAATACCTCCTGTTTTCTTTAGTCCATGAAGGTATTTTCTGTTCCTCTGTTGAGGATGGTAAGTTCATTGCCTAAGATAAAGTCGTGCTGGTTTACCCCCCTTGGGTTTATGTTGGAACTACCCCAGCACACCTGGTGGGAGTTTGCATCGCAACCCAGGAGTAGTTGCAGCCCGCTTTGCTTGGCATTGGTAACTAGGTTTTTTATTTCTTCTTGCGGTGGCAGTTACGTGGAGTCATAAGGCATGCAGGCTGACCGAATGAGTAGATACACCGTCCTGTCTCCTGCCAAGTTGATTTTTGTTAATACGACCGTTAGGTCATCGCCACTGAGTTAGGGCAGAAAAGTGGCTGTGACGCCCTTTGTGCCCACGCAGGACCTAAGTTTCCGAGTTGGGCCTTATGAATGGTGCTATACCTGTCTACGCGCAGCCATGCTCCTGGTTAATACCGCCGAGGCACTTTTGCTGTGGTGCAAGTTGATCTGGATTATGGGGACGTTTTGGTGGTTCATTTTGGTGCCCCTTTCTCCGTTACCTCCGCTGCGTCCGACTACTTCCTGGACTTGTTATGGGGCAACCTTACGGCTGCCCGTGCTAGCCCACAGTAGGGTCGGAAGTTGCAGACCTTAAGAGCGGCCAATGTCACCGGCTTTAAGTTTTTTGTCAGGTAGCTCCTTATTATGAGGGCCAGCCTGAGGAGTCCTATGGTGACCTGGCCGTAAGGACCTTGGTCGGAGACTTTTAGTCTTTTCCCTGGCACCTGCCAGGAGGGGCTTGGAGTGTTTTGCTCCTGTCTGAGGCGTTTGGGCGCCCCAGGGGCCTCTGCGATCCCGCCCTTCGGCTTAGAGCTAGCACTGGAAGCTTGGGTGTTGGCAGTTAGCGCCTCCCTCATCATGTCTCTTAATGGGTAGCACCAACTTAAATATCAATTATCAGAACGTCAGAGGCCTTCGTTCTTAGACATCCATTTTTTATCGTAACATTTGCTTGTGCTCGTATGATATTATCGTACTAACTGAGACGTGGCTCATGAGCAGTCTCAATAACTATGTGGTGTGGCGTCGTGATAGGGACTATGACCTGACAGGCCAATCCAGAGGAGGGGGAACGCTAATAGCAGTGCGAAAAGATATTCTTGCTGTTCCTCAGACTACCTTTCAATCTTCTGCCGAAGATCTATGGGTATCGGTTTCAATTAAAGACATAAATAAATCCTTTATCAACGTCCATATTTGTTGCTTATATCTTTGTAAACAAAACATAGGTCTGTCTATGTTGGATCAGTTAGAAAATTATTTAAACAAACTAAATGACATTATTATCACTAATCCATTAGATAAATTCATCTTGTTGGGTGATTTCAACCTAAGTGTTATTGACCGGATACCCAGTTCTGATTTACATCTCTTGCCGTCTAGTTATTCGTCTATTGCTGAATCACTACTCATTGATGAACTGAATACTCATGATCTTCGCCAATTTAACGGTGTGAGGAATGTATATGGAAAAATCTTAGATCTCGTCTTGTCAAATGATGACGTAACGGTAACTGAATGTCTCGACCCCCTGGTTCCCCTTGACCCTCATCACAAAGCTCTGCTAGCCAGTGTTAATTATATACATATTCCACACTTAAAATCCAAGTCACATATTAAGTTTCTGTATAATAATTGTAACTATGACTCTATTAACTCTAAATTAGCTGAAGTCAATTGGAGCACAGAATTCTCATCTAGGTCTCTTGAGGAAGCCGTTAAATATTTTTACTGTGTTCTTGACCAATTAATAACTCAATTCGTTCCTACCAAAATTATGTCTAATAGCTCATATCCTAAGTGGTATTCTCCAGCAGTAATAAATCTCATTAAAGAAAAATATAAATTCTATAAAAAAATCAAAACTTCTAAATTATTATTATTAAGAAACTTCTAAATTATTACGGGATAGGGTTCATTTGTTAGAGAGTCAGTGTTTCAAATCATACATCACATTTATAGAAGATGGTATCAAAAAACATCCAAAAAACTTCAGGTCCTTTATAAATAATCGCTCTAAATCCAATAGCATTCCGACACCTCTCAATTACATTGACTTGATTGCGACCACTGGAGATTCCGTGTGTGATGCCTTTTCCCAGTACTTCTCTTCCACATTTTTGGTACCGGATATGCAACCTACTGATTTGGCGCCACCCGACTTCAACGACGTTATTCCTTCCCAGGCAAATGATATCTGTAGCATAGAGGTCAATGATCACGACGTGGAAAAATTGTTACTTCATTTAGACACTTCCAAGTCGGCTGGACCTGATAATATCAGTCCAATATTTGTAATTGGCTGCGCTAAAACTATTTGTGTTCCAATATCCCTGTTTCGCAAATCCTTAGCTAATTGCGAATTCCCTAGTATCTGGAAGTCGGCTTTTGTTTCACCCATACATAAGAAGGGCTCGAGGACAGAAATTACTAATTATAGACCCATTTCGAAATTATGCATTATTGCCAAAATATTCGAATGAGTCGTCTATAACCAAGTATATGCCGCTCTCCAAAACTCTATCAATCCGTCGCAACATGGTTTTATCAAGGGTCGCTCGACGGTGTCCAATCTTATCCTTTTTAATGACTTCTTGACGGAAGCTATGGATCACGGCTATCAAGTAGACGTAGTCTACACTGATTACAGTAAAGCCTTTGACAGGATTGACCACAGACTACTCTTGAACAAGCTTAAGTTTATGGGCATACAATGGGACCTCCTCCGATGGTTCTCCTCCTATATCAATAATCGCTCCCAAGCTATCGTCATCAAAAACTATATTTCTAGTTGGGTTGCCATCCCTAGCGGTGTACCGCAGGGCTCACTACTTGGTCCATTGCTGTTCTTGATTTTCATCAATGATATAGCTAGCTGTTTTCTAAATAGTCACTTACTATGTTTTGCTGATGACATGAAGATTTTCAAAATAATTAAATCGCTCGGTGATGTCTCCGACCTTCAGGCGCACCTTTCAAGATTGGACAGTTACTGTCTCTCTAACAAAATTGACCTCAATCCATCTAAGTGCACCGTTGTCACCTACACCCGTAAATAACTATTAACTCTAGTCTCATACTCATTAAAGCTTCATACCTTGCAGAGATGCAGCGTGGTTAAAGATCTTGGTGTCATTCATGATTCTCATCTACTGTTTGATAATCGTGTTCAATCTATTGTTTCTAAAGCTTCCAAAGCTTTAGGTTTTGTTATGAGGAGTGCAGATTGCTTTCACCTTGCTAAAACTTTCAAGATCCTTTACTGCACTTTTGTCAGAAGCATCTTGGAATATGCATCTCAGGTATGGAACCCTTGTTATGACAAATATATAAATGGAATCGAGCGCATTCAAATGAAGTTCGTGAAATATCTCTGCTTCCGTCTGAAAATCCCATACAGCTCATCTAACTATTTCAATTTATGCAAGAAATTTCATATCCTCCCCTTGATTAAGCGGTGTGAAACCGCGGACTTAACCTTTTTGCTAAAAATTACCTCCAATAACATTAACTGTCCTGACTTACTAAATAAAATTAATCTCCGTGTTCCTTCCAAACCCAATCGATTTAACCCTGCTCTTCATGTTCCTCATGCTGGTACCAAGTATAGGCAAAATGCATTTCTGTGGCGAACAAGTGATAATTTCAATGACATGATTAAACGCTTTGACTTTGATCTATTCTGTACGAGTGTTAACTCAGCTAGGCAGCGGCTGAACAGTGAATTCTTTAGCATTAATTGTTGAATAATTTTTTATCCATTTTTAATTGATAGATTTAATTGAAAGATCACATATATTTCTACAACGTTATTTAAACGTGAAAACCTTTAATTGGCTCTCTGTTATGTTACTCCGGCTTTTTGTTCAATTATAATTAGCTGTTGGTTTTCCTAAAAATAAATAAATAAACAAATAAATAAATAAATGTTTTTTTGCACCGACTCCTTATGGCACCGTCATATTTGATGCGGGTTTAGGTTGGCTTTCTGATGAGCCTGTCCCCTCATTGGATGCCTCCGGTTCTTTGCTTTGTGACAAAGCCCCCCCATGGAACGATAATATTAAGGTTTTATTTAATGGTGTATTCATATTGTTCCTACGAGTACCGCGGTAGTGCGGTACTAGTGGAGAGAGCCGCTTCTTACTGGGGCTTGACTTATACTACCCGGAGGACGCACAGTCTCCGGGTGGCACTATAATCGACGCACCACCCCCTACGCCATGCAGCCATCGGCACGGTAGCTAACACCTTGGCTTGGGGAGTTGGTCCGCGGTGGGGCCTTCCACTCAGTGTATTAGCCAACTCTACCAGAGGAGTTACGTCCCGGTACTCGAATGTTTCACGCCCTCATCTCGGGGGCCCCTCCTCGGGCGTTCTGCTATCCGCCACCTGGACGCGCCCGGTTGGTGCTCAGCCGGGCGATAATAATAAGGTAAGATAATAATAAAATATAAAAAGTATAGGTAATATAAATAGATGTAACATACTTTATAATATATTCATAATATACTAATAATAGTCATTACAATATTTTACAATATTTAACATATGGAGAAATACAAATCAAGCCCGAAGGCTGGTAATCGTATATTTAATCTCTTCGAAGCATTTGATGTTGAATACATGTCTATTCAAACCTAGTAAATTTAGGTTGTACGATCTAAGCGCTCTATAAAAGTAAATATTTTGGCCATTATTGGCATTATTGGCCTAATAAGGCGGGTTAGTCTATTCCTCAACGGCTTCCGCCGCAAGGCCTAAGTGATGTCGGTGTGAGCATATTAAAAAAGTCGATGCTGAAAGGTACCTTGGACTAACGATTGATAAAAAATTCAACTGGGAAGTGCACATTAATAACATTTGCAAAAAATTTTGACAAATAATTATAAAAATCTACCACTTTAAATACATTCTCAAATACAATCAGCTGAGAAGTCTGTATTTTGCCCTGGTCGAATCTATTATTGCTTATGGAATTACAACCTACGGCAACACATTTAAAACTTATATATCGCGCATCACATCTCTACAACACCGTATTTTAAAAATAATAGGTCCAAACAAGATTCGAAATAAATTCAGAAACGACCAGATAGGACTTTTCAAGTATTGTGACATATTACCAGCTTATGTTTTATTTATTTATAGATTGACAGTTCGATATTTCGAGACTGACGAGTTCCGAATTTATGTCCAACATAAACACAGCACTAGACAGATACAAAATGAACGGCTACTCGTCCCTCCTTTTCGCAACCTTTATGGCAAAAGAAGATTGAATTGGTTAATCCCTCATTTATTCAACAAAATTCCTCTAAATTTAAAAACTTATAAAAAATGTACAAAAACACAAAAAAAAGAATTAAAAATAGTTAGCTATAAATAATTGAAAGTGAAACAAAAGTGTAAATTTTAATGATACGAATAAGATTCATATTTTTTTTCCTTTTTTTAGCATTAAGTACGCTCATCTTTTTATGTAAATATTATTAAGGGGGTGGCTTTCTGTGCCGACTTATCCTTAGTAATGTAGCAGATAATGGAGCAGATATATCATAATATGCTCAAAAAGGCCATTAAAGTTGCACTGAAAGTCACCCTATCATAATCTCCAGCAGGTAAGCCTTAGGCTTGGCTGGATTTTACACAAAGCTGTATTTTTAAAAAAATGGTTATAAAATAAAAAAATAAATAAAAAAAATGTATGTCGTCGGAGAGTCCAAACTCCGCTGATTTTTCTTTGAGTTTCTATGGCCCCAAACGAAGTATGTGGTTAAGCGATCAAACAGCAGAACCAACCGGTTGCTCTTTCTAATTTCCCGAAATTCTAATATGTGTAAAACGACACAGTACGTACCATCGACGATAGTTTTTGATTCTTCAGTGCTTGCGACATTGATCGGATATACATCATTCTTTATCGTATCAGGTATTTATTATTAATCACAAAGTCATTTGACATGGAATATATAAAGAAAAATATAAGTATAGGTGTCCCTTTTTATATACAAAACTAGGAAATAAGCCCGTAAGCTATGAATGAAACAAGATTTTAATTTCAGTTTATTGGTCGATTCAAAATAGGATGAATAACTTTTTCTGAAGTGAATTGAGCGAAAACTGGATCGGTAAAATTGCCGGCGACAGTCTAAGAGATAACCAAAGTCTGTTTCTTTAATCGCATCCGCACCCAGCTATATGCATTTTAGGGGCCTGTTGGACCGACTCAAGTGAAACCAAGTGACGACTGTTCGAAGAGGTTGTCGGATGCTTGTCGACTCCGCTAATCAGGTAAACGAGTTTGTGCGGCCCGACCGACTGACTCTGGCTGCTAGATGGATTTACTGTCTCGCGGCGCTGGATTTGGACAGGTAGTTCCGCTCTTTCCGTGACCTAGCGTTGCCAGTCAGGATTTTCGATGTCGCTATCAAATGCTTCATACTTTTTAATCGCTTAAGTTATAAAGCGTCAACTTTAGAAAAAGCCTGTAATGGAAAGGCACAGCGGAATATTCGTATATACATATATTTGTCTATTTTATGCTAGAAAGAGAACATAAGTTTACATTTTATTTTCAGAACTCTGTCAGCTTTACTAAATGTATGGTTTCTAATGGTTCCGTGCACCTTGGGCCTGATGACTTCTATATGTTTTCTTAGATCGGCTCGAGTCACACTCACACGGCTTTCTCGTACACAATGAAATTATTCTATCGAACTTTATTCGAATATTTGGAAATGTTGATCCTTTCTATCCTACCACATAATTTGCGTCATATTTCATTGGAGCACATATTTTCGTTCACGAAAACATCACTTTTAGGTCCTTTGCGTCTAAGTAATTGACCGTTTTTTTCTTACTGGCCACTTTGAACTTGGATAATTTCGGTTTGAGTCGGAATTAAAAAGTTAAATATTTATATTTTAATTCCAAGCCACGTTATTCCTTTCTAAGAATCAGTTACTCATTTGTCTTTCTAACGTTTGTTATTGTTTGGATATTTTCTTGTTTGCAACCGTGGAAAAGTTGAAAATTCCTATATTTTTCGATCCTCTGGTGCCCGTGTTAAATATTGCAGCTTCTTGCGGCTTTTCACATAATTTAACACAACTGTGTACTGTCAAGAAGTGCAAACAATTATAGAGAAGCTCCTGGCAGAAAATCGAGCCCGGTCAATCAACACTGCACCTGCACGACAACGCACGCCATTTATTTTATAGTAAACAGTCGCAGAGATACAGCAGTCTGAGACTTGAGACTGTTCGTCTCCTATGTACTCGTCAGACCTTGCTCCAATATACTTAAAATTTTCGTAATTTGTATTTTTTACAGGGAAAAACTCAGCTCCAGAAAAGTGGCTCGATAATTTGATTTAAATTTGATATTTGAATAATTTGATATTTGAATGAAAATGTCGTACAATAGATGTCGTCATAACTGCGAATTTGCATTCCACGTTAGAATCTCAAATTAAATCCTGAGAATGGCGTTATCTCGTATATGACATTTTCTCTATCGATTCAAACGTTGTCCCCCTTGAGATAATGAGTGTGCAAGCAAACGCTAATCCATTTCCACTAATGGTAGTGGATTTAGAGTAGTGGAGAGACCAGACTATGTTCTAGCGGCATTGAGAGTTTTCTCCTCTGACAGATCTTTGCAAGATTCCCCATGGCATCGTCCTTTTGAAATAATCGACGATATCATCACCATGCGTTGCTCTATCGGTAGGTATGTAATTATGCAGCGGTGAGATCGTCAATATGCGCACAAAAAGTCTTAATCGACAGTAGTTGTCTGCGTCGGCGGCGTCCGCGGCGTCGGCGTCTCGCGTCGGTGTCCCGACGCGGCGACGCCTATACTTAGAATACTTTGATTTTAAATATACCTTCAGGAATTAAATGGTCCGCTCGCGACCATCACATCGCGACCGTAACAGACCCCAATCTGATGAAAGGGGCGCCGCGGTGCCGCTGGATCTTCTTATGCAATCGACACGTTCCTGTCGCCAAATATCTGTCCCTTAGGGTACCATATCGTAAGTCACATTTCGTCAAGTTTACAGGAGAGTTATTAAAAATATGCATAGGACATCAATTGCTGCATTATACTAAGCATGTATAGCTTGCTTTTTTGTGGTAACATCATTCCAATTAAGTTATTGCTTTACATCTTTGGATATTTTTCCTGAAAACAGTAAAATGTTTGTTGAGTAGGACGATAGTCTACCGTTAGAAAATTTCCTAATTGTGCTTAAGGTGCTCTCTAGACGATCAAGCATGCTTGTCAAGCTTGGCGTCCCGGGCTGGAAGGGGATCGTAAACCGCAGGAAATATGCAAATATATATTTTTTAATATTTACCAAAAATGCCAAATTTTGTAGTTTATACCAGGGAGTCACTTTAATTAGACGTAATTAATTGATAAATTACATGACCCTGCTATAAAACTTCAAAATTAGGCATTTTTGGTAAATATTAAAAAAAATATTTGCATATTTCCGACGGTTTACGATCCCCTTCCAGTCCGCGACGCGATGCTTGATAAGCATGCTTGATCGTCTAGGGAGCCTTTAAGAAAAATTGACTTATTATATCAATACAAACAATTAAGTGTATTTTTTATAATGAATATGAAATTGAAGGATACCCACATCTCAATATGAATGAATAAAACACCATAGGTAATAGTTACATGCAAACACTGAAAAGTTATCAATATCAATAAAAAAAATAAGAGTGTTGATATGGAAAAAACAGAAAATGAATTAAATAATAACAAAACTATGGGATTACGGAAAAAATGAGCCGGTATTAGTATTATTCTGTATTAGGAATTATTATTAGTATTATTCTGTATTAGGATTTTTTATTAGTATTATCCTGTACTAGGAAGTATTAGGAATATTCTGGTAACATTGGTGGAAACCTTCAGCCATCTATTCAGTATTATTTGCGGGTCCTTAAATTTAGCTGAATATTCAATTAGCATTAAAATTCAATGTTCAGACCGAACTGATTAATTAACTTTTTCCAATAGTGTTCGAGGATGCTCTCAGTCACTCTCAAAGACGATAAAAATCTTTTATCTCCTACCAGGTCGTACGCAGGTTCTAGCTTTAGAGGTCCTCTCTAGATTTCGCTTTCGATGGAACGGCGTATTCTTAACGCTTGTAGGTAGCTACCTATGTATATTTAATGTAGAAAGTTTGGATAGAATGACGGGAGTGCTTAAAGATTGTGTAGGAGTTTCATACTTTAGTTAACCGATCTTCGAATCCTAATAAACTTCCGCCTCCGTGAGGCTAAGAGCCAACTTCTACTGAAACCTAACTAAATGAAAATACACTGTCGTTAAAATAGACTTCGAAACAGATTTTTATGTCACACCAAAAATAATTAGAAGGATCAAAATACTCAGCACACTTGTTCAGTACGTTATATGATTAATTTATCAATAGTTTATAAAGCCACGCCGTGCTGTGCGGTGCTACGTTCCCACGTGATTACTGGACAACTATGCCGAGTTCTAATTTCTTCGAATTTATTAACACAATTGACCTCTCTTACCTTTGTCTGACTTTGACGTTATTCGTCTAATAAATGTATTTCGGCGACAGGACGAACTTTGCTGATTTTATTAATAGGTACACACTTTCTAAACTAAAATATTGATAATTCACACACAATGTATTTAATTTCGACAGAAGTAGGTGTGTACCCAAACTTATTAGGTGTATTAAAAAGCAATCCATTATTTTTGCATGAAATTAAAGGCTTTATTTAGCATAGATAAAATGATCCGATTTAGGTTAAATAAGCGCCGTTTTGTTCAGTAACTTATTGTCATTTTAAAAGTAACTCCACTATGTCTCTCTTATAGAAGCCTTCGTTCCTATTGGCAAACAAATGGGTCAGTCGGTTTTCATAAACCTCTCTTTAGGCGAATTTTTCACCAGCAAAATTATTCATAATGGACAACTAGAGTTGTCAACCACAACGTGCGAACCCGTCACCTCAGGAAGTTTTAACGATTAGTCGTTCTATCTCCCTGAAGTGAGCGCACTTGGACAAAACAGTCCACCATCAAGCTACGCCACATGCCCGTAAGAGGCCAACGCCTTAACCGCGAGATAGCCAGGAGTGTTACCCAGCGGGCTTACACTCACGCCCTTACTTCCAATTGCGACCAGATTTCTCCAGTCTCTCGATTGGTAAAACGGTGTATACCGAATCTATCGCGGACCACGGCATCCTTTGCCCGGCTGTTTCAAGAGCAGTCGCCGTAATGTCCGCAACCACCCCCGCTCTATAGGAAACAGTACTGCTTCCAGAGTCAGTACCAGTTAGTCAGAGTGTACAATCGATTGGATTACGCCGCACTGTGCGCAGACCGCCCAGGAGCGCCAGAAGGTTGATTACTGGGGGAAACTATCCCTAAGGCCAGAGTCCTGCCCGTGCTCGCACTTCATGCGTGGAGGCCGCCGGATGGGTGTTGACCCGTGAGTGTGACCAACCCTGAACAGAATGGGTCTTTGTGGCTAACTCAGCAAGGGCCCATTAGCTCCCATTCCTTATGGACAGGAACGGATGGTACTCCCTTGGTGCCAAGTGTGTACAAAAATAGCAGAAATTATATTTCGCCCCAGAAATCACCCCCTTAAGTTACGGAAATTTTAAAGGTAATAATAGAATAATATACGCCTACTTACGTAAAGCGTTGCGTGGCCTTCAATAAAATATATGTTTACATTTATATGGCCTCAGAAAGGGTTCGTTTGGTTATTCATAAATAAATACAAATTATTTAGTAATCGGGAAGTGGAACTATAATATCTAATAATAAAATAGTTACGCAGGTACACCTTTATACCTGACAATATGTAAACTTTAAACATTACAATACCTATTGTATTTCGAGGAAAATAAAACCATTGTGCATGTAAAGTTTACCAAAACAGCTTTGAAACGGTTAAATTATCATCTAATATATGTCAACTTACGACGAAATGGTTTTTTTTCAAAATTTTGCACATAATTTGTAAAGAAGACTTGTTAAATGAATTGTGACATAGATTGGTTAAGAAGTTAAGCGAGCCATGCACACATCTGCAAACCGCAGTCACTTATAATATCGACGGGGTTAATAAAATAATATGTACACGAACTTGAAACACCGAGCTGGAGGCACAGTATTATTTATTCGAAATAGCATACATTGCGAAACTTCATGGTGGGTTTAATATGTAAAATCAATTGGAGTATTGAGGAGTAAGTTTCTCAGCGGTAAGTCAAGCTAGAATAGCGATTATTATGTGAAAGGAGTGGCCAAATGCACTGATGACACCTAAGTCTCTTCAGCGGACATTCCGCGTACCGATTTCTCGATAATATTGCGGCAACAAACGGTCTCTGAAACATATAGTGGGAAAGTATCACGTCGGGTGGCAATGACGCTGATTTACTGTTGTATAAAGTTATAGATAGATTTGAAGAAATATACAAGTAGTCTACCAAAACTATTCAATTAAAAAAATAGGTAACAAAATTGAGAGTAAATGGATATGCGAGTAATTAAGATGGTGTATGAACGAGGTAAAATGTATAAAAGATTTAAAAACAATATAATATATACAATATAGTGAAAGTACAAAAAACGACCAGGAAGAAATAATAGAAGCAATTAAAAAAAAACTTTTTAAAGATATGTAATCAAAATATTTTTTTTTACTTTTTGCCTGAATTTAAAGGATTATTTTGATAGAATAAATTATGTAATTTAATATTACCATATATGTTTAATTATTCTATTTATATTTTTGTTTTGGAAATTAAATATTCATTTTTTTAAACAATTCAATTATAAATTATTATATTGTTAATATTTGATAAAAATAAAATATTATGAATAAATTCAATGATTATATTTAAATGTGATTTTAGTAAGGTAAACATTAAATAAATGAAAAAAGAATTTAAAATGAGCGCCATCGCGTCTTGGAATTATGTAGAATGAAAACCACGTTAAAGAAATCGTTACAAAATGACAATATTAGGGGTAGGTTAACAATAAATAATTACTATTTACTAATTTTGCCAAGCTGTGGATTTCCGCAAATATAACACGAAATTTGTCTGTTAAGTCAATGCATTTTGCCATTCTTCCTCCTGGTCATCCAAAATAAAGCAGCAGGTACGAAGATACTGCGCCGAAAGTGCCAAGTGCTGTTGAAGGTCAACCTTATGAATTGCTGTATGTTATATGTTATATATTGTTACATGTTAATCTTAAAATATAGCTCAGTTTGCTGTTACGACATGTTCAATCCGCCCTTAGACGCGAGAAGGAATCGGAGTTTGGCTAATTTATGGGCTATGTATAACACATAAATATAAGGAGCATGACGTGTAACTGTTCGCGCACATTTCCTTTCCTTTCCGATTCAGTATTTACTACAATACAAATCTTATAAAGAAATATGACCAGCAGATATTTGTTTATAAATCGCCGGTACATTCTCGTAGTACTATGCAATTAGAAAGAGGGTATTTAAAAACTCTGAGATATATTTTTTTACGGAAACCGCACATTGCAATTCGTAGTTCCAAGACTATTCAATAAATACAAAACATTTTTCAAAGACGTTTTCGACAAAAATACGTAAAAAGGAATTGAAACATATATTTCATACTAAAATTATTTCATGTAAATAATTTAATTCTACCCCACATAAATATGTCTACCTATATTATAATACCTATGTTGCTTAAATTTTGCCTTAATTAGCTTGAATTTAATTTACTAAACTTTTATTACGGTCAAGATTTAAAATATACACCAAATTATTTTTTATGGATATGTACATTTATTTTGTCTGCGTTGTTTTATTAGAAAAATGAATAAAAAAAGGAAAATGTGTCCTGCAATTTTATGGCATGGAACAATGAAGCTTGATAAAAATCGATTTAAAAAAAAAACTTACAGGTATTTGAACTTTGGCTATATATGTATTAACGTATACCTATATACGTAATACATATTTAAAGTTAAACTAAAACTTTGGATTATGTCTGATGGAAGGAAGATTACAAAACAAATCTGAAATATAAAAAAAAAATACTATTATTGTGTTGTGTTATCTACTAATATTTATATTATTATCTTTAATAGTATACCTATACTTAATCATATATATGTAGAATTATTGAATATAATTAATAAAAAATTCATTCAACTTATTTTGGAAAATATATTTTAAAAGCTTCCCTAAATCAAACTTGTTAGTTATCAACCTAGTTAGTCTAGATAGTAAAAAAACTCAAAATTGATATTGTTTATTATTGAATTAATATTTCAGATTTGATTTGATTTAATTGTAGAGTTTAATCAAAGTCGAAGTGGTTTTGCGCAGTGTGGGAAAGAAATGTCAACTGTTTGAGACGATACTTAATATTTTAGGCATATTCTATAGTTACGAACTGTCGATACAAGATACAATCCAGCGATTTAAAAGAAGACTTCACTTCTCGTTGTAAAACTGAGATAAAATAAAAGTAAAGTTTCTTCTAATAAATATACATAGAGGTAAACAATAATTGACCAGCTTGTCCAGTCCCGAAGGCAAAAAAACAATGCTGACCTTGTAATAAGCCCAATATATCGCACTACTCGAAACTCAAAATAATGCGTTTGTTAAAAGACGGAATAAAGATAGGACACTGAAGTAGTTTTGACTGGGGGGCTTCAGTTGCGGGAGCACCAAACAAAGGGACCCCATGTCTACATCTGCCCTCCCCTTGCTTCTCACCGATTTCGCCAGGGGTGATACAGCTGATAGGCCAGTCACTAAGTGGTTTGACCGTAAACAAATATTGGCGAAGATTTGATGTTTTCATATGATTAAGTATAGTCTGATATATATAATCTTTCAGTTTTCCGTCTTTGCGGACGTCGGCGCGTCGACGCTTTAATAAAAATTGTGCAACAAAGGTTCTGAAAATCATGTTGTTAGAATATCCCTTTCCAATCAATTTTAATAAAAGTTGTTTAAAACTCAACTAGGGGAATTAAATTCTCTAAATATTATTCATACATATATTTTAAATACGATATATACTTTCGGAGCCGCGCGAAGTCCGCCTACCGTGCTTTTTGTAGAAAGTATAAATAGATAAAGTATCATTTTATTTGTGACTGCCTATTGAAATTATGTTTTTCGGGGAATTTTGTAAAGACAAGTAAAGGAGGTTTCAATTAGCTAATTTTGGTTACATAAGCTACAAACTTTTCAATAGACTCCCTCTATCTATGAGGCAGTTAGATGATAGGGCATTCAAAACTGAATAAAAGGAAACTCATTACCCGATACCCCTTTTACAGGTGGTAAGATGAATATTTTGCCCTAAATATACAATTATATTTAATGATACATCTATAATTTGAGCCTTGCATCAAGTAGACCTGACAAATACCCTTCTTAAAAATATCTAACAATGCTTGGATATTTTTTTTATAGATCATTGTTATTTTTTTCGGGTTGTATTTGGACACTTTATTATTATGATCATTGGACTGTCGGTTATTTATTTTTGTATTTATTTAATTTCAACGCATTTACAAAGAAGATATTATAATAATAATATTCATCTAAAATTTTATTTATTTATATTTAATCACAAGAAAAATATTAACACGCTGATATATCAGCGTATTGAGCATACTCGTATTTAATTATGTTCTGCTAGCGCCTAACTAATTGCTAGGATTTAAACTAAGGCAGCTAGCTCATCAGTTTAGAATTAAAGTTCCTATAACTAACTAATAATCACAGTAGGAAATAACTAATAATCAAAATATGAAATAACCAAAATAGAATAATAGTAGGTAATCGTGCCAAATGAAAAAAATATTAAATAATAATTAAATATAATGTAATAATAGAATCATGGCATGGCGGTTATAAAAAATATATTTAATAAAAATAAAAAATAAATAATAAGGAATAATCAAGAAAACGGATAAAATTCAATACCCTGTTTCGCACTCCTTACTGATGACTAAACTGAAACGGATCGGACTCGGAGAAAATGGGCTGGAGTGGTTTAAATCGTATCTATCAGAAAGACTGCAGATGATCAGACTCCGCGAAGAATATAGTTCTACACAGCATATAACGTATGGTGTCCCACAGGGCAGCGTGTTGGGTTCAATTCTCTTATTGGTGTATTTGAATGATTTCTGCAAACTCCCGGCGATAGGAAAGGTCATCAGTTTTGCCGACGACACCGTTTTATTGGTCAAGTCTTCGACTTGGGCAGATCTGTTTACCGATACTGAATTAGTAATGAGAAACGCGAAGAGATGGTTGGATAGAAACTTATTGACCTTAAATATAAGTAAAACGAATTTTATGACCTTTAGCAAGACAAAAACTGAACAACCAACTTCAACTATTAAGCTTCACTCGTGCATCAGAACACAAGATTAATAGTGTATGAATGTCGACAGGGTGTCCTCCATTAATTACTTGGGCGTGATGTTAGACAACAGACTGCGCTAAGAGGATCATTTAACGAAGGTTGCGCAAGACTGAGAAAACTTGTGTATTACTTTAGGAGTTTGCGGAACATCTTAGATTTCAATACGCTAAGAAGTGTTTACTTTGCAGTCTGCGAGTCGTTATTCGATATGGCATCGTAACTTGGGGCTGTGCGTCAAAAACCCTTCTGGCCACCCTTTACAAAGCGTAAAAGGCTATACTGAGGGTGATCAATAAAAAACCCCAAACATATTCATCCGATGACCTTTTCCGAGAGTATAGAGTGTTGAGTGTAAGAAAAATGTTTGTGCTGGTAACTCACTAAATTCCAGAGTGAGTTAGGAGAACAGAAAAAAAGCCAGCAATCTCGTGTAACAAGAAGATCGAAACAAACAAATTTTGCAATACCACTCAGGAGATCCGCTTTTGGCCAATCCAGTTTCTCTTATCTTGCCCCCAGATTTTATAATTGCTTACCACCAAACATTAGACATTAAAATTTCATATAAATTTAAAAATAATTTGAGTGCCAACCTCTTAAATTGTACAAATGCAGATATTGAACACCTTTTTAAATAATTGAATCTTTGTAATAAAAACATAATAGTATATGTAGTAATATAAACTGATAATTTCTAAATGTAACTTTATTTTAATTTTTGTGAATTTATTTTGTATATTATTAATACATATTAATACTTATTAATACATATATACATTTATATTAATTTTTACCATGTTTAAAATAAAATAATATTCACAATTTTCATGACATTTTCTTACCAATTTTTATTAGGTAATTAAGATATTTCTGTTGCTTTAAGTATGATTTTGTTTATTTATATAAATATAATATTATAGATTTCTTAGGATAATTAAAATAAATTGTCTACCTTGGAACAGGCGGCAGCCTAGTTAGGTCAAGACTTTTGTATATTGAATGTACTCATAATTTGAACTCAATAAATAATTTTGAAATTTGAAACTGTCCGAATGTACCATTTTCTGGATATTTTGCCGAGTGACATGTTTAAACCAGAAATAAATATTTTCTTTGAAAGAAGACTTAGGCAATTAGAATTTAGTTCTTTATCTAGTAGCTAGTATAATAAATATCCTGGGGGCTATGTACAAATAAAATACCACTGCCCAAAGTGGTTTGCCTTCACGGGACGTCGAAATGAATAGTTTGAGATTGCCGCTTGCAAATTCTTTGCTGGGTTCTTATTGCGTTACCTAGATTAGTTTGTTTGGTCCAGAACATTAAACTCTTTGTGAGGGGCATCTGATGAGTATCTCCAAGGCACTCTCTATAATATTTATCAGGCTTTGGGCTCCCATTAAGTGCCCCATGCGAATTTTGGCTGTATCTTCCCACCCTATGATCCCGTAGTTTGATCAGAACACCTCACTTTTGCCGACAACTCCACCATGTGGGTAATTTTAGACGGTAATCAATATCATACCTACATACTTGAAATCAACCACTTTTTGGAAAACCACTTAACTACATCTTTTGCGGTTTAAACAAGCTCTGTGAAGTTTCATAGTATGCTATTAATTTGGTTGAGCCTGCATGTTTGCACTAAGTAAATGTTAAATACTTTGATTTTAGTGCAGATTTAAAGTAGATCTAACAACACTTTTACCTTCTGGAAGCTTAGAGTCGCTTTTTTGAATGGTTCTTTAAAATTTGTCCTTTGAAAAGTAAAGTGGTGTCATCGATAAAAGTATTAATTTTTTTACCAATAGTTTGATTACAACGTTCAATGGATCAAGGACATTCCACTGCGGAACGCCATAGGACGGTACCAATTTTTGTTATTTGCTTACTATCTGATAAATAACTCTCGAACGTAATACTTATATAGTTAAGGTAGTCCTACAGAGTGTTATGACTAATCGTATCAAGCGCTTATTTAGGTCAAATAAAAATACTAGACATTTACTGCCTTTGTCTATTGCTTCCACGACAAATTGTGTGACCTCAGCTATAGCTTTTTTTGTTCCTATTCCTTCTCGAAATCCATACCTACTGGTTTGGTGATATAATATTTTATATGTTTAAGTAATCTGTAGGTTTTTTGTCCGTTTTCCTTTTAATTTAGAAATAGTGCATAAGAAGAAAATTTGCCGATAATCATTACCACTTTTATTATAACCGTTTCTAAGATAGTTGTACGATTACAATAAAGCCAGACTGTTAGAGCCATTAAGCCAATTTTCAGTCACTGTATATGATAGTTTCCTTTACATATACAATGACCCCACCATTGAAGGTTATTGATTTTTGTATGCTGTGCGACATAACCTCTTATAGATTTAGGCTGGCATTGGCTGGCAATGTCTGCTTATCCGACATTTAGTTAAAATTATTAATTCCAGGTATACATTGAGGTCTTGTAAAGCATTAGGCGTCCATTAAAAAGTTTATTGACTCTGCGAATATTAAGGCTTTTAAACTTCAGTAAGAATTTTTTTGACATTTATTTCGACACATATCAATATCATCAGATACTATTAATCTAATAGTAATTACATCAATTAAAATATCAACTAGAAAATCAACATACTTTATTGAACATTGGCAGAAAGTACAAATAAAGCAAAAAAAATAAGTACAGGGGTAAATGATATAGTGAAAATAGGTTTCTGCCAATTTCAAGAAGTCGCTTGAGTGTAATGACAGCTGCAGCGAAAATAATTTTGAAGAAGTCAACATTTCATTGGAAGAAACCATTTGCCTTTGAGCAGTGAATTCGTCATAAAGTATGCGCGGTGTGGGCAACGCAAAATGGCTGGATTCGCTCGGTTATTTGCTGAAAGTATAGAACGTATTAAAAAGAAATGTGCCACAATATTGTAGAGAATTTAATAGACTTCAATTTTGTCATTATATTTTTGATAAAATTAAGTAAGAACTAGAATATTTCAAAAAAATATAATTTTCAGTAGGTTTTTTCACATGTCTTTAACGCCAACCTGGTCCGTCAAAATTGCACTGCAAAATTTTCGACGGATAGCACATACTATGCGTACAAAAATACATCGTGTTATACAAAGTATGTAAATCGGAAAAATCCTGTTTTTGCGAGAAATTTAGAATTCGACTTCGACCGGATCTCACGGTTTAAGAGCCTGTGAATCTATAAAAGTGATTTCTGGAAAATGTCTGCCTGTTTGTGCGTGAGAGTATGTGTGTCTCTCTATACAGTACGTCCGAATCTACACGACCAATTATATAATATTATAATATATACGAATCTACACGTACAAAAATTGTTTATCCTAATGCCGAGATTTGAATAGCTGATGGAAGATATCTTTTTTTTGTTTCTGAATAGCGGCCTGTCCAAAATAAAAAAACCATAAACTCAATAATACTGGTTATAGAAAAGTAACTAAATAGGAATTATAAGGCCTACAACTCTTGCGTAAGCAAGAGGAGATGTACCCGAGACGTAAATCTAGGGTACATCTCTAACGGTTTATGATGTATGATGGAATGGAAAAAATGTCCTTAAATTCTACGAATAATGCCTCTAAGTTATTAGTAATTTCGTTACATCTTTAGTGGTTTACGAGTTAATTATATAAAAAATTTAAAGTAGGGGTAGAAAATACAGATTTTAAAAATATCGACCCCGCAAATCGTGACTACTATAGTCAGTACGTAGAACAGCGACGCGTTGTACTCGTATGTAGCTTCACCATGAGAAATTCGGGAAAGGTTAAAGGAAAATATACGACACTAAGTGTCGTATACTTTCCCGAATTTCAGCCAGATTAATTTGTCAGATAAAGATTACAGGAAAAATATCAAAGTTTTTGAGGATTCTGAAATTTTAAATATGCTGTTTTAGGTTTAAATATATCCTTAGTTAAAGGAAATTGCTTGTATTTGGACGGTAGGTAGTCATACCTTCGCAATCGTCTCGATGCGATGCGGCGCGAATGACAAAGAGAGAGATATATCGAAAGCGATCCCCGCTGTACGACATTCCTTTTCGGTGTCTATTTTGTTTTGTGTCGGCATTCTCTATGCTAATTTGGTACCAGTGTTTCTTCGTTTCGCCGCGAGCACCCGCGCGAAAACAAAGTGACGTTTTCAAGATCGTCAGCGGCTTCACCCGCGCCGCGGCCGTCCTGTGACGGTGACGAATACCGGTGACAAATGACGGTGACAGACGGAGACGCGGAGGCGGAAGTTGTTAGGCCTAACAGCTCGGGCTGGGAGGGACCATAATACCGAATGAAAAATTCTACGTGAAGGTAACAAGCCTAAAGTATATTATGATTTGTTTTTATACACGGAAACCAGTCCTAATGGTGAAACGTTAATAAATAAAGTGTTGCACTCGTAAATCTGTATATTACGCTATGTTTACCAAAGAAAGCCACGTATCATAAAATTGATTACACAGTTACAACAGAAATAACGGTAACACCATTGCACTGGATGACAATACATATACTAGAAATGCCAGTATCAATGATGCCACTACAGGGCGCAATATCTGAGTCGTCATCACCACTCCAGAACAATCTTCTGTCGTGAGCGTTTCTAATACGTCGAAATGCAATGGATAGTCCAGACGGTACATGTGTAATAGTCCAAAATGACTTCTCATACAATCGATAAGGACACGGCTACATTTCAGCAATACAATTGAGTGCTTTTCTATTTTGGCAGTCAGACTGCTTTATGGATGAACTGCGTACACCAATGCCAGAAAAAACAAATTCGGCAACGACTTTTGATACGCACTGTTTTCGATGCACGCCCGGCGCGCTTTAACTATGAGAAATGAATGTACCGGTTTTCAAAACTTCGTTAATTACTTAGGCTAATTATATCCCTTTCTTTAGCTATTTTGCTCGGACTATTACTAATTAATATTACGTATTTATTCCAAGATGTTTCTATTTGTATACCTACGTACATTATTTGCGTTTGTCAGTGTGAATCATTGTAGATGAATTATAACTTTTACTAATTGCCTATCTATCTCCATTATATTTTTTATACTCTATTTGTTTATATTAATATGTCAACTTCAATTAAGTGATCTAGTTTTAAATAGCCAATTGTATCATATTTTAAATGTTGGTAGCATTCGAAATTTGAATTATTTCGTAATGTCACTTTCATTTATAAAACGGCTTTGCCGAAGTGATCAATATTTTATTTTTTTATTTTTTCGCTTAATTCGTCTCAATTGAAGGCATTTTGTGTTGCATAAGGATAAGCCCTATTTATGAGATATATGGATGAATAGTGATCGTTAGTCGACTGCAAAAGGACCTTTAAACTTACATTGCACCGTCGAAAGTCGTGCACATCCGTAAGTATATCTCATTCAAACATAAGTAGCTTTTACTAATTTTATTTTATATATATATATATATATATATATATATATATATATATATATATATATATATATATATATATATATATATATATATATATATATATATATATATATATATATATATATATATATATATATATATATATATATATATTTAAAAAAAAAAAAAAATTATTTTCAATAATATATAAAATTAGATTCATGAAAAGTTACTTATCTGGGGTCCTGGTGGACCAGAAACATTTAAACGATAGTTAATGTCCTCTTTAAATACTTAGGGCAGCAGTACCTGTTTCCGCAATTGATAACTTATGATGTTCTTAGTTACTTGATGTTCTTAGCAGCCGAATTACTGTATGCCCTTGGATGTAATAAGTATAGGAGGATGGTTTCTGTAACAGAAATGGATGTTAGTAACTTATTTTAGAAGAAATTATATGACTGAGAATATTTCGACACTAGTCGTATTCATCTCTATGACATTTCTGATAGAACAATTTTTTCAAAATTTAAATTTAAAAAAAACTGTACATAGAGAAATGGGTTAATAATATTTTGCAATATCGTTATAAATACACTATAACCGACCTTGAAAAACATTATTAATAATGATTTTTAAATGAAAAATATTAATAAGCTTTTAATGAACATGTCTGAACAAATATAATTACTGTATTAATTTTGCCTATTCAGACCGGGACCCTTGCAAGCGCCTAAAATATTTATAAAAGCCAACTCCCAAGATTTAACGTCTCTTTCTTTAGCGTTATCGCCAAGGCACTTAATAATTTTTACTTTAAAACAATTATCAAAAGTTAAATTGTGTGCCTTAGCATGCAATGCTATTGGAAGTTGACTTTCATTGCCTACGCTGGCCCTGTGATTATTTAACCTAATGCTGAGAGGTGTAGTTGTTTCCCCAATATAAAATGCATTGCAGGTCTGGCAAAGTAATTGATATACAATATTTTTTGAAATGCAACTACTATTAAAAGGAACTCTGTTTCTGTTGGGAGTGTTAGGACTAGTAAAATACATGCTTCGATCTAATAAAGGACATGTTTTACAACGTGATCGACCACAAGGCTGTAGGCCCAAATTTTTGTTATTACTAAGATAATTTCGATTATTATTATTAAGTATTGATTTTAAATTAGGAGGTTTTCGAAATGATAAAATTGGTGGTATATCTAATAAACCTTTGGTTGATGGGTCGTTAGCTATAATAGGGAATAAATCTGCTAAAATAGGTCGCAGTTTCTCAGTGCCAGGAAAATAAGTAGTACTTAGAAAGATTTTATTTTAATTTAAATTTGACACCAATTTAGGTTTAGGTGAAAATTTTGTTTCGGAATTTATTATATTTTTATCTAACAAAGAGGCAGGAAATTTCTTTCTATTAGTGATTTTTTAAGATTAGAAAGGTACTTATCTAAATTTTCTTTATTATTAATTAAACGGTGTCCGCGAATGGACATTGAATATGGAATTGACTTTTTGGTATGAAACGGATGACAGCTATCGAAATGTAGGTATTGCTCTTTGTTTGTAGGTTTTATATGAATTGCAGTTTTAATGGTGCCTTCGGATAGAGTTAGATCAACGTCTAAGAATGTAATTTGATTTTCTGATATAGTGTATGTATATATACAATATAATTTCCACACTTTAAGGTTTAATTATGCAATGGAGATTACATTTGTTTTACACAATGAATACAAAGTTTTGGTAGATAAACATTTAAGGTCTCTTATATATTATGTTGAATTGATAGAAATGTATTCTCCAATGCATTATAATATATGCTAGTGAAATAGTTAGCAGTTCTGTAATTGATTTAAACAATATTAGGCTAAAACACGAAAATAAGTTTCATAATTTACAAATTTTTCACAAAATCAACAACTCTACACAACAAAATTATACAAGATATAATTCAAATCCTGTTTCAAATTATAACAATAACGAAAACATTCCCTTATATTCATCACAAAACAAATTCT
>OX155980.1:30123192-30230293 GCA_944548615.1 Micropterix aruncella
AGCGAACGTCATCTTTATGGACGTTACGACAAAACAATAAAAACTGTTCAGTGAAAGTGATAGGAAAAGAATCCCTCGTTTTTATGCGGTAAGTAAAACGTTTAGGCCGACCATATTCGTCGATCGAGAAAGACACTATTCTTAATTTATTTATAGTGTTAAAACAGCATCTCCGAAAAAATCCAACAATCAATTAAGGATTCAAAAGGCCATGCATCCGTTCTTAATATTGTGAACGAAGGTAAAAATAAGGGTATACAAGTCTCGCAGAAGAATAAAAGGCCACAATCGACAATCAAAGACAGGACCGATGATTTCGATAAGAGCAATATTTGAAAAAAGTACCCACATGACATACTTACCGAAATAAAATACTATCGATTAACAAGATATTAAAGTTGGTTAATTCTGATTATGATTTGCTGTTTTGTTCTAAATCAGTCTCATGAGTTATTGAAGAAACTGAAATTCATTTATTTAATAAGAAATCGACGAAATTCTTATAAAATCAAGAAATGTCTTAGAGCCGAGATAGCCGAGATCTGTTTTTTTTTATGGAGAAAAAGATACCTCGACCAGATTAGACAATAAAGACAATCACATATTGGAAGTGATTCAAGGTTTTGAAAGTGGCAGTTTATTTACGAATTAAAGAAAACTACGGATCACCATGAAGATATGAATAGGGGATAACTTGAAGAATAGCTCCGTAGAATTTGTTTTTAATTGAAGATGATTTTGTGATTTTAATGGACTACGCAAATTATCACACCGCATTTTAAGGTCAAATTTTCGTCATGATGGGAATTTTAAGAAATAGGAAAAAGACTAATAAACTACGTGTAAAACTCACAATAATAAACTCTTTCTAAAAATCTTAGCCCTCTCATTGACCACGGCAATTACCTCTTTCTATTCAACCGAACTATTCGAAAAAAGAAAGCACTCCTTGGTATATCACGGAATATCTGGATAGAGTATAGATAGGTATACTATTTTTGATAGAGAAATACAAGCTCCGACACAATTTGAAATAACTCCATTTTAAATGACAAATTTCAAGAAACATGCTATCATCCGGTTCCCGTGAGGAGCATCGCACCGCCACAGCACTAGTCATAAGTCACAGTTGACTCACAATTCTCACCCTTCTCACAATTCTCACAAAACTCACAATTCTCACCTTTCTCGATAAAAATTTCAAGCTGCAGTCGGATAGAGCAAAATTTCCTAAAATTTCCTAAATTTCCTAAAATTCGGATAGAGCAAATTTTCATAAAATAAAGAAGGCGAATTACTTATCATTCATTAAATTTACTATAAACATAGTACATAAACAAAATATATAAACGATTCATAATAGTATATATAAGTAATGGAGTCATAATTTTCATAGAGACAATTTAAGAAATATAAAATAAAATGAATCACTAAACATATCAGATGCGCGATATTTTCCTATTTCTTCTTCTATTCATGACGTCGGTAATTAATTACAGAAAACCAATTACACACAACCAGACGGCATAAATAAAAAGCTTTCAAGTGGATGATACGGAGGCTAACACTATTATGCATAGTATTATGGCTGCCGCATGCTCCATACTATTGTGACTCGCAGAGACAGGTCCTGGTACTAAAGTCCGAACTAAGCAGCTGGCAACACCGGATCCAATCCCAAAGTTCGAAGAAAACGAAGTCATGCCAATATATCCGAATGACTTCTAATAATGCCAATAGATTTCTCTTACATTGGAAGGGAATGTAAGAGAAATCGTGTAGCGCCTGACACTCTTTTAATTGTACAGTATCAGTCCTAACAGTAAACCCTGAAAATTACTAATATACGAGCATAGTTAGTGGTCGCCCAGAAAAAATAAGTCTACTTAAAACAATAATACATAAACTAAAATCTTGGCTGAAAATCATTTGATCTCAAAACCAGATATTTGGCTCATTATCATACAGATATTTACTGGATTTAACTATGTAGCCACATCAAAGAAATCGCGTCATCACGTCAAGAAAATAAATAAAGTATAAAATAAATTCGAGCGACATCGCGCTTCCAAAGCAAAGCAACCAAAACTAAAACAAAAACAATCTAGCCCTGTTATTCTCCATACAATCGACAAAACTAATGCCTGCATGACGAATGAATGACGGAATGAATATCATATTTTCACCAAAATTCAGTACACAATGTAAGTACTTATTTACCTATTAGTTTTTTGCTTGGTTGTAAAATAATAAATTTTACATTGTCGAACGCATTCCTTTCTTTTAACATAATTAAAAGATTGAAAATTTTCGATTACTCTGATTGTCTTTTCGTCACTGATGACGCATCTGGCAACCGTGCAAAGAACAAAGTAGTGCGGCACTGCCACTTTGTTGAAATTGGTTCACCACAAAGGGGGCGCACCATTCTTATATTAATCTCGAAATATTTAACTTAGAGAGTTAAAATTCGGTATACAGAGGCCTTGTTGAGCCGAAATCACATTGTTAATATCTCATAGGGAGCTAATGCTGAGTTGGCCACGAAGACCTATTTGTTCAAGGTCGGTCACACTCACGGGTCAACACCCCTCCGGCGGCCTCCACGCATGAAGCGAGAGCCCGGGTAGGACTCTGGCCTTAGGGCTAGTTTCCCCTAGGAGTCAATCTTCTGGTACTCCTGGACGGTCTGCGTACCGTGCGGCGTAAGCCAATCGATTGTGAATTCTGACTAACAGTCGGGGGAGTCTTGAAGCAGTACTGTTTCTTATAGAGCAGGGGTAGTTGCTGACCTTACGGTGACTGCTCTTGAAACGACCATCGGCTACCCGATTCCGGTTGAAGAGCCGGGCAAAGGATGCCGTGGTCCGCGATATATTCGGTTGATACTGTTTCACCGCTACGTAAGGGAGAGGACCGTGCAAACGACCTCGAATTCGTAACCAGTCGAGAGACCGGAGTAATCTGGTCGCAACTGGAAGTAAGGGCGTGAGTGTAGGCCCGCTGGGTAACAATCCTGGTTATCTCGCGAATAAGGCGTTGGCCTCTTACGGGCATGTGGCGGAGCTTGACGGTGGATTGTTTTGTCCTAAGTCTTCTGCGCTCACTTCACGGGAGATGACGGGTTCGCCCGTTGTAGTTGACAACTCTATTACTGTCAATAGATAATCCAATCATAATCAAGCATTTTGATTGGATTATCTAATATAGAATCTATACTAATAACATTTAAATTCAGCCATACAGTTAAGTAAATTACGTATGGTCGTTCGTCGGTGATATGGTGCGTCCGCAGGGTCAAGGTCCGGGAGCCGGTCCCGGCCCTACGGGTGCAGGGGCTGCCGCTGCCTCTCGCCGGGCACCCGCCCACCCCCCGCCCACCCCGCCATATTAACGGCCCTTAGCCATGAAACGGACCGCGCCGCCCGAGGAGTCGCAGTGGAACGCAACCCGTTTCGTCCGCCGGATGAGAGAGGGCGCTTATGAATTTCATTATGAAATTATTATTCAGATAAAACCAGTTCTGCTACCTGCTGGCTACCTGCTGGGAAAGTATTGGGGTGACACAGCCGTTTTTTTTAAGTATTGGCGCCACTATAATGATATATTGGATTGCATTTTTGCCACTGACTGTATTTTAAAGGGGAGTTAAATTAATTCGCGGAGGCGACGAAAAGGATGAAATGAAATCAACGGGTTCTTTTAGCTCTTTATGGCAAATAACTACGGCTTATTGCAGGGACAGAAATATTATTCTGCCCTCCAACGAAGACAGGAGCCGAGCCGAATCTTTATAATTACAGCTCGTTTTAGCGGCCAAAATGATGGTATCATTTATAGAAGGTATCATTTATAGAAGGTATCATTTATAGAAGGTATCATTTATAGATGGTATCATTTTTCGCTATTATAGAAGTAAAATACCTAATGTTGTATTTCGTTTATTTTATTTCTATAAATACATTTTTTGTACATTGGAACGACATAGATATATTCTCAGTGTCATTAATTACTTTTAGGAAACAATTGAGTGATTTGTTGTTGCATTAGTTTTAGTTTACAGCTAATAATTTAGGTACTCGTACTAAATGAAAATAGTTCCATCCGACTAGAAATTTACATTGTTGTGGCTACATTTACAAGTTTTGTTAAAATTAATGGTAATGTAGGTCTATTTGTTTAAGTGTATTTGTTAAAACAATTGTTTATAACTGTTTTTTACCTAAATAAAATAAAAAAAATTAATTCAAAATTGATTTAGAAATAGGTACCTACTGTTTTTTTATCAAATTAAAATACAAGACTGAAGTGCATAAAACAATTCTTAAACACATAAGCGTAAAATATAAACCATAACTAAGTATGCAAGTAAAAATGATATATAGAGGTCAATCATACCTACATAAATTTTAGAGAAATAAAAGGTTTACATATATTTAATAATTTTCGTATTCTTTGAGCAATAAAGATATTTTAAGAATATATATTTAAGTAATTCAATTGTTGTCAATTTATAGTATACCCAAATATTTGCTACTATTTATAAATTTATGTTTCTGAAATCCGTTTCTTGTACATAATTTAGTCTGTGTCGTGTAAAATGGACCGTAACAAAATGTAATCCGATCGAAACAAAAACAAAGGTCCGAAGATACTTATGGTAATATATTATGAAAATATTATTACCATAAGTATCTAATTACCATAAGTATCTTCGGAAAAAATCTCCGATAAATTTATTACCATAAATTCAAAGTGATGAAACTTTTCATCGTGGCGGATATTGTATTAGGTCCTTACCTATGAAGTTGCCTTTCTATAAAAGAAATGTATGACCAAAAATGTAGTATACAAATATATAATTAATTAAACGAAATATTGACAATAATCATTATAAAGATTCGACATTTTAATGTGAGTTTGTTAAAAGTTGAAGTATGTCGGAGAAAGGTCTGGTAAGTACGGTAGATGACCGAGAGTCTCCAGTCGCAACTCCTGCAACTTTTCGCTGTGTAATGTGTAGTCGAACGTTATTGTGCAGAAACAGCGGCGACGAGTCGCGGCAAGTCGCGGTTGTTTTCGACGAGCTTCTCCATCATTGTTTGCAGCTTATGATAGTACACATCACAGTACTTGTTATGACATACGGCAGAAACTGTAATTTAAACCCCGGCCCAAGACCTCATATTTGATAATAATGCAATTTTTTTTTCTTGATCGTGCTCACCGATATCATAACCATAACGATCTACGGGAAGAATAATAAATAACTGATTAAAAAAAAAAGAATACAAAGAATACAATTATAATTTATTTCATTTAAGAATTCCAACTCAAACCAATGGAAGCCGTAAAAACATGTTTAAAGATATCATTTAAATTTTGACTTTCGATTCGAAGCACACATTTTACATTGAGATTTTTTTTCAGAATAAAAAGATATCGTAGATTTATAACGTTGTGTAAACTTAACAACCAAATATTTGATCACTCGTATGCGATCAATATTCTCACGGGCTACGCGCAACACCTGTAGCAGCCCTGGGCCTTTATCGGGTTTCTTATTTAGCGTATCAACACCGACACTCCCACTACACAAATATTTGTGGTGCGATTTTTCAGAGCGGGAGGTAAACCAATAATACTCGATTCTTGGAAGCAGATTGTAGATAATTGTAACCTGTGATATTTCGATGACTGATAGCGAAGTTAAGTTCATAACCTATTATTTGTTATACCTAGTAACTTCAGTAAATTTATAAAACGCTTCGTCTATACTCAAAAGTATTTAGAATTAAAGTTACATTTTGAGATTGTTTTAAGAGACGACAAAAGCAATTATATGGCGAACTGTACAGGTGATGAATATAAAAAATAATAGACTTTTTTTACAAAAAGAAAAACCGTTTTTTTTCTCACTGCAGCAGCCGTGTCATGTTGATACTTAGAACAGGCATCATAATTGAATGCGTATACAAAATTTTATGTATGTGCTGTTGACCGTTGAGGAGTTCCCTCGTTGGAAGCCACCCTGGGTGCCGCAGTCCTTAGTGAAACTTAGAACAGGCTATCGTAATTGAACACTATACAAAATGTTGTGTCTGTACTGTTCACTGTTGAGGAGTTTCCTCGTCGGGAGCCAACCCTGCAGTCATGTCATGATAAAACTTAGAACGGGCTATCATAACTGAATGAGTATACAAAATTTGTGGTCTGCGCTGTTGACCGTTGAGAAGTATCCTCGTCGGGAGCCAACCCAGGATGTAGAATCAGGTCATGCTTACCATAAAAATAAATGTATTGTCATCGAAATTGAACCAAAATGTACATTTTCAATTTCATATCATAATATTTGAGGAGTTCTCTTAATTCCGCATGGATCCCATCATCAGAACAGGATTTTGATAAAAAATGGGACCAATCTGTAAGTATATTCTTTCGAATAAAAAAAGAATTTTACAAATCGGTTCATAAATAGCAGAGTTCTGCGGTAAGAAACATAAAAAAAAGGTACAACCAAATTGATAACCTCCCCCCTTTTTTGAATTTGGTTAAAAATGGTTTACATTATGATTTTTTTCCCTTTAGTTTTCATTATACTTATTCTTATATATTATGGCAAATTCATTTAAATTTTAAGTAACTTGTTTGTATACACCAACTACGTAATACTACGAGGATAATGAAAATATGGGTCACTGCAGAAGCACCTATTGTTTTTGTAAGGAGCATTTAAAATTATTACTCGAACGCCATTGAGTAATGTTGTTTGGCTGTTTTTCCCAACGAACAAAACATTCGTTCGACGAGAATGTATTGTTATTTCATAGATAAGGCACCTAATAGAAGGTCGTTTTTGATTGTCGCCTTTTACTACTCCTCTGAATCATATACTATAGTTTACAAAGGTTACATTTAAAGGCAACTTCTTGTAACAACAATAGTGTTTGTGTAAGAATATGTGAATATTTTTTATTTTGAGGCAACTATTCGCAATACTTGTTACAAAATTTGTGCCGAAAAAATGATAGAAATATCTTTATATATAAAATTTAAAGAATATTTATAAGTAATAATTAGTCAATATTAGGAAGATAAAAATACATGCGATGAGCGAAACAGATGCTACAAAAATCACAGGAAAAGGAAATTTTGAATTTTAAAACCAATCTTTATGCTGTTTGAATCTTCCATTGTTCATTATTATAAACAAATAAATAACTATCCTTGCCAAATGATGGCAACAGCAGTGTTATATTCGTAATAAAACATTTAAAACAAATGTTAAAATAAAATCAACGATTTCTTTACGCTATTTCAACAACGAACTGTTCTAATTATTCGTCGAGTTCGTTGAAGTAGCGCTTTAGATGAGCTTGTTTACTCTTCCATATCGAAAGATTAGCTGAATTATTTCGACACTTTGCGAATCGACGTATATTAAATTATAAAATTATTATTTTATGCACGGTATGAATTCGTAGGGAGGTTAAACCAAATCTGAAATATATAGGTATAGTTCGGAAAAAGAACTAACTGCAAAGCCGCTTATCCAGCGAAGAACTCTTCAGAGTTTTGCTAATTTGGCGACCTTGGTCATAATATTTACCCAAAAATTGGCAAGCGATATTTTTGTAATTTTTTGGTATATTTTGGCATAGAATAAATCCAACATAATTAAACAAATAGCTTTAATCTCGTAGAAATAAAAAAAACAGTTAGGTATTAGGTAAAGGTTTTAGAGTAGGTATTATTTTTGCAATGAAAGCTATTTTAATTACTGTATGTTTTAACTTACTGTGCCTTTACCATCGACCGTTTTAAGCTAGGAAGGGCGTTGTCTTAAATATTCCTTAACTCTCTTTATCCTATATCCAATATTCCCTACATTTCTGATTATTATTATGTTTATATTTATTATTGTATAATTAAAGGGAGCACAATACTGAAACAGCGGAATTTACATTGTTGTAAAAATATATATAGATTGACAGAATATGAAATAATATTATGAGGAAGATAATTAGGGAAAAAATTATAAGAATACAATATACAGAAATATTATGGAGAGAAATTAATTTACATACTTCTGTATGTATTTTGGAAACGTTAAGGGATGGAAAAAAGGGAATGAATACTTGAATACTTGAATTGTGTAGTTGATAAGGTCTGTGATGAAACTAGAATAATATTAAGGATGGGACAGTTGAAAAACATGTGGTCAAGCGTGCAATCCCCGTGTCCACAGACACACTCTGAGGACGCGAGGATGTTAATCGTTGCGAAGGGGTGGAAGTGTCCGTCGTTATTTATTCCCTACATAATAAAATTCAGTAGATATAATCTAAATATGATCAGCTCTTGTCATTGACGAAAACAATCTTATCGAAATGATTTTTAAAATCTGACACTCATTCTCGAGGTGTACAGTATACAAACGTACATACAGAGACGTGTTTTTTCGTTCTACGGGAGATATACGCATAAGCAATACAGAATTTTTCGGAGAGACATAAAAAAATACCGTTTTAGGTTCATAAACAATAAGAATATGAGTAGAAAACGTCGAGTAAAATGTTGTAGAGCAAAAAATATTGGTGTTTTTAAAAAAAAAATAGCACCCTCGCGGTCGTTGTAGGTTGTCTTGGTTCGGCAATAAATAACCGAAAAACAGACAGTCAACCTTTTCTTCTTTCTTTTTATGGGATTTTAATGATTTTGTTTACAGCAACGGGGCGAATCGATTTTTGTAACTCGGATTGGACAGTTGACAGCTGAAACATTAAAATACATGTAAATAAATAGAATTAAATTTGAACAAACTAAGGGAAATTATATTGTGTTGATTTCAAACTCTTAAAAATCAGCAGAAATAATTATAGTTATATTAATTGCAATAAAAACAATACAACTCTGATATTAAATTATACAAAATGTCCAGTGGTATATTAGTCCCTTTGTATACTTATAATTTATGGTGATATATTTATCCCTTACAAAATGTCTGGTGTTTTATTTGGATTTTCCATGGTATGTACCTATAATATTATAGGTTTTCACCAAGCGGGAGGCATTGTTCCGCTTTAAAATCTGAGCACACTAACGATCACTATTCATCCATATATCTCAAAAGGATTAGCTTGATTTTTGAGATATATATATGGATGAATAGTGATCGTTAGTCGACTGCAAAAGGACCTTTAAACTTACATTGCACCGTCGAAAGTCGTGCACATCCGTAAGTATATCTCATTCTAATGTTAGCATTTCCCAATCCAAGCTGGGATTTCCTTCGCTGCTTTTTAAGTAGCTTTTACTAATTTTATTTTAAATAAAACATCATCCTATAAACGGATTTCTTTACAAAACTTATCATATATATATATATATATATATATATATATATATATATATATATATATATATATATATATATATATATATATATATATATATATATATATATATATATATATATATATATATATATATATATATATATATATATATATATATATATATATATATATATATATATATATATATATATATATATATATATATATATATATATATATATATATATATATATATATATATATATATATAAATATATATATATATATAAATATATATATATATATATATATATATATATACATAAATTTATTGACATTTGGATATTTGGACATTTAGTACAGTTAAGTTGACATAATCGTCCTAACAATCACATACTTCAACATTGTTTGGAGCGTTTAAAAGTTATAGTGGAATAAAGAAACGGAAAACAAACATAGATGAATCCTGAATACATTACACTTCTTTTTTTTGGCAGTCGTGTAAAAACTAGGAAAGATGCTTTTATATCTTGGTTACATTGTGAAAACAAATTACTCATTCATACATGTCAACCAAATTACTCATTCATACATGACCACTGAGAAGTACACTAAGGAGTTAGGAGGAGGAGTAATTAGCCACTGAGGAGTCCTTATGACCACCTCCCACCTCCATCTCGATGCTTCTCCAAGCAAGATGAACCATATAATTGTATTGTTTCCAGAAATGAATAAGTGTATCGTCTTTCATATTGATATGACAATTAGAAGTAAGAGAAAATTGAGTTGTCAGACACCATTGCAGTGTTACAGGTCTAGCTAATAAAATAGTGTTAAAAAGGACGGTTGGCCAATAATATCGCAGAGTGTCTTTCGCATACACCGCGTTCGACAGATTTTACCAGTCATTTTTATTGAGATATTTTAAAGCCTAGGTATTCCAATGACTTCCCCAAGCTCTGGAAGCAGCAAAAAAGCGATAATACAGAAAGATGCTGCTATTCTGTTCGAAACGACATGGGGGCTCAATCAGTTTTTTGACAATAAAGGCCGCCACTTGAGTGATGTGCTTTTTAATAACTCATTATTTAATAACTTAATTATATGTAATATTGAGGAATAATAAGTTTTATTTTAATACTTCTTGCTTTGGCTTTTATTACCTTCCCATCGGTGGCCTCTTTTTACCGAGCAAAAAAACATATACTAGGGATTAGGTACATACTACGGGAAACATAGTACACAAAATTAAATATGGAAACATATTGTAACATACTAAGAGAAGCTTCTTTACACCCTTCCCTGTTATGTTGCTACGTATCTCGATGATTTTCAATTTTTGATTACGCGCAAGCTAGTGCTCATGTGATACATATGGAAGTTTATATATATACTTTCCTTCAAGCTTTTTTCTATCGTCTCTGTGTTCTTGCGTGCGTTTACGCTTAATCACGAATTTTAAATATGATGAGACACTTGCTTTTCATACTTCCCAAAGGGAATAACCCCCAATGTCGTCACTAAAACAGCCTTCAGGATCTGTATGCTGGTTCGGGGTAGTTATAATTATTTTCAATTCGTACCAAAATGGCTCGAAATTTTGTGGAATAAATACTTTTCATCATTGCAACTGCACCACACGTCGCCCCCCCCCCCCTTGCCTATATTACCCGTAGCTATAGCAAGCTCTAAAGGCCTTTGAAGACGGGGGGAGTAAGCTTGGGGTGGGAAAAATGAAAACGGGTGTCACCTGGCGGCGCGTACGCAGGCGAACCCATGCCAAGGAGGACGCTGATTTAGCACAACAAAGGCGTCCACCCCTGACGGCGTCGCCGCGCCGCTTTCGCACCCCAACCGACGAGCGTGGGAAACGCACTCAAGTGGGAGGGAGTAGGTGATGTGACGGCGAATCTTCACTATTGCAGACCAGCCACCAGCTGTGGCCATAAAGCCATTCACTATTGACACAGGCCAATTACCATAATCAAGTGTGCAGAAGATATTAACATAAATTCAATTTTTTAGTTTTTAGAACGGCAGTTTTATAGGTAACGAACAATTATTTCTGTTTCTACCTAAGTCGTACCAATGAAGAGTAGTGCTTTATTTGCATTTAACGATTAGTACTGATATATGGTTTTTTGTTTCCTGTCAGGAGAAAATAGCGGAAGGAAGACATAATCCAATGTGACACAACCAGATGGACGAACTCTGTATCGATGTAAATAAAATAGGTCATATTAACTTCGTATTTGTGATATATATAGTGATTAGTGTAAGAAAACTGTTATAGTATGATTTAAAAACAATGAGATTTGAATAAAAAGCAACGTATTTATTTCGCCATATATAAACTATATGTATAAAAATAATGGAAAAGCCATAACGTTACAACTAGTTCTTGTTTCATTACCAAAATTAACTATATTCAATATAGTCTTATGATATCTTGCGGTGTCGACTACAACGGGCGAGCCCGTCACCACAGGACGTTTTAACGATTAGTCGTTCTGTCGCCCTGCAGTGAACGTAGAAGACTTTGGACAGTACAATCCTACGTCCAGCTACGTCACAACCCGTGAGAGTCCAACGCCTTACCGCGAGTGAGCCAGGAATAAACCCGGCGGGCTCGAGATACTCGCGCCCTCACTTCCAATTGTGACCAGATTTCTCCGGTCTCTCGATTGGTTCCGAGTTCGAGGTCGCTTGCGCGGTCCTCTCCCTTACAAAGCGGTGAAACGGTGTGCACCGAATCTATCGCGGACCAAGGCGTCCTTTGCCCGACTCTGAACCGGGATCGGATGGCCAATGGTCATTTCAAGAGCAGTCGCCGTAAGGTAGACAACTACCCCCGCTCTATAGGAAACAATACAGTTCCCAGACTCCCCCGATTGTTAGTCGGAGAGCACAGTCAATTGGCTTGCGCCGCTCGGTGCGCAGACCGTCCAGGAGCGCCAGAGGATTGATTCCCAGGGGAGACTGGTTGACCCAGTGTCCTACCCAGGCTCGCACCCCATGCGTGGAGGCCATCGGATGGGTGTTGACCCGTGAGTGTGACCGACCCTGAACACATGGGTCATCGTGGCCACCTCATCATGGGCCCATTAGCTCCCATTAGTCTTATGATATATATATATATATATATTTTTTTTTAAGTATTGTGAATATACATATTTTTTTCGAGATAAAGACGGATATATACATTTTAACCCCCCCCCCCTCCCCCGAGACGATTAAAACCATTTCCAGACTAAAGTCTGTCTGTAAGTCTGTGTGTCTGTGTCTATGGGTATTCCTCCACGATAGCACCTAAACGCTTCATCCAATTGAGCTAAATCTTTCGGTCATGCATTTATCATTCGGTCATGGCAAAAGTTGAAAAGATCGTAGTCGAAATCGGTTGACCAGAGGGCGTGCTAATCATACTTCAATCTCGAAATTGCGGTTAGGGGCTTGATATTCTGTACACAGATGCCTTGTTGGTCCGAAATCACGTTGTAATTTTTTGTTGGAATATCTCTTATACGAGCGACGCAAAAAAAACCGCCGTACTTAAGGAAATACAGAGGAAAAGCGATTTTTACGGTTGAGACTTGATGTAGGCTCCTCATTTCTCCTTTTCTCAACTACACAAATCTCTTTTGTGGTTCTTTGATTGGATTCGTGATAACGACCTCTGTATGCATTTGACCTCCCTGCAGAATCTTTTAATCGCAGTCACCCCTGTTACTTAGGCCGAATAGAAACACGGAGGGTTGGGCGGTCGGCGAAATATGTAGGAGAGATTTCTAGTGCGCAATGCAAACCGGGAGTAAAACTGCGTCCATAGATTAGAACGAAGTGTACGTAATAAATCAGAAGCGAGACGACTTTGAAATCGGAGGGGGCTCGACCGTTCGGCCGTGATTTATAAAATTAGAGTCAAGAAATTAGAAACAACTTGAGATTTATCAAAGTCCTAATGATCGAAAAGTCCCTATAATCAATGACGTGCTCGAATAGCCATCTTGAAAAAAAGCCGGGCAATTTTGGTTTCTCGACAACTCCTAATCCATCAGATCTATTTTAAATCTGAATTATCAGGAACAAAACTCTACTAGTATTGATAAAACGAAATAAACTATAGATGTGTTTGGAGATATTGAGAGCCGAAATAACGTGTACAAAGGTCTATATCCTCTTTTAATATAAAACATAAACACTCTCACCGAGCCTTGATTAAAAATTTGTAAAATGTTTCTTGATTTGCTGATATTGATAAATGGATGAAAAAGTGAATGTAAAAAGCAGTACCTTTGAAAAAATATTTTAGATTTAATAGTGATGTACAGCCTTATCTATAGATACGGCTGTACGTCACTATTAAATCTAAAATATATACTATACAGACTGTATTGTTAATCATTAGAGAAAGTTTGTCAATAAATCCCGGTGCTTTTTCTATCTATGTGGTCTCCGCCGTGTTGTGGAGGGTAGTTGGCAAAAACATTTCGCTTCCGTCAGCCGGCAAGGGTATGAAATCATTGCTGGCCGCGGTCTGCAAGTAAGGTTATGGGAGTCGTTGCAACAAAACGTGGCCACCACCCCGCGTTCGTGGTACTACAACGACTGCCAGAACAAGGAATAAGTCGAATAGGCAGATGACTTTACAAAAGGAAAAAGAAATTTGGGGCGAAAATCTCAAAACCTATATATTATTTATATCTCAAGAGTAAATAGAGAAAATGTATTTTATATGGTAATTAAGCGAATGGACGGGACGAAAATCCCTATATTATGGATTCTAACGGCAAATCGTGAGACATTCGGTTTACGGGCGCTTATAGACTAATCTTACCCTTACGAATCCGAATCTGTCCGGTGCCAAGTCACATTTTGCCCCATATGCTCAGAAATCATAATGGTGTCCAAGACACCGTCGTACCTCGGATGTCGGATGGTTTCTGTTTCTTTCATTTCAAAATGCTGTTTCAGGTGTCAATTTCGAAGTTTTTTATGATACGCAAGTGCAATGAAATAGGTCTCAGGACCAATCTATAGCCGGAATTGTTGTTTTCAAAATGGCGGCGGCATTTAGGACCAGAATTCGTCTGTATATCCACTATCTGTTACTTAATATATAAGTCTGCACTTATTGGATGGTTTCTTAAGGCCGCTGAATACTATGCGGAGATCCACAGAGATATCGAGATAACAGAAGTAGGCATTTGAGGATCTCGGTAAACGAAAGTTGACATATCTTTATGTGTTTTTCGAGTTGCCAATCACCATTTTCAGGATATCAGTGAACCAGAAGTAGTTAACCCAGCAGAGTAGTAACTGATTATTATTACATACAATGCATGTTATGTGAAATGTGCAGTAAGCTAAGATTTCGTAAAAAAACCAAACCGTATCGTTGGTAATTAAATTTCAATTATAATATTTATAAAAACCGCAGCAGAAATAAGATAGTGTACAAAATCTACAAATATTATTACATACTATTAATTGTATGTGAAATGTGCAGTAGACGGACTTTTCTTGAAAATAAATAAACCGTTTTGTTGTTAATTTAATTTTAGTTGCAATACTTATAAAATGCGCAGTACTTATAAAATATCATAGTGTACAATATCCACAACTACAAATATTGAAAAAATGTGACTTATGAAACCAAAATCAATGCAAATTGGAGGAACCATAAAAACACAGAAAAATCTCTCTTTTTACAAGCGAGATTTCAGCCCACTTGGAGTTACTACTTAAATATTTTTCGATTTAGGCAAATACCTCTACGACGCCGACACAGAGACGTACAAGGCTCAGTATACGGTATTTGCATACATTATTATCAAAGCCAGAGTTGCAGCCGGAGATGACACAATAATCGTATACGCTTTTTCACGCCTAAAGCTCCTTGCGATTCAATGTGTGTGGAAAAAAAGTAAGAAGAAGAAGATAAAGCAAGATAAAGCAATAACTCCGAGAAGAAGGTGTGGAACTATCGGCGCCCGAGTTTAACTAGCAAATGGGATTATTATATAAATAAAACCTTTGAAATAAACTATTTCACTGGATCTCTCTATATTTGATAATAAATTCACAGTTTCTGTTTTATACTATCATTCATGACTCGATACGATCGCTCGCGCGAAGAACGGACTGACCTCTCATTTTCAACGAAAAGATCAAGCGCGTCGGTCGCCAGAATGTACGTTCGTGTCACGCCTGTTGCGATTACGCGCGACTATTCGTTTAACTTAGGAGTATGGTGGGGGGATCGGCCCGTTCGGACGTCCCTTGCTTTGGCGCGCAATCTCTTTGTTGCAGGTAGAACCGCGCGCCTGCACATTGCACCGCGCCGATTTCCCACGTTCGTTGCACACTGACACCTGTGGATCAACGCCGGATTTACCGCCGCGGCGCCGGTCGGAACTTTTCACGATTGCCCCCACACTGGTATCGCCTTTCAGACCTTGCTTGAGGGGAGTGTGGGTGGTGTGGTGTGGGTCGTGGTACGTTTGTAGTGGACTTACACATGTGGAAAGTGGAAAGTCGTGCACATCCGTAAGTATATCTCATTCAAACATAAGCATTTCCCAATACAAGCTGGGATTTCCTTCGCTACTTTTTAAGTAGCTTTTACTAATTTTATTTTAAATAAAAACATCATCCTATAAACGGATTTCTTTACAAACCTTATCAAATATAACAATATTATACTGTTTTCTACAATATTTCTTTACAATTTTTTAATATTATACAATTTTATATAGGTTTACCCTATTTTGATAACATTATACAATCTTTATTATAAACTCCTCTGCCAGAAATTAAGATTGAAGTTTCTTCTTTCATTTCATTGAGCATATGGAGGTTTTTTTATTTTTATTTCGATTTAATGGCTCGTTGATAACAAACTCAGCCAATTGTATCATATTTTAAATTTTGGTAGCATTCGAAATTTGAATTATTTCGTAATGTCACTTTCATTTGGAAAACGGCTTTGCCAAAGTGATCAATAGTTTAATTTTTTATTTTTTCGCTTAATTCGTCTCAATTGAAGGCATTTTGTGTTGCATAAGGATAAGCCCTATTTATGAGATATATGGATGAATAGTGATCGTTAGTCGACTGCAAAAGGACCTTTAAACTTACATTGCACCGTCGAAAGTCGTGCACATCCGTAAGTATATCTCATTCAAACATAAGCATTTCCCAATACAAGCTGGGATTTCCTGCGCTACTTTTTAAGTAGCTTTTACTAATTTTATTTTAAATAAAAACATCATCCTATAAACGGATTTCTTTACAAACCTTATCAAATATAACAATATTATACTGTTTTCTACAATATTTCTTTATTTTTTTTTAATATTATACAATTTTATATAGGTTTACCCTATTTTGATAACATTATGCAATCTTTATTATAAACTCCTCTGCATGAAATTAAGATTGAAGTTTCTTCTTTCATTTCATTGAGCATATGGAGGTTTTTTTATTTTTATTTCGATTTAATGGCTCGTTGATAACAAACTCAGCCAATTGTATCATATTTTAAATGTTGGTAGCATTCGAAATTTGAATTATTTCGTAATGTCACTTTCATTTGGAAAACGGCTTTGCCGAAGTGATCAATAGTTTAATTTTTTATTTTTTCGCTTAATTCGTCTCAATTGAAGGCATTTTGTGTTGCATAAGGATAAGCCCTATTTATGAGATATATGGATGAATAGTGATCGTTAGTCGACTGCAAAAGGACCTTTAAACTTACATTGCACCGTCGAAAGTCGTGCTCATCCGTAAGTATATCTCATTCAAACATAAGCATTTCCCAATACAAGCTGGGATTTCCTGCGCTACTTTTTAAGTAGCTTTTACTAATTTTATTTTAAATAAAAACATCATCCTATAAACGGATTTCTTTACAAACCTTATCAAATATAACAATATTATACTGTTTTCTACAATATTTCTTTATTTTTTTTTAATATTATACAATTTTATATAGGTTTACCCTATTTTGATAACATTATACAATCTTTATTATAAACTCCTCTGCAAGAAATTAAGATTGAAGTTTCTTCTTTCATTTCATTGAGCATATGGAGGTTTTTTTATTTTTATTTCGATTTAATGGCTCGTTGATAACAAACTCAGCCAATTGTATCATATTTTAAATGTTGGTAGCATTCGAAATTTGAATTATTTCGTAATGTCACTTTCATTTGGAAAACGGCTTTGCCGAAGTGATCAATAGTTTAATTTTTTATTTTTTCGCTTAATTCGTCTCAATTGAAGGCATTTTGTGTTGCATAAGGATAAGCCCTATTTATGAGATATATGGATGAATAGTGATCGTTAGTCGACTGCAAAAGGACCTTTAAACTTACATTGCACCGTCGAAAGTCGTGCACATCCGTAAGTATATCTCATTCAAACATAAGCATTTCCCAATACAAGCTGGGATTTCCGTCGCTACTTTTTAAGTAGCTTTTACTAATTTTATTTTAAATAAAAACATCATATATATATATATATATATATATATATATATATATATATATATATATATATATATATATATATATATATATATATATATATATATATATATATATATATATATATATATATATATATATATATATATATATATATATATATATATATATATATATATATATATATATATATATATATATATATATATATATATATATATATATATATATATATATATATATATATATATATATATATATATGTATATATATATATATATATATATATATATATATATATATATGTATATATATATATATATGTATATATATATATATGTATATATATATATATATATATATATATAATAGGAAAGAGCTGACTGCTTCCTTTCATTGATATGAGGGCATGTCACGCTTTTAGTTTTAAGTTTCCAGCTGAATATTGATCGCAGCTTCTTTATATCGCACCTTTAGAAAATAAAAAAACGAAATTCGAAATTTTAAATTCTTCCATCTGTCAAGTAGCTCGTCTTGTCTTGTTATTTCCCTTGAAATAATAGGAAATTGAGTGAGTTTACGTATAAAGAAGGATTTTAGCTTAATTTTTGAGATAATTGGATGAAGGGTGAGCGTTACTAGTTGTAAAATGGGCCCAACTTAAACCTACTCCTCTTTCCGCAAGTGAGAGGCATTCATCATTCTCGTTAACACCTAAAGCATTCCCGAATCCGATCAAGGGAATCCTTCGTCACGATGTAAGTGGCTTTTATAATTATTTACTTTATAATCATCTTATTGATCAATTCTAAAAAGAATATATATATATATATATATATATATATATATATATATATATATATATATATATATATATATATATATATATATATATATATATATATATATATATATATATATATATATATATATATATATATATATATATATATATATATATATATATATATATATATATATATATATATATATATATATATATATATATATATATATATATATATATATATATATATATATATATATATATATATATATATATATATATATATATATATATATATATATATATATATATATATATATATATATATATATATATATATATATATATATATAAGCTGGAATTTCCTTTGCTACTTTTTAAGTAGATTTTACTAATTTTATTTTAAATAAAAACATCATCCTATAAACGGATTTCTTTACAAACCTTATCAAATATAACAATATTATACTGTTTTCTACAATGTTTCTTTATATTTTTTTAATATTATCCAATTTTATATAGGTTTACCCTATTTTGATAACATTATACAATCTTTATTATAAACTTCTCTGCCAAAAATTAGGATTGAAGTTTCTTCTTTCATTTCATTGAGCTATGTAGGTTTTTTTATTTTTATTTCGATTTAATGGCTCGTTGATAACAAACTATATATATATATATATATATATATATATATATATATATATATATATATATATATATATATATATATATATATATATATATATATATATATATATATATATATATATATATATATATATATATATATATATATATATATATATATATATATATATATATATATATATATATATATATATATATATATATATATATATATATATATATATATATATATATATATATATATATATATATATATATATATATATATTATATAAGCTAGGATTTCCTTCGCTACTTTTTAAGTAGCTTTTACTAATTTTATTTTAAATAAAAACATCATCCTATAAACGGATTTCTTTACAAAACTTATCAAATATAAATATATATATATATACATACATATATAAAATATAGTGAAAAATGCAGGCGGCTGTTAGTTCAGTACGCAGATATATTTGACCTGTCATTCTCTATACTTAGGAGACGATTCAATCGGTGTGATTTTTTGTTTTTTTTTTATTGTTTATTTGCTTTAATTCGTCTTTTGAAGACACTTTGTTTTGCGAAAGGATAAGCTTGGCTTTAAAGATGTGGATGGAGGGTGATCGTTCACCGGTTATATAGGTATTTCTAAAACCTATATTGCATAGCCGAAAATGGTGCACATCCAAGTATACATCTTGTTTAAAGGCATCGGCGATAACCTCAACTTAATAATAAAATCATAAGTCGAAGAACCTTACAAATGAATAGATACCCTTTCAGAGAGTTTTCATTAAAAATTCAGAAAAATGTTGTATTTTGTATTTTTTACGATGTAGTTTTTTACAGAATTACTGGAAAAGTATTGAATCCTGAAAGCTTTTTTAATCTTTTAGTTGGTTAATCAACGTACTGACTTAAAAATTGACAGTCCGATATATTAATTTAAAATTCGTTTTCTAATAATCATAAAGCTATTTCTGCATTTTTTTCCAATATTTCTCAGCGTTTTACTCATAAGAAATATAAAATCATTACATAAAACTTTAATCACATGAAATTGTATAGCTTTATTTAACTATTCATATGACATTTATAGTTGACATGTTTGTGTTTTTTTTTACTCACAAGGCATATGCTTATTTGTGGAACCCGCCTTGTTGCCTATTGGCGCCATCTTCTAGGTGAGCATTTGTAGTATCACGCAGTCAAACACTTAGGCGGTTACCCATCCCAGTATTCACCGCGCCCGCCGCTGCTTAACTTCGGTAACAACGATGAGAACCAGTGTCGACGGAGCTGAGGACGCTACGCTACTTATACCTTTTATTATGGTTATGAGAAAAAAAGGAACCCTTTAAAACAACGTAACAACCCGCACCCGTAAACTAAATAGTCAGGTATTTTTGGATTTTTGATAGATATAATTTCTGAAAATAATGATGTATTATTACATAAATAAAGATTGTACTTGTGTTAAATCAAATGATAAATAATAATTTAAATGTCTTAAGGGCTCTCTAGATGATAAAGCATGCTTGCCAAGTTTCGCGTCGCGGGCTGGGAGGGGATCGTAAACCGCAGGATTTATGCATTTAACAAAATATATATTTACCGAAAATGCCTAATTGTGTAGTTTTATACCAGGGAGTCACGTTATTCATCAATCAATTACGTCTAATTAACGTGAATCCCTGGTATAAACCACAAAATTAGGCATTTTTGGTCAATATTTTAAAAAAATATTTGCATATTTCCTGCGATTTACGATCCCCTCCCAGCCCGCAATGCGAAGCTTGACAAGCATGCTTGATCGTATAGAGAGCCCCTTACCCTTTAGATAAGTGATTATAGATTGTTGTAGGTCCACTTTTATTTTTATTGTACATAAATGACATAAAAAGTAGTGTGCGTCATTCCAAAATGGTAATATACGCGGACGACACGAAAATCTACAGGGAAATAAAATCAATAAGCGACTGTTTACTTTTACAAGAGGATATCAATCGCCTTGTGAATTATTGTACAAAAAATTGCCTTATTATAAACGTTAAGAAATGTAACTCAATTACATTTATCAGAAAACGAACTAACGTCTGTTTTAAATATCATCTCAATACAAATGAAATTAAAAAAAGTGACATCTGTGAGAGATCTTGGGATCATCCTAGATAATAAATTGCTATTTGCGGTGCACATTGATAATCTTATTTCGAAAGCTAATAAAATGTTGGGTTTTGTCCTTAGAGCATCTACTCTTTTCAGGTCGACCGATACCATAAAAATATTATTTAATTCCTACGTGAGAAGTCATTTGGAATTCGCGTCAGTCATCTGGAATCCGCAATACAAAACATATATTTCCCGAATTGAGGCAATTCAAAAACGGATGACGAAGCGTTTAAATGTGTTATATTTTATAAAACCAGCTTCGTACACAGAGTCGCTTCGGTTTCATAAGATGATGTCGTTAGAAAAGCGCCGAAGAATGATCGACGCAGTATATCTGCATAAGCTAATTAACAATCGTGTTGATGCTAGTCAAACCTTGGAGCAGATAAATTTTTTCGTGCCTCCTCGACCAGCTCGCTCTCAGCGCTCCTTTCAACTGCCAATTGTCAATTCTAACTATGCACAAAATGCTTTTCTTTATAGAGCTTGTCATCATTACAACTCGGTATTTATGGATTTTGATATATTTGCCACAACCCCAGATACATTTAAATATCTTATTATGAATATATTACAATTTAATTAAGTAATCTGTTTATTATTAAAATAGTTATTCTCCTCTTATCTTTGTATTTACATAACTTATTCCTTTTTTCTATTTTTCCTTCTCATAAAATGTGTCATTACATAATTATATATTTTATTTTCTTATTACTATCTATTTAATAATAAATTAATTTATTACCATATATATACATGTTTATGAAACTATTTACTGTTTTTCTGCTCTATTTACTTTATATTTACTCTTTTAATACTTTGGACTGTTTAGTAACTTAGCAATTACTTTTCAGAATATTTTCTGTTTGTTTAAAAAACCCTAATAATTTCACTTTTCACTTTTAAAATGCTTGTGTATTTTAAACTTTTCTTTTCTATAGAATAACGCACTATATGACCGTTTAATTGGTGGAAACATATACATGGTTTATGATTGTTATATTTTGATTAAGTAAATATGTTTTTTGTACTGTTTGTTTCCTGAATAAAATAAAATAAAATAAAAATTAAGCACATTGTGCAAAATTGATAGGATGCGTATAGAATTTTGCGATTTCGAATTCGCCAGCTATTTCTGCAGGCGCAAACTTAACCAAAACCCGCCACTCCAGGCTGGTATAACAATATGTAATCGTTCTTTTAGCCGTGGCATTAACGTAGAGGACTTAGAGATAAGGCGATAACGTAGAAGACGTAGAAGACTTAGAGACTGCTGTCTAGCTCCGCTAAATAGTCCGTTAGAGACCAACAAGAGGTGAGGCACCGTAAAAGTTACCCAGCGGGCAGCCTCGCCCCCTAACTATCAGTTTTGGTAGGATATCTCCGTCTGGAATTAACCTTCGGGATACCTCCATCTTCCCGACTGGTTACTGGTCCGAGGTCGCTTACGCGGCCTCTACCTGCTGTATCACAGTGGTAATTCAATTTGAATTTCTCGCGGACCTGAGCGGCCTTTGCCCGTAGTGCCATACGGGTTCGGGTGGCTCAACGTCATTTCAAGAGTGGCATGCAGCATATCAACATCCACCCTCGCTACTTAGGAGACAGTATATTTACATAGTCCCCAGACTTCTTTAGCAATTAGTCAGAGTGCACAAACGATTGGCGTCGCCGAACGTTGCGCAAATCGTCCAGTGGCGCCTGTATGCAATCCCACCAGGAGGAACCGGTGATGCCTGAGACGCGAGAGTTTTACCCGGGGTAGCCTTCGCACGAGGAGGCTTCTGAATCGTGAGTTGAGCCGATCCGGGAACATAATGGGTCTTGTGGCTTAAGCTGGACGAAACCGTTCGCTATCTGAGTACGTAATCTCACACAGACATACATTATGCAAGCGATCCAACTTGTCAAGAATTGTTCCATTCTGTTCGCGAGGTATGCAACATCAGCATAATCCAAGATGGCTGTGAAAGTCGGAGGCCTGGATGCGGTTACTGATTTCGTCGGGTTGTGTCTACCTCGAAAGAGCCTGGTCGACGACTGGGTCAATTTTGATCGAGGATTTCCAGTGAAAATAATCACACCTGTACCATCTATGAATAAAGAACGTGTAGGTACTTGTACGATATTACAGGCACGACACGTGTGGACACGTGCTTTTAGAATCCATGCACATGTTTATTTTACATAACCGGGTAAGTTTCTCAGGCGTAATTAAATGATCAACTAACTTAGTCTTACAACATGAGCGCCGTTCGTTCATAATAATTATGTTCGTCATGGCAGCGCTGCCCGCTATTGCATTTTGAACAAGAAATACGACTTGTAAAATATTTTTAGCAGTTTGTAACCTCACGCTGTCAGAAAGCACGATAATGGCTTTTCACGTGTTTCAAAAAGCTTTTATTAATTAATGTTATAATTTTGGTTCCGTACGATTAATGTCATCATAATACCAAAGCTGTCCAGCTTGAAACGACTCATACTCGAAGAATACTGGTCGGACGACCATGAGGACAGAGGACGATTGGAAGCAAACCAGCCGAATTTTCCCCCATTTCCCGTACGACGCAGAGAACGTGGGGGGGGGGGAGGGGGATTGTCGGGTAACTAAACGCCGAATGGCCGTGTTGCCACGTTAGCGAATTTGTCGCTTGCTCTGATGACTTTTGAGACGACAAAAAATGCATCATGTTACTTTAAGTTTTAGCGACTTATCTAGCAACTTTTCGAATACACTTCAATTGTGTAAAGTTTTGAGTGATATTTACGTTAGCATCGTAGGTAAGCCAACTCTAAAAGCTTCTGTCTAAAAAAATAACTTAGTTAGACCCATCGCATCTAAAAAACTATTTAAGGCGACATGAGACCTGAGAAAAATGTCCGAAATGGGCGGACACGTGAAAAAATAGGCGTGGGTCAATTTTGTAGGGTTTGCCCAATAAATATCCAGCGTCGACGAAGCGTCAGGTACGATTCCACGTCCGGTCGCGTCGGCGACCAGGCGCATACTAAACATTCTACCGTAGCGCTAGCACAAAATAACTATATTTACGCAGTGGTGGTATAAGAATGTGTTAATGGCAAAGCAGATTTAGCGTAACTCTCATAGCGCTCTTCTATTTTAAATATTTGTAATTTATTGAGGGCCTAAATAAAAATGTGGCTAAGTGCGACGCTAAAGAATTAACCAGTCAATATAATTAAATTAAAATAAAACACACTCACTGCTTACATTGTAGGTGTAATCGCTCCTGAAAGTTTTTGAAGTCAGTTTAAAGACCTTTTTCAAGGCAATGAGAAACTTTTTTGATTCCAAATTTTAAATTGGTTCCTTAAAACTTTTTTTAATTAATGGTTACATTTAAAAAAAACTCACAAAACTAAAATTAAAAAAAACTCATGAAACTAAAATTCTTCAGATATGGTCATTTCTAGGTACTATGTCGCCATAATCTAATAAATGAATCTAATAACATAATGGCTGCCGTCTAATTATAAGCAACACAAAGGAAAACCAAACTTTATAATAACCCACGAAGTAGGATCCAGCAAAAAAAAACGATCTCTTGCAATGATTAAATAAATACATTCTACAAAAAAACAAACAATATCATAAATGTTTAGCGGCAGTTAGAAAATATACGAATCCCGAATGCCGTAATAGTATTTTATTTATTTACATCAAAAGATATTGGGTATTTCGTTGTATTTTATAAGTCCCTTTTCCTATATATCAGGAAATTTGCAATTTAAGTAGGTAGTTGGGTATCTAATACGAAACTGCAATAAATAGCCTTTATAAGAATATGAGCATTATTTTAATTGATCATTGGCGATTTCAAGTGATCATTTTGCAGTAGGAGTATGTCATATCTATCGACTTTTGGCGCGTAGCGACATTCTGTTAAATGTCTACTAGGTCTTGGAAAGCGCATATCATGTTTGTAGCGTTGTTTGAGATCAATAAAGTAGTTACAGACATTTACTCGGATACTTCACATTGGTAGGCCCTCTGCTACTACCCATCCATTGTTTTAGATTCGTGTATCTTAATTTTTGATCTATTTAGAAAAGTTATCATTTTCCCTTATTAAATACCAAAGAAACAAAATTAATTGTAGCAAACGGTCATCCAAATTTGAAGGCATCATAGAATGTAATAATATGCATGTTACTTTGAAATTATATATTTGAAACTTTGACTACATTAAACTGTATATTATTAGGAGAGTTTCAAATATTCTCTCAATGAATGAGGTTATGAATACATAAAAACGCCAAATATTCAAAACTTAGGATTAAAAAGTTTTCTAGTTGGGATTTTTATTTCCCGGAATAGCAACAGGTTGAAATGGGTCGTGATAGTACTAAACATTTCTTTCGAGATGAAGAGCGAAATATCCATTTTGACCCTCCCCACTCCTCCCTCGAGATGATTTTAAGACCATTTCCAGATTGAAGTCTATGTGTTTCTGCTGTGTGTATTTCGCCACGATAGCGCCCAAACGCTTCATCTGATTAAGCTGAATTTCGGCATGCAGGGATAATTCGGAAACGTTAAGAGTTGACAAGGATGTGGTTGAAATTGGTTCACCAGGAGGCGCACTAGTAATATTTCAATTCCGAAATATTGGACGTAGCGATTTGAAATTTTGTAATTGGCCTTGTTGGACCAAAATCACATTGTGAAATTTTGTTCCGAATATTTCATATACAAGTTACACCGCGATTAAATTCCGCCATATATTTTAATCGAATATTAACCCATATTTGCCCAGAACTATTTTGGGATTTCGATCTTGGTTATTTTCAGATATGTTTATGTTTATAGGACCCTGTTTATAAGAGCATGTTTATAAGTATTGACTAGTTTTAGTATATATTTTTTTTCTTAACTAGGTATTTTAAACGTGTTCGGAAACGAAACAATGGGCAAATATCCTACATTCGTTATAGATATTTCAAACGAAGATGTTATAATGAATTTATTTAATATTTATAATTATTTTCACATGCAATCATAGCAAAAAAAAAAATAGGAATGAAATGGAGAAAATCATGAAATGTAAGAAACACAAATAAGTCCATAATGTGCTCAAATTTATTACAAAGCTATACTCAACTGTACAAAGCTTTACTCAACTGAGTAATTAATTACTTACTTTTTTCGGAGGACATTATTTTTGCACAATGCGAACACGACACAAATTGCACTGCTTACTATTTCAATCAAAAGTGTCAATGCTGCTAAAACTTCGTTGCTAATAGGAGATAGTTCCGGACACTTGCGGTTGATGGCAGTTTTTTGGATTTTACTGAGCTCACAAAGGATTTCCGATGCTTTTACAAAAGTACTAAGTACTTCTTGTTTCGTTTTCGAATCACTGGGCATATATGGGTTAACGCCGAGCAGTCCGAGGCAGACGAGAAATGAATAGCGTCGCTCAAGGTGGTTGTGTAACTGAACCCATACGGGTTTGTCCGCAAGCCGAGGGAGGGCGCTCGTCGATTTTACTTTTGAATGTTATATTCAGATGAAATCAGTATTTGTCGGGGAAGTCTCGGGGTGACAACGGATTTTTAAAATATTCTATTCCCAATAAAACCATGGTGAAGAATTAAATAAAAGTCAGCTGGAAAATGATTTAGAAGCCTATAGTTAGCCGTTCTTAGATGCCGCAGCTCCGCCGCCTATTCTTTCGAAATGCAAATCTTGTAGGGGTGAAATAACCAGCGCGGCGACGCGCGCGACGCCCGCCGGTGGGCGACGGTTTCAACCAATGGGGACGAGCGTGCGCTGGCGCAGGAGCCCCTCTGCTTGCTGACCTCGCACAAATTGGGGGCTGGGAGTCCTGATGTAGTGAGGCGTCGACGGCGAATAGGATCACTTCAAATCATTTCCCTCGCGGCTTCAGTTACGTCCGGTCGCACATCCGGTCATACTTACATCGGTGATTGTTCATTGTTTAACCGACGCTAATATTAAAAAAATAGTTTGTTAATAATAAAAGAAGTGCATCATTCGAGTGGCTTTGATGCGACATATCACACAAGCGGTAAGTACATTACATTTATATTATTATATTTTTTGCTATTTGCGTATTTCTACACGACTGCGCAACGAAAACGGAATGTAATGTGTCCATGGTTCATCTATATGTGTTTTCTATTTTTTATTGCCCCATAACTTCTAAACGCTTGAACCGATTTAGAAGTGTGGTATTGTTAGAATCATAGGGTACCTTAACTGTACAAATATCAAGTAAGTAGTTGTCTAAATGCCCAAATGTCCGAATGTCAATAAATTAACATAAATATAACGTGTTTAGTGACAAATGAAAGGACTGATACATCTATCTATCCGGAAATATACATCTATCTATATGGATAAAAACATATACTACAAAAAATATAATATTTAGAAATATACATTTTTCCTTAATTTTCTGTCTAAAATGTTTATTTTATTCTATTTTCTTGGAGGAACAGACTAAACATAAACTATATTTAATCAATCAAAATTTAATAAACATAAACTGTTTATATGTTTCCATCTATAAGATAGTCATGTAATTTCTATGTGATATAAAAAAAGATATATAAAAAGAAATATTAAAAAATAAAAGCATCTGTTAAGACAGTGACATTGTAATGTTTTTTAAATTAAAGCTGAATTAATTAATTAATTAATACTGAATAAGTACTTAGTACTAAGTTACTACTCCTAAGTGTTAAAAAAAAATATATAAAAAGTGTAAAAAAATATATAATAAATGTATAAATAATATTAATTGAATTGCTGTCACGTGACCGCGCAGACAAAGGGCACCGGACACGCATATTTTGAAAACCACTTTATCGGATTTCTTGGACTTCAAATCGTGAAGACCCATTAAAGTTTCCAACTCGATTTTTCACACGATAACAAAAATCCTCCGTATATGATTATTAAAAAAATAAATCAAAAGGTTTTTATCTGACAACGCTCGTGTCTAGATAAATATGCAAAAAAATGAATAATATTCTCCGCTTTGAGTTTTGCACATTTAAAACATCCACTAGTGGCAAAAGAAAATACATTAAACATGAATCTATTATAACACTTCGTAAATATAGTCGTAATAACGTACGTATTTGATAATCAAGTAAATATATTAAAAAGAATAAAAAACACGACTGCCATTACAGAAAGTGAACTATAGTTTATATAACTATTTTTATTACGAGTTTTTTATGGAAAAAATGTGGTTTATGTATGTCTCCAAATAGATATGTACATGTGTAATTCCGGAATGTACTAAATCAGAAAATCAGACCTTTCATTTGACACTAAATACGATATATTTATGTTAATTTATTGACATTTGAACATTGGGACATTTCGACAACTATTTACTTGATATTTGGACAGTTACGGTTTATTTCACTCGGAATGACATGACAATTCAAAAAATACTACACACTTCTAAATCGGTTAAAAGTTATGGTGGAATAAATAAACGGAAAACATATATAGATGAACCCTGAACACATTTCACTCCTTTTTTGTTGGGCAGTCGTGTAGAAAGATAAATCGCGATAGTAATATGGTCACTCACTAGTATTTTACTACAAATATTAATAACTTTGCCAGCAGCTTTAATCTCGCACTTTATTAAATATTGATTGCGTCTAGATTTACAAATATTTATAACAAAATATCGTTTAGAGCGATGTCCCAATACTATAAATAACCCTTTTGCGTCGGGTGAATCGGGTGGTTTTGATCATACAGGAGTATTATGCAATTAAAGGGGAATACATTCTACTACACAGGGAACGATGACGTTGCCAAGATAGTTTCAAATTGATGCAATCGAAAGTTTTTCCTATTGCTTGAATTTATCCGAACCATCCCGATTTCGTATTATAGCCAGATTTCAACAACTTTCGCCGAATAAACTCTTTTCGCTTAGATATGTTCAAAATTGGCTGTGCGACACAATTATTGTCTCGTTTGATGTAATACATATATGGAGATATTCTGTTTGATTCATCTATCGTGATAGCTAAAATCCCTCACATCTCTTATATACCTAGCAACGCTCACCTACTCATTTCGCATAATGCTTAAAATTATTTTCCATCTCCTTTAAAAGATCTTCCTATGACGATATCAACGGAATAAAACGACACATTTCTCTGTATCGTAAAAAATATCTCTTTTCTAACGTAATCCCATCATCCGAGCGGACATTAATCGTGAGGATTTACGCATTTTGATATTTGCTTAAATAACATGTTAAGCGAATATTTTCAAACCTAAGAATTTTCGTTAAATGCAGAAGGTTTTGCTATCTTTTTTCCTGGATCGTAGATTTAAAAAAAATTATGTGTAATTCACAATCATTTACAGTAAAATGTATAAGTATAATAATATAATATACATTTTCATCCAGTATCAAATATCTGATTTTATTTTATTCTCAACTACCTAGGCTACAGCCTGTTTTAAGGCGGACATTTAAATTGTTTTAAATATATGTATGAGCTTATATGAAAACTAAGTAACGAAAAGAACATAACAATTCCGACAGAATCATACACAGAGAAGAACATGCACTAATAGCTATTATTTATTCTTATAAATTGGACAAAGTAAAATTTAAAATATAAAGCATTAACCACAATCATAATAAATAAAAATGACGTACAAATATATGGTATTTTAATAATCATAATTGCTTAAACACAGAGTGATGTAATCATACGTAATTAATAAAAAGAAAACTCCTAAAAAAACTGATTTATGAGTAGATACCTAAATATAGAAGTATTAAAATAATATTAAAAAAATAAAGAAAGAGTTGCATTACTAAAAACTATATTAACAACCTGTCATAAAAATCTAAATATCATAAAATCAGTTTAAAAAAATATATATTACCATTACATATATACAAACCATTCATACATTCATACCATTCAGACATTTATACTCAGTGCTCTATCCTCCCTTCTTTCTTGCTTCATAAACTAAGATGTAACATATTTCTAAAATGTTGTCATTTTTGTTGATAGCCTTGATCGATTCAGGAAGGTGATTGTATGATAATTTACATTACCTACTTACTTGTATGGTAACCTAATTTACAATAAAGCTAAATTTAACAAATTATTTTGAATATGCTTCAATTTTATTTAAAATATCTGTAATCTGCATTAAGCCATGTTCGATTATTTAATTCCTTTAATCAACCTAGAAGATGGTGCCAATAGGCAACAAGACGAGTTCTACGAAAAGGCATATAGCTTGTAGGTAAAAAAAAACCTAAGTACACATAAAGTTACCAAAGCGAAGGTAGTTCAAAAAAATATGAGATTAAAATATACTTTATAAATTAATCTACATACAATTCTACGTAAATATGTAATATTTTAAAAGGATGGTGCTAAGAAAATGTAGAAACTACACCAATTCCATAAAAAATAAAATGTAGATTTTATTATGCTTCTTAAAGCTTTAAATATATTTTATGCGTTACGGTTTTGCGTTTTGAGCGATATCATTTCAAAATTTAGTGTCATTGATCATCAGTGTGTATGGCCGGTCCCTTTTTCTAGTAATTTGTCAGATTTCTTATATGTATCTGCAGAAGAGACCATTTTCCATGTATTTGACCTAATTTACCTAAAAACGATTTTTATAGTCTCTGAATTATTTCAGTTTTTGTGATTTATACATAAAACAAAATCTAGGATTTAAACTTTTAGTTTCAAAATAAATCTGACGAAATACTGAAAACGGACCGTGACATCACAATTACAGAAATTATAAAACATCTCTGAAAGTCTTTATTATTATTGTACGAGACATGTTCATTTCTGAGCGGGGAAAAGTTAACTTACCTAATGACAAATTTCAATGTGAATTATAATAATGAAGCATTTTACCCTTTCGTCACTTTTTAAAAACGAAATTAAAGCATCCCAGTCAGCATCCTCCAAAAAAAGTATAATTTCGTTAACGGAGATGGCACTCCGAGATAAAGGACATAATTCAAGCACTATGTTTAGGATGAGCACGTTTTCACCGATATGTCATTATGCTTTCCAAGAAAAATGGGACGTAGTACATACAACTTATAGCATTCGCAGCTAATGACAATATTAAAGCAACAATTAGCCAATCGCATTGAGATTCTTAGAATATCATTAGCGCATGCCGAATTTCGATAACGTTTGAGTAGTGATTTATTTTTTAAAGAACTCGATTTTATTTAAATCTCCATAAGTTTTATATGATTTTGTTATGATGTAGGTACTTATTCTTATTATACTACTGGTATAACCCGGCACTGCCCGTGTTATATACTTTCTCAAATACCTATGTATACCAATTTTCATGGCGATCGGTTGAGCGGTATAGAAGTTAATATGCTGCAGCGCGATCTGGTGGCGAGTTACAATAAAGTGAATAGCGCGAAAATATTGGCCCGCTCAAATGTCTATGTATACCAATGTTCATGACAATCAGTTGAGCGGTATAGAAGTTGCTGCGCTGCAGCAATATCTGGTGGCGAGTTACAATAAAGTTAATAGCGCGAATAGCGCGAAAATATTATGCGTGCTCAAATGTCTATGGATAGCAATTTTCATAGCGATCGGTTGAGCGGTAAGTATAGAAGTTGATGCAGCGCCATCTGGTGGTTAGTTACAATAAAGATAATAGCCCGAGTAGGGTTGGTTGTAAGAGATTGCCGTATGATAATAAACCCCATTTTGAAATTTCACAAAAACTAGTAGAAATAAACACTTTATATATCGTCTTTTATAATTTGGTAAATAGTCATTACGGTCACAGTAAATATATGTATATTAACTATGTTACGGTTTCGTGATCACCAGCCGGAAGTATGACCTGGGCCACTTGAACAACATAGCCTCGATTGAAAAGCCTGAAAATTTATAAAGAGCTTCATATTGTAATGGCGTAGAAAGTCTTAAATACTATATTAAAAAACTATAATGCAAGAAAGTTGGTAAGTCCATCCACTCTTGAGGTCAACTCACTGCGACCTCTATGACAGATTTGCTTATGTTAGGTTAGGTTGGATAATATAGTGTATAAAAACGAAGACCGACTTTTATGTGCCTGAAAAATAAATTGACGCTGGAGCCCATGCACACGTATATCTCTTTTTGTCATTCCTAATAATTGACCGACACCAAAATATACCTGACAATTTAGAAATAAATATACTGCTAAATGTTTGTTTAGATATATGACTGGGATAACCTTTAAATGCCTTCAATAGGTAGTGTTCATTTCCATATCCAGGGAAACTCTCTCGAAAAGTTTCAATAAGTTGGGCAGCGTATGTCGTTTTTATGTCTTTACTTCGTTAACTTTGGTTAACATTACTGTAAACCAACGATGAATTTCACGGAAAATTCACATTGCGAAAATATATATTTGAGACCACTACACTATAAGTGCAATTACTTACTCGATTTTTCTTATAATTTAAACTTCAATAACTGACCTTTTTATATGTTAGTGAGAGTCATTAATATACAATTACTGCTGAGGGCCTCGAATTTCAATAGTTATTAATAAAATATATCTAAAAGTTATTTATTTAGTAAGTAATGAAAAATTTGGTGTAGGTAGTAGGGTAATAGGGTAAAGTTATTATTTTTAGAGGAATGTTTATGCCCCAAATAGAATTCTCTAAATGCTATGCCTAAACAATACAGAATGCTGAATATTTAATTCCAATACATCACATTAATGTGTAGGGATGAACAATTACAATAAATACATTTTAAATTCAGTACTTTATTTGACAAAGAGTGCAGTAAATTGATTCCAGATTATTCCAATTTACAAAAACACTATTTAATAATGATTACCAATAAAAATGCAGTACAATAGCATTTTTAATTACGATTTTAGAATATTTTAAAATGCCGTACAATGTAAAATGCACGTACACCCGAATGAATCTCTTGAAAATTTCAATGTATTTAATCGCCTTTAGTTTATCAGGCAATTAATTAAAAAGTTTAACTCCTATATAGAGACTAGTCGCCTGAAACTTGTACTATGCCGACGTACTTCCTCATACGATATTGAAACGCTCTTATTACAATAGCATTTGCCAAGAGTTCCTTGAGCAAAAATAGCATATGCGATCAAAATCCCTAATTTTTGGAAGTATTCTCGAAATGACTGCTGTGGACCAATATCCACTATCGCACGTATTGCTCTTTTTAATAGAGTGAATATAACTGGAGAATCCCATAGGATCATACCGTAGCGCAGATATGTTTTAACCAGCGCGTAATAAGCTGATATCACCTCCGATCTTTCCACGCAACTTCTGATGTAGATGTAGAAGGCAATAGAGCATAGCAGTCTGACGACAGTTTGAACTTACCATGCTCTATATGTAAATTCCAGAATATTTTTTCATCTAGATGTAGTCAGGAATTTAATTTAATCCGCAACTTCAACCGAGTGCTCAAAGGCCGGACAAAGAAGCCACTAACCAATAAAGAACAAATTATATTGTTTATGTCTATCTATTTATTGCGGTGAAATCCGCCCCGTGGTCTTCCCAGATTAAATCTGATTATATTTATAATCAACGTGTAGTTTTAACCTCATAATAAGTGTGTTAGTTTCCTCATGACATACTACCCTTGTCGGCTTAGGTACAAAATGCATTAAATATATAGGTAGAGACCTCATGCCCCATGGGTTTTGGACGGACATTCACAAGTTTGGCGTACAGTGGGCCCGATTGCGTTTCTTTGTGTCTTGTGCGTTTTGCATTATCGCTATCACCTGATATAATCACGGTTTTACACCGTACGCTTATAATAAATATAACCATCGAAAAGAGTGACAGGATGTGACATCTAGTAATAATTAATGCATAATTATTTAAAGCACCGTGGCCAAACTAGGAATATGTGAAATATGGTAAACAAGCATCAGCTTATATCAAACAACATCAGGATTGGTTATGACACAGGTGGGGGGGGGGGGGGGAGAGTCAGTTTTCAGTTCCCCGTAATCATTACATATTAGTTTTAGCAACACACACACAACATCAAACAGAAGCTTGAAAATTTAATCAATTGATTTATTCATTTGCCGAATCATTCATAGGAAATTTAATCGAAGCATTTGTAAATAGCAAATGGCGCATCGTGTGATGTGTGTCCGGCGACTAAGCCCTCTGGTCATTTGATAAATTAATATAAAAAAGTCAATATTAAAAAATGGTCGTGATTGAAACAGTCTTGATTAAAAATGGTCGTGATTAAAAATAGTCGAGATTGCCTATAATAAACTTTAGTTATTAACGTCAAAATAATATCAGAAATTATTAAAACCCCCTTCTTTTTAGATATGTATATAAACTGAAGAAAGTGCTGAATCGCTAATTTTACATTTGTAAATGAACTAACCTAAGAGAAACTATTGAATTCATTATAATCCGCTGATGTGCTAACACTGAGCAACCAGGACACCAGTTTTTTTCAATGCTTATGTACTTGGGCTAGTTTTTATGTATTCGGGTACGATGTTGTATATTTTGGGAGCTAAATATATAAAAAATCTTTCAGCAAAAGTAGTTCGCATTTGATGCACTTCATAATTAATTCTCAACCGCTCTCCTTGTCCTGTGACATTGTAGCGATTTCGTGAGCTAATTTTTTTGTCTTACATGACCCAAAATCATTTTGACAAATAGTAGGCGAACTTCCAGCACCTGCCACTTTTGAAAGAGAGATTATACCTATATAATATAAAATGACAAGCTGTTACCGCGGATCCTACCGCGTCAAAGTTTCTGTGTTGTTGAAATTTTGTGTTGATTGTTTGTTTCATTGATTTTACTCTTTATTGTGAATTTTCACAATGGGCTAATTTATTGCCACACGACCATCTCTTACCAACAACTCATCATGTTTATATTATGTGTGCGTGTAGCATGTGCGTATTGTTACTGCATTCGATCGTCAGAATTAAAATGCAATTACGTTAATTTTATATCTACGGAAAATGGTAACTTGGCCGGGGATCGAATTCCGAATCTTACGATGTAATATCGGGCGACTTAGCCACTATGCCAACGGGTCGTAATGAACAAACTGTATAAGACGCTTGAAAGTATATAATGATAATTCACTGAATCAGCTTTCAAGTAGTTTGGATTGTATATTTAGTTGGAAGTAAAGATTGCACATCAGCGAGATTCGAAAAGAAAATTATTCGAATGTTACATAATAGAAGCAATTATCTTTGTTATTTTTAACAATCGATTTTCTTAATTATTCTTTATTTTAATTATAAAACGCTAGGTCCCACTTTTTCAACAAATCAAATACATAGTAGGATATGTGGTAGATTAAAAAAAATAAGAAATCCATTATTTGTGTTTTTCCCCCACCTGGACCCTTTCTTGCTCGAATCTGCCTATTAGCACAGCTACGGTGGTATTAGTCTGCATTATGTGCGTAATGTCATGCGACCACAGAAGCACAGCAGTAATGTAGTAGTATGTAGGGTCTACTATCGCTAACAGCGAATACATAGTACTACATATTGAACCGAAGCTATTGAGGAGATGCTTGGTTGTTGACTGGGCGGTTCGGCGAAGGGGGACAACTTGCCGCGGGACGAAATGTTGCCGGAGGACAGCGGCGCGCGGTGTTGCCATAACATCAAATCAAATCAAGTTTATCGTCTTTAAAACCTTTAACATAGTTGCTTAGACAGTACACAATAGTTTGGATAGCCGCTAGTATAAAATAATAAAAAAATATCGATACAAAAGGTTTCTTAAGAGTCTCACCTTTTAATATATAATAATCGTATTATGTAGATACTGAAAACTACAATGTAAATAGATACATTAAAAAAATATATATTAAATTACTAACTTACTCAGAACATTTTGACATGAGGATTTTCAATTGATTTGACACGAAATAGACAATTATATGATCCTACAAATATTAAATACAATTGATTATCGGAGACAAAATCAAATAGGCATAATAATATAATCGCCAATAAAATAGTAAAAATTTTATGCTAAATAAAGAAAATTAGAATAGAAATTATCAGAAACCTAATTAGAACTCGTTGATAAAATACAATTCTATCTCAATAAGGTAGATTTTAATTTGGACTGTTACTTACTAATATTCCCGTATATACATTTAAATTTGAATATTATCGGGTAGTTAATTATAACATATAATTCCAACGTAGTCAGGATCCCATTTAAACAATTGCAAAGACGGATAGGGTAATATTAAACTATTGTTGATGACTAATTTTCATGGTATAGTCAGCATGCTTATATCCTTGCCTTAAACTCTTATTTTTCCTGCAATAAAATCCAAGGTTTTTTGGAATATTCATAAAAATATGCAATAAAACTAATAAATAACAAGCAGCGCTAGGGTCTTCACAACCTTTTTACCACTCTGGCCAATTTTACCCCCCTCACGAAATTTTTGAATTTGCGCTTGACTCTCGTTCTTGGTAAATGAATAATCTTCAGTACTAACATAGGCATTCTTCATATCAGAATGCAGCATATTATGAAAACTAACCATTTGAATCTTTTATACTTAAAGCTGATCGACTCCTGTTTTAGTCAAACTAGCAAGAGGTTCTGCGGACAGCGGATACTCTTTTTAATAAAGCGAACGAGCATCAAGAAAATAATGCTTTTTCAGAAGAACAACAGAAAACAAAAAAAAAGATTAGTACCGTCTGTCCTTCCAAGTAAATAAAATAGACAGTAACCGAAGAGTCTGTAGGTCAGAGAACAATTGATATGTAGGTCACATATGAATGAATACAATTTACTATCTTTGATAATTGATGGCCCTAATTTTACACGAAGTCGCTAATGATCGCGTCTCGACGCACCACCGAAACACGCTGAAGATTTCGCCTTGATACTGTAAAGAAACGCGGGAAAAATCATGGTACAACTCGACTTTACTCAGAATACAAAGATAATTCGAAGTGGAAGATCTCGAAACATTTCTACGGAAGATCTACGAATTTAAATGGAATCCTAGCAGTACAACTCTTAAAACAATGATGATAAATGAGGGTTATCCTCACCGTTTGCTGTACTACACGCGATCGGTGGAAAGTTGCTAGATTTCCCCCTAAACAAGTGAAAGTAGCCTTTACCGTTATTTCATCGTAAATCAGTTAGAAATGTTAAGTTTTCGAAATAAAAAATCTTAGGAATTTAATTTTGATTATACGTAAAGAACAAAATGCTTGTTTGGGCACATTCATAAACCGTTTAGTGTTAGTCCAAATAATCGCAACTGTAATCGTTGATTATCATATGTAAGAATCTTAATCGTAATCGCTACGTGGTATTCGTTTCATCCCTAATAAGATTCGTTAGTGAATAGGAATGCTATACACTAATAAGATTCCCTTAAAAGTTTTCGATTACAATTAGATTTCGGATTAGCCTAGCTAGACGATCCGAAACCACAATAATAGACTAACTTCAGGTAGACTTAACTCATAAAATAGGGGTTTAATTTCTTATTTAATACTAATAAGATTTATTTGCAATTAATAAGGGAAATACAAATTATAGAAAAATAAATGAACTTACTCGAGGTCATAATTGTCAAAAAAGAACTAAACGTTATTTGTTAGCATGAAAACAAAGACTGCATGAGCTGCAAATATATTATACGGGTTACAAGATAATATTGATGGAGAATCAATGCGTCATGTTGCCTGCGGTTAGTCATGTTTTATATGCTGGATTTATAGAAAACGGAGAAACGTGGCATTAAGGTGGTATCTGGAAGCAAAAGCTGGCGCGGGCATTTGGTAACATTCGAATCCTATTATGATCCAATTTAGTCAAATGAGAAAAGTCCCATTAAAAAAAGAGTGATATTAAGACGTCACGTCCTCAGCAGGGTTAAAAAAAAGAAATTTTCTGGAAAGCTGGGGTTTTTCCGGGTTAAGCGTGTTTTATAACATCTTTATCAAAATAAATCGTCCTAATGAAGAAGTGGTTATTTTGAGGTTTTGAAATAAAACAAAAACTGAAATAAATCGCAAGCTATTAACTTTGTACAAAAGAAAATTAGTCAGATAGTAAATCAATGCAAGCGTTGACGCGTTCTTCAGATGGCGTCCATTTAGCTCATACTTCAACCACTTTAGAGCTTCTTTAAATGGCCGATTTTATTGATTTGAGGCGTCACGTGATCAGGAAGTTGGAAGAAGGGGGGTCGTTCTCGAGGTGGAAATTGCCAGAATGGACGTGACCAACCAATAACGCCCTGTGCGTTCATCTATGCTTTGTGGCCTCTACGGCGTGGCGCCACGAAAAATTCATATGCTAAGAAACGCGAATTTTCAACATTCACTAAGAAATAACATCGCTTTGAACTATAATTTATTTGAGTCTGGAATTCAAAATTTAAGCTAATTTCCATATCAAAGTTCATAGCGGCCAGTGTAAAGAAATGGCCAACACATGTGTAAGGACAAAATGACTATGCCTAATATCAAGTCAAATAAAACAATAAAAAATGTGCGTCTCAGCTCCGACACGCGACTGGAGTTTACTCGTTAAGTGCAATTATAATTGAATATACCATACAATAGGCAAAGGGGGTAAATAAACGCATCTCTTGTAATACTGAAAGCATGTATACATTTTTATTCATTAAAAATTGCTTGCTTGCTTGTCTGATTGATTGACTGATTGAACGTACATTACTATCATATGTTACGAAAAGTTATTTAATTTTGAAATATTCTTCTTAGATGGCGCTAACATTAATTGATGTATAAAAGCATAACGCTTTTTATTAATAACGCTAGATTTTACTACAAATCAAATTGTCGTACCGGAATTGGGAGCATTAAATGGAATAGATTCTCAAGGAGAAAACTCCATTAACCGTATTTTGTTCATTTACGAGTATTTGGTTCTGATACCGATATCAGATTTTTTCTGGAATTTAATATTCTTCATTTAACCTGGCAGCGCCGTACTACCACCGGGCTCGCAAAGCAGGTCGCTATAGTCGGTTGGTTGGTTGGTTGCATGCGGTTGTGATGCGAGCCGAGTCAGTAGCGGAGTGTGAGGCGGCGAGAGAGGTCAGCTTCCTCGCGAGTGCGGAGAGCGGCAAGGCGCCGTGCGTTCGGCCGCCGGCGAATGCGCGCGTATTTCGCTCGTGCTGTGCCTCGCATCGCCCGATAATGAATGTAATGTAACGGGCTGTGATAACAGGTGAAACTTTACGGTGCCATACGAGCTGGGAAGCCGTCTGTAGAGACCATTTTCGTGATGTTGCACATATTGTGATTCTGTGTCCTGTTTCGCCACGAGTTTGACCTTCTTCATCGGAGGGCCGCGGCCGGTGCGACTGACAGCTAGCCGACCAACCTGAGATGAACGTCTCCTCGTCAATCAATGTACGTATGTCATTATATACCTACATACCGTATACTCGTCAGTTAGAACACTTCTACTTACTTCTAACTGTAGGATACTAAATATCGAAATTTTACATTAAAAAGTGCAATATTGGGAATTTATGTAAAATAATTTAGCAAACTCTCCTACATGGAAGATGTTTTGATGATTCCGAATCTATAGAATTCATCGTTCTTTCTTTATAATGCATTTTAGCTAATTCTGCCATATAAAAGAACTAACAACCTACTGTCAAATAAGTGTTTATGATGGTTTAAAAAAAATTAACCTAACTGTAAAAAAAAAGAAGACGCTTTTTGACGCTTCTTTAAACGCCTACATCTCGATTACTTATAAAAAAGAGCAGAGATTTTACCAGATTTGAAATCAGTCTAATTAATATAGTGGGATGACATTAAAGTTTGCTAAACTAAATTAATACCAAACATTATATTGTCCATCCCAGATAAATTACTTACAAGAACTATAAACTTTTCTAGAAAGCTTGGGCTATGGTTTCCTATTTGGCCGCACCTTAAACTAAAGGAAACAATCAGATAGGTCCATAAACAAACCAATATCGATTAGTTTCTCCGACATGTGTGCTGAAATACCATGAAAATGACAGAGATTCTTTTTATTTCATATTTTGGTAAGTCGAACTTACGTCGAAACTCCTTCCGAAAATTCGAATTTCTGTAGAATTATATATGCAGTTAAGTGAATCTCAAAATTAATGGTGTATTACACCAAGCAGTACCTTTATCATTAAAATAGTCCTTAATTTTATCGTATGATTTTTTTATAATACAAAGTAGGTCTTTCATTCTTAAAGATTGAAATATATATTTTTTGAAAATTAAAAACAATTGACTTAGAACAATTACAAAAAAAGTTACATTGAAAAAATGTCCACTGTGATTTTTTTGTTGCAATTTCAATAGAGATTATTTAATCCTTTCTTTGGGAGAGTGTATAGACCCATATTAAATTAGCCTAAAAAAATATATGAATGCTTTTAAATGGTGCACTATATGAATGAACTGCTGATGTTTTCTTTGTAAGTCAATTTGTTTTATAAAAGCGTCTATTGGCAAGCACCATTTCATTTTCAATAAGGCACAGATCCCTCGGCGTGCAGGTGAAACCAGCACTTGACCGGTTTTATTTTCAACAGACATTTCTTCAGAAGAGTAGACCCGCTACTGCAAAATACGTTGATAGCGTCGTTTTCAAAAAAGGGACATTATTTAATGTTCAAAGAACAATTATGTTTAAAGAACAATTATTTAATTGTTCTTTTTTGTCCACGATGGGTCTTATAGATCTGTAATGCATGCAGGTAGATTATTAAATAATACATCTGGTACTAAGGTAATCAGAAATCTCTTTATAGGAATATATAAAAGGAATATACATGATACATAAACTAATGATTACGATAATAATAATGTATATTATAATGATTATAATACATATTACAATGATAATAAAATAATGATAAATAAATGTTCATAAAGAACCCAAAAATATTGAAGGGTTTAATGGTGTCAATCGAATTAGCATTTCAGGAATTATACCAATAAAAATGTTGACTTTTCAGGAGAGTCAAAATAGGACATTTTTGTCTATTGTCTTTTTCATGGCTCGTAAAACCAAATTATAGTACATAACAATCAAGCGCCAATTAGATAAAAGGCTCTTTTACTTTTTGATACCCACTTGGATAAAATATACACACTTTCAAACAAATACCGGGAATTGTTGATTAAAAAATCCACTTAGAATATATACAATATAAATTCTTTAAGTTGGTAGCAATTGTCGCATAGAAATGTGGCCGCAATCTGTCAACCAATTTGTTTACAGCTGTTTATTAGGTTAGTCGACCTCAAGACGTGTTCTCTGTGTTTGTGTTCAAAAAAGTCACAGCAAGCAGGTTGTCAAAGACAATTCGGACCCTACATTCCCATAACGCTTTATGGTGAACAAACAAGGGTTTATGAGTTTGATGGGCAATCGATAGCGATTAGATAGGTGATTCGATAGCGAGCCGAATCCGAAAACCGACGTCAAAGTCGTTCGAAAATCAAAGTCATATTGACTTTCTTTGACTATCGTCGCGTTGTACACTCCATATTCCTTCCTAAGCTGCAGAGGGGCAAACAGTCAACAATCAATATTTTTAGACGTGATAATACATAACAATCAACCGCCAATTAGTTAAAAAGCTCTTTTACATTTTGATACCCACATGGATAAAATATATTTACTTTCAAACAAATACCGGGAAAAGTAGATTAAAAAATCCACTTAGAAGATATACAATATAAATGCTTTAAGTTGGTAGCAATGTATTTAATTGTCGCATAGAAATTTGGCGCAATCTGTCAACCAATTTGTTTACAGCTGTTTATTAGGTTAGTCGACCTCAAGACGTGTTCTCTGTGTTTTTTGCGGTTTCACTCGCGTGGTGATGCAAAATTGTAATAATGATGATAGAAAACTATATATCTTTATAAATTATAGCCTATGTGTTATTCTGATGTTTAAGCTATATTACTGTAAAGTTTCATCAAAATCCATTCAGTAGTTTTTGCGTGAAAGAGTAACAAACATCCATACATACATTATTACAAATTTTCGCGTTTATAATAGTAGTAGGATGAGGCGACTGCGATAAAACGTTCACCCGAAAAGGACAGATTTGTGGAACAACCATTCATGGTTACTGCATCACGATAACAATTCTTGGATATTGCACCGGGTGTGTACACGATTTTTTGACCAAAAACTCAATGAATTCGTTTAAGTACTGTATTCACCAGATATGATTCGGTGTGACTTTTACGGTTCCCAACACTTGCGTTACCTTTATGTGGAAAACATTTTGAGTTCACTGAAGCCATAAAAGCAGCCGATGGTTATATCAAAAATGCCCATAAGAAGAGTTTCGATTACTAAATCACTCATTTGAGTAAGTATATCGCATCAAATATGGTCTTTTAAAAAGTGACAAAATACTTTTTAATCATCAAGTCAATATTTTGTGTACTTCGTGTATTTATTGAACAGTTCCCAGTATTTATTTGTCACAGCAGTGTATTACATTACACCTATTAGATAATTCAGAAAATTATGAAAAAGCACGCTTGTTTTATCATGATAACACAATTTCTCAGAGACCGAATGACGACGTACTTATCCCTTTCAAACCTAATTTATAGGGAATGAAAATGTACACCATGTACATTTGTACAATGTACAATGTACTATGTACACCTAACGTACACCATTTATAGGAATTTCAGATGAAATCATTAAAATTGTTCAAATATAGTTATTTTACATATTTTGTTGTTTTACGCTGGATTTGCGGACAATAGTAAAAAAATAACTAGGCACCGAGCCAAAAATATAGCACCTGTTTCATTTTTTTCTTATAGTTGCTTTTAGTTGTATAGCTGTATCATTTGATGTACATAACTTGTTCTCTTTCTCCAAGGTGGTAAATACATTATCAAAATAGCTCCATAGTTTTAAGGAAGTTACAAGCGGAAGCGACAAAACGACACATCGCAAAACCAAAATAAATGGCACAATATCTTTATGAATAGATGCTATATGAATAGTTAAATAAAGGTCTAAAGAATAATGTTATTAAAGTTTATTTATTTTCTTATGAGTAATACTTACAGATATATCGAAAAGAATGGGCCGAAATGACTATAATTTCTAGATTACGTTTTTTAAAATGACATATTGATAAACCCCAAAAAAGTAAATTTTTAGTAATTTTTCTACAAAATGAAGCAAAAATAATAGAAATGGTAGAAAAACATCTGCTGAATTTTAATGAAAAAGTTGTACTTTAAAAGGGTTTTAATTCGTTTAAAATCTTCTTCATCTTATTGACGTTAAAATAAATGACGTCTGTGGAGGAAATGTTTTAGGAGGCTCCGTTTAGGAGGCGAGGAATGTTCTAGGAGGCATTCAACTGCTGTCATGTGTTTGTGACGTTATTAATCATTCTCATATTTTGAATGATACCTAAGGTTATTGGGAAGCAAAAATTTAAAATATACATAAACGACCTAGATTTTATCCAATAAGATTATTTTAAAGAGCTTTTCCAGTAAGAATTTCGGTTTTAATTAGAATTTGAAATATCTTAAATACATAGTGGCAAAGTGGCTAGGTTGCCTGATCCCACGTTGTATGTTTTCGGGTCGATTTTCCGCTGGGTCACCATTTTCCGTTGGGATAAAATTAATGGAATTGCATTTCAGTTCTGTCGATCGAATGCAATGCAATAATAACACTTGCACACATGTTTCACGTACACATACATATAAACACTTCATAGTGGGGTTAGCTGCAAGAGATCGTCGTTTGATAATATTACCGCCCATTAAAATTTCACAAAACAGGAGTAAACACAAACAAACAAACACAAAAATATGTCTTTTTTATTCAAGAAAATTAAACTTTTACAACGTTACACACAGTCTTCTGCATTTTATGTAGAGTTGGCCGCGAGGAGACCCCTTACATTTTTTAAGGTGTCCGGGCCATTTTAGGACATGTCTTTTAAAAAATATGCGGCCTGGATGGCCTTATCACTTGCCTCCTGTAGATCCTGGTCTGTGTTCGAGGTTGACAGTTGTGGGCAGGGTCGGAGGTGGTCTTCATTCTGCAGCGTTTTTCATATGCATATAGAGTTCTCTGTGTAGCCCCAGCGAACGAGATTAGCCCGGCATCTTGTTACACCCATCCTCAGTCTGTTGAGACTGCGCCAGGTGGTGTAGGGGAGATGGGATGCCGGTGCTATCTGTTCCTTAACATCCTCGCCATGTGAAGCCCTCCATTGAGTTATGACTTCTGTCCGTAAAGAGGGTGTCTGGGGTCATCTGTCATCTTTAGGCGCTCTGAATCAGCCAGGACATCACGACGTATTGCAGGGGGAGCAATACCGATGATAAGATAAATCTTTTTATCGGGAGTAGGGTTGAGGCAGCCGGAGACAATTCATGCAGAATCGTTCACCGCAGTATCGACCATTTTTGAGAGTGTTAATGCACTCCACACTAAAGCGGCATATTGCGCTGCGGAGACGCATAGATCCAGAGCTGAGGTTCTGAGTGTAGCTGGGTTGGCTCCCCATGTACCCCTAGTTAGTTTCCAGATGATGCTATTTCTTGAAACTACCTTCTATCTCGTGTAGTGGCAATGAGCTTTATATATCCCTTACATAAAAAGTAAAAGCATTTTAAAAGTTTTCACTATCTTTCACCACGCTAATTCAGGAGTTTTACATAGGAGGCTTCAATCAAATTAGACTTTAGGCCTTCATCTTCATGTATCTGTAAATAAATTAAACTTAAATATTTCATCATATTGATGCAAATGTGAGGCTACAAAATGACGTTTTTCTGACTTAAATGGGGCCGACCCTTAATCGTCAGTCTACGATGTGAACACCGAAACAAAACTTCCACTGCACCTGCGTAACGACTCAACAGAGTTCAACGATCTTTAATGGCAGATCGCGTATATCAATATATTAGATGTAGGCTTACTGAACAGATTTTATTAAACTTTCAGAATCGTTTAGGAGTACACGTTTTTAAAAACTAGTATTTATTCTTTGGAGCAATATCTGTTTGCGACCATGATAGCAATCTGTACATCTTTGGCACCAACCAGGAATAATTCTTGCAATATCATTCTTGTCGTAATTGCCTGAACCAACGAGTCGCGTCTCTGGCTATCTCCATAAAATTTTCTTGTATGTGGTCGTTTTCTCGATTCTGTCTTTTTGTTGCTTTTATGATTTTGTCCAACTAATGCGCATAATACGATGATAGAGCCAAATCACGAATGATGTTGTAGTAGCGATTGCATGCTCAAAAAAGGCAATCATTATTTTCATCCCGTATAGCAGAACAAAGAACAAGTAGCGTCACAGCACTGACTCGAAAGTCACACTTCACGTCCTCTTCATTGATTTTGGGAAAGTTTTCGTTAGGCTTGATTGGGGTCATAATTGGGCAATTCAGCTCCACAGTAAAATTCAAATCTCTTCTAAAGAGTATGTATAATGTATAAGGGCTTCAGCTGCCGCGTTACCTATCGGGGCAGCCTTCATCGTCGGATCCGACCCGATCCGATCCCAATACGAGCTTGTGTCAAAGAAGGATGCCTTCTGTATCAATGAATATTTATCACGGTTCTAGGTGACACTATTAAAAAAGCACCAAGGAACTTAGTGGTTAAAGTAGAATGTTGATAGCAGTCCAGAGAGACTAAGGATATACCAATGGCATTTGATTTCTTACACATGCACTGGAGACACAATGAAAAAACTCGTGGAACTATAAATTAATTCACAAGATAGCGGTGGACAATATTTCTAAACCTAAGGCACCGGGAATAAGTGCATACATACCACCGGTATTCAGATGGTATCTCTCTATAGACAGGCCATCGAGTAAGTCTCAGAATTCTTATATATGTCTGCAAGTTGCAACTGAATTAACGACTTCATTATCATTTACGATGGTAAATGACACGAGAGGAGCAGAGGCGGAATAATTCCGAAGTTGCTTTTGCTGTCTACGAAACCTAAAATAGAAAATCTATCTTACTGTACGGCTGCGAGACGCGAAGGGTAATGACAGAAAATATCCATTTGATAATACAATATGGCCATTTTTGTTTTTTTTTTTATTTTAGGAATTTTATTGTTTTCATTGAAATCTCTCATTTAAATTACAATAAAATTATTAATAAAAATTATGGCTAAATTAATAATAATTATTGCTAAGACGAAAATTCAATAAAAAATATATTATTTCAAAATTTAACTAAATAAAAAAAAGGAATTGTTGGTCGGCCAATCTGAACTTCAAAAAACGAGTTCCCTGGTCGCCAAATACTAAGAAAGAATAAAACGTCGACAGTCTGTGTTTAATTTATTTTTATCTAATACCTACGGGTAAGCTTAAAGGCGAGCGCCCGCATATTGATTCCCAAAAAAAAAATATACGTGTTGCACTCGGGGACTGCCGCGGTAAAGCTATTGCATAGCATTTTGTAACAACTTAGCAATTATAATTAATTATTTATTTTATTTATGCAGTATGAAGAATTTTTTTTTCTGATATCAGATAACTGCGCTCTATCGGTAAACGTTGAAATTATTCCGAATCGATTCGGAATAATTTAAACGTCTTTCGATAGAGCGCACGAATTTTATTCGATAAAGCAAAAAAAAACGGATATTATTCTTCGACTATTCGAAATAATTCGTAGATAAAAAGATAGATAATTAAATTATCTTTAAAATGGTGCAGGTTTCATAATAATACGCCAGATAGTATTTGCGTAGTAGTCGTTTTTGTGTTCGGTTAGACCTAATTTCACAAATTAATTACACTATGTAATATAAACAAAATCTAAAATATTCAAAGCTAAGAATATTAGGAAAATGTTATTGTTTAACATATATTTTTTTCGAATCGTAAGCAGTACTCGTTTAGACGTAATTATCAGTTTAAAATAATTAATTTTCGTTAAGAAATTTCTTCATTCGGTCGCCGCGCTGGCCTAAGGCCCGCGATAAAAGCTATGCAATAGCTTAAAAAGAAATGGTTTTTTTGATCAAACACTTTGTTTATCGTTTCCAGTGATATTATTATAGATGCGCAAAAACTAAAATAAAACTTGTTAGTCCGACTGTTCATAATCTCCAGACCGCGTTATCCGATTTGTTTAATTATTTCAATAAAGTGTAAAATCTACTGCATCATCTCATGCAGGGAATATAGGTAGATAAAGAATGAGAGGGTAAGGATTGTTTCAGACGACGTCAGTCCGGCTGAAAAACTTGCGACGATACGGACGATACGATACTCGCGCACTGACGCGAGTACTGTAAACAATTTTCTTCCAAAAAAGAATATAAAACATTTTATATTAAACATTATTAAATGTTTATTTATTGTAAGTAATTTTCACGAAGCACATTGTTGTTAACAAATTGTATATTTTTTATGAAGCGTTAAATAGTTTTTAGATACCTTACCTCCCATTCCATTTGCTAATTTATGGAATAAAAAAAATATATGTTATTATTCAACACCAAAAACACCAAAAAATACTACATTTTATAATGTGCCACCGCTGCATCACCCAAATTTTTGGGTCAAAAATACAACCGTAGTCGTAAAAGTACCTTCGCTAAATAATGTGTCTTACTTAACGGCTGAATCGTATTTCCAATATCAAACTATGGAATACCACAAACCATGGGCTCATCCATTTATATATTAAAAAACGATAGTGTGTTGGATCGGTCACACACTCTGAAGAGGCAAACGAAAAAAATAAATAATTTCATTAGATAATCGGATTTTTTTAGATTACTTGTGTTGCACTCTTAAATCTGTATATTACTTTGTGCCTACTAAAAAGCATCTTATCATCAAATGTTCGATTAGTCGTTATGCCATTACATGTAATATTATAAGAGTAACACAATTGTACTGGATCCCAACATATCGCAATGAGGAAACACCAGTATTTATTATAACCACTGCAGGGTGAAATGTCTGAGTTCAGAAAATACTGTTTTATCTTACGTGCTCCGTATACGTCTGCAAGTTGCAAGTGAGTCCTGATAGTATATGGTTATTATTACACAGTGGTCGATAATGACGCCTCATACAATCAATAAAGACACGCCTACTTTCTTGTAAGGCAACTGACAGCTTTTGGCGATTTGGCAGTCAGACTGCTCGAGACATGCAGTGCGTAGACCACTGTCAGAAACGCAAATTCGGCAACGACCTGGAACTAGGACAAGAAACTCGACTGGGATCCCTACGGTAGCAGACGGAGAGGTCAGTCAAGAGAAACTGGGTGAGAATCCTAGATATGGATATATGGATGGCCCCTAAGAGAGAAACCTGCCTTTTTGGTTTATTTTCTATGTAGCTGTGTCATATATTTAAGGGATTCATTAATAGACACAGCATGTCGCCTTGTACTATTTATTACGCTATGTACATTTGCGTTTCGCGGCAATTACCATCAGTCAGTCAGTAATTTTAAGATAATAATATCTACAACATCATTTTATATGTCTAAATTTCATACGTTTTGTTTTTTGCATGCCTGAATGGGCGTCTATGATTCAGTCTTAGGTACTTATGTTATTCCGGGCATGATTAAAATTATTAAGTACGTAGACATGCGTCCCCCTTTGATTTTCTATTTTCACATTTCTGATATTTAAAATGCAAAGATCAAGATTGACTGACAAACAAGGTTTCCAAATGGAAAATAGGGTTTCGTTTATTATAAGAAATAGTCTAGGTCTAGCTTTATTGTTTGTACCGATTACTTCATGCTTAGAAACTTGAGGTTTCACCACATATTGCTTAAATTCCAGTTCCTTAAGACCTAGGGTAAATAACAATGGCTCACGGTCTTTCCGGAAAATTAAATGGCGCTTCCGCATGAGAAAGTCGCCGCACTGTTTGAATTTGTGGTTGTTTTCTGCGGCTGAGAAATACATACGTTTGTTCATATCCCCATTTTCAATCCTACCATGAATTCTGGCCTGCTTCGGACTGAATTGTCTAATGTCGCGATTTATTCAATTGATATTATTTTTATTGATTCCATACTTTTTATTATAAAAAAAACCATAATAGAACTACTCAAAATATATTTTATTTGTTTTTCCACAAATGATCGGCCACTCAATGACTCGGCCAGTCTATGACAATAAACCAATTTGAATGAAAGCCATATTCTTTTAAACGCTTGTGACTCTACACATTATTTTATTTTTTAATTAACCCTAAAACGAAAAGTTTACCCAACCTGCGTTAAATTGTTAACATTTTTTTAAATAACAAATTTTTATTTTTGCTTTAATAATTGCTTTAATAATAATAATATTTTTTTTTATTAACCATAACGGTTACAAAAAGCGGGCGTAAATCCATACTTTGTGTCGATTAGACATTTCACAATTCTACGCTAGGATATGACAGTGATACCATTGTACTAGATCTCAACACATTCTCACATCGAAACGTTATTAAATATGACGTCACTGAAAGGTAAAAAGTACAATGTTTGGTTTTCTCGCCATAAGATTTTGCATTATATTATTGAACTAGTACTAAGTATCTCTGTTTAGTCCGAATAGTGCCGTACCGTTTATTTATTTAATAAAGAGTTTTACTAATTATAATATTTTTTTGGCTTCAAGTATGTAACGCATCAATTATGTAACGTCAAGTATGTAACATCAAGTATGTAACAATAATGGAAAATATTGTTTTAACACGATAAGTTACCATTTAAAATCTCCTAACTAATAAAGCTTTATGGATCATTAAGAGATATAATTTATTGTTTATGGTTTACCATTATGCAATTTGGGTCAGATTTAAAACCCTATAACTACAGTTACACTATTACTATATGAATTTGTCTGGGAGACAGGGACAGATATAGACTGTTTGCCAGCTTGTGTCTTGATAATTTCCATACATCTAACACAGTGGCGTAACTAAGCCGGTGCAGCCGATGCGGCGCACCGGGACCCATGGTAGTTTGATGGCCCAAAATGGACGAAACCACAATTGTGACTCATGCAACAAAGTACAAAAACAATTTTGAAGCGACCTTTCGCAGTCACACGCATTACATATAAAGTTGAGTTAAATCCTTAACAAGTAAAATTGTAAAACTTGCAGCTATTTTTGAGATTGCTGAATCAGTTATTATATAAGAGCCAGGTTTGCTGAAGTTTATTCGTTACTAATATTATTTCTAACTAATTCTGTTACGTCTCAACAGCTGAACGTTCGTTTTCGATTCCGCAACATGTTCGAGGCAATGCCCCCAAATAAATACGCCGGTTTATAATGTAGCTACAAAATAAATATGTAATGTAGCTAGGTATACAGCAATTACTTCCTATATGCCATAATAAAAATAAGTAGGGGGAGGTGCCTTTTGTTAATTTTGTTCCGGTGCCCATTTTTGTAGTTCGCCACTGATCTAACGACAAATTTTACATCATTTATTAATCCATCCAAATTCGAAATATCCGCGTTTCTCTAACGGCTTCCGTTATTTCGATATGTAGGCTCGCCTAGCTGGATTTTCTCTGTGATAGTTCTAAAATATTCACCAAATAACATTCTTGAAATATCCGAACAAGTTCTAATTTAATTAATACCTGTCTCTATTTGCATACGACTGTCTAATTTCATAGGTGTTTATTGATTGGTCTGCTTGCGATATATCGACTTAGCACGGTTAACTCCATCTGCTTTAGTATCTTTGCTTATTGTTTGGGTTTCATACCCAAATAACAGTTATCTTTGAGGTATTGAGTGTGATTATCATGTAGTATAATAGTAGTAGGGGCAAAATTTCACATCTTTTCATGGCAATAATACCTGGCACACGTGAATTCCTGTATGGTTTCTAGGAGCGGAATTCTGGAGTCAAGTAAGTTGAAAATCATTAAACAATTGAAATCGACCATAAGTAAGTGAGTAACTTATATGTAAAAAGCGTTATAAGAAAAAAATAAAGATAAAATTTACAAATGTAATGAGGAAAATAATAGGATCGATATCTTGTAAATCTTTGAGTTATTAAAATTAGCTCGTTTGCTGAAAGTAGCTGAATAAAAATATAAATTTAGGTTTTGGTTGTAAACCCATTATGTTTTTGAAATTTTAATATTCTTAAACTAATGACAAGTTATTTGATAAGCACAATGCCGCTATCGGCGAAACTTGATTTATTGTTTACACTTAACTTATTTTATTATTTTTTTATTGATCGTTCAAAAATCAATGTTACTTTAATGCATTTTTAAGATTTTATTCTACTTTATTTTATACTGTAACTTCAGTGGTTTCAACGGCCCAGCAACAATATAATTCTATGACACTTTTAATATAACATGTCGATGGCTTACAGGCAATACCTCGTAACCCACGGAGACCAAATTTTACAGGAGAGAGTAAAAACTGTTTTATTTCACACAAAATTAAATAAATGTAAATGTTTTGTGGTTGTTGTTTCTGTTTCATTGCTTTTAGTAGTTTTAATTAAAAAATATGATTTTAAATATTCTATTTTAGGAGTTATTGTGGAATAGGAGATACTGTCTTTCACTTATAATGTTCAAATGAGAAATATTGTGGAATAAGAGGTATTGATTTTGCAATATTAATTTCTGGTATCTTTTATTTTTATCAATAAAACAGTTAAAAATGGTATTTTTTTAAACAAAGTATTATACTTATGAATAAAGCTTAAAATTTTAAAAATCGCTTTCTCAGTTATAATGTGGAAGTGAATCGTAGAAATGGTGAGTATCTGAAGGAAGAGCAAACTTGAGGTCTTGTAAGTCTTTCCATTTTCTAGCCGTTATTTTCAGTTTGCTCTTGTGTAGGCGAGGCCATTCCGGTCGTGGCAGAGAATCTTCATTGCTTCTTTGTTTTGGTCGATGCGGAAGCTCCATGAAGTCACTGTCAAAGTTCAATTTGACTAAAATTTTATGGTCATGAGGACTGTACTTTATCATTCTTATATCTACGACGCAAGGATCACCTGCTTTCTTCCCAGGACGTATAGAAGTGTACCTCTGTAGAGCGCTGTCATCATAATTTGTAAAGAATGTATAGTCCAAAAACTTTACCTCATATGGAAACGGCTTTGTACGGGCTTCTCTAGTTATCGAAATGTACTCACTAGGCAAGTGAATTTCTCTATTTTTTATGCGTCTCTCTATGGAAGCATGCACCGAGTCACACTCCATTTGTGTATGGCCAACCTCGAGGATTTTTTGTTCAATAGCTATATTATTATTTATGGAGTAATCAAGGAGAGCATTTGATAAAATTGTGTTTCTATTTTGGGCGGTGCACCCGTCAGAGTATATAATAATTTTCTTCTTTTCATTCATACAGCATTCCTTTAAGTAATCAATTAAGCACGACGCATAGGTTGAAGCAGTTTGGTCAGTATCGCATTCAGTATACCAATAACATCTTGCGTGATGCGTAGCCAAATTGTAAACAGTGAAATTATGGCAGGACAGTTTGGTCTTATAGTAAAAGGCACTGCATTTTAAATCTGGAGAATTCTTTACAGCTTGCAGATCCATTGTAAGGACAGTGCACTCGCCTTTTAATGCGCGCTCTTTATCATTGCTTTTTTCTTCCCTTGCCTTATCTTTTTTCAGAACATGCTCACGGTGCACAGTTTCATCGATGCCTCCAATTTTAAATCCTTCGCACAAGTCACACTTATCCTTTTTCAATTTGTAAATGGCGAGATTTTTCATGAAAAACACTTCATGAAATAATTTTATCGATGCTATTCTGTCAGTCTTTTGAGCATCTTCGCAGAACTGTTTGTAAATGCCATACAAATGTCGGTGTGATTTTATATCCGCTTGTAGATATAATTTTCTTGTGTCTTTTCGAGCGTAGTGCGATGGCAGCTTCGGCAAAGTATCAAAGAATTGAATCATCAAGTCCCGTTTTTCAGTATTCTTGATCGCCGCTTGTGGTTTGTTATGCATTCCATGTTCACTTTTTTTTAACCAACCTCTTACTGTGAATTCTCCTAAGCCTAGGGTCGACAAAAATGTCTTCTTACATACTTGCACTCTTTTATCACCAACCGTTAGATGATAAAACTTTGTCGAATCTCTCTTAGAATCACCATCTTTTTTATATCTTCGCAAAGGAGCTGTTTGCGTGACGTGGTTTACGATGAAGATTTTTCTTTGTTTCCAATCCATGTCGCCCCAAAACTTTTTGAAAATGTCATTCCTTTCATTTTCCGATATAGATTGACATTGTCTTTTAGAGGTTTTAGAACATAGTTTCAAATCACATTTAGGGCCAATTTTTCGAGCTGCTCTTGGTTTATTTTGATGAATTTTATTATCAGTACGGGTGAATCCAATGTATTTCTTTCCCTGCATTCGAAGGATTTTTGCTTTTTGCCGCTTCCAATTTGTAGGGTCAGCTACCCGTGTTCGTTTTCTTCCTGAAAAAAGTTATTATACATTTTTTACTAGCTGTAGTAAATGGTGGAAGTACTAATATGGCATCCAGATATCACTAAGATGTGTTAGGCTGGCATCACGGGCATGTATAGTAGGTGATGTAGCCACTCATGACAGATCCATAAAAATCAATAAAATGTTTTTATACAATTGAATTTCGATTAGATAATAATGAAATACCTTCATCAGGATCGCCATATTCCCGGATGTTGGGGTCCTCGTTTTCTATTATGCTTGGGGTGCTTTCCGAATCGCTTGTCGGGATGTATTCTGAACCACTATCAGCGAACGGATGGGTTTCACTTGAATTTGATGATTGAGATGCATTGAACATGCGTTCAATTTCTGTGGAATACAAACACACACAACAAATTATGTGGAACATAGAAATGGAGTAAAAAAATTATAATTAAAATATATCCAAGTAAAATGTACATAATTAGAGAATGTCCTGGCAAACAGGAAAGATTTTTTAAATGGAGATAGTTATGGGTAATATTTGGCATAATATTTACAAGTACATAAATTGTGCTCACCTTCTTCATGTTCACCGTAACCATCAGTGGCTTCTGGGTTGGCTGGGCGTATCTGGGGTGGACGTAGCTCATCTTTCTGGTGTGAACAGCAGGGCTCATTCAACGTCATCTTTTTTATTTCTGTATTTTGTACACACAAATCAGTAAGGCTTACACAAACAAATCTAAAGCTCAATAGTTTTAGGTAGACAAGAATTATGCGAATCCGCTAGGTGAGACGACGACATTTATTTGTATTGCGGTTAGGCAAAAGCACCATACCGCTGAAGGGTAGAAGGATTGGAGAAGCATTGGTATCCAGCAGTGCCTCAAACCCTCAAAATATTCATAATAAGGTGGAGTTAATTAAATACGTAACTAAATATAAAATATAAGCTACTAACCACCGTCATGTTCACCGTAGGCTGAGCGACCCGGTGTAATTGTATTAGGGGCTGCAATTATACGCTCTATGGTATTTTTTAAAGCGAGTTCATCTTCAGTCAAGCCAGCGTCTGGCTGCTGCAGCAGTTCTTGATCGGACTGCAGCTGTTTCGGCTGCAAGGATATTTCTTTTTCTTGTCTTAGTTTTAATGCAGACAACTCTTGCTTAAGTTGGTTTCTTAGAATTAATATTTTTTTAAACTTCTTCTTAAATGTCTGCTCCTTCTCTTCATCACCCGAAGAGTCCGAAGCCATTGCACCATCTGTATTTCTGCTAGCTGTGAACAAGAGAAAAGGTTTTACCTACATTTTTTCAGTTTTATTTGCTGAGCGAAAACGAACTCGACGGCAACAGAAATTATCATAATTTATTAAAAAACATAAAATACTCATTTCAAACATGTACTTACATTATTTTTCACAGTATTCCGAATGAAATCGCAGTTTAGAGTCACAATTAACGCGCGAACAAAAGTTAACCTCAAAAAATTTTTGACAGCTGTGTGGCTTGCGAGTAATTGCCCGCAAATTTCCCCGAATGTGTTGCCACTCCAAGCCATTCACTGTGGGACGTGATTTTTTGTGTCCTAAATTTTCGCAGTAGTGAAATAAGAGGTATTGCCACTATTTGAAATTATTAAATGCAATAGACCGTGGGTTCCGAGGTTTTACAAGCACATAAAGTTTTTAATTTGAAAATTTTCTGTACACTTAAGTCGATTTCAGCTTTTTTGTGGGTTAAGTGGTATTGCCTGTAAGCCATCGATGTGTAATATTTTTCACACGAATTTGTTTTACGTCAATAGCAATACAATTTCCAAGAAATTGAATTGTGTTTATCGTCCTAAGCAATAAATTATGCGTTTCTCAAATACCACAAACCGTACATTTTGACATAATAATATTTACTCTCTGTCCGGCTGATGTAAAAATCGACTCAAGATTGGGAACCTGGTCTTCAGTTCTCCATCACCGAAAGTCTTCATGAGATCTTTACTTGATCCGTCAAGCCCCGGCAATATATATCAAACTAGACTGAATTAAAAACGATTGTGTCAACCTAAGACTTACCCGGTAAGCAGACAAGCCTCTTTCCCCCCGTTCCAAACCCCTGCCCTCACCTTGCCACCCTTCCCTAACCGATAGTGATTGTGTCAAGTGACTATGATAGCAAAAGTAGCATATTTTAATATTTTGCAGTATTTCCGTATATTATTTTTTTTAAAATGAAGTATCGTCTTAAATACGGCGGTTTAAAAAAAATGAGTCGCTAGTATACGAGATATTCCAACCAAAATTTCACAACGTTATTTCGGTTCAATAAGGCATCTGTGTACCGAATTTCAAGTCTCTAGCTGCAATATTTCGAGATTGACATATGACTAGCGCGCCCTCTGTTGAATCGATTTCAACTACAACTCTTGCCATTACCGAATGATGCCTGCATGCCAAATTTCAGCTCAATCAGATAAAGCGTTTACGCGCTATCGTAGAGGAACACACACTCACACACGGACTCACAGACAGACTTCAGTCTTGAAAAGGTCCTAATCATCTCGGGGGGGGGGGGGGGGGGGGGTCAATATATTTCCGGATATTGCCGATATTTTCATCAAATTTTTTTTCATCCCGTTCACAATACTTTTCCTAGTGCCGGAAAACGACCATTGGCCTATTTTAATAATGAAGTAAATAAAGAAACCCTAAAAACTAAACTTTATCAACACAAAATAACAACAGCGAACAAGCCTTTTATCAACACAAACTACTGCTAAATAAGTTATTATAAGGTAATGTGATAGGCAAAATACACTTCCCGTGAGTGTGATATTAGCATTCTTACAGATAATTCTGATATGAGTCTTATACGGATAAGTGGTCAAAGTTCCAATGTAGGATACAAATAAACATTTAGTGTATGTGTATTTTATCAAGCAATCTTTAAGTAAGGCAACGCGGTCAAAGAGTTCAAGAACACCAAACAAATTAGTAGCTTCAAGAAGTATTATAGTTATTTTTACTAAAATTCGTCAAAAAAATACTTCATCGATATTTCTATGGTGGTTTTTTTTTGCTGAATTTTACTCATTGAAAGATTTTAACGGTTCAAAATATTTTCATCTCTGGGTGGTCTAAGGAATTTAACTGATTCCGCAGCTATACCCTGTAGTTAATTTTTAAAGAGTATTTCTTGCTAATAAAAATTAAAGTGACCATTTAAAACACATTAAGGGATTAATTACGTTAATAATATATGCAGCCCGCACTGTATTTGCCCAGTCGTCGTCTGGTTGTATCATAGAGAAGATTATTACATCGTTGCAAGCAATTTGAGTGACGCTGAGGTTGGAATTTGAGTCCGGCGTGCACTGGCTTCGCTGCACTGCCATCCGCAGTGCAGCTCGCGATGCAGACAGACACTTGTAGCCAAGCCAACCACTAGACGTCTGTGAAGCTGGCGACACACACAATTCCAGATGATGATCTATCGTTAGTTCACGTTTGGTCTCTATTTATGGTTAGTTCGCACCCACTTCTATGTTTTTCTTATTTGTTTTATAATGCTAACATTATCATAGCCAGCGGCACTCATACTGAACTATTGAAATTCTAACTCGTATGGTGCTTTCTGGATAGTTCATGTTTTGGGGTTCATGCCAAACCGTACTTCACAAACGGAACGCTGTCTTGTTCACTAAGGTTAATAAATAATTAAATAATAGGCTTTGTAATTTGTCAAATGTAAAACCTGTTTATAAGTTCATAAGAATTCAAAATAAAAAAAAACCTTTGCCAACTTATTTCCTTATGTAGCTAAGCATAATAGTCATGCATAAACTATTATATAGGCTATAGGAGTATCAATGCTATCCTAATTAATCCGTGGCATGTTCTAATGTGATGTTTTGTAGGTACATGATAAGTAAGAAAGGTCAGCATCCGTTATGATAATTGAAGAAAATGAGAAATAAATGGTACGTCTGTATCACAAAGGTAAAAGCGGAAAACCTATTATTTCAATTAAAATCAGTAGCATTATTTAAAAGAAATCTAAATCAGAATGCATTTTCCTATTATTTCGTCGGTGTGAAGGATAATTGACTCAAGCGCCATTTAGCTTTTGTTCTTTTACTCATTTTATATATCCACGATTTACTCATTTTATATATCCAAGTGAAGTAACTCTTATGTTGAATTTTTATTAGTATTCTATTTCGCCATATTGAAAAACAGAAGTGTCCTACGTCACAATATATGGTATATTCTGTAGTGTTCATTTCGATACATAATTTTTCATCTTTCTTGTATTTCTGCCATTCTTTTTTCTGCCTGTTTATTAAGTCACCGGATGGAAGATATATGGATTGTGTACCCAACTACGTTTGTTATTTAAATTCCTATACAATAAAATCTTAAAAAAAAAACAAAAAGTAGCTATCTGGTTTTAGTTGACGGTTATTTGCAGGGAACTCATAGAATCCTTCGGAAAAAATATATTAAACATAACGAACTGTTATTGTCTTTTTACGTCCTGCATACCTATGTAAGCAATGTATTTATTTTAAAAAGGAGTTTTTTTATTTGGTTTGATTTGATTCGCTGTGAGGATATCGCTACATATTTTGAGATCTAAATACAAAAAAGAGAACCGGAGGCGAAAAAACAGTAAAAACTACTGAACCGACGATAAACCAGCGGTGTTGTGTGCTGCCAGCTTTACAATGTAGCCACTGGTCCTCATTCCCGCCCCCGTAAATACTTGCCCTACAGCTTGCGCCGTTTTGCCGCCCGAGCTCTAGGGATGGTCAACATATCGCTTCGTATACAACGTCGATACTAACATTTGATCAATCAACAATAAAATAAAACCTCATGGATCGCAGTGACCCCATTTAGGAATACTATAACATTTACATCATTGCATCGGCACTGCTTCAATTATTGCCAGTACCTAGTATATACCAAAGACTTAACAATCTTCATAGAAGTAAAGAACGATGATGTTTGCTTAAACGATCAGGGGGACCTTGATCGTCTAAGTGTTATTTTTAGAATCAGCACAAACTTACAATATCTATAGCCAAATGTTATAAGGAGGTGATCTAGGGATTTTATTTGACCGAAAACGTTTTTTCTACCAAGAGAAGTAATCGTCGGGGGAGCATATTTGTATAATATCCTAGGATTTATAATTAGAATCTCCAAACCATTTGAAGACATCAACTCTCTTAAAACAATGTACTTCGCTTATGTCTATTAGAATTCGCTCCCAGCATTTGGTCCCCTTAATATGATACATACAGGTGTAAGGTAAGAATTGAGCGTATTAAAAAACGATTCGTTCGACGTTTGAATTTTCGTTTCATTACTGCTTGGAGACGCTTAAAAGCCAGCGAGAAGTATCAGGTGTACTTATCACTCATATACGGAGTTAACAATTCTAAATTACAAAGAAAAAATCTCCTAAATAATATTTAGCTTAGTTCACCAGCCCTCGCTAGATGTTTTAAAAATTATGGTTGTGAAATTCTTCCTCTTTTTTTTCTCTCACAATTGCTATAGTAGTACAGTTTTATATCTAAGCTTCTGCACAAACTAATTGTTTCTTTTTATCGATTTAAATCGATTAAAGAGTAGGTATCTCAAATATACTGTCAAATTAGAATAGTCAGTCGGAATTTCTATTTCGTCTAGAGAAGTGCATCGATTCCTCGTCGACGAGGACCTTCAGCATTTATGAAAATCGCTGAATGTGTATTGTGTAAACTTTGCGTTTGTGGATATGCAAGTTGACTGTAATTATAATACTATTTTAAAATGCTCTCCTATTTATACGTCTAAAAAATACGATTATCATTTGGTCGATTAAAATTGATATCGATTTTGATGATAGGTAATACTCGTGTGAGCCTTGGCATCCCTAGAACATTTCCACCTGTCCCATCGCAGGGAAGCGGCGTGGTAGTGGCCATTAAAATGATGACAGAATTCTACAAAGAAGTTTTTCCTTATTGCAGGTGGCGTAGAGAGTAAATATCCGTGAAGTGCGGAGCCGTCGCTTAAAATTATAATGGGCGACACTCTGCGCTCGCAATCGGACGACGTCAGGGAAAACTTCGTACGCGCACTCACCGATCTGAACGACATCGTCCGCAACAAACGCAAGCGGAGGCGAATCACCCGCCTCCTCGACAGGCTGACCACGCAGGTGGCCGCCAACAGCAAAAGTACCAAAGAAGCTGGCGACGAGATGGCCAACTCGATCCAGCAGGAGAGCGTGTCGTCGTCGAGCGAGGAGGATAAAACGGCGGCGGCGGCCAAGAAGCCCGCGCTCGCCGTCTGCGCCCCCCTCCTCGGCTCCCCGCTCCCGGCATCGCCGCCCTCGCCCCTGACCCCGGACTCCCTGCCTCCTCACAACCTCTTCGAACGCTATTTTAATTTTAAGTACCTCCCCGATTACTTTAGACGCTCCCGTTCCGATTCGGACGTTACCAGCGACACTTCGAAGACTGACTGCTTCTTATACTTCGGGGAGCATCGCGTGAAGGTCGAATCGGCGGTCGATCTGAGGAGCTATGCCGGCTTCCCGCCTTCGCAGGATACTCCGCTCGACTTGTCTCTGAAGACTCAGCCTTTAGCTCCTCTGCAGATATTTCCTTTAGGGTTCTTGCACACGCAGGGGAACGTGTCTGTGCCTATCGTAAAGGGGGACGTGGCGTCCCCGACTACCAAAGAGAGCGTCGCTTCTAGATACAATTTGGAGGTGTCGCCGGTCGTGGAGGAGATGCCGCCCGGGTCGGACGTAGCGTACGTGTGTCCCGTGTGCGGGCAAATGTTCAGCCTGCACGACCGACTCGCGAAGCACATGGCGTCGCGGCACAAGAGTCAGCAGCGCACCGCCGAGCCGGCCGCCAAAGCCTATACCTGCGACATTTGCCACAAGTCGTTCGCGCGCAGCGACATGCTCACGCGACACGTGCGTCTGCACACCGGCGTCAAGCCCTACTCCTGCAAGGTATGCGGACAGGTCTTCTCGCGCTCGGACCACCTATCCACGCATCAGCGCACGCACACCGGCGAGAAGCCCTACAAGTGCCCGCAGTGCCCGTACACGGCCTGTCGCCGCGACATGATCACGCGCCACATGAGGACGCACACTAGGTTCGACCGACACGCCGAATCCCCGCCGCTCGACCGTCCCTAGAGCATATCCCCACCCCCACTCTAGCGTTTGCGAATAAAGCGTTGCTCTTGTCGTTAGTTTTAAGTGTTTCATTCTTAACTGATATTAGTTGTTGATTTAGCGCTACTGCGAAAGTTTTGCAAGGGGCGATTTCTAGTGCCCAAACACTGATTAAGCAGAAAAAACAAATTCTAAAATTATGAAAAAAATAGATAAGTAACTGATGCAGAGTGGCTTCATGTCAATAATGTAGAAAAAAATATCACTAATGTTAGAATGAGTGTTTTCTGTCTAAACGAAGTTTTCATTAAAAATGTCATAAATCCCATTGGTCATTCGGCCCTAGATATCGCCCCTTTGAAAGGACGTAAAACGATTTCTAAACTTGCCTGTGATTTACATTCAACCTTCTTGGATTCCTTTAAATTAAAGCGTGACGTGTGATTCCCTCGTTTAATATTACAATATTATTATGTGTGTTTAAAGTTATGTTTAAAATATTACTCGTGCTCATAAAGATTCATTCACCGTTCGCAAGGCGATCGTTGTGTTTGTTTCGTAGAAGTACCTATGTCTAATTACTATCATATTATTATTGATGTTGTAATTTCGTTCAATGTTGTAATAAATGTGTTTGTGTAGTTGTAGAGCGGTGCGATGCGAGCGAAGCGGTGCTGCGTGAGCGAATTTTATTCGGCGGCGAGCGACCCACATTTTCATTCAATGCGCTTTGTTTTTTTAGTTTGGGAGCCCGTTGTATTTTACGCCGCGTCATCGGCACCCGACTTCGACGAGCTCACTTACTATTCCAACGGCAATGAAGTAAACGTGCCATATAATTGTTAAGATAAGTGCCATCGCTCACGTAGGATTGAATACTGCGTCGCTCGCACGTCCGTTTTATTTATTTAAATTTTGCGTGTTTCTGTTGACGTTAGCATTTAAGAATATAACATTTTCTGGTTTTAACCTGCGTTGAATTATAACCATGAGCAAGCGAGTAGAAATGTAATTATTATCATTGTTAGTTTGTATCCTCTAAGGTTCCTCATCTGCCATCCTTGCTCGAACATATCAGGACCGTAACGCTGTAAGTTATTTTGTTTCATCGTTAATCTAATTTTAAACAAAATGCAAAGAACTTTGAAAGTATAATAATATGTTATATTAATTTATCTTTTATTTGTATTTTATAGTTAAGTGGACTTTTTCAACGACCATGGTATGACATGGCTAAGTTTGAGCCGTGACATATTTTATCCAAACATTATTTATTAATAAAAAAAATCTTTAAATATTTTGTTTTTTTTAAATTACCTTCACAGCATTGAGACCATCATATAAATATTTTTCTTAGATAATATGCGGTACCTAAATAATATAACACAAATTACAGATTTTTTATGAAATTGAAAATAATAAAAACTAAAATAAGCAACTTTTTAAAATATTACGCCATAAAAGAATTGTAATTATGACATACATACCTATTGTGAAAAACACCGAAAAATGAAATCAATTTTCCTATACAGTAATAATAAAATTAATACCTAAATAGGTGTCGACGATATTAGAATTTTGAAATAAAAAGTGAAATATGATTCCTATGCCTTTTTAACACACTTTTTCATACTGGCATCGCACCGAAAAGATTTTTCTGGCTAAAACAATGGTCAAACAAAATACGGTTTCTAAAAGAAGTGGCACCATGCTCGATAATTTATGAATGAGCTATGATTGTGTATGACCATTTCAGGCACTTAAAACGTTGTTGCCGATTTTATAAAAATACTTTACGGTGAGTTTTCCTTGGGGTGGGCGAATCGGTACGACGAAGTAAGGAACTATTGCTTAAAAAAAATAGGGATCAAATTTGTAAATCTTTTCTATTGATAAAAAGTTTGAGAAGCGTTGAATTTTTAAATTAAAAGTTGATCGGTTCGTCGCACTTACGTCGCATTTACAATGATGTCCCTAATTAAATACTCACCCTGTATAGAAAAACTAAACTGCCCGTATAAAACAGAAAAAATAGAATAAAAAAATACAAAACACCTGATTGTATTACCTGAATTATCACGTAATGACTATTTAAAATAAATACCATAACTCTAAGCAAGTATAAATTTAAAAAGAATTTTTAATTTTTTAAACAAATAGATTCAGACAATTCACGCGTTTGGCTTTAAACAAATTTCACTTTAAAATATACCATTTTGAACAAAAAATATTGCTGGTATCGGTAGCTATTTAAATGGTATCTTGATCCTGGGCCGATCGCTGCTAGCGCTACCTACAAAAAGTTTTGCGCACGTATTAAGTTTTGCGCACAAAAAAGTTTGCAACTTAATAGTAAAAACACATTTTTACACTACTTGTATTAAAATGCTCTGGTAACAAACATTGCAAAGTAAATAAAAACTTGTAAAAATAATCTGTGCAAATAAGGGCGGAGCGACATCTTTACACGTGGATGCGAACGACTAACTAAAATTGTGGTAACCGAATTACTTATAGTTTCGGTAGGGGGCGCTGAATGCTGAAGCATAAGCAAATTTAAAAATAGAACTTCATTGATGAAGAATAATAACCAAAATATAGAATAATTAATTATAAAACGTTTTTAAATACACGTATTTTGAAATACGTAAAATACATATTTAAAATTATAAGTACGTAAAATTGCTAAAAACCTATTTTCTCATCGCAATTATTTACCGCCATCTACTGACTTTTATAAAAACCTATACGCGCACACGTATGGTATCGTGTATTAGTACGGATGTTAACCGATAGATGTGCTAATTCAACTTATATGTTTAAAAATGAATTTTGTAAATTGCATATAATTAAATCCTTCAATATAACTTATCCTCAGCAACAACTTCAATTAAATTTAACTTTAAGCGTAAGTTGATACATTTTGAAATACAGGTACCTACTATTTCTTTTGAAAATTATTTTCATTTCATTTTCACATTTTGTAATCGTAAATTATAGTGATTGTCGATAAAAATGTAAACAGTAGCTTAAGACCGTTCCAGAAATAAATGCCTAGGGGCTTCCTAGACGATCAAGCATGCTTGTCGCGTCGCTCCGTGATCAAGCATCGCGTCGCGAGCTGGGAGGGGATCGTAAACCCCAGAAAACATATATTTTTTTTTATATTTACCAAATTTGCCTAATTTTGTAGTTTATATCAGGGAGTCACGTTAATTAGACCTAATTACTTGATGAATGACGTGAATCCCTGATATAAAACTATAAAATATGGCATTTTTAGTAAATATTAAAAAAGGAAATGCATATTTCCTGCGGTTTACGATCCCCTCCCAGCCCGCGACGCGATGTTTGACAAGCCCAAGCAGAGCCCCTGGGGCTCCCTAGACGATCAAACATGCTTGTCAAGCATTGCGTCGCGGTTGGGAGGGGATCGTAAACCGCAGGAAATATGCATTTCTTTTTTTAAATATTTACTAAAAAATATTTTGTAGTTTTATACCAGGGAGTCACGTCATTCATCAAGTAATTACGTCTGATTAACGTGACTCCCTGGTATAAACTACAAAATTAGGCATTTTCGGTAAATATAGAAAAATATATATTTGTATGTTTTCTGCGGTTTACGATCCCCTCCCTGCCCGCGACGCGAAGCTTGTCAAGCATGCTTGATCGTCTAGAGAGCCCCTAACCCTCGTATTTTTACTTCTACTACAAGGTCATTCCGTATTCGAATACCGTGTAGCAGAAAAGATTTATTATTTTGGTGGAAAGTATAGTTTGGGATAGTAAGTGTGTCGTTATTTTGTGATCGTATTGATGTGCTGAGTACATAGTATTTAGAGTACATAGTATTTAGGGTCCCAGTGCAAAATTGAACATAAGACATTATGACTTAGAGAACATTATGATCTATAAGAACATTATGGCTTATATGATGTAATTAGTGTATACCTACATAGCTACATTACTTGTAGCTACAAGTTACAAGTTTTAAGAACTGCAGCGGGAACAAGTTCCCAAGAACTGCAGCGGGATACACGGGATCACATAGATCACATAGATTGTTAGAGAGAATGTTCGAAATATTTGTTTCTGTACTAATACCACGCTCAATTATATTTCCGCGCCTTCAAAGATTGGTGAGAAAAAAATATGAGTTTTTATTACTTTATTTTGAGTAGAATTACCACTAATAATACCTACATAATATTGTTAAAAATATACCAATTTTTGGATATTTACATATTTAAATTGAATAATAAATATATTATAAACAATATGACCAAATACATTGTTAGAATGATTTTCATCTTGAAATTCATCATCACTCTGAAACATCTACGATCAGTTTTAAGACATCCATTTTATCGGCTTCCTTAGTTTCCTAGCAGAGTTGGATGGAACGTCGATAGTAGACAGAAGTGCCATTTTCGCCTCCGAACTACCGTGGGCCTCGGTGCGCCGCACCAGTGAACCGCACCGGCTTAGTTACGCCGCTGGGAACTATTTCAATAGTATGTATGGGAGGGAGGCAGTAGTTAGGAACCTTTTAAAGCAAGTGTTCTTAGTCTCATGGTAGAGTGTCGCCATAGTCGAGAAGTGAAAAAAATATCGCCTGTATCAGATGGGATTGAGGTCGAAGGGGTGTTAATTGAAGTACCTACTCATGGGGAATGTAGGGTACTATGGGCTCTCTTACACAACATTCGGGTATGATCAGTCTAGGTAAGTGTTTTAGCGATTATCATTCCAAGATTGCGTGCAAAGTCTAAACATGTTATCGTCAAGAGTAACATTTGGGATTAAGGGAACAGTAACGATAATCATGCAAATCGATTTAGTCGGATTTAATTCTAGACCAGTTTTCTTTGAGAACAGAAATTTATTTGTTATTGTTATTTGTACGTCCAGGTTTATTTGATTTAGTCATTTATATTAGAGTCAGCCCCGGATCTAGGAGGGGAGGGGGGTAGACGGCCCCGGTTTGCCCCCCCCCCTCGTAGACTTTAACCTAACCTGCCCCGAACGAGACTTTAAGCATCCAGGGCACGTCGAAGTATCGAATGTTCTTTATGATTTTAGAAAGCATCTTAAATTGATATTTGAACGCGTGCGCAGTGTGTAATGTCTCTGCCAAAGAATTCCCGTCGTGTCTACATTTATCGCCCACAGACAAAAGAGAACAGGGCTTCACTAGCGAAGCCGAATAAACCTGAACGGCCGAACGTCAAGGTGGCTGATTAGGTGTGCGAGTAATAAGCGTTGTTTTTTTGTTAACAACTAATCTTTCTAACGTGGCACTATAATTATAAATTGATGTGGTAATAGGTTTGTACTTCGCGGAAAGGAAAGCTAGACGTTTAAATCTGTAGCAAGATTTGATAATAAAATTTCAAGGCACCTCAGGTATGGAGGTGTGTGTACAGTCTGGTTTGTGCGTTGTTTACATTGTCTGCATCGTAGGTTCTCAATCTTATTTTGCGCACCGCCCACTTTGAAAATATTTTTTTCTAGAGCCCGCCATTATTTTTTACCTTACCATCTGTCGCGAATCCGAAACAGCTATTGCCACGATTATATTTTTTCTACCTTTTCTCTGGGTTTTCTACAGCATCCTTGAAAATCTCAAACGCCCACAAGGGGCGTTATCGCCCACGTTGAGAACCTATGGTCTATAGTTAAATGAATGTCATATATATTAAAAAGTTATTAGTAATTCCCCGGTCAAAAAAATCCCACCCAATATATTTGCTTTGTGAGTTATTCAAAATCATTAATCTCCAATGCTGGAGGGAAGGGGCGCCAATATCAAGTTTTGGCCCCGGCTCGGAAAAGTCGTAGTTCCGGGGATGCTTAGAGTGAGCATTCAGTTGTATGTCATTTGCATGTTTATGGTAGATAACTTTAAGATAGATGACCAAAATAAATGTCATGTGGTTTTAAATAGTAATATTATAATAAACGTATATAATCAATATTGAATGACATGTATAATACAAGGAAAATAAATAAATAAATCTTCTAAATTGTAAAATACTTAATAATAGAAGAGCGTACGAAGCGTGTTTTCACTCTCACGCGGATCTCATTCACCGTCCGCGTGCCTCTACATTGGACGTCAAGTTTTGGGGTTTCATTGTCACGCGGACGCCGGGCGCTGGATGACGGACGGCCGTCGGTCGCGGATAAAGAGCCAGAAAGGCCAGAAGGGGCTTCGTGCGAGTCCGTCCGCCCTAACAGCCGCTGACGGGCCCTTTGTGGTTTTCATTGTCAGGAGGAGCGGACGAGTGACGGTGTATATTCAGCGGCAAAATGGATATCAACACGTATCGAGTGATAAAATAAGGCAGAATAAATAATTGCGAGTTGTGAGTATTGAGTATAACTCGCAGCGAGCTGTGAGTATAATAAACGGGTCGACACGACTCCGACTAACTTCCCGTACGTTAGTGGTGAAACCTCAAGAAAAAGCTGAAACAACTAACAAAGTTTTATTCCACAACATTAGGCGCGATATATATATATATATATATATATATATATATATATATATATATATATATATATATATATATATATATATATATATATATATATATATATATATATATATATATATATATATTGTAACATTTTATCTTTATATGTATATATAGAAACCATAGAAACTATAGAAAATGTAAAAAAGAAGAGAAAGTTTCAGAATTTCTTTATTATACAACCGAAACGTTACGTTCTGCATGGAAGAAGTCCGTGCAGCTAAATACACAAAATGCAGATAAAAGATATTCAAAATCAATAATAAAAGAATATAAAAAAGCCTTTAAAGGAAATCAAATGTAAAATATAATAAAATAGACAATTTAAAAACGATGTAAAAACAATAATAAATAAAACGCTAGTCAGCGGAGAGGGGAGAACTCAGGGTCGGCTCTCCGTTCTTGTTCCAATTATAGATAAAATTTACAACTAAAATGGTTAAAACATTAAAATACAATAAAATAATGGTTCAGGTAGTGGAAGGGTTTGAATTTCGCGCGTTGAGCTGCAGTTCCCACGGCGAACACCAGGCTGACGTCTGTTCCCCGCTCGGCGCGCTGACGGTACGATCCTCCGCAACTATCGTACTGGTACGATACGAGACTCAGTTAGTATAGAGAAACGGCAGGATCCAAATATCACGCCTGTCGACGGGGCGAGAAGGCGGACGTAGTACGATGCGGCGGTAGTGTGTAAGGCGTCATGCGGCGAGAAGTAGGCGAGCGATCACGAATATCGCCGTGAATGTCACGAATATCGCCGTGAATAAGGCCGTTTTTAATCCTCCGCGGAGATCCCTGCAGCCGTAGAAAGGCTTCATTACAATATGATCGCGCCAAGAACGAAAACGGATCATCGAAAGGAACAGCGACTATCGCCTCAGTCCAGTCGTTGATTTCCGATACATCGTCAAACGATCCAAATAAAAGTCACTTAATAGTTCTAACATCGAGCAAACTCACCAGGTAATAGTCCTAAATCACACATAGACTCCCCGGGATCTCGTTCGGAATCAAGTCGGATTCAAAATGACCCAAATTATCTTTTGGCTGGTAGACCGCCAAACTTTTGGCGGGCCCGGCAAGGAAACTCCTTATGCGGTACGCGCGAGTTTTTAAAATCAAATTCGACATTTGAATTGCGTTATATTAAAATATTAAAATCATGTGATAATAAAATTGATTTTTATTTATAGTGAAAACTAGGATGAAATACCCATATTGCACTATCCTTAATTTAAAATCAGGAATCCAAAATCGTAAAGGAACCAACGACCTTCGAATGCTGTCAATCTACATTCCACAAATCCATCAGAGAATAATTACAAATATTCTGAATGTAAATTTATCAGCTAACAAAATAATTAGGAATTATGACCAAAAGACTAATCAAAAACTATAACTAAATAATTAACCACTTTTGGCCGGTATTCCGAACATCGTACAGTCTCCTTTGTTTCTGGCAACGATTCTCATCGAATCATCGCAGACGTCACTACTCGCTTCTGATTGGTCAGCCGCGCGAAAAGTCGGAACTGTCAAAAATGAACACGTCGCCATCGATCGCTGAAGGGAATGAATATTGTGGAAGGAAATTGTGGAAAAGCAAATCGGAAAAACGCGAAGTGCGTTACAATATATATATATATATATATTATATATATATATATATATATATATATATATATATATATATATATATATTTATATATATATATATATATATATATATATATATATATATATATATATATATATATATATATATATATATATATATATATATATATATATATATATATATATATATATATATATATATATATATATATATATATATATATATATATATATATATATATATATATATATATATATATATATATATATATATATATATATATATATATATATATATATATATATATATATATATATATATATATATATATATATATATATATATATATATATATATATATATATATATATATATATATATATATATATATATATATATATATATATATATATATATATTTCGCTTAATTCGTCTCAATTGAAGGCATTTTGTGTTGCATAAGGATAAGCCCTATTTATGAGATATATGGATGAATAGTGATCGTTAGTCGACTGCAAAAGGACCTTTAAACTTACATTGCACCGTCGAAAGTCGTGGACATCCGTAAGTATATCTCATTCAAACATAAGCATTTCCCAATACAAGCTGGGATTTCCTTCGCTACTTTTTAAGTAGCTTTTACCAATTTTATTTTAAATAAAAACATCATCCTATAAACGGATTTCTTTACAAACCTTATCAAATATAACAATATTATACAGTTTTCTACAATATTTCTTTACAATTTCTTAATATTATACAATTTTATATAGGTTTACCCTATTTTGATAACATTATACAATGTTTATTATAAACTCCTCTGCCAGAAATTAAGATTGAAGTTTCTTCTTTCATTTCATTGAGCATATGGAGGTTTTTTATTTTTATTTCGATTTAATGGCTCGTTGATAACAAACTCAGCCAATTGTATCATATTTTAAATGTTGGTAGCATTCGAAATTTAAATTATTTCGTAATGTCACTTTCATTTGGAAAACGGCTTTGCCGAAGTGATCAATAGTTTAATTTTTTATTTTTTCGCTTAATTCGTCTCAATTGAAGGCATTTTGTGTTGCATAAGGATAAGCCCTATTTATGAGATATATGGATGAATAGTGATCGTTAGTCGACTGCAAAAGGACCTTTAAACTTACATTGCACCGTCGAAAGTCGTGCACATCCGTAAGTATATCTCATTCAAACATAAGCATTTCCCAATACAAGCTGGGATTTCCTTCGCTACTTTTTAAGTAGCTTTTACCAATTTTATTTTAAATAAAAACATCATCCTATAAACGGATTTCTTTACAAACCTTATCAAATATAACAATATTATACAGTTTTCTACAATATTTCTTTACAATTTTTTAATATTATACAATTTTATATAGGTTTACCTTATTTTGATAACATTATACAATGTTTATTATAAACTCCTCTGCCAGAAATTAAGATTGAAGTTTCTTCTTTCATTTCATTGAGCATATGGAGGTTTTTTTATTTTTATTTCGATTTAATGGCTCGTTGATAACAAACTCAGCCAATTGAATCATATTTTAAATGTTGGTAGCATTCGAAATTTGAATTATTTCGTAATGTCACTTTCATTTATAAAACGGCTTTGCCGAAGTGATCGATAGTTTAATTTTTTATTTTTTCGCTTAATTCGTCTCAATTGAAGACATTTTGTGTTGCATAAGGATAAGACCTATTTATGAGATATATGGATGAATAGTGATCGTTAGTCGACTGCAAAAGGACCTTTAAACTTAAATTGCACCGTCGAAAGTCGTGCACATCCGTAAGTATATCTCATTCAAGCATAAGCATTTCCCAATACAAGCTGGGATTTCCTTCGCTACTTTTTAAGTAGCTTTTACCAATTTTATTTTAAATAAAAACATCATCCTATAAACGGATTTCTTTACAAACCTTAATATAACAATATTATACAGTTTTCTACAATATTTCTTTACAATTTTTTAATATTATACAATTTTATATAGGTTTACCTTATTTTGATAACATTATACAATGTTTATTATAAACTCCTCTGCCAGAAATTAAGATTGAAGTTTCTTCTTTCATTTCATTGAGCATATGGAGGTTTTTTTATTTTTATTTCGATTTAATGGCTCGTTGATAACAAACTCAGCCAATTGAATCATATTTTAAATGTTGGTAGCATTCGAAATTTGAATTATTTCGTAATGTCACTTTCATTTATAAAACGGCTTTGCCGAAGTGATCGATAGTTTAATTTTTTATTTTTTCGCTTAATTCGTCTCAATTGAAGACATTTTGTGTTGCATAAGGATAAGCCCTATTTATGAGATATATGGATGAATAGTGATCGTTAGTCGACTGCAAAAGGACCTTTAAACTTACATTGCACCGTCGAAAGTCGTGCACATTCGTAAGTATATCTCATTCAAACATAAGCATTTCCCAATACAAGCTGGGATTTCCTTCGGTACTTTTTAAGTAGCTTTTACTAATTTTATTTTAAATAAAAACATCATCCTATAAACGGATTTCTTTACAAACCTTATCAAATATATATATATATATATATATATATATATATATATATATATATATATATATATATATATATATATATATATATATATATATATATATATATATATATATATATATATATATATATATATATATATATATATATATATAAATTATTATTTTTTCCAATTTAGGATTGGAAGCCATTTCTTATTTTCTTGATGAGAGACCTCATCCTCAAATACCTTCTACAGATTTTCTTTGCAAATTAGCCGAGTTTGTCTTAACGTGTAATGCTTTTTCCTTTGAAGATGAATTTTATCTTCAAATTAAAGGGACTGCTATGGGAACTCGAATGGCACCTTCGTATGCCAACCTTTTCATGGGATTATTCGAGCAAAATTTTCTTCAAACGCAAAATTTAAAACCCATATTATGGTATAGATTTATTGACGACATAGTTATGATTTGGCCACACGGACAAACTACTCTAACAACCTTTCTTGACGACCTAAATAATTTTGGCCCTTTGAATTTCACTCATACCATTTCCGAAGGTAAAATTAAAACCGCGATTCATATAAAACCTACAAATAAAGAACAGTATTTACACTTTGATAGCTGTCATCCATTTCACACCAAGAGATCCATTCCCTATTCAATGTCCATTCGCGGACACCGTTTAGTTAACAACAAAGAAAATTTAGATAAATATCTCAATAATCTAAAGCAATCTCTTCTTGAAAGAAAATACCCTGCTCCTCTATTGGATAAACATATTCTAAACTCTGAAGTAAAATATATACCAAAACCTAAAATTACTTCAAATAAAAATAATAATAATAATAAAATCTTCCTTAGCACCACTTATTTTCCTGGTGCTGAGAAACTGCGAGATATATTATCTGATTTATTCCCCATCATTTCTAATGATGTATCCACTAAGGATCTCTTAGATTCACCGCCAATTTTATCTTTCCGCAGACCACCTAATATTAGATCAATATTAAACAAAACAAAAAATAATCAAAATTTCTCTATTGGTAATAATACTTTTGGCCTTCAACCTTGCGGTCGTCCACGTTGTAAAACTTGTCCTCTGTTAGATCTAAGTCCTTTTTTTACCAGTCCAAATACTACTAATAGTTACAGGGTTCCCTTTCATTGCAGTTGTATTTCAAAAAATATAGTTTATCAACTTCTGTGCAGGACTTGTGATGCCTTTTATATCGGTGAAACAACAACACCACTTAATATTAGACTAAATAATCATAGGGCTAGTGTAGGAAATGAAAGCCAACTCCCAATATCTTTACATGCCAGGGCGCATAATTTATCTTTTGATCAATGTTTTAAAGTTAAAATAATAAAATGCCTGGGTGATAATGCAAAAGAAAGGGACGTCAAATCTTGGGAATTAGCTTATATTTATATTTTAGGCGCTTGCAAAGGTTCCGGTCTCAATAGGCAAAATTAATAAGGTTTATCATATTATCATAATCATCAAATGCTTTTTATTTTAATTTATAATCATTCATTTAAAATAACGTTTTGCACGGTTGGTTATGGTAACTTAACTAAATCGTGTAAAATATTATTAATCCATTTCTTTTTGTTCGATTCCTTGAATTTAAATTTTCAACGAATTGTTCGATTTCAGAAATGTCACATATCTTGACGACGGCTGAGCCGAAATATTGATATACATTTTATAACAATCATTAATATTTAAGAAACACTAATCGCCTATTATTTTCCAGCATTCATTCTCGTCTCGCATTGTTGTGTTGCCGCTACCATTTTGATCAGGCTCCAATACCACAGCAGGAAACACCTAGCAAGCGCTGAAGGAAGAGAAGAATAAGGCGTGGAGTCACTCCTGGTCACCACAGACCAGATAAGTGCCCTTTCATTATTTTATCATTTCATTTATTTAGTAATAAACATAATTTCAATTTGAAAAAATAATAATTTACACATTTACAATCAAATATTAAAATATTACCTAATTTTAATTATGTTGCAATCACATCCATTATGTACACTCAGTGGTTAAACCAAATAAATTACCATTCACTTAAGACAGCTAAATTCACGGGACACGTTGAATTTCTTTCTAAATGTTTAGAAAACAACATTTGCCCTAAAGGGTTATTACCAAAATTTCCTTCCGCAGCAATTAGTACAGAAATTCAATATGATTTCACCGCAATCCGTTTAAGGTATTCAATGGAAATTACGTCTGTTTTGCGAAATGAATATCAAATTTTAGTTGATAAACATTTAAACTCACTGTGTTTTTATGTTAACATGATAACAACACATTCTCCTTTCTTATTTCAAGAAGCTCATAAAATAGTTAACAATTCTGTAACAGATTTACGAAATATTAGATTAAAACACGATAAAAAGTTCCTTAATTTACTAAAGAACTTTCAGAAAATTTGCATTATCCCAAGTAACAATACACGAAACATTTTGAATCCAGTTTCCATTTCAAATTACAGTCATTCCAATGTTAACAAAACAAGGAATTCAAATTCACTTCGAAATGTTATCCCAGCAGTTCACCAAGGTACTCTTTCCTATCCGATGCACACCCTATCAGTAAACCAAATTACTAACAATATATTTCCATTAGTATCAGATTCTGTACCAATACGTGCCACATTAGTAAACCAAATTAATAACAGTATAACACCATCAGTATCATATTCTAATAATATACAAGGTCCATCTCCTAGAGAAAAAAATGCTGTTAAAAACTTGTCATCTAAAGTAATTAACCACAATGAATATTTAGTATTAGCTAAAGGTCTAAATTTCACACCGACTCAAAATGTGAACCATTTTAGTTTTGGTAATGATGTTGTTAAATTTTGTCGTAATTTAAGATGGCGCGAATTTTGGCATTCAAATCAAAAGAATAACAATAATAATATTAAATTACACAATGCACTATCTCAATTTCGTCCACACTCTAATAAAGAACCCCCTCCATTACCAAAAAATCATCCGGTAGAAAATTTTATTACTATTTTATTAAACAAAGTAACACAGCCATCTTTTCTAAATAGCCTCAAGCCAACATCAAACTTGTCAGTAGATGAACGTGCAGCTCTTGAGAGTCTTAGCAAGGATACCAGCATCGTCATTTTGCCGGCTGATAAAGGTTCCACTACTGTCATACTTAACAAAACTGACTATGTTACTGAAGGCTTGAGACAACTTAGAGATGAAACTTTCTATAAAAAACTATCCAGAGATCCAAACAAAAATTTTGCAGTGAAAATAAAAAAATATATTGAACAAAATAAATCAAATGAAAAATTATCAGACGAAGATGTTAAAACTTTAATTCCTGATCCTATCCGAACTCCAAATTTTTACCTATTACCTAAAATTCACAAGCCTAATAATCCTGGACGACCGATAGTCGCAAGCTTTAACTCTCCGACAGAAAGAATTTCGGCTTTTGTAGATTATTTTTTACAACCTTTTGTGAAAAATCTAAATTCTCATATCAAAGACAGCTATCATTTTATTGATATTTTAAATAATACTGTAATTCCAAAGTCAGACGACCTATTATTTGTTACTATTGACGCCATATCCCTGTATACCAATATTCCTCATAATTTAGGATTGGAAGCCATTTCTTATATTCTTGATGAGAGACCTCATCCTCAAATACCTTCTACAGATTTTCTTTGCAAATTAGCCGAGTTTGTCTTAACGTGTAATGCTTTTTCCTTTGAAGATGAATTTTATCTTCAAATTAAAGGGACTGCTATGGGAACTCGAATGGCACCTTCGTATGCCAACCTTTTCATGGGATTATTCGAGCAAAATTTTCTTCAAACGCAAAATTTAAAACCCATATTATGGTATAGATTTATTGACGACATAGTAATGATTTGGCCACACGGACAAACTACTCTAACAACCTTTCTTGACGACCTAAATAATTTTGGCCCTTTGAATTTCACTCATACCATTTCTAAATCACAAATTACTTTCTTAGATGTTGATTTAACAATTTCCGAAGGTAAAATTAAAACCGCGATTCATATAAAACCTACAAATAAAGAACAGTATTTACACTTTGATAGCTGTCATCCATTTCACACCAAGAGATCCATTCCCTATTCAATGTCCATTCGCGGACACCGTTTAGTTAACAACAAAGAAAATTTAGATAAATATCTCAATAATCTAAAGCAATCTCTTCTTGAAAGAAAATACCCTGCTCCTCTATTGGATAAACATATTCTAAACTCTGAAGTAAAATATATACCAAAACCTAAAATTACTTCAAATAAAAATAATAATAATAATAAAATCTTCCTTAGCACCACTTATTTTCCTGGTGCTGAGAAACTGCGAGATATATTATCTGATTTATTCCCCATCATTTCTAATGATGCATCCACTAAGGATCTCTTAGATTCACCGCCAATTTTATCTTTCCGCAGACCACCTAATATTAGATCAATATTAAACAAAACAAAAAATAATCAAAATTTCTCTATTGGTAATAATACTTTTGGCCTTCAACCTTGCGGTCGTCCACGTTGTAAAACTTGTCCTCTGTTAGATCTAAGTCCTTTTTTTACCAGTCCAAATACTACTAATAGTTACAGGGTTCCCTTTCATTGCAGTTGTATTTCAAAAAATATAGTTTATCAACTTCTGTGCAGGACTTGTGATGCCTTTTATATCGGTGAAACAACAACACCACTTAATATTAGACTAAATAATCATAGGGCTAGTGTAGGAAATGAAAGCCAACTCCCAATATCTTTACATGCCAGGGCGCATAATTTATCTTTTGATCAATGTTTTAAAGTTAAAATAATAAAATGCCTGGGTGATAATGCAAAAGAAAGGGACGTCAAATCTTGGGAATTAGCTTATATTTATATTTTAGGCGCTTGCAAAGGTTCCGGTCTCAATAGGCAAAATTAATAAGGTTTATCATATTATCATAATCATCAAATGCTTTTTATTTTAATTTATAATCATTCATTTAAAATAACGTTTTGCACGGTTGGTTATGGTACCTTAACTAAATCGTGTAAAATATTATTAATCCATTTCTTTTTGTTCGATTCCTTGAATTTAAGTTTTCAACGAATTGTTCGATTTCAGAAATGTCACATATCTTGACGACGGCTGAGCCGAAATATTGATATACATTTTATAACAATCATTAATATTTAAGAAACACTAATCGCCTATTATTTTCCAGCATTCATTCTCGTCTCGCATTGTTGTGTTGCCGCTACCATTTTGATCAGGCTCCAATACCACAGCAGGAAACACCTAGCAAGCGCTGAAGGAAGAGAAGAATAAGGCGTGGAGTCACTCCTGGTCACCACAGACCAGATAAGTGCCCTTTCATTATTTTATCATTTCATTTATTTAGTAATAAACATAATTTCAATTTGAAAAAATAATAATTTACACATTTACAATCAAATATTATATATATATATATATATATATATATATATATATATATATATATATATATATATATATATATATATATATATATATATATATAGATATATATATATATATATATATATATATATATATATATATATATATATATATATATATATATATATATATATATATATATATATATATATATATATATATATATATATATATATATATATATATATATATATATATATATATATATATATTTGATAAGGTTTGTAAAGAAATCCGTTTATAGGATGATGTTTTTATTTAAAATAAAATTAGTAAAAGCTACTTAAAAAGTAGCGAAGGAAATCCCAGTTTGTATTGGGAAATGCTTATGTTTGAATGAGATATACTTACGGATGTGCACGACTTTCGACGGTGCAATGTAAGTTTAAAGGTCCTTTTGCAGTCGACTAACGATCACTATTCATCCATATATCTCATAAATAGGGCTTATCCTTATGCAACACAAAATGCCTTCAATTGAGACGAATTAAGAGAAAAAATAAAAAATTAAACTATTGATCACTTCGGCAAAGCCGTTTTCTAAATGAAAGTGACATTACGAAATAATTCAAATTTCGAATGCTACCAACATTTAAAATATGATACAATTGGCTGAGTTTGTTACCAACGAGCCATTAAATCGAAATAAAAATAAAAAAACCTCCATATGCTCAATGAAATGAAAGAAGAAACTTCAATCTTAATTTCTGGCAGAGGAGTTTATAATATATATATATATATATATATATATATATATATATATATATATATATATATATATATATATATATATATATATATATATATATATATATATATATATATATATATATATATATATATATATATTTATAATTTATATATATATATATATATATATATATATATATATATATATATATATATATATATATATATATATATATATATATATATATATATATATATATATATATATATATATATATATATATATATATATATATATATATATATATATATATATATATATATATATATATATATATATATATATATATATTTATATATATTGTTAATATTTGATTGGTTTTTTGTAAAATTTCCTTTTTTAATGATTTCGTTTAAAGGATGACACTTTGATGAAAAAATAAAAATAATAAAAGCCACACATAGCTGGAAGGTTTTCCCGGACTGGATTGGGAAATAATTATTTTAAATGAGATGTATGCCTGGATGAGCACCACTTTCTACAGTGCAATGTCGGTTTAATGGGATCCCTTTATCGCTAGCGAACGATCGCCCTTCATCCACATCTCAAGAACAAAGCGTATCCTTTTGCAAACCAAAAAAAAAATGTCTTTTTTAAAGACAAATTAAAGCAAAAACAATGAAAAAAATCACAATGAATCGTCTCTTAAATGCGGAATGACATACCGAAAATTCGATTTGAAATTCTAATATATCCACTCTTTAAAAGGACGATATACCATTGCTGGGCTCGCTATCAGCCAGCCATTAAATGAAAATAAAAATAAAATACTTCATAAAATAATTATATATATATATATATATATATATATATATATATATATATATATATATATATATATATATATATATATATATATATATATATATATATATATATATATATATATATATATATATATATATATATATATATATATATATATATATATATATATATATATATATATATATATATATATATATATATATATATATATATATATATATATATATATATATATATATATATAAATATATATATATTTTTGAAATATTTGAAATATTATTTTTCATAGAGAATCTAATATAGATCACGATAATATTTACAATTTCTAAATAGGATTCCGTATTTTTCCGTAAGACAAGTACACTTAGAAATGCCGAGTTTTTTTCACTTTTTCGACTTTCTCATATTTGTTCATTTCTCATAATCTAATTGTTTTACAAAATGAGATTTTAATATTCTATATACCAAATTTCAAGCAATCATTGCACAGTTATTTTTTTTATGATTGCTATAGTAGTTCCATAGTTATAGTACTTTTTGTCGAGCGCGGCAATATTGCAAGAAATTCCAATAAATTGCCGCGGTCTGCCATGAAATTATGCCACTACTCGAAAGTTTAACCGTTCAGGAGTTAATAATGCCTATAAGCATTTTGTGTTGTTTGACAGATCTGCGCAAAGCCATTTCGGCCGGCCCCCATATATATTATATAATATACAAGACTAACATCGTTAATTATTAGGTATCAAGAGGGAATCCATGAAAAACGGTAGACTCTTTTCCAACCGGTTAAGATTTGAATTTGATAACAGCTAAAGTGTGACACTAGCTTTTTCCGATATGCAACATTTTATTAGTCTTATTTGCAACACTTTATTAGCATAATAGACAAATCATATTGTTTTTATTGTTGTAAGGAAGCGATTTGAACCGATAATAATTTCTTGATAAAATTACTACTTTGGTCGTTTAGAACTTGACGATTTCACTAGCAAGGGCCTTGTTGACAACAAAATCAATATTCTCATGAACTTTCTTAATTCATAAAAACACCAAGATGCCCAACCGGGCTTTCGTGTGGTGGGGGCTAACAGATGCTAAACAGTTCGTTTTAGATATCTCGAATATATGAGTGAGCTGCAAGCCGGATTCATTTGTCGCCAGTTGCCTCTTAAGGAGGGGATTTATTCTGAAGCGCTAAACAAAAGATCTCATAATTAAAATAAAATATATAATTACAAATATTTCAACTATTAATATTATACAACTAGTTAGATAACTTTCTTATAAGTTATCTAACTAGTTGTATAATATTAATATTCTTATATACCACGAGGAAAAAGTTTCTTTAATAATATTTAAAATCCTTTTATAATAAATAAAATCTAAATAGGCTACCGCCTGTTCTAAGGTAGGCAATTTATTTTATGTTTATAATAAACATTTAAAAAAAAAAATATTATCTTACTTAATTGTAACAAAAATACCTTAATTACCTACATAATATTCGAAACTAAATGTGTTAAAAAATTTCAATTTCGTGTAATTTAAAATATAATATAAAATTAAAAAGTTGAAAAATAAAATTAATAATTGATAAATCGTCAAAATAATCCAGAATATAACCAAAGTGATCACAGTAAAAAATTATAATAAAAATTCAAGTTATTTACTTTTTCAACATTTCCAATAACATGCATACCATCGATAAGTTAGTCATTGAAAATCAAGTAGTCAATGCCCAAGAGAGTCTCCAAGAAATCATTAATGCATTTCACACGCACTTTGTCAGTGTAGGTTCAGAGCTGGCAAACAAAATACCAGAAAGGGAAAAAAACGTCCGGGAGGATAAAAATTCTACTGAAGGAATACCAACTTCTGTGTTTTCCTTAAGCCCAACATCGTAAATTGAGGTTAGTAAAAGCATTTCCTCATTAAAGCAGTCTCCTTCCTCAGGTATGGATGGTCTAAGTAGTGATATCTATAAAATTGGGACGGATTATTTAAGTTCACCGATATGCTTTAAAATAAATCAAAGTTTTAAACTATTAATATTTCCAACACCGCTCAAATGTTCAAAATTCGTGCCTATTTTTAAAAACGGCGATAAATTAGACCTAAATAATTATAGGCCCATTTCACTACTGAGCACTCTCTCAAAAAATATTGAGAAAGTTGTTAAAAACAGGCTAGTAGAATATCTAGATAGCAATAGCCTTTTATCGTCCAACCAATATGGCTTTAGGCAGGAAATGGGTACCTACGGCTGATGCCATTGCAGAGGTAACAAAAAACATAACAGAGCTCGTCGACAAGGGAGATAAATGCCTTGCTATCTTTCTCGACCTATCCAAGGCGTTCGATACTGTATCATCCGATATCCTCTTAAAACCTCTACTGACCAAAGGTGTAAAAGATTAAAATTTAAAATGGTTTGGAAGCTATATATCTGAAAGGACGCAAATCACTTCGATAGCTGATAGCACGAGGTAGCACAGAAGCTGATAATCAAAATTATCAACCGTAAAATATACAGATACCCATCGGAAAAACTTTTTGAAGAGTTTGGTGTACTTGAAGTGAGGCAACTGTATTTAAAGTGCTGTCTGATTTTCATTCAATTTCAAAATAACAGAGTGTCCACACAACAAATACACCGAACAAGGCGATCCATATGATACAAGCCCGACGAATGAAAACAACCTTTGGCCAGAGACACCTAATGAGTATAGGCCCCAGGGCATACAACAAATTGGATGAGTTTATAAGGAACGTACACAATAAAGGCCAATTCAAAAAACGATGCCACAGATGGCTCATGAATGAAGGTCGGTATGTCAGCCACCAAATTTTTGACCCTATTATGTAGATTCATTTAATTATTATTATTTTATTTTTATATCGCTGTTGGTGGGTCTTTATTATTTTATTAATTTTTTATTCGATTACATTCATAATTATATTAAAACTAGTAACATGCACATTGTATGTATAATTGACTATTTCAATTTGATAATCTCTGACCATTTCAATTTCATTTTTTGACTATATATTTTAATTCCTTTTTCCATTTATAATTATTTCAATATGATTATTTCACTATTTATTGCAATTCCTATGTATTATTTACCTTTTCCCTGTTATTGAAATTAATTCTATTGTGTTTTGTGATAGGTATTTTCCAAATATTATTTGCAGGCTGACAGACTGACAGACGCATTGACATATCAATGACCTAGTTTTTAGAGTAATTATTAATTTGTACATTCAATGTTTATTGCCTTTAGTTAATTCCTAATATTATTAGATACTTAACTGCAGTATAGGAACCTCTCTCCAAAAAATTAAAAAAAAATATAGACTAATAGATTGTTTCATTTTAATGCTAAATCTGGAAGAAAATTGTATCGGTCGCTATAAATAAGCGAGATATAGGCATTCAAAGTTTAAATGTTATATTTAAACATATAGGCCAAAATAAAATTCACCACGCTATATTCACCACGCTGATTCCGAATTTTCGTAGTATTTTATAAATATATGATTCCGAATTTTTACAATAATTTTCATAATCTTTATTCGATCTCAATAAATAAGCGAGATATAGGCGTTCAAATTTTTCATGCCAATGTCATGAAAGTTGCGGCCATTTTGTTTGTACATACCGTGTTTGACACATTCGAGTAAATCGTAATATCGAGAACAATTAGCGATATTACAAAAATTATGACAATTTGCAGAGTTTTTAGATTAATCGAAATATTTTGAAAAAAAAAACGTTTGGAAAATACATATTTTCGCGAAACTTAAAAAAAGGGCACTTTTTTATGTTTTTTTCAATGACTGCATATTGATGACAGAAGATATCCTGAAATGTCGTTTGTTTCAGGTTACCTTTAGTCATCAGTACACCAAGTCATTTCGTAAAAACTTCGAAAATTGTCCAATTGTTTTAGATGATAGCTAACACATGACACTAACACATGGTATTAATTTGATATTGAAGAAATTTAGTTTGTTTCATGTTACCTTTTGTCATCATCACCAAAGTAATTTTGTAAAAACCTCGAAAAAAAATGAAATGTCGCTAACAAATTGTCATGTTAACATCAATAGCGCCGCAGGCAATAAAATTTCAATGGTTTGTCAATAAAATCTCAGTTAAAAAAAATATTAACTTTTGGTGGATATTATGAAAAAAATGATTATTCCCTTAAATTTTAATCAGGAAAGGATAATGAAGAAGCTTTGTATTCATCGATACATTTTTGGGGCTTTCTAATAGATTGCTGTAATAAAGGTATCTACCCTTCCACTTGAATGGAAAAACACTCTCTTTTTAAGACCGTAGAAAGGGCAGAGCCTCTGAGAGACGCCGTCTGACTTAATGAGAAAATATGCCGACCCTGATTCGCCCACTGCATATCAATGTACCTACTCGTAGGCACTTACTTACATTTAGGAGCTACCGATGTTTAATATACGTAGGTACGTAGGCGATTAGAGAGACTTTATTAAAGACATGCCAATTAGACTAATTTCATAATATTCATTAAAAATATTATTTTAAATATTTTTCTTTCAGTTTACCATCACCTCTGAATAAATTTGTAAAGTAATTTGATATAACTATTAAGCTATTGATATACGTGTAGATAGGTATACGTACCTGAGGACTTTTTTTTTCGTCTCCATATTTCGTCTTTTGACCTGCAGACACATAACACTAGGTACACATACCCTGTACATGAAACTGAAAAAAATGTTTTAAACCTGAAATTTAAAAAAACATATGTTTTGAATATTATAAAAAATGTAGGACAGATTATTGTGCACAAAACGTAAGTTGAAAATCATTTAAAACTTTTTTTTTTATATTTCGTTAACGAGAAAAAAAATGTATATCTGAAAGTTGAATTATAAAAAAAATCTTTCTCTCGGTAATTACGAAGGATTAGGCTTAAAAAAATTGTGTATGATTTGCATTTCAGTTTTTCGCGTAGAATCATGTTCTCAAATAAAATCACCTAATACCAAACACATTCAATAAGTTATTTAAAAAAAAAACCATGTTTATTTTAATGGGTCAAATTACTATAGGTTTCATATACTAGGAACCATATAATGGTTTATCTGTTAAAAAATAAACAGATACAAAACTACGCTGGCCCTATTGATTTCAAAATATTAGGTGAAAAACTTTCTGTCAATATGTACACATCCAATTTTCAGCTCCTTAAAAAAACTAAGACGCTTAACTGCATAAAGAACAAAATCCTTAAAGTGCACACCTAAAACGCATAAAGAGCAGAATTAGGCTTTCCTTTCACGGAATTTTGATTGATTTTTGTAACGTCAGGTATCTTATATGATACGGATGCCAAGATATCGTTGTCAAAAATACTAATATTTTATTACTAGCCATAAGCTGCGCAGCGCAGCTGTGAAATTTCAAGAAAAACCTTTTTAAAGGGAATCGAGATGAGAAAAGCCCAGGGAGGTTATAAATAGAGACTTCGAGCTGCTGATTAAATAACTTTTGAACGACATAATCTAATATTTTAATAACAAGAGAAGCCAATATAACTTTTAAACTTCTTTAACCATAAATTGCTATAGTACCAATTATGTATCTATTAGGCTATGCAAAGATATGACGGTTGGATTGTGTTGTAATATCTGTCAAATTTACGACTTACAAGTCCAAAATTTAAGAGGTCGGGAGAAGTTGGTGCGGCAAATGAGCTCGCATTTCTCTCTGAAGTAAAAGTATCAAGTGCTCATTTAGGAATAAAAATATAATCTATATCGCATTTGGAGGATTGACCGAATAGACACACTCATAACAATAATAAGGAAACTGGTGTATGTTTTCCTTAATCTACAGAACATACTGTCTAAAACAACAATACAGATCGACTGCATGGCCTTAGGCTAAAATCTTTTAAAGTACTGTATGGGATGCTTGCACTATGCAAATTACGAATCCCCTAGCCAAAGCTCTAGACAAAACTAGCCAAAACTACTAGACAGGGTAGCAAACAATAAACATTCAATCTATCCGACATGTCAACTGTATGATGAGTTTAGTATATTAGTATCAGTTATTAGTTTCGTAAGCAGGCATTAGTATTTTCCATAATATAAAGCTAATAAGGATCATACTAAATATATGTTATGTACCCGCAAGGCTGTTCACAACAATTATTCCATTCCTCATGTCAAACTATCCCTCGCAACTATCCCTCGCAAAAGCAGGCCCAGGCAATTATAAGAAAAAACGACGGGGGCGGTGAACATCAAACGAAAGGGAAATTGTGGTCGGAAGAGGGAAACTACCCTCAAAGGTGATCAACTTCTGGTGCGTAAGAGCAAAATAAATTCACGCATGAGTGTAGTCGACCTAGACGAAGAACTTCATCAATCTGAAATAAATATTGACGTCACTACAGTCCGACGACGGCTTCTTAAGAGGCCGTACATGAAATTTTGTGCATTTCGTGAATTTACGTAATTTTGCAGACGTGAATTTAAGGTTAAAATACTGTATTTCTATAAGTTTTATTGCACAACATAAAAGATCATTTATAATATTGTCTAATGAGTGAGCTACTTTTTGAAAATTATTATATAATTTTGATTAATTGACCTTAAGCCGGCGACTGTTTGTAAATTTTTGCTGTAAGAGGTTTAGAATATAACATATTTACGAATCATTTTGACATCTAAACGGTATGAAGTTACAATATATTGTTGTGAAAGTAGGTACTCTATATAATAAGTGAATAACTTTTTACTACTTTCATATAAAATTGTTGATAAAAAAAATATTTAACATTGTCAATTTTTTTAGAAAATGGGCGAAGAATTGCTTTTGATTTTGGCCTTTTAGAACTCTCGTTCATAAAATAAAAACAACAGATATAAACTTTAGTTCAATATCAATCCATTTCCTCAAAAAAAATGCAAAACATTAATTAAAATTGGCAATAAAGTCTTTTAAAACAATCTAATTCTCGCGTTTTGATACTCGCCTATGATACGATTCACGCCTCAAGTCAGCTAGTCCCCGCCGAGCGCTTTCAAAGGGTGGGCGTATTTCTTTGGCTCCGAAAATCCTACCTACCTATAGTTATATTATACCATTGATTATAGAGGTATCACGGCCCACATCGATTTTGTACACGGCCTCTTAAATCTGGTAGGATTGCAAGTAAGCCTAATAAAAAGCAGTTTCTGACCACTGTCATGATGAAGAAGCGCCTAGTTTGGGCCAATAAATACCAGCACTGGACAGCAGAAGACTGGCATAAAGTTCTTTTCTCCGATGAAACACATTTTATTTTGCAGGAACAGCATATCCAGTTCGTGAGGCGAGCAATGGGGATCCAATATCACCTGCTAATTTGGAACAGAGAGCTTGTTTGTTTACACTATTTATTGTGAAAATGTCACAATGGGCGGGTTTTTTGTCATATGACAATCTCTTACAACCAACCCTACTATTACGTGTTATATGTATGTGTGCGTGCAACATGTCTGTAAGTGTGTGTCTTGTTATTGCATTCGATCGACAGAATTGAAAATGCAATTCCGTTAATTTGATCCCAACGGAAAATGGTGACCCAGCCGGGAATCGAACCCGGGACCTTACAATGTAAGATCAGACGACCTAACCACTAAAAGCACCCTATGAAGAAGATGTTTTGGGGTTACTTCTCCTATCATGGCACTGGATCACTCGTGCCAGTCACTGGGATAATGAATTCGATGAACCAATATATTGACATCTTATTAAAACGTATGATACAGAAGGTCTATCCTTCCAACAAGGGAATTTTTCAACATGATCTCGCCCCATGCCATTCTTCGTAAAAAGTTTTTCACACAGAACCAAATTACTGTACTTGAATTGATTGCCAGGAAATTTCCCCGATCTCTACCCGATCGAAAATCTTTGGTCCATTTGCAAAAAAACGGCTCTCCAAGATGGATTGTACAATGAAAACCAGGAAGATTAGTGCAGTAATTCAAGTCTGGCCATCTCCAGATTCACCATCATGAAAATGTTGAGCTGAAAGGAAGATGTCGAAACCTGGTAAATTATATGCCTACAAAGGAAGACACATTCTATATTAAAACTAACAATCTATAACTACCAGTACTGTTTTTGTATGCTTATGTCCAATAAAGCACTTTTCGAAGAAAAATACTCTTTGTTCCAATTAATTCGCACGGCACTGTACATACACTGACGAGCATTTGCCCAACGGAAAACGTCATAGGTCTTAGACAAGGCCCGTCGACTGACTCAAAGAAGGCACAATCATCTGTAAGAATTTAATTTTGTTTCAACGAAAAACTATATTCTCATTAAAAAAGTGCTTTCCAGATCGAACAAAATGTTTCCAATAATTCTACATACAATAGAAGATCGCTTTTTGTAAAGACAGTCGTGTTTTTTAAAAAATATTGTTTTTGTAGGTACATATAGCCAGTCCAATTAGCCTCAATTAGAAAATTATTAAATTTAGCCATGACTAGTTAAGTTTAGTTAGGCACTGTGCAAACATCTTATGTTGGTGAGCCCTTACGTAATTGTTTCGTGTGTTGATCTCGGCAGGCATATCAAGGTTAACTATATTATGGCCTTCATAAACAATTTACACACATCCATCAGAATTAATTTCTCAGAGTTAATTTGATTGACCAATATATAAATAAAATACTATGTGTAGAGAATGGATAAGTAAATCCAATTATGACCTCAAAACAAAGTATATTTTTACCTTATTTTTTCAAAAATTGATGTTTCCAACAATGACTCCTTATTTATCAAGCTACATCTATTGCATTTTCAATTATTCTAGGTAGCACATTTCAGGAGGGGTATTTGCTGCCTCTAAATTGCCAAAGCATTCCTGCTTCTGTAGTTCATTAGGGAGTCTCCTAGCGTCATTTATTAAGTTTTAATTGACAAATATTTCAATATTAAGCAAACAAGTACATACACGACCTGGCATTTCAGCTATGACACACTCTATGACATGGCTAAACTGAAAATAATATTGGATTAATTCTTACATTTACATTTTGTTATTACGGCTTTATACAGAATACCGATGTTTCAATCGTAAATTTTGTTGAATTACAAGGAATTTTGTAGAAACTCCATTACTCGATTATATGTATCAACATTTTTCTTACGGGTAATACGTAAATAACAGTATTCTGTATTTTCAACATGATTGATGTGTTCGACTATAACCGTAAGTTACTACTACATGCTGTCATACTACTGCATGCTGTCGTGTTAGAAGCGAGATCCCAAGGTCGTGACGTAATGAAATAAAATTATGTTTTAACATTACGACACTGTATCTACCGTCACGCCAACATCTTCTTCACCAACTTTTTCAAACATGCGTATTTCCGTGTATTACATCATTATATTTTTCTCAGTGTATGACACAGTGTTCATAATCTAACAAATTATGTGCAAAAACATTTTTATTTTTTTTTGTTTTACCTTGAATATTTATTTTTTTGTTACATTGTAATAAAAGTGGTAAAAAAGATGTTTAAACGTGGTAAAAAGAAGATATAGGAAATTATCGCCCTATCTCCCTCCTCAGTGTGGTTTCTAAAGTGTATGAAAAAATATTCAAACATAGACTAACACAATATCTAGAGACACAGAAGCTGCTATCTAATAATCAGTATGGCTTTAGACAGGGTCGGGGAACCAGTGAGGCCATCAATCATCTATATATTGTGGAAAACATAGACAAAGGAAAAAAGGTAATTGCCACTTTCCTTGACCTGTCAAAGGCTTTTGACACAGTTTCCCATGTAATCCTCGAAAAAAAACTAACTGACTACGGAATCGATGTGTGGCCTTAAAATGGGTTCGGAGTTACCTAGACGGGAGGACTCAGAGCACAGTAATTGGTCGACAAATAAGTGAAGCGACTAACGTGTCATTCGGTGTCCCTCAAGGCAGTGTTTGGGTCCAATTCTCTTTTTAATCTACATCAACGAATTGTGCGAATTACCTGTTAATGGTATAATTGTATCCTTCGCGGACGACACTGTCCTTTTTACTGCGACTAATAATTGGAATGACACATTCTTCAAAGCTCAAAGTAACTTGGAACTGGCTAAAACTTAGATCGACAATCATATTTTAACGCTAAATGCTGCGAAATCAAAATTTATCATTTTCAGCTTGCGGGGAAATCCCAGCCAGGTTCTCAACCAAACACTTGCCATTCATACCGACAAATGCTTGGATAAGAATAGATGTGTATGTACTAAATTAAGCAAATCTGCAACAGTCTCCTACTTAGGCATAACGGTAGATGAGAAGCTATGTTGGGAAAATCAGATTGCAAATTTGAGTTCGAGAATTAGAAAGCTGGTTTATGTATTTCTTCGGCTGCGCAACATTCTGTCCAAAACAACCATAAGAATGGTATACGTGGCCTTGTATCAGAGTATTTTGTCCTACGGAGTCGCGGCATGGGGCGCTACTACTAATTATAATCTGGATAGATTGACAAAAGCGCAGAAATTATTATTGAGAGTAATTCACAGGAAAAACCGGCGTCATCCATCTGCCTTGTTATTTTCCCAATCCCATGTGCTATCAGCTAAACAGTTATTCATTAAGCAAGCGCTTCTTGCATTCTACAAATCTAGAGATGATCATGCCCGAACTCAAAACAATCTGAACACAAGAATGTCCGCGAGTATCAATTATATAATTCCGTCAGTCAGGACAACATTTGCCCAGAGACATATATTCTACAAAGCCCCAAAATTATATAATTCCCTAAGTGAAGACATGAAAATTTATCCTAACATAAAAATATTTAAAGCAAACCTTAATAGATGGCTACTTAACAAGGGATATGTAAAATCTGATCAACTTCTTTGCAACGCACGACAATTTATTTAGTATCACTTTTCTATTTTTCTTAATTAAATTTGGTTAAATTTCAACTATAAATGTATATATTTATTACATAGCTATATATTTTATAAAATTGGTATATTTATGTGTATATACAGGCGGTGGGTCAAAATAATTTATTTAAAAAAAAACCACTTAATTTCTTAAAATTGCTTAAAAATATGCACATCTAGAGACGGGCCAAATTATCGCCTAGTTAGATGTGCTATTGGCAGTAAAGGTCATGTAAGATGTGTTAAACTTCCCTATATTAATTATTAAATAATTTATATAATTATTTTAAGATTATATGACCAATGATCTGTATACCTAATCATAAGTACCTAAATAAAATAAAAATAAATAAAATAAATTTTAATTTAATATGTAAAAATAGCAAGCCAATATATCTCATTGATATCTGATACAAGCATTGATATCTCAGAACCCAATTCGATGACCTATTATTTCTTCCTCTTGTCTTTATATATTTAAATCGTTTTAGTGATTCAAGAATAAGAATAAGTGGCAGATAGGGGAAAATGAATGACAAAAAATGCTTTATATTGTTGAGTAAATTATTATAAGAGATGTAAAGACAATTTGAAAATAGTCGCACGTTGCTAAGGAAGTATAACACTACAAAGGTGACTGTTTCTATTTTCACACATATATACTGACCGTGTAATCAGAGTGGCTGCAAAGGCGGTGGATCTGGGAATGAGAATTGGCTCCATGGCCTCTATGGCCAGTCTGACGATGCATGCATGCTGCAGTCAGCGCACTGAGGAAAAATATGCATGTAAGCTCATTAAATAACGATCTCTATAACTGCAACAATGGCCGAATAAGGACACGGTTTCATATGGAAATTGAATATTTAAATATTAATGGGCAGGTAGGCACAAGAGAGGGAGCATATTTATTCCGCTCCCTCTCCTATCTCATGATACTCAGGTAATGGCTAGGGAGATACGTAAGAGTATCGTAGAGCATATAGTTAACAACTAAAAAGAGCTCCATTATGTAACACGACCACTACACACATACATACAACTACATACATGGTGACAACTACATACATAAGTTCTGCCGAGTACTTCGTTGACATTACATATGGTATTTTATGCGAGCTGATGGCGGCTGAACAACTGTTCGAGTTAGTTTTCGAGGTTTATCGCAATAGTGGGTTTCATAAGAGTTTCGGTGTTTACGGTCACCCCGTTAGGAGGCTACAATTTACACAAGACCTTTCTATCGGTCATTTTGTTGTATACCTGCCATCTGAAGAAGAGTCCGCCACACCTATACTCCCTCAACTAGACTCCGCATTTTTACATCTCTCCTCGTGAAACGTTGCTTCACCAAAAATATGAGGGTATAGCAGCCTGATGATACTAGCACCTGAGGAAAGAACCATTAATGTCATCCACAAAGAGGTCATTCGGTAAAAAATAGGTTTGTTCAACCTATCTTTTAATCACCGTTAAAACCTATAACATTTTCGCTTAACTTTCAACGCCATTTTTTATAAAATGCAACAAATATAAAACAACAAAAAAATAATATAATTTGACTTTGAAATTTAATTATCAACATAGTTTAGATAAACTACATCTTGGATTAGCACACATGCATAGGAAGCTTTTTTAGGGTTCTGAGAGAAAATATACCGCTGGCGAAAATTCTCTTTAAAGTCGACGGAGCCGCAGGCAGAAGCTAGTCAAGCGTTCACAAGCAACTTGTGTATGTGTTTAAATCCCTCTTTTGTGTTAAAAAAACTTTTATTACAACTTTGCTAGTTGGGTTGCTCTCGATTGTCCTATTAGATTATAGTGAACTCCTCTTCCAGATAAAACTCTGTTTTTTTATTCTGGACTCTTTCAAACGCCATGATGGCAGAAAGGACATAAATATAAGAAGGCTGCTCAGTCGAAGTTTACGGAAGAGCAACAGGAGTCGATTAGGGTCGGTGGCTGCGACGTAGCGGCAGCGGGATGGAGGAGTGATAAAAGAGGGAGGGTGTAAGAAGGAGGAGGGGTGGGGGGGGTTGCGATCAAAGTCGGGAGCCGCGAGGACGCGGACGGGAAGCGGCAAGAATTGAAACAAAGCCGTGACCTACATTCGTTTGGGCCAAGTTATGGAAATTTCAGGGGCACTTTCCGGGCGAAGTGAGAGGTGAGGCCATACCGGCTTCAGCCGGCATGCGGCCGGGCGGCTGCGAACAGCACGACGACTTAGCGGCCGGGCTGCTGCGCACAGAAGATCCGGAAAGCAACAAACCTTGTGCTGAACATTTAATAATTGTTATTCTTAACAATGGGTGTGTTTTATTTATTGCAAGTAGAGCGCAGCTATAATTATTCAAAGTCGTGTTTATTTTTGTTAAATGAAATTAAACAAAAAAAATAATAAACTTAATTTTATATAAAATTTTTATACATCTTGCTCGATGTGAGCCCCCGTCGAAGATATGCTCGGGTCAGCAGTAAATCAAAAAAGCTGTGACCTAAGCCAATTTGAGCAAAAAATTTCCAGAGAATTTCAGAATGGTAAACGCAGCGGAACAGATGAGGGTAAATTTCACTTCAATAGTGACAAAAGCAGAAGTGAGAAAGAGAATTCGGATCAGCATCGGAAATAAAGGAGCTCACTTCGAGCAAGATATATGAAAAAATGATTGAAATTTTGTGTATTAAATTTTTGGTTTAATTTAATTTTCCATAAATAAAGGCGATGTTAATGAGCTGCGTTCAACTTGCAATAGGTAAAAATACCCTTTGTTAAGAATCACAAATTATTACTTAAGTATTAATACCTTTTTGGATATCTTATTAAATCGGAAAGTTTTACTATTAACTTTTATGCTTTGAATTCTAGTGGTTTTTTGAGCTAGACAATTATTTTTAAACATATAGTTTTAAATTTAAAAATAAAAAAAGAAATATTATGGATAGTAGACAATTTTTTTTAATTGTTTAATATTTTTCATGATTTTGATCGCTTAGTCGAGATATTATTTACGAAAAGAATAAGTGATATTCATTTAATAAGCAGATTTTTTAAAAATTTAGACATGAATTTCAAATTTTGGGTTACTTACGAAAAAAAATTGGTCAGTAACCCAAAATTTTATATTCTAGCGAAAATTAAAGAATAATACTTATTGAATGGATTTGTCTTAATTTTTTTTCGTAACTGATACTTTGACTAACCTATCAAAGTTATGAAAAGTACTGAACAACCACTAAAATTATGTATATTTACGGGCTATAACAATTCTGTTTTAATTTTTTAATTTACAATTGTATGTTTCAAAATAAATGTCTGGCTCAAAACAACCACTAGAATACTAAGCATAAACATTGATAAAAAACTTGCCCATTTAATAACCTATCTAAAAACGTTAATACATAATATGTAATACTTTGTGATTCTTAACAAAGGATGCATTTTACTTTGGCAAGTAAAACGCAGATAATTAAGTTCGTCTGAAGTCCTGGAAGATGAAACTATACCAAAAATTTAATACACAAAATTGTAAATATTTTTTTATAGATCTTGCTCGGTAGGGGCTCCTTAGCCGGCTCCTTAGTCCGACTTCTCTTTCTCCCATCGGTTTTTCTCACAATTGAAGTGAAAGTTGTCCGCATCTGTTCCGCTGAGTTTACCACTCAAGATCGAAATTATTCGATTGAATTGACTGGGGACACAGCTTTCTTGATTTACTGTTTCCCCAATCATATCATCGACGAAGATCACATGGAGCAAAATATGTAATAACTTGAATGAAATTTAGCGTAATAAATTTTTAGTATAATTTCATTTTCCAAAAATAAAGAGGAATTTAAATAGCTGCGCTGTGCTTGCATGAGTAAACCTAAATACCTTTTTAGACAGCTGATTAAACTAGAAAGTTTTTCCATTAACATACACTCCTTATGTCGTAATGAGTTTTTGAGTTAGACATTTTTTTTAAACATAACATGTACATTAAAAAAAATAATATTATGGGTCGTAAATTAAAATCCTGCGTATGCTTAGTAAGTTTCAAGTTTGTTTGTTTGTTTGTTTATACTCTTTATTGTGAAAATTTCACAATGGGCGGGTTTATTGTCATATGACAATCTCTTACAATCAACCTTACTATGACGTGTTATATGTATGTGTGCGTGTAACATGTCTGTAATTGTCTGTCTTGTTATTGCATTCGATCGACAGAATTGAAAAAATGCAATTCCGTTAATTTTATCCCAACGGAAAATAGTGACCCAGCCGGGAATCGAACCCGGGACCTTACAATGTAAGATCAGGCTACCTAACCACTATGCCGCCGGGCCGTGTCACATGTCACATCAAGTCTTTTATAGCTTAATCAAGTGAGGTTTTTAAAAAAAATGAAAACCATTTAGTATGTGGTTTTATATAATTTAGGATTGAATTTCAAATTCTGGGTTACTGACCAAAAAAACTTTAAAATTTAAATTTATAGCACCATGCATCAACTCTGATGAATGGTGCGGCGCGTTGCGGTACATTTTTTATCCCGCGTAGGAAAAAACCGCATTTATGCGGTGGAATTTTTATACTTTTTTGCCATTCTTTGTTTACGGAAGTCTAGTATGTATAACTCTATAGTGTGGAAAATTGCTCGTCGATGCACCGCTGGAAATCTGTAGTAATCCACAGAATTTAAGTCTGGGGGGATTTTGTTCTGCAGTGCGCGCGCTACTATTATTTTCGGAAAACCTGTGATTCGGTTCATAGCTTTTCCTAAAATAAAACGGAATTTTTACGCAGTTTGAGGTTAGTTTAAGCGTATGTATAGCGTAAAAACTAAATGGTATTCGACTATTTTTCATAATTGTAAAATAATTATTATAAAATGAAATGAAAATTTCTTCCGGCGACGCACCGCAAGTGATCTGTGGCAAACACAGGATTTAAATCCGGACCGATTTTTTTTTGTAATGCACGCGGATCCCTGTGATTTTATAGTTCACAGAATTTTAGAAAATAAAACGCACGGAATTTTATCGCAGTGCGCGGTTAGTGTACGATATTTGATTCCGGATTTCGGAATTTTTAGACATATCGTTGTGCACGATGATAAAATCTCTATATGTGGCACGCTTTTAAGCGAGAGAGGCAAATTTAGGAGGTAGATATACTTTGGCGTCAATGTATCTCGATACCACGTAATGATAGGATATAGAACGAAGTATCTATCAAAAGAGGTCACAATGTAATAATCCAGACGCAGTGTATAAAATATAATACATTTATTTATATCGAGCACTCATGCACGTCCTTATGTTAGAAACAAAACGACACGAAATTAGTTTAATAATGAATAAGTAATTATGAATTATCATAAAAATGAATTATACATGTATAGATAGCTCCCTTGTAAAACACCAATTATCCTGGTATAAATTTCCTGTTAAGCGATGTACACAGAAGTCGAGTTTTGTTTACCGAAAAAAACACTCACCTGCGAATTACATAGGATACTGACAATCGCAAGCTTATAGACTTTTCATACGGTCCTCGTACGTACAAGAACAACAATTATGTGAAGAAAATGTGGCTATAATTCCCACTTGTAGTAAATTTGCCTTTTTATATAAGCATGAATTTAAATTGAATTAATAAAAAACTTGTTTTCAGTGCACCGAGTATACTGTTTCCGAAAGCCGTATAGAAAGATAGATAAAACGATATAGATTTCTAATTAGATTTCTAAAATATCCTTGTTACTATTAATGCATGAGAAAGAAAAAATAATAGATTTATAGAAAATTTGAGAATAAATAACTATATACACGTACTTACTCATCATTCTACCTTTTCTTATATGTTCATGAATGATATGACCAAATGTATAAGCAACCTGAAGCTTGTGACCTTTTACCCACGGTTTTTTTGAAACACCTATTGATAGACGAAAAAATGTTTTTATTACTTATTTTAGTTTTTTTGTCACATACATTTCGAGAATGGCCAATAAGCCATTAGAAAGTCACGAAAAAAGGCTATTGAATTATAATAATATTTTTTTAAGAAAACAAGCACCAGAAGGGCCAATATACGTAAATCCTTGCAATTGCTGTAAAGTAATATCATTAAAAAGGCATCATATATACCAAATGATTTTTTAAAAATCTAACTACCGCATTTGTTTTTGCTTTGTTTCTCGCACAAAAAAATACAACAAGCGCTCCTGGTATTCAATATTCGTAATTATTATGGTAATTATTAAATTAGTTCCAGATATATTCATACGTTTTTGTTGGTGACCCGGATTCATTACACCCGAGTATATATGTTGGGTTATGTCGTATTCATATGTTAGGTTATGCCATATTCATGTGTCATATATATGTAGAAAATCAACGAAATTGGGGGAATTGGGGAGGAATAATTTTGTTTATTCACAGAAATTACGATAAAAACCCATTTTTTTATAGAAATTGGGACCTTATTAAGGCTTTTCCTTTATAATTAAACAATATTATGAGAAATCGATTTTTTAGTTTTATGTACATATAAATAGGTCTCGGCTCTTAGGACTGCTTCTATTTATTTTGTACTTACCAGATATATGGTTATTGAATCGTTAAATAAAAAACATTTTTATTACATTGTTACGCTTGCGATACTTTGGAAATGAGCATTGCAGCCACCTGGGCCGGCTTTAGGAGCGGCGATCAGTGCATATAATAATGACTTAAGACTATAGACGGATTGTTTCTGCTTTATCAGGGACGGAGGCTAGGCACGGCTGCGTCCAGCATGTCGACCTGGCATGGCGGGCGCAACAGATATTCGGCCGTCAAGCCAGGCGTCTCGGTTGAAGCCGTGCCTACACGAATAGGCTGTGATAATTTTGTAGGGTTCGACAAATAAAAATCCAGCGTTGACGAAGCGTCAGGCGATTCCGCCTCCGCTCGCGCCGGTAACCAGGCGCATACTAAATTTTCTATCGCAGCGCTAGCACAGAATAACTATCTTTGCGCAGTGGTGATATAAGGGTGTTAACGGCAAAACATATTTAGCGTAATTCTCAGAGCGCTCTCACGTTTCATTTAATTGTTATTAATATAAAAATGTGGCTAAGCGCGACGCTAGAGAATTAAAAAGTCAATTTAATGAAATTAAAATAAAACACACTCACCGTTTACATTGCAGGAGAAATCGCGCCTGAAAGTTTTCAAATTTAGTTTAAAGCCTTAATGTCCAAGGCAACGAGCACCTTTTTGCCACATTGTAAATTGAGTCCACATTGTAAATTGGTTCCTTATCGAGGGATTCGCTTAGAAACTTTTTAAAATTAATGCTTATATATTTTTAAATAATCATAAAACTAAAATTCTTCAGATATGATCGTTCCCAGGTATCATGTCACCTTAACAGCGCGGTAGTTCGATTTAAATATATACTCCACCTTCGTGTGTGGTTGCCCGAAATTTTAAAATTCACCATTTGACGAAACGATTTTAATGCGATTCTAAGAGTAGCTATACTTTTACATCAAATAAGTTGTATTATTGTACACGAAGTGTTGTGTCTTTCAGGCAAAATGTTACAAATTAAACGACTGGAGAAAAACGATACTTGCTCATGTCGTGATTACGTATGCTACTTTCCAGAACCACGATATTTTTTGCTCATTAAAAATGAGTCTGTAAGAAAAATGACAGCCCAGGTTAGAATATATTAGGACTTCACAATAATTACCCCCTTCCCCCCACACATACTTACAGACCTCTTATACGAACGCACAACCTCTCACCCTTACTACAATTTCTCACTTACACGCTGAGGGAGTAATAATAAAACATACCGTAAATAATATTAATATCATAATACATACAACACTTCATCAATATTTAGGGTATTTTTGTAAGAATTGTTATTTAAATTCATATGTTCCTGTCAAGTAATTTTTTTGAAATAAAATAAACGGATTTACCACGTGAAGTACCGATTTTGTTATCATTCGTTTTTTGAATTGCCTCCCACTATGGAAGCAATTTTTGAAGACGTATTCACGTCAAAACATTTGTACCTCTAACATACAGTTATGCAATAAAGACCTATCTATCTACCTATTTATTATAGATATATAGATCTAATATCATCCGTGACTTTGACAAGGGTTTTTGTGGCTTCCACGAAAACCTGACTGAAGATGATTAAGCACCCGTATATTTCGATCTGATGATAAAGATGTTCCTCGTCAATATTAGAATAGAATAGAATAGAATAACTTTATTGTGCTATAAAAACATAACTTTATGAATATTACGCTCGTTTTATAAAAAAGACAATTTATGCACAAATGGCGGACTTATCGTAATAATGCGTTTACAAGCTGATTGCCCAGTCCAGAAAGGCTAAGTATGCCCACTGCCCGCGTGTAAGAGCAATTTTTGGCAGACAGTGAGAGGTTTGTCGTGAAAGGGCGCAACAAGCGCGGCAGACGAGCCGTCTGGGGCGGTGCGGCCGCGGCCCGGCGCCGCGCTGCGTCCGCGCCGCGCCCCGCCGCTCCTCCCGGGCAGGCGGCGCTCCGCCCGGCCGACGCGGCGCGGCGGCTCTCGTGGGGCTGCGGAGCGCGCATCGCGGCCACCCGCGCCGCGGCGACCTCCCGGCTGGCTAGCTACCTTAACGCCGTCGCGTCGCCTCCGCGGCAGTCGACTCGACCGAACCCCAACGCGCGGTTCTCTCAGTTTGCCTTTTCGCCAAAACAAACCACTCCGTTCACCTGTTACACATCGGAAGAAACTTGTCGCTCCGAACTTTATCGCTCGGTTTCATTAGAAAAACCATAACACAAACTTTTCTAAAGTGCTCAGTGTCGCTCTGAAACTTTTAAAGTGCCATGTAAAAGTTCAAATTTGAGGAGCTTCGCCCGAAAGGCAGATCTCGAGTAGATGAATCAAAAATTAATCGAGTCGAAGAACCGCTTTTGAGTAACCGAACGGCCACTTGCAGCAGGTATGTGCAATATATTTTTCTCATTTTAAATTTCTTCTTGGAATGACAGCATCTTTATCTTCATTTTAAAAGCACTAGGCAAAATTTTTAAGCTATTAAAAAAACTACATTGATTTTTATGAAATTAATAGCGATACAATAAAAACTATACTCTAGGCGAGAGGAAATAAAACTTACAATGCACAATATTTGACTCACCATATTTATTAAAAGTTTCGCATTGACCTGATTTAATAATTATCTGCTCTCATTTACAAAAATATATGAGGGAAATGTGAGTTCAAGCCGAGTTTCCAATGATCAGTCATTGTTTTTTTCAACTTTGTCGACACTACCTCTTTAAATTTTTTTTTTAATTATACATTTACCACTAAGTTTCTGCTTCGCTTATTCTGTAAATTATATCTCTATCATGGCAGTAATTTAATCTAGCAGTATAATGGCAGTAAATTAATCTAGCAAATCGGATATCTTAGCAGAAATAAAATACCTGCCTAAGTTAAATATGGGAATAATTCCATTAAATATGTGAATATATCTTACAATTTAACACAAATAATATAAATAAATTGTATAAATAGATCTTACGACTCTTTCTGAGGAAATCATTTGATTAGTCCTAAAAATATCCTTCTTTGGCTTTGGTGCACAGCGACCATATTCCGTAACTCCAACACGCCTATTTTATCCCATTCTAAAATAAGAGCTGAGTATTGCAGAACACTGCCTATAAAGTTGACCATACACTGAAATCCACGGGATTCAGGTCCGAGGAGTAAAGCTACCATCCTTGAGAGCTGATGAAATCAATAAAACTGTCTTTTCGCCACTGTTAAACACTTACCGTATTAAAGTCTTGTTTAAATGTCTATGGCTAAATGTCGAAATGCTTCTAGCTCTAAAGAACAAACACACTTATTGGTTTATTTGACACCCTTTTTAACAAAAACAAGGGGAGGTTTGCCTGTAGCGTAAATGCCACCCTCAAAAACAATAACGATTCAGTTTTAATAATAAGGAAAAACTGCAGCAGATTTAGACGTTCAGCAGCCTATATTATTATCAATTTTGTAATTCAGGGATGGATCAATCGAAAAAAAACGTCCGTAAGCACCATTTTTTCTAATTTTCATCAGTGAAGCGTCGCGTCGTTTAAGAAAACGATATTTTTCGGATCAAACTTTTTTATCTTGGCCCTCGAGAAGTTCCGCTTTTCTCAGTTTGCACGCCGTCAAATTGTGGTCAGATTCGACAATGCCTTGCACCATAGAACGATATATCGCAGATCTCGAGCCAACTATCCCACCTTGGTCTGTGGATTGCTATCCAATAACCCTTTAAAGTTGTATCGGTCTCTAGACGTCCTAACAGCATTTTTCTTCCATTCCCGGGACTGTTCCCGGTGTGGCCAAGCTCGTTCTATTGTTTAATAGTTAAAGAAACTACTGACGACTGACGTCGGGTATGTGAAAAACCTCGCAATGCATTTTTTTGACTTTATATATAGCTGTTATTGCTTTTAATTTTAAATAATTTTGATCACACACATAATTTAACATGCCCAAAGTCAACGCAACAAATTATATTTTTAATCGAGGTACAAAAGTTATTGTGTACCTCGGTGTTAAAACTATGCAGACGGGAGAAAATATGCTGGCTCGAGTTATAATGTTTTTCAGGAAGTAATAGAAGTTCATGTATGAGAAAGTAGTGTGAATTCGCGAAGTCTTCAACGTAATATTTTGGAATCGTCGAATCCAGACAGTCGAATCGCATTCAGCGAACCGACTGTTTATCGCATTCAGTGCCGCTTTAACATACCATTGTCGAACATCTAACACGGCACATTCCTTAAATAAAGCGGATGCCGTGTATCTTCTAGGCTTTTCGGGAATTGTTTTTAAAATTAACTTTGGGCTCTGCATCACCTACCCATCCTATAACACCATACATTACCACAGAGCAATATAAAGCATAATTCTCTTTTAAAAGTAATTTGAAGACCATGAATACCAAAGTACTTTGAATTTGTAAGAAAGATTCCTTATATTCGCGGACGAATGAGTCATGTGAGCCAATAAGCGAAAATAATGCCATGGTATTTAATATCTATAACTTTTCGTACTCTGGGTTTGCTTAAACAATTATTTTAATATGCTTTTTTATTTGGAGTTACGGGTTTTGCTGACCATCATAATTTGCAATGAAGGCCACATGTTTTTAAATTAATCCTCTTAATCCTCATCAAGGAGTCGTTCAGCCAGTCCTATGTGAAGTCCATAATTCGTTTTAATAAAAGTTTCTTCCCAGCTATTGGCTTTTTTATGGAGGACGGAAGCAAATGCAAAAACCCAGTAGTAAGCAAAGGCAATCACTCTCCCATTTGTTATGATATTGCTTATCTTACTTACATAAACGATAGAAAGTTTGCCTTAAACACACAACCATTGGACACGTGATATGTGAGGAAAGGGTTTCACTTTCTACGTCATAAATTTTGGTGATTTGGGTTCGGTTTGTAAGATAACTTTAACAATATTATAATGAAGTCGAAGTACTGCTCATACTAGAAAGTTTCCTTATTAAGGTCTTGTGGCACACTTTGCTAAGGTCTAAGAAAAGGCCGAAGTATTTGTGATTAAACAACTACCTCTAGAATAAATCTGGTAACTTCTGCTATAGCGTTATTGGTACCGATTCCTTTTTCAAACCAAATTGGTTTCCCGAAAAAATATAAGTTCATTTAAGCCTTTTTAATTACGTTTATATCAATTTGGAGATTATACTAAAAATAAATATGTGGATAGTTGTTGACACATTTTACTTCTCTTTATTTATAAATTGGGATTACTATTGCACATTTAAGATTATCAGAAATGATTTCAGTCCAAAAGCTTTTGTTTTCCAGGAAATCTGTTTTGCTAACTTGTTGGTTGCTAGTTATTTTTTTTACTATATAGCTAGAACATCATAACCTACTGCTGACTAGCATTTTAAGGACGCAATTAATTCCCTAATTTCAAATAATCCTTAAGATGTGGTTGCAGATTTTTAGGTTTTAAAATAATAGATTTACAAAACAGGTAGTTTAGGAGCAACCGCTAGAAGATAAACACTCTAGAATATGTGTCCATAGTATGAGTAGCTGACAAAATAAACAACAATGTAAGGAGTCATATCAGAATCGATCTATACTAATATTATAAAGAGGTAAAGTTTGTGAGTTTGTGAGGTTGTTGGGAGTAATCTCTGGATCTACTGAACCGATTTTGATTTTTTTTTACCAATAGAAAGCCAGGTTATTTGTGAGTATCATAGGCTAAAAGGCTATATAATAATTTGAAAAATGAAAAGACTTTTTCATGGTAGTCGGATTTGCAAAGTAAGTCGGAGAAAAAACGCTCGAATGAAAATGTTTCTTACGAACGCTGCCTTAACGATGAGAGATATATGATTGAGTACTAGAGAAAAGTTGTAGAGCTTGATAATGCCTACATAAAAGTCAGCGACAGCATATGTCTAACTTTTATATTTAGGTCACAAAAAATAGTTTTCTATATTAAAAAAAATAATTTAAATCGTTAGGTCATTTTTATTATTCATATTATCAACAACTGTGAATTCTTATCAAAATAAGTAAATTTATCGTCTCAAGTGTTTAAAACAAAAGACTTTTCCCTTTTACTGCATAAATAGTTGAAGAGATAATACGACATAGGTATGGAACCGCGACCGTATCGCAGGTTGGAACTCCTGAAAGACAATATATTTTGGTACCAAATTATATATTTGGACAATATATTTTGATAACATTACATCTAATATAGCATACAGAGAAGTTTTGAACAATTAAAAGAAACATAATTATTCAATCATAATCATTTCATTCACTCATTTGAAACCCGGTAATATAGCCAAATTGGCAAGCAAATACATACATGCATATGCAGTAAAAATATAACCCTCCTTTTGGCAGTCAGGAAATAAATCATAGCACTCAGTACTAACCGAACCACACTCATAAATTCGTCACAAGTAAAAATGTTTACCGCCCAATGAAGTGGGCACGGATCAGCTAGTATTATATAAACCTTTCAGTTTAATTAATTGAACAACCGGTGCAAGCTATCTAGACCAAGCTGATATTTACCAGAACTTGTTTCATATAAGGTCCTTACATATAAAGTGGCCATTCTTTATATAACCCCAGATTTTTCTAATGTAAAATATAAACTTTATTATTGGCCTCTACTATGTATGAAGTTTTTTTAATTTTAACGGGAGTGTTTCATGTATCAGCTTTTTCTTTATTGGGTATTAATATCGATAGCAACATACATTGGAAAATACACATAAATTAGCTATAAGAAAAAATAGTGAAGTTATATTTTCCGCTACAAGTCTTTAAAACAGCCACTGATCAAAAGACAGCAATCACAGTTTATCGCGTGCATGCCTGTTTTTAGTTCTAATATGGAAAAGCTCTATGGGGAAATATAATTGATTCTTGCAATTTTCATTCTACAGAATCGATGTGTCAATACTAATGTTTCACAAATGAAAGAATCATTACTAATTTTTCACAAATGTCATGAAATGCAAATGTAAAAAAATATATAAAGGAGTGAAACGGGGTTTCAAAATTTGTATGAATGAACAATATTAGATGTGCTTTTTATTTCGAATTCCTGTAGGATTACTCTAAATAAAAAAATAACAAAATGATTCTTTTGTGGTTTTTCCAAAAGTCAACCCCTAAAGTGGTGGAAAGGGGTTATATATTTTTTATGGAGAAATGATATAGATGGTCTTTTTAATTCGAAACTTTGTAAGATTACTCTATTAAACAAAAAAATACGTGTGGCACTCGGGGACTGCCGCGGTAATGCTATTGCATAGCATTTTTTAACAACTTATGCAATTATAAATATTTATTTATTTTATTTTTTCTGATATCAGATAACTGCGCTCTATCGGAAAACGTTGAAATTATTCGGAATCTTTTGCGGCTGCGGAAGCAAATGATTCGGAATAATTTAACCCTTCAGGCCTCGGCCCCTCAGCCGATTGACAAGTTGCTGTCCCAAAAAAAATTTGTAAAAATTAGTAAAAAAATTGAATTACGACACTGTCTCACCATAACATTAATTACTGACAAACCACTGTACCCATAATTAAAATGAAACATATTAAAATAATAAAACATAATAAAATCAAACAAATTAAATTAAAATAAAATTAAAACGGGGCCGTCACGCTGAATCGTTTTGTGGCCGATATCGGCCAATCGGGGCTTGAGGGGTTAAACGTCTTCCGACAGAGCGCCGCGCACGAATTTTATTCAATAAAGCAAAAAAAACGGATATTATTCTGTGACTATTCGAAAAAATTATAATTAAATTTAAAGATAGATAATTAAATTATCTCTAAAATGGTGCAGGTTTCATAGCAATACGCCGGATAGCATTTGCGTAGTAGTCGTTTTTGTGTTCGGTTAGACCTAATTTCACAAATTAATTACACTATGTAATATGAACAAAATCCAAAATATTCAAAACTAAGAATATTAGGAAAATATTCTTGTTTAACATATATTTTTTTCCGAATCGTAAGCAGTACTCGTTTAGACGTAATTATCAGTTTAAAATCATTAATATTCGTTAAAAAATTTCTTCATTCGGTCGCCGCGCTGGTTAGGCCCGCGATAAAAGCTATGCAATAGCTTAATAAGAAAATAGGTATTTCATATTTGTTTTAAATTCTACCCCTAAAGGGGTGAAACAGGGTTCCAAACTTTGTATGAATAAATATTATTAGATGTGCTTTTTATTTGGGGGCTTCACAGTGCTATAGGGTTTTCTGCTCGCTTGATGGTTTTTCAGATGGAAAGCACAAACCTGGGTTTTACTTGGATTAGGTCTGAGAAGATTGTCAGCGTAATAGCGACTCATTGCTGTCAGACCAGTCTTGAGTGTTTTCTCTACTTCTTCAATGGTGTGCCATTTTAGCAGCCAAGGCAGTGTCGTCTCCGTAGATGAAATGGTCCAGATCTGGAAAGTGGGATGGTCATTCGTGTAGCTGTTGAAGAATAAAGGAGCTAGTACGCCTTGGGGTAGGCCGCTATTTTGTCCACGCTACCTGCTGGTTTTCCCACTAAAATGAACAAAGAATCTTCTATTACGTAGGAATGTTGCGATGGTCAATGTTAATTGCCCGCAATAGGATCCGATGTCCCAAATGGGAGTCGGCCTGAGAATGGTATGCACTCTCAATTTCCTTTTCGTCCAATATCTTTCTCGATCTGGATACCGCATAGCGGGCTGGACACAATTTTGGTTTGGGCTGGTCTATGTGGGTTTTCCGTGACATGTTCTCGTCGGTTTAAGTTCCTGGAAATTTAGTGGTTCCTGGAAATTTAATCTCGATAGAGTAATTTAACTGTTTTTCTTTTTTATTTGAGAAGTTTATCAACACTGCTTTGCTTAAATTTGCGACATCGGGTTCACTCTAAACCAATCATTGACTTCAAAAAGTGTTTCGTTTGTTGATTCCTCCATTTTTGTTCTACAGTCACTTTCAAGAATGCACGTGGTGTCATCTGCAAGTTGGACAGTTTTGGCACAAGTTATGTTAATTGCTAAATCGTTACAATAGAGATTGAAGAGGAGAGGTCCTAATGTTCAGCCCTGAGGCACACCGATGTTTACTATTTCACATTTCGATTGCTCAGCCTTTTCCTCAATTCCATCAATTATTTTAATCTCCACCACTTGCTGCCTGTTTTGTAGGTACGATTTAATGAGTGAATTGGCCACTCCTCTAATTCCATAATGGTTTAGCTTGTCTACCAGGGTATTGATGTTTATACAGTCGAATGCTTTGCTTGGATCGCAGAACAGTCCTGCTGACAGCATCTTCTTGTTTCGACTATTCTCAATCATGAAACATGCATACAGCGCGGCATCCTCTGTAGATTTTTTTTGTCCGGAATCCATATTGACTGTCTGAAATGACCACAAATTTTTCAAGGAAACCATTTAGTCGTTTTTCGGTGACCTTCTCCAAAATTTTTGAGAAATTGCTCAGTAGGGCTACGGGTCGATAATTTTCTACGCTCGTGGGATCGCCCTCTTTTATATATCGGTGTAATCTTGGCTACTTTATGACAGTCTGGAAATATTCCCTCTGAAAAGCTTAAATTGTATAAATATGTTAGACAAGGTGCCAGTACACGTTTATGGATTTTAATTACGCTAACAGGTATATCATCGAGACCAGTTGATTTTTTGTTCTTTGAAGAGTCGATGCATTTTTCTATTTCTTGATTGTTGATTGATAGTTTGATCCTTATTAAATGTAGTCTATGTAGAACTCTTTGGATGCTTTCTATTTTTCTAGTTTTCATATATTTTCGTTATTGAATTGCTGATTCTCTATGTTTTTCATTATTTCTGTTTATTTTTATTTTTCTAGTTTTTATGTCTTTGTTATTTTTTAATTTCTATGGTTTTTTTTTCAGTATTACTTTTTTATACTTTTTTTTAATAATTTCAAATGTAATTTTATTTGTAGAAATACCACTTTTTTATATGTAATTTCTACACCCAGATCGGGTTGTTGAAAATATTTTTTTCTTATTTCTTATTATTTCTAAATTCGTAGTGATTGGTGAGGTTGTACAGCTTATATAGTAGGAGATTGTGATTTACGGTGTCATATGCCGCCGATAGGTCTATGAAGGTGATTCCAGTGATTTCCCCCTGTGGTACCCGTTTTCAATGTATTTTGTGAGGTTTAGAACTTGTCCGCAGCTGATTTACCAGGGCGGAAGCCAGCTTGCTCTGGTATTAAGTTTTCGTTAATAATATCCCTGATCCTGTTGAGGATCATTCTCTCTAGAATTTTGAAAGAGTGGCATAAAAGTCAGATAAGGCGGTAGCTTTTGGCGTCTTTGGGATCTTTTCTAGGTTTTTGAATTGACGTGACCGTGATTCAGTTATTCCTCACGTCCAACAGCCATTTTTTTGTAAGTGTGCTGAATTGGGCAATTTGTTCCATTCGTAAGTCGTCTTGGCTGGCAACACGGTTGCATTAAATTGTTTTCAGAGCATTATCCAACTCTTCGGCGTTAAAAGGGTTATGTAGGCAGGTTTTTTCATTAGGTATGTCGCGAGTGATTTTCATCCTCTGGGCTTCTTCCTCTGGGACTTGCTGTTTTGAAGAAGATGCGTGGCAACTTGGTTTACAGTCACTTCG
>OX155980.1:30230493-30253466 GCA_944548615.1 Micropterix aruncella
ATTTTCAAATATTTTATTATTATATTGTATTAGTGGATTTGATAAGCCACTATCGTGATTCGAACTATTTTAATACCTGTTGGGTGCCAAGTTATTAGGGGCGTTGTAATCGGGGTTAGATCACCGGCGGTAAAGTCTAAGTATTCCGTTATCCGGATGCCATGACCAGATTCTACTCCTAGAAAATACTAGGAAACCGTAAGTTTTGCGTTGCCAACAGCTATTTTCTTCATAAAACAAAAATTTAGCATTCGTGAGTCTAAGCAGTTTAACGGCCCATATAATAATGAGCGTTGTGCGTTTGACAGCGACAATTTAAAAGAGGACGCAAATTGTCAACCGGATGACATATATTCAGCCCAATGTTGCGTTAGCGGCGCCCATCATATCCGGCCTCAGCCGCACAGTGGACACAGTATTAAACTGTGCAGTGTATAATATATCATAGCGATATTATAGCGTGAATTTATTATAATGTGTAACAAAAAATGCCGTAATTCAATATTAGTGATTTTAATAATAATAACAAAGAAATTTGGGTTATAGTAAGTGCAAATTAATAATAATTTTAGTTATTGTAAAGCTAAGCCGCAGTGTAGCGTTTTCGTGCACATCCTATTCCCTATTTCATAATTAAATTATATACGACTAAAATTTTAAATTAAATTATATTTATTTCATATCGTATATTTCCACTATGATTACACTAGGAAAAAATAATTTTATTTAAATTAAAATAATAGCGACAAATAGTTTCATCCCTGTACCAAACCTGCCTTTGTGCAAATGTACCTCTTACACGAGGTATCACTAAATTAAACGTTCTCCAGCCCTCGTAGTTTTTATTTGCAGCCTGCAGCCATTTCTATGTTAATGAAGATTAACAAGCACCTGTGTAACAAATATTTTACTTATATAAAATACATGCAATTCGTTAAACGGTTGCTCTGAAATACATGGTGGAGTAATTTATTAATGACTATTAATACATGTTTCTGAGCCTCAAGAAGAGTATCAAGAGCCGACTTGATACTCAACTTAAGTGCCGAGTACAGGCACCCCAACCAATTATCTCGTGAATTCATTAACCCTGGCATAATGTACACCATTCGAAAATATGTCTTTCGTAGCACTTTTTGTAGCTCACGGAAGACATATACTAATTTTATAGTCCTCTTCAAAAGGGTTACTATTTGTAGCTCCCAGCTAAGTTTAAAATCAAATATTTAACATAATCCACTTTTTGGATGGTAATAGTATGATATTTGCATTTGGAATCTTTTTTGAATATGTAAGTGTGCATTTTTAAGCTTTGATCATTGGGAAAGCTCATATCCTATGCGGATGACACCGTCCTTATCATAAATATTCTCTTATGGGCAGAAACTTTCGACAGGATTAGGTCTGCTTTAAATCTAACTCACCTTTATCTCTACCCACTTACTCATCTCTATAACTAAGCCGTTATCAGTGATGTAAAATAAAATCACTCGATTAAATGTTTATTAAAGTGAAAAAACAATGAAAAAACATACATTTGTTTAATTTTTGGCTTATGCCGGTCTCTTAAAAAACTAGATGAAATTGTCATAAATTTGTTTTTTTATATTTTTTTTAAAAAGGTGATTTTGATCAATATCATTCAGCCAGGAAATTAAACTAATTAATATTGATATGGATATGGAAATATTCACATTAAAATGCTTGCAAAATCATATTTAAAAAAAATGAGAATATTATTGTATATACCTAAAAGAATTCGTTGGTGGGATAATTATGAAGAAAATAATGAAGAGCTCCAGGATCTCGATTTATAAGCACTGGTTCTCGATTTATAAGCAAAAACTCTACATAAGTTGTCACATTTGTGTAAATATGAAGCAATTGTAATAAAACTGCTATTCTTAAAATTTTCCTCGGAGAAATATAGAAAATAAGTATTGATGAAATAATATTCAAATAGATCTACAGATTAGAAGTAATAAAAAAATACTTTTCAGCTGTTATACATTTATAACTTTTAAATAAGAAGAATAATAAGAAGAATACATTTATTTTCGTAAGTAATGTTCCAACACATAATTCACAAAGTCTGCCTAACTAGGCCGAAGCCCGTACCAAGGTAGACTCGACTAGGTCACTTGTAAGTTTTATATTGTGGGCACACTTATTCAAGTACTATTACTACACTTATTAAAGTACTATTACTACTACAAATATCAACGAAAACATGCCAGTTCACAGAAATACTGGAAATTTGCCGTTCAAAGGAATTGCAGTGACTCATGATGATGAACAATGCAAAATAAACTCAGCAGGCATTTCTAATTTCAAGATTCAATTGGCGTAATATCACCGACAAAATCGTCAAAGAAATGATAATTTCGTTTTTAAATACTTCTCTTTTACGTTGCAAATTTTTCATGTATGGAAATAGCGTCTTTTGCTGTTGCAAACTTTAATTTACACGAAAAATCCCCCTACCTAACAGCAGATTTATCGATATATAAGCGCGTACATTTAACTTATTAATCACTCGAGTTTGACGTTATCAATGGTAAGCCATCTCTATCCATTTTAGCTTCTTTTTACATATATAAATGGTCTAAGCATTAACACTGTGTTTATTCTACCGTATGTATGCCGAGGGAACAAGAATTCACAAGTTTGGGCTCTGATCATATCGACTACGCACGACATCAGACACGACATTATATATCGAAATATCCCAGCTTGTAGAAGTAAATCAAATTGTATGTATCTCTATCTCTATACCTCTTTTATATTATATCCCTTACAAAAACTACATAACAACGCATTAGGAGCGACTACTTTGACTGGTTGCATCACAAGACTTATATAAAAGTCTTACATCATCCGACATTGCTTTCGAATTTAAGCGACTACAGTTTACCATTAGGATTTTATTTGCAGTGACACTCGAGAGTTTTCACCGTTAACGGGTGAACTTATCACCCCAGAAGCTATGATATTGATCGTTTTTTCAACCTGGAGTGAACGTAGGGACTTGGGGATGACACATTCCAACTCCTTACCGCGAGGCAATGGAAAGGCAATATTGTGAGGCCGCTAGCTGCCGACCTCACGCCAGCTGGCGGCCTCACGCCTTCACTAACAGATTTGGCCGGATTTCACCGTCGTTTCATTTGGTCAAAGGTCCAAAGTCGCTTGCGTGTCCTTTATCTGATGTTAGCGGTATTTCACTTCGAATTTATCAGGGATCCTGGCGGCCTCTGCCCGTCTGGGCACGGTATTGGGTGTTCATGGGACCGTTACAAGAGGGGATTAGGTTAACCTTCTCCCCCGCTGCTTAGAAAAGGTGTAAGAGCATTTCCAGGCCCCTCCAGTTATTCGCTGGAGTCTAAAGTCGATTAGCTGACGCCGAAAGATACGTAAACCGCCCAGCATCGCCCAAAGATCATCCTTCAGAAGATAGGATCCCCCAGCCGTGGCGTGGGAAACAGATGCTGGATAGGAGTTGAATCGTGAGTTGAGCTAAGCAGAGCTAATGAGCTGGCTTTAATGATCCAACTGCAAAGGAACCGATAACTGCCGCTTTGCAATGATAGTGAACAAAGATCCTATAAGACAAACTCTGAAGGTAGCAGGTGTTAATCTCTATCGACCTTGATTTTCTCACGTCCAGCTTGTTCGCAGCGTTATCAAATAGCATTTTCTCGTTTCGGTTCCAGCAGGTCTTTACCTTGCTTACCTATAACTTGTCATCATATAAATATAAAGCAATTGTAGCGACAGAAATAACATTCTGGAGCGGTTTAGCATCGACTTTTGAGTGGCAGTAATAATTAAAATTACCAATTTCTATCTATTAAAATGACTTTAACAACACTCGTGTATATGTACATTTTAAAGATATTTGGGAAATTTCTTCTCTGCTGGAAATTTTCCTGTGTGCGCTATCGAGAACAATTACCACGCCTTCCCCCTCCTTTATTGTTTATGACTTTTCGCCTTGACGTCGGAATTCCTGAACGCTCCTCCATCCACTCCGTTGGTTTTTTTATTTTCCCCAAGCGACGACGCCATTCGTCTCTGACCTTGTACATTATAGCCCTGGAAATTAAATTACAGTGGTCAGAGTAATTACGATGTGAATGTACTGGTATATATAATAGTATAAAGCTATGAAATTATTAAAATTTAATGAAAAATTATAATATGTTCAACAGAAGAAGCGAAAGCATGCAACATTGAAACATATTTTATATCAAAATAGGGGGAAATACAGATAAACCTGAATAGCACCATTTCGTAGTCTCACTTTTGTTGCAATATGACGAATTATTTAGATTTCATTTATAAATGTCTTGATAGATAAAGGTCTAAAGTGCACTTAAATTAAAGTCTTATTAAGCAAAATTTCCAAATAATATGAGAATTTGTGGTGAAGTTAAAATTTTCCAAAAAGCTATAGTACTTTTTTATCCTTTAAGCTATTTGTCGTCAAAATTACCCCATTTAATCTCAAAGTGAATTTCATCTGCGAAACGAAGCGACGTGATAGAGTGCATAGCACGCTCTTCCCAATTTATCACATAAAGCATCGATATGTAGGTGCCATCGAAATTCGTTATCGATTACGATTACCAAGAACTTCGTTGAGGATGCTTGAGTTAATTCTTCGTTTTTGACGGTTACATGTATTTCGGTTTTTGTAGATCTAAGGCTGAAATACATAACGTTAGTTTTGTTTTGTTAATGTTAAGTATCAGGCCATTAGCGTCAAACCATGCACCTAACTAATTTAACACAAGTTGGGTATTTCTGGTTAACGATGGTACACTTCGCTCTCTATTACTGCGCAAGTGTAATCTGCGGACAATATCAGCGCAGCTCGCGATGTAAAGTTCTGGGCCCCAGGGCATATAACCTATTAGAACATGATATTAAAACAATTCAGAATAAAGGATCCTTTATGAAGCAGAGCCATATGTGGATAATAAATGAAGGTTTAGAGGTGAAGGTGAAGGAGGTAAATTAAGGTTAAAGAGCCACAAATTATTTGATTATTTGACTGTCTAGTATGATTTTTATTTTTAATATTTTTTTTTGCTGAGTAGGTATCAGTTTATTATTGTTACGATTTCGATGTTTATTTATGTACTTAATAATTGTATGATTACAATATTGAATACTTTGATTTATATTTTATGATGGTTATGATAAAAAACATGTAATTTTGAAATTTTGGTAATTTTTTTTTTAACAAAAGACGTTTTTGTTCCAAAAAAATTTACGTTTTTTTTTTTAAATTTTCATTTAATTTTAATATTTTTGCTAACACTCCCTTAGGATAATTATGGAAATATAATACAGATATTTATTAATTTGACACATTCATGATTTCTTACACTATTTATTTAATTTTAATTCCTTCTTTAATCCATTTTTCTTAATGATATTTCATGATTTTTTAAATGTGGATGAATAGCTAATTTCATTTCTTTTATTTATTCTTTTAATTTTAACTAAACGTGTGCACAGGTAATTATTTTTGGTACGCCTGCCTTAATTCAGGCTTAGGCCTAGTTAGGCGGTGTTGACGTAGTGCTCAGGATGCTGCATGTGATTTATTTTTTGCTACTGGTCCAAACACGTTTTTTTTTGTAATGCTGCAGAAATGTATATCTCGCGCTTTACTTTTAATAATAAATAAATAAATAAATGTTGTTCATATATAAGAGGAACAGTGTTACCCAAACAAGATCCCTGCGGTATGCCTATCGCTATCTGGTCCACTATGAAGATGCAGTCGTCAATAGCAGTCACTTGCTGTCTTTTGCGAAGAAAATAATTCATTAAATTCGAGGCGTTTCCATCGAACCCGTAATGTTTTAATTTCATCAGCAGCAAGTCGTGATCGATAAGACCGAAGGCTCGTGATGTCACAAAAAATGGCGGCGACATGTCTTCCTGCTTTTCGACCTTTCATTACATGCCTGACTACATTTTGTGCGGCTGATACAGTACTGCGATTGCTAGGATAGGCATAGTGTTCATCACAAAAAAAAGTTTCCTCCTGTTGAAGTGCTCATCTATTCTATTGGAAATCCCAAGCTCAAAAATTTTTGCAAATACAGGTATGATTGCTATCGGTTTGTAGTTAGCCATTTTTATTCGAGAGCCTTTACCCTTATATACAATGGCTACTTTTATGCGTTTTAAGCATGTGGGATATATTCCTTCAGCGATACAGGTATTAAACAGATATTCCAGTACATGACTTATCTTGAAGATACACATTTTGAGCAAAAACGTCGGCAGGTCATTCACTTTCTTTGTCGGTTTGGGCCTAATTTCTGAAAAGCAAAGTTTAATTATTTCTTCTTGAGTGAAGCAATTATATTGCATGGCTCCGGCTGATTCAATAGGCTCGAGTGATTGGGCTAACATTGCTTTTGCTATCATTTCATTGGGATTACGCGATAGTGCCGTGCCTATATTGAGAAAGTAATTGTTCATTACATTGGCTATATTTGGTTTTGTTCAGTCGTTGAACTACCAGAGGCGTCACACAATGTTGTGATCGCATTTTTCACCGTGTTGCAGCTAGTTACCTGACTTTTAACAACTTTCCACATTTGTTTTTGTACATTATCTGAGTATGTGATGGAATTACTGATGAATCTATTTTTTGCATTTTTGAAGAACTTATTATATTCGCATTCAGTTAAGCCTACAAAATTGTTCAGTTTCTCGTCATTCGTGAAACAGCATTGGCGCGAGCAGAGTTCATCCAGCCTCACTTTCATCGCTATGATGTCATCGTTTATCCATTTGTTTCGAGACACACATTGATAAGGATCTTCCTTCTGGAAAAAAAAATTTTGGAAATGAATTATTAAATTTAAAAATTTAGAGAACTGCTCGCCAATCGACAAGGCATCACAATTTAACAGCACAGGCCAATTTGTTTTCTGGAGAGATTGTAAGAAATTTTCGGTACTTGAATTATAAAAAAATCGCTTGTTAATGTAAGAGATTTTTGTCTCGACGCGGAATCTTACAGTAGGTTCGAGATAAACCAACTGTTCATCGCGGTATGATTTTGATGTGAAACTTAATTCGTGAAACTGATCTTTAGGGCTTGTGAGATCCAGCTTGCCTTCTCCCGAGCAGACAGTATGTACATGCTGGCTTTCGCTACCTGTTTTAAGTGAAATTTGTAGGGGCGGTAAGTTCAGCATTGCATCTAGAGCTGCTCTAGGTGTGGAGGACATTGCGCCAGTTGTCATGAGACACGCCGTCCTATGGAGATTGCTTAGTTTGGTAATCACAGTTTTCTGGTTGGCTTTGTTGGACCATACCACCGAGGCGTACGTTATTATCAGCCTCATAATGGCTGTGTATAGCCAGTGGGAGATCTTAAGGTTAAGGCCCCAATTTTTCCCTGTAGTCTTTTGCTTATACCCAAAGCACTTTTAGCTTTTACAATTGTTTTATCTAGGTAGCTGTTCCAGGTGAGTCTGGTCGAGCGTGACTCCCAAATACTTTACTTCCTTGGAGAAAGGGATCTGCCAGTGGTTAAGACTTGGCAAAATGTCCTTACAAATGTCAAATATTATTTAATGAATTTTCCACAAAATTTCAGATTTAATCAAGGTAATAATTTACAATAAAATAATAATCCAGAGGATATACCTCTACAATAAATCTGGTGATTTCTGCTTTAGTGTTAATAGTGTCGATTCCTCTTACAACTAAATTGGTATTTTTGAAAACATAAAAGTTAATTTAGCCTTATTTTATAAATTAGTTTTATATTCATTTAAAGATTGTACTGAAAAAGAGTATGGTAGATAGAAATGGGTAGATAATCGATGATATATTTTACTTCTCCTTGTCTATAAATTGTCACTACTATTGCATATTTGAGATTATCAGGAAAGATTTCAGACCAAAAGCTTTTGTTGATTAACCAGGAAATCGGTTTTTCTAACTGGTTGTTTGCTAGTTGAAATAGATTACTATCTAGCTAGAACATCACAACCTGCTGCTGACTTGCCTTTTAAGGTCGCAATTACTTCCACGATTTCAAATACTTCTAAATATATGGCTGCAGGTTGTTAGGTTTTAAAACAATAGATTTACATAGCAGGTAGTTTAGCAGCACTAGTTTAGGAGAAAAACTCCAGCATACGTGACCATAGTAGCTGTATGAGTCACTCACAAAATAAACAGCAATACAAGAATCTATATTATATAAACATAAAGACTCTATATCATATCAGAATCTATATTATATAAACCTTCCTGTATAATTGAACAACCAGTGCAAGCTATCTGTTAAATGACCAAGCTGATATGTAACAAGAACTTGTTTCGTTGTACTTTATTTACGCATTATGTCCTTGCCTATGAAGTAGCCATTCTGTAAAGAAAATTTAACACCATTTTTTGAAATGTAAAATATAAATTTAATTTCTTGGAATATTAGCTTCTATTATCTATGAAGCTTTAACATTTTAATGGGTGTTGTTTTTGTCTCAGCTTCTTCCCTATTAGGTAATAATATCGATAGCAACATAAATTGGAAAATACACATAAAACAGCTACAAAGTAGAGTAGCAAAGTTCTGTTTTCCGCTACAAGACTTTCACTGATCAAAAGACAGCAATTACAGTTTATCACGTGTATGCCTGTTCCTGGTTTAAATATGGAAAAGCTCTATAGGGATGTAGCATTGATTTCTGCATTACATTTTGATTTGTATCCTACAGAAACGATGTGTAAGAATAATTACTAATGTTTCACAAATGTTATGTCATGTTTAGTTAGAAAAATATTTTAAAATAATTACTTTACTAAGAAATTTCATTTCGGAACCTTTAAGAAGAATACTAAAATTAAAAAAGTAATAAAATAAAAATCATGGCACCCATCCTAGTATGCAAAGGATGTAGTTCCGAAATAATGGATATGTCAGACCTCATCAAGTGCATCACTTGCAAAGCATCATACAAAATGCACATTGATCAAAAAGGTTACAAAAGCTATTAAGTTTTCTTGGCAGTGTCAAAAATGTAAAGATGGTAACCCGATAGCTATATCGCCATCTGTGAGCGCAACCAACCAATGCAGCAGTGATCCTGACATTGCAATTCGTCATAAAACACCAACGTTGAAGCCATCAACTTACGCTACGTAAGACATCCTTACAAAGAAAATGAACGAGTTGAAAATGTCGATTGCGGGCATGTTAGAGGACAGATTCCTCGACATGCAAAGAAATATAAAGGACCAAAATGACTCACTCCTAGAGTCAATTGAATTTATGAGCAATAAATACGATGAGTGCTGCAAGAAAATAGAAGCGATCCATAATGACAACGAAGAATTGAAGAAAGAAAATCATCACCTAAATAAACGTATCTCCTATCTTGAAGAAAAATTTGACCAACTGGACCAACACAAGTTAGAAAATGATATCGAAATACGTGGAATTCCGGAAACAGAGAACGAAAACCTACAAGATACTCTTGCGTTCATTGGAAAAACGATTAGTCACCAAATGGAGGGAGCAGGAATACAGCTAATAACCAGGAAGAACATAACAAATTACTCAAGAAAAAATCCTCGCTCTGTCGTCGTAAAATTCTTCAATAATCTTCAACGTAATGCATTTCTTCGCTCAGCTATGCAATTTAACCGGAATTGTAAAAGTAACTCGGATAAATTAAATAGACACCACTTGAATCTAGCAGATGAACCAAAACCAATCTTTATATCAGAACATCTTACGCAAAAAGCTAAGTATTTATTAATGCAAGCAAAGAAAATTTTCAAATTCAATAATTTTCAATACTGTTGGGTTAAAAGTGGAAAAATATTTCTTAAAAAACAGGAAAAATCCAAAGTATTCACCATTACAAGTGAGGATGTTTTGTCCAAGATTATCGCAAACAATGACAGTATCTGAGATAATTTTATTACTAAATTGACCATAGTGATAATTTTATTACTATGGTCGCATACAAAAAACCAATCGAAAACTTATATACATAGTGATATATTATGCTATTATATATGCTATAGATATTATATATATTATACTATTCAACATATCATACATATTATATATAAATTGAACTATCACTATCTTATTATAGCATTTAAAACGTATTTTACTTTACTTATAAATAAATATATTGTAAGTTATAATTATCTTATTATGGCATTTAAAACGTGTTTTGTCTTACATATAGATAAATATATTGTAACCATTAATACAACGTCTATTGCAATATACAGCGGAAATAATCTTTTTATTGTACTAATCCTTACCTATAACTATTGTGCAAATGTTATTTTACCCGTTATATATACCTTCCTTGTATTATTGCAATATTTCAAGAGAGATTTAAAAAAAAATACTTATTTAGACCTAAAACAATACAATTGCCGTATTTATTTGCACTTACTTAATATCCAAAATGAATGATTTGTATAATTTTATAGACGAAAAATATATAACATGTGAAGAATTTGATAACTCCAATGAATGCAAAGATTACCTAATGAGAGGGAAAAGCCTAAAGCTATTTTCGCTTAACATTCGTAGTGTCAATAAAAATTTTGATGACTGCCTTATACTGCTTAACCCCTCAAATGTGAGGCGTCCCTTAAGGGATGCCTTGGCAAAATGTATACAAAATGTATATAAATATATACATTTTGTATATATATACTTTATAGTAATCCGCTCTATAGTAATGCTATAGCTCTATAGTAAACCCCGCTCTATGTAAATGTAAATGTAAATGTAAATATAAATTTATATACATTTTGCCGTAGGCAACCCGAGCTAATCGCCATTCATTTGAGGGGTTAAGCAGTTTGATTACCAATTTGACATTATTATTTTGACTGAATGCTGGATTAGTAATATTTATACCGCGAGAGTACTGCCAGGGTTTGACTCTTATCATACCAAAAATATAAGACTTCAGAATGATAGCGTTGTAATTTACCTGAAATGCGATCTAAAAGCTTTTGTTACAGAAAAGAAAATTGATGATGCCAACTGCCTACATATGTTAATTGAGGACGATATCAATATATTTGCCATTTATAAAACACCAAGTAAAACTAATATAAATAGCTTCGTTCAATCGCTAAACGGTTTGCTTTCGGAATACTCGAACGAACCCAATATAATACTAACTGGGGATATTAATATTAACATAATAAATAATCGACATCCACAGGCTGAAGACTACCTCAATATGTTAACCCAAAATAGATTGAAAATCGCCATCGACAAAGCCACAAGAACAGATCGCGAACAATCTAGTTGTATAGACCACATAATGGTCAAATCAAGAATGCCAATTAAGTCATTTATCTATAAGACTACTATCACTGACCACTATGCGGTTGGACTATGTATCTCGAAAAATATGAAAAAATTGTCTCAGCGTATCCAGTCTAAAACCATCACAGACAATAAGAAACTTTTAAACTTGTTTCGCGAGGTGACATGGGATAAAGTCTATGATGCCAAGGACGTGAATGAAGCATCCGACCTCTTTCTAAAAATATATTTGGATTGCATAAACAACGCCTCAACTGAAAAGAAAATTAATCTTTCTCGTTCAAAAGCTAAAATCAATCCGTGGATAACGGACGGTCTATTATTCTGCATAAGAAAGCGAGACAAGCTCCACAAAGATGTAAGAAGAAATCCTAATGATGTACAACTACAAACTTTTTATAAAAAATATAGGAATACCTGCAAAAAAATCATTAAGAAAACCAAAGAGTCATATTACAGCGAATAATTCAAACAAGCAAATGGCGATATGAAGAAAACATGGGAGTTAATTAATGACATAAGGCACACAAATAACAATAAACCCTCAATTAAGTCAATAAGGATTGGTAATAAGATAAAAAGCGTGGACAAGGATCTTCGAGAACTAACCAACTATGCCAACGAATATTTTGTGTCTGTTGGACAAAAACTTGCAAACTCCATTTTAGCGGATATGAAATATACTGAATCTGCTTTGACTAACCAAATAAATATATTTCCTAAAACTAAAAAGCAGTTTGCGCTGGGTCTTGTTAACAAAACGGAAATTGCAAACACAATAAAAAATCTGAAAGCTGATTCTTCACCCGGGTTAGATGGTATACGCACAATTCACTTCAAACTTGTAGCTGAGTTTATTTCCGAACCTCTCGCATACTTAGTGAATTTAAGTTTCAAATCGGGCACCTTTCCTCAGTCACTAAAGACGTCAAAGGTTATTCCAATATTTAAGAATGGCAACAAAGAAGATATTGGAAACTATCGACCGATATCTCTACAAAATATAATTTCGAAAGTAATTGAAAAAATTGTAAAAACGAGGCTTATAAAACACATCGAGGCTGAGGGGCTCCTTTCAACTAACCAATTCGGCTTCAGAGAAGGTCGAGGAACGCAAGATGCAATCAACGCTGTTACCCAATATATATCAGTAAATATTGATAAGGGGAGAAAAGTTATGGCAGCATTCCTCAACCTATCGAAAGCATTTGACACGATGTCTCACCCGATTCTCTGTAAAAAACTGGAGAGCTTTGGAGTTAAAGGGGTATCCATGGAATGGATTAGAAGCTACTTGGATGACAGATCTCAGGTAACAGCAATAAATGGACAGATCAGTGAGAAACTAAATATAAGATATGGCGTTCCACAAGGAAGTGTGCTAGGGCCACTCCTGTTTCTAATATATATTAATGAATTATGTGAACTCCAACTTAATGCGAAAGTCATCTCATTCGCAGACGATACGGTTTTATTAACAGAAGCGACTAATTCGGCAGAAGTCACACTTAAATTACAAAACACTCTGGATACCGTTAGTGAGTGGCTAAATAAACATATTTTAACAATTAATTCGTCGAAAACCAAAGTAATGAACTTTAGCTTACGATCAGTTCATATCTCCAGCTTCTTTAAAATCCACTCTCACAATTGCCTTAAAGACTGCACATGCTCATGTGAACGACTAAGTGTTGTAGATAATATAAAATATCTGGGAATAAATGTGGATTCTAAGCTGAATTGGTCTAAGCACATAATTCAACTGTCGGATCGATTACGGAAACTAATATATGTTTTTTGTGAACTGCGCAATGTATTATCTCGGAAAACAATTAAAATCACCTACATGTCTCTATGCCAAAGTCTTATGATTTATGGAATTGTAGGGTGGGGTGCTTGAACGAAACAGGCCCTGGATCCACTAATAAAGACGCAAAAACTGCTGCTACGGATAATTTATAGGAAACCTAATGACTACCCGTCAGAGCGTCTTTTCAAAGAGTCTAAAGTTCTGGACGTCAAGAAATTGTTTATTAAATATGTGATAATATTTTTTCATAAACACAAAGATAGATATGATCAAAGTCAGCAAAACTTCAATACTCGGAGTTCACGGAAACAAAATTTCCTTATTCCTCGAGTGCAAACAACATTTGCACAACGACAAGCTTTTTTCATTGGTCTCAAACTATATAATGAAATAGAGGAAAAATGGAAACACATAAAGAACAATCAAGAGTTTAAAGACAAAATTAATAAATGGTTATTTGAATTAGGGAGGTCTAAATCTGAAAACTTGGTTTGTAAAGCGTATGTATAACGGTTAATTTAAAAATAATATTGTATATTTATATACATTATTATGCATATATTAATAGTATCATATTTTTATTTATGTTATTTCATGTATTTTTAAACACTGCTTTTAAAATTGTATTTATATATTTTAATTAATTATAAATATGTTTATACCATATAGCATCTATTATTTATTAAAATCGTATTTACGTATATGTGTATTTGCCATATTGTATTACCTATGTTATTTATTTATTCTGATATATTATTCAATCTTAATTAAGTACATTCATTGAATATAAAAATAAAAAGGTTTTTTTTTAACTTTAATTAGGCTAATTGTTACGTAAGTTGTTTTACTTATTTCAATTATTTACTCTGACCCGCCTAGATACGGGACATTTAAGTCCTAGTTAGGTGGGCACTGAGCATTAGCTGCATTTCGGTGTTCAATTTTTCCGAGTTACTTATAACATTGATAACAATGGGGCTAAATGTACAAACAAATAAATGAATAAAGTATTAAAATCTAAAAAAAAAAAAAAAATATACCGCAGTTACTAGAAATATATTGTAAAAGCCCATTATACGAGTATTTAGGAATAAGACTTTATAACAAACTTTTGGAACATATCAATGAAAATTAAAAATATTTGCATGTCGGACCAAAAAATTTTTACTATCCGACAGATTATACTTCACCTATCCGACAGATTTTTATTAAATGTAACCTACCTATGTTCATACAATCAAACATCATATTTTCATTATGCATCTTTCTCTCGCCTGTTAGGAACTTCTAAATATTAACAACTACTGTCTGTGCCTTTTTTTGTACCTAATATCAATTTTATTCAGTTTAACTAGTTTAACCTACAGCAAGTAAACACAATCTATCATAAGCATGATCTGAGCATCTTACAAATCATCTTGTAATTAATGTGTACGTTTATAATAAAATTAAATATAAGGTATTACTAAAGCGATTATAATAAAATTAAATATAAAATATTACTAAATATAAAGTATAACTTGATGCGAACGCGATATTGGAGCGCATTGAATTTTATGTTCTTCCCCGCCCTGCTCGATCGCATCGACTATTTCATCTCCCTGTGGTGAAAACCAACGCATCTCAAAATGCAATTCTATACAGAGCGTGTCATAGATTATATAATACAGACTTTTTAGATAAGGACATATTACACTTATCAAAATCCTCTTATAAGAACTCAATAATAAATCTAGAGTCCATCTAGATGGTCACAAAACATTTATACATATTATATTTCATTTAATTGAGTTCATGGACATAATTTTATCTCAAGTATTATTCATATAATACCTATATATCATACCTAAAATTTTATATAATTATATTTATATACATACATAATCATTTAAAAAAAATCTATTTTGTCTCTTCCTTTCACCTCAATTCCCATCCTGATTCCCCCCATTCTCAAGCGGAAACAATATAAAATTATATTGCGTTCATTTTGTATATTTGGAATCACATTAATGGATTTTTGACACTTTTAAATAGGTTTTTATTGCATTGTATGTAGTTTTTGGTTCCAGAATAAAATAAAATAAAATAAAAATAAAATAAAATAAACTAGGCATTCTGTATATACATTATTGTACATATGGCTGGTAAATAAAATGTACCTAAAGACCTTCGTCTATCGAATATACGTAACTACTAGCGATATTTATATATTTTTTGCCATCTTCTATCTGAATGGCAGCGACACCTTTATCTGTCTTTATCTCTATATTAACCGATAACTTTTTCAAAGTCAAATATATCTAAATAAACTTACGTGTAAAAAATCTTCTGCTGACATAATACAATGGCACAATTTAAGCAATAAACGATATTCTATTCTATTCTATATTCTAAGGGCCTAATGCATTGCTTGTTAATCCCCATCTCTTGTAGGGAGCACGCAGACATCTATAGACTTATGTGAACTGCGACTGTTTAGGAGGATGTTTTCAATAACATGGATTGATCGATTCCGAAATGACGTCCGGTAATTTTGCTAGCGAGACTTCCAACGAAGCCGATGCTAATAAACATTCATCATTGTCAGTCAATGGTATGGCATTGTTAAGTGTAGTTAGGGGCGGCGCGTGCAAATGCGCCGCCCTTGTGGAAATGACTTATTAAAGCAAAATTTTAATCGCATGTAACTATAGATCTTTATAAAACTTAAAAAATATATATATTGCGGTGCTAAAATCTGAAAGTCAGAATTTTGAATTACTTGTCGCTCATCGCACAGCTTATATTATCTGTTATATTATTATTTATTTATATATACAGGATGTGATTACAGCACGGGCATTTCTTGCAGTGGGTGAGTACAATTTTATAAACGGATTTCCTTTTAATTTTTTGACGACCTGATCGTCATTACACAGTGTCGCCAAATTATATTCTAAAATACATAATACATTTTTTCTTTGAATTAATTCGATAATGTATGTATTGAAAGGAAAGTATTCGAGTGTTATGAAATTAAATTTAATAAATGTATTAATATGCAAATAGCGCTTCAGTTAGGGGTATACCATTAATCCTATTACAATTTGATGATGGATCGTTTGTTGCAGTGCGCATTTATATTTCTCTTTGTTGTCGACGGAGTCGATTTATTAAGCTCAAAAAACGTAATTAATTATTAAACATTAAGATTTTAGGTCGATTGAACGTAGAATTAGCAATATTTTGAAAAATAAGCTTAGGTAGTCGTAAGTATTTTATGATTTATATCTATCTATATTTACATCATACTATAGTATGTAGTTACCAAATATCGAAATTTCGCCTAGGACAAGAAAATAAAGCTATATCTCCTTCTTTTTCTTCTGTTTCAAAGCGCTTTTGTACCTCCCGCGACCGCGAATTTCCTTGCGTTATTTAAGACCAGTTTAGTGTCGAGAACCTCGTTGTTTCTCGGTGACATTAGGAAGCCAGCTGCCACTTTCTAAGCTGTACTTTTGTGGGATTTTATCAACTAAAGGGCCACCATCCTACTATGAGGCGCTCCTATGACCAAATCTTTTGCCAAGTTCTTTGTTAAGTAACTGACAGTATAGCCTAGACCTGATCAGACAGACAGATGAAAATAGGTTGACCAGACAGATGAAAATACATAAGTTATCTATTTCTGTACATTAAAAAATATTTTTAAAAAGTACTTTTTTTGACCATTGGTTAGATGTGGAGGCTTAGACACCATTTTTAAACTTCATGCCATTCTTTCTCACTGCCTGCATATTGTTGTTTATTTTGTTTGTTTATTTTGTTGCCTGCGTATTTGTTTGTTCATCCCCTTGAATATGTAAGGTCCTATTAATTCCCATTGAACGTATTCAAAACTTGTTTTTAAAATATTTGAATTATCGCTCCTTTTTGTCCTTTCCCAATTACAATGAAGCAGCTACCTTTCATGGGCTTCAATCATTACAATTAAGAAGCAAATGGGCAGATGTGGTGTTTTTCCAGAATTTGTTGACAGGTTACATTGATTGTTCTGATCTCTTTGGAATGGTATTTTTCCGTGTACAATCGCGACTCACACTTGCTAATCGAAGTTATTCCACCTTCCGCAGGTTAGCACTAATTACACACAAAACTATTTAATTTATACGGTATGTAAAATTTGTAATACGCAGATCGGTGGTATTGACGTATCCAATACGTCATCTACCGCTCTTAAGAAGGTAATGAATAATAACGGTGTTGACATGTCATTGTAATCGTAATATTTAATATAATATTAATAAAATGCGTTCAAGAATATATTGAAATAATATGTATGACTATATTATGGAACGTGAATTCACATACATTTTTTTTGATTGTTGTGACTCCTCCCTACCCAGTTATCGCATCCCCTATGTGTGTTTGTTCACGCCAATAGAGCAAATCACCGGCTCATTTTCTCCGACTTGATTTACATATCGTGATTTCGTATTGAAAATCAATATTTATCGCAATAAAATATAGCCTATAGCACTCGTCGATAATGGCGATTTCTATTAGTGAAAGAATTTGTGAATTCGGATGAATAGTTATGGAGATTACCCACTACATACAAACTTATACTAACAAACATTACTTCTGTTTGTAAGTGTAAGCTAATATAAGTATAGATAAGCATTTTTAATCTTTCGTCTTTTGTTTTTTTTATTGAAAATTAGCACTGTAGAATCAACGAAGAATTTTCCTTCTGTTCTAATTTAAAGCGAATTTTATGAGGTACGGTGGCCGAATGCCGTAAAATGTCGAATGCCGTAAAATAGTAAAATGCCGAATAAAAGCTGTACCGTGGCGGCCCAAGGATCGTCTACGAGTGACGTGGGCTCAAGAGTTGGCTGGAGGACGCGCCGAAGGCACGGCCAGGTAATTCTAAATGTATTAAATAGTAGTTATTTAATTACCCCTAAGAATTTTTAAAATAAATTATAAAGTTTTAGAACTTGTGGCGAAGTTAGAATAGCATGAGCGGTAGGATTATCATACAATAAAATCAGTCTTCGCTGCGAGGCAAGGCCTTGACCCGGCGAAGTCCACATTCCGGGCCGCCTACGTCATTCGCGTCACCCCCCGCCCCCATTACCGGCCGCCCCTCAACCCCCCTCAGCTACCATCACCACAGCCCTATCCTCGCAAGCGACGTGGCGCGGGTTCCATAAACAGACACCTGTGGCAGTCGCCCTTTTCCCGGGCAAATGTGTTGCCCCTAAAATTTTACGACGTCGACCGCTCCTATACTATCCCTACACCAACTTCTCCCTTCTTCCATCCCTCCCCCTTTCCTACCGCTGTACCTGCTGATCGCCCAAGCGCATTTAACCCTACTGCGGTTGGCGTGCTTTTGTTTGTGGCGTTTTTGCAGATTTAATAAATCAATGTATATGCTATATTAATGTTTTTCCAGATACACTAGTAAAAGTTTTAGTTTTACCGTAATAATTTTCAAAAAATAATCGGCCCATTTTTAATAAAATATTAATTAAGTAATTCGTTTAAACCATGAAATAATTACGTAAACATAACGAAAATTTATTTCAAAGTTCGCTTATACAGTACAGCCGCACTTACCCGCTAATACTATAAACATGACTTATTTAAAACCAAACCGCCACGATGGCTTCCAGTTTTATTTAAATTTGAGTCAATACTTCTCGCTAATTATAGACTACAACATTAATCTCGTAGGGGTTACCTGTAGACCAAAATTATTATTTTATTTATTTAAAGTCAATCGCTTTTTCCAAATTCATTGTGTGAGAAACACTTAAATAAAAAGTGACAATATTATACATTTCCCTCTGAACAAATTTTAATTAAGGAATCGTGTTTTGTCAAAATAAATACACGTAACTAGATTATTTGAGATTTATTCTTCCAGTGCATTTCTTGGATAAATATGTGTCGTATATTTTTACCTACCTATGCTTAAATAAATTTGTTAAAAAAACTATCTTGATTGTATAGTGTACATTGCAAAGATAGTACAGCGTGCAAGTTAGTTGGAAAAATATAAGTATTTTAGATAAAATATTGGCAATTCAGAATGTGAGGACCTGGCAATTCTGCGCTGATTCTGCGTAAAATACTGTTAATTCTTCGATAAAGAACACATATTTTAGAAACTATAAATTGCATTTAAAACATAATTTTACTACTTAACTGAAAGTGAGAGGCAAGAATCGTAGCACAATATAATCTTAAGTGATAATTGGTGACTATTGTATTTTAGGGCTCATTCAGTAAACAACCGTTTTTGTTTGCTTATAAAAATGTTTCTTGAAATAAAATGTTGCCTCTCATCGAATACCTGCGTGACCGATGCAGGGTTAAAATACAGCCGAAGCATTTAACCCCCTATTTTTAGAAACTTTTTATTCTGCAAGGGAATGCGCTAGTCGACGATTCTAAGATTAAGAGAACTTTTATTAAGGGGACTACAGGTATGAGCCACCATTTCTATGTTTTGTGAGTCGATACCATCCGGGAACGCTTTGATATTGCGGTAATTAAAAATCTGATTTTGAATCTTCAAAACCTTGCCGAGTTATATACCGAAACATTCCAATAATTTCTTTTCTTTATTACGAAAATAAATAACCCTAAAGTCTGGTGGACGTATCCAGATTGCACTTTCAGGGGGGGGGGGGGCATTCATTAAAATAATGCGGTCGGTACCCACCAAACTCTCAACTCCCCCCCCCCGCTAATTACGTGCTTGACACTATGCACAAAGTCGCGGACTCTCCCTGATTCACAATTTTTATCGAATTTTTATCAAATTTTATCTTTTATCAAAGGGGGACCCCCCCCCCCGTGTTCCCCCTTTGATACGTCCTTGTTGACAACATTAAAATAAAAAAAAGAAATGTAGAGTACGGGGGGTTAACGTTGGTTTCTTTATTATTTTTCATAGCCTTGTCTGCAACTTAAAAATTATGCAATGGAAACAGATTTGAATATTTTTTTTGCTGTATTCTCTCATCGAGGAAGATTAATAAGTTTATATGAAGCTTAAAAAACACAGTATGAAATCGTTCACTTTTTTAGTGCCAATTATTATGTATTTACAATCAACTGTTAAAATTTTTGTCTTTACAAACAATTTTTTTTCCATTGAATAATTCCATAATCACAAAAATGATCTGATATATGAAATGATAAGGATATGACTGGACAAGCCATTTAGACAAGTTTAACTTGAAATTATGTTCAGTTTGCTTTGCGCCATAGAGGTTTAGGAATGCTGATTTTATTTCTTTAATCCCTGTTTTTTTGCTTTATTCATAAAGTTTTCTTTCTACTATGTATATTATAGTTGTTATGATTGTAGTGTCATAAAATGTTTTTTTCTGTAGTGTCATTGATTAGAATGTTGTGGAATTAGTAACTCTATTTTGAATGTTTTTTATTTCTCCTTTAAGTTTTTAATTTGTATGTATATCAATATTTATACAATGTGAATGTAGATTTTTTTTTGTTTCCTAACGTTTGATATTGATGTAGTTATTATCTCTGAATTTATTCTAAGTTTACATACTTAAGTTTATATATGTATATATATATATATATATATATATATATATATATATATATATATATATATATATATATATATATATATATATATATATATATATATATATATATATATATATATATATATATATATATATATATATATATATATAATATATATATATATATATATATATATATATATATATATATATATATATATATATATATGTATATATATATATATATATATATATATATATATATATATATATATATATATATATATATATATATATATATATATATATATATATATATATATATATATATATATATATATATATATATATATATATATATATATATATATATATATATATATATATATATATATATATATATATATATATATATATATGTATATATGTATATATATATATATATATATATTTTCAAATTGAAATTATGTTTATTACTAAATAAATGAAATGATAAAATAATGAAAGGGCACTTATCTGGTCTGTGGCGACCAAGAGTGACTCCACGCCTTTTTCTTCTCTTCTTTCAGTGTTTGCTAAGTGTTTCCTGCTGCGGTATTGGAACCTGATCAAACTGGCTTCCTACCGTCTCCTACAGCGGCAACACAACAATGCGAAAGACGAGAATGAATGCTAGAAAATAATAGGCGATTAGTGTTTCTTAAATATTAATGATTTTTATAAAATGTATATCAATATTTCGGCTCAGCCGTCGTCAAGATATGTGTATGATATATGATATATTTATATTTAAATATATATTATATATATATATATATATATATATATATATATATATATATATATATATATATATATATATATATATATATATATATATATATATATATATATAAATATATATATATATATATATATATATATATATATATATATATATATATATATATATATATTATATATATATATATATATATATATATATATATATATATATATATATATATATATATATATATATATATATATATATATACCTATATATATATATATATATATATATATATATATATATATATATATATATATATATATATATATATATATATATATATTATATATATATATATATATATATATATATATATATATATATATATATATATATATATATATATATATATATATATATATATATATATATATATATATATATATATATATATATATATATATATATATATATATATATATATATATATATATATATATATATATATATATATATAAAAATATAAATATATATATATATATATATATATATATATATATATATATATATATATATATATATATATATTATATATATATATATATATATATATATATATATATATATATATATATATATATATATATATATAATATATATATATATATATATATATATATATATATATATATATATATATATATATATATATTTTTAAATTATTTTCAATAATATATAAAATTAGATTCATGAAAAGTTACTTATCTGGGGTCCTGGTGGACCAGGACCCCAGATAAGTAACTTTTCATGAATCTAATTTTATATATTATTGAAAATAATTTAAAAAAATTTACACCCTTAAAATATCAAAATATATATATATATATATATATATATATATATATATATATATATATATATATATATTTATATATATATATATATATATATATATATATATATATATATATATATATATATATATATATATATATATATATATATATATATATATTTATATATATATATATATATATATATATATATATATATATATATATATATATATATATATATATATATATATAAATATATATATATATATATATATATATATATATATATATATATATATATATATATATATATATATATATAATATATATATATATATATATATAGATATATATATATATATATATATATATATATATATATATATATATATATATATATATATATATATATATATATATATATATATATATATATATATATATATATATATATATATATATGTATATATATATATATATATATATATATATATATATATATATATATATATATATATATATATATATATATATATATATATATATATTATATATATATATATATATATATATATATATATATATATATATATATATAAATATATATATATATATATATATATATATATATATATATATATAT
>OX155980.1:30253666-30345610 GCA_944548615.1 Micropterix aruncella
ATATATATATATATATATATATATATATATATATATATATATATATATATATATATATATATCTATATATATGTATAAACTTCTTCATATTCCATATTGGGTGTATCTTTAATATATATTATCTATATATTTCTTTCTTAATTATCTTCAATTTTCTAAATTTTAGTTACTCAGATAACGCTGATTTCATCGTATAGACAGACAAGCAGACTAAAACTTAGGGATCTGCTCGCATTTGAACATAAAAATATTTAGTGAGGCCTAATATTTTTTTAGTAAATTTATTTTTAGTGATCATCAGACCTAATATTTCTATCGGCTGCTCAAAACTTACCATTTTTTAATAATGTAACAATTCAATAAATATTAGTTTTAGGCGACAATCCTGAAATTTAAAAAATTGTTAAATATAATGCTTGTGAAAACGCTTCGTAACTAGAACCCCTTTCATAATAAGGTTGATAACTCGCAGTTGAACGGTTTTATTATATTAAACTTCTTATACTTACTTTATAATCCGCCACTGTACTCGGGATATGTAACTGTACACTGCGCGTAAGTGCAAAATATATTCTATAACCACGGTTTATTTCTTGATTTCTATTTGTATTACTTATGGGAAGTAGTAAAACGTAACGTAGAATTATGTAGAAATCCGAGCGGACGAAGATTATTGGCAGAGAAAATAGTAAATCTCGATTGGGGATTTGTAATAGTGGCCGTCTGAAGCTTTGACGACTGCACCCAAGGCAAAGCGGATACAAACACTTTTTGATTCCTTCCCCGGGACATTTTCAAAAACAGAGTTCGGAATTTCTAATGAAATTTATAACCGTTTTTTTTATTTATTTTAGCATAACAGATCAAGACATAATAATATACCCCGATTGAAGTTCTATAGTAACAAAAAAACAAATTTAGATAGAGTAAGAAATATTTAAAACGGTCAAAAAAGACCTAATTTACAAGTGACATATCGCTAAGATTATATTAGGTTTCCTTTAGACACCTCAGTCCGACTAGATATACTCTTCAAGTAAAGAATTAATATAATAAAAAAGCTACTTTAACACAGAACATAGGGATTTCTAAGGGGTGTTTTGCCAAAATTTTACTAATAAATTTTGTTTAGAGTACCAAGAAGTAGCGATAAGGTGAAGATCGATAATTACAGTCATAATGCGGTGTCATCTTCCTAATGCAGGCCTTTCCTAAGCCTTTTGAGATGATTCGCCATCGAGAACTGTATACCCAAATATACAGTACACTATCGGATGCCTAACACGGGTTCCATCTTAATCGTTCCACAACCACCAACCTATCCTTTTTTACTTATTACGTAATTGGTGAGTTGGACAGCACTTGAATGGGATAGTTAGATGTCGTGTATTTGATTTTCGTCAAATCTGCGTTACTCCGAGAACTGGCTGACACTAGGTTCTCAAGTAAGCTGAAAATCTTCACATATTACTTAGAAGGCCGACATCAATTAGTTAAATTTGGCAGTTTTGATTGCAAATTATACAACACTCAATCTGGAGTCAGCTAAGGATAAAACTTGGGGGGCCTTTGCTATTCAACGTTTTTGTTAATAATCTGATTAAAGTTTTTATATCAGTACGCTTAATGTTTACTGATGATGGGATTTTTCTTTATGCACTGAAAGTCTGCGAGTTCTTTCAGCGTGATATTAATGGTGTTTATGCACGGAGCCATGCTCGTAACCTTCACTTCAATTACCAAATGTTCAATGAAGATGTACACAAAATCGCCTGCTCATCTGATGTATGATGACTTCAACGCTGGGTGTGCGCTTCCAAGAATGTTTAAAGCTAAGGATTTGGGAGTTTTGTTCCACTCCCATATAAACCTCAAAAAATACATTAGACTACAACATATTTCACGCAACTATCGTTTGTAATACGGAAATAATATTTCCACGCACTTCAATAATATTCGTGTTATACGCACGTTGTACAAATTGATTGTTGTAAGTCTCATGGTAACAAATTCAGCTGTTTGGAATCCGCATGATTATATCTATATCCCCCTTGCTGCAAAGGTACAAAAGTGTTTTTTAAGAATCTGTACTTCATGCATTACGGATATCATACAGTTTTACAAGCTTTTATTCACTTGCACTTTTTTAGCAAGCTTTGTTAGGACTAGAACTACCTGATGTATGGACTGGTACTCCCTGATGGAAAGTGCTAAGATAGTCGAGTTTGGGATAGTATGTTTTGATGTCTTGAGTACTTTCCATTATACATGCTGACGAGTGTCTGAATATGAGCCGTAAAATTGCCATTGAAATACCCTGATGAAAAAAAAGCTTGTTTAAAAAATTTATATACTTTTAATTTATTATATCCGACTGAATTTATCACAGTCATTGTTGGCTCTAATTATTATCTCATCCCAGCAAGGAACTGCTGACCATGTCTTTTATCTTTAATCTGATTACAGATTTAACTGATAACAATAGGTTGTTATGATAGATCTTTCGTGCCTAATAAATATCTATCGTACCATCTTTTCGCTGAGCCATTTCTGGACAATAACATCACGGGGTGGAACTAGTTGGCACGTGCTTTGCGGCGCTTAAATGACTATAACTCGATGCTACCAGATTGAGATTTTTACCGCCAACCGTCATAAGTTTAAATTACAGGCGTTTAATCATTATAAGTCTTATCTGATATCTAGTATTTAATGCGAAGTAAAATTTTGTGGAGTTATTAGTCGATATTTTTATTAATTTTATTATTAAATACATTGTTTTTTTTGTTATATTAATTAGTAATAAGTTAATAAAATAAAATAATTTTCAAATGCCAAATTACGTGATTCTGCGATTACACAGTATTGGGGAAATTACCCGGCAGCAAAGAAATTTTAAATAATAAAAACAGAAGGAAACCATGGATTACCATCATTTATTTATAGTTGTATCTTTTATATTGCTGCAGCTTTGTCTATGAATCGATTAAACAGTGTAAGTGCGATATTATTTAGTCTTCTGGACCCATGATCAGTACTTACAGTTGTCACTTTGAAATCATACTCTCTTCACCCTTGTGTTATAGTAATTTTGAACAGGAATTTTGTATCACTTCTCGTCGAAATGGTCTGTTATAGTTTCATACATATTCGTGTGTTTCACATTTAGTTTGTAGGCGTGTTGAAATACAAGCGACTTAATATTATTAATTGTAAAGGCAGATAGAATCAACAGTTTTGACTGAGTTGCCAAAGTCCAAAAGAACAAGAAGGTGGGCAGATTCTGATCCATTCGTCTAATATTTTAACCACAGCAAAGGTGAACTGTTTTATTTAATATCGATGAATAGAACAAAGCAATAGAAGGTTGTAATGTAGATATGCTTACTACTTGTAGAAGTTAGTATATTACTTATAAAATACTGCTAATGATTCAAAGATTCCGCTCTTAAAAATGCTGATTCTATAAATATTCCTTGGCGTTAATTACTGGAAGTAAGTTTATGTAGAAATAAAAAATGCAGTAGTATTTTTTTGGCACACAGCTTGGTATAAACCATATATTGCAGTCACCAACATGGTGATAAATTTTGCGAAAAGTAAAATTACATATTAAATTTTAGAGATACAATCCTACAATTCCGGGCGACGTGTTGCAACAGTAGGTATTCATTTCTGCGACCAGCAAGTCGAGCAACTATGATAAAGGCTCACAGTGAACGAGGATAGCTTGCGACAAAGGAGAGCGGTGTGAACTGTAGCAGGTCTTGACCAGGTAGTGGGTGATAACTCTAGGCTGCAAGAGAAAAACAGAAGAAATAACGAAAAAAGTGTATTTGTTACTGTAAGGGGCTCTCCAGACGATCAAGCATGCTTGACAAGGTCGCGTCGGGGCAGGGAGGGGATCGTAAACCGAAGGAAATATGTTTTTATTTTTATTTTTACGAAAAACGCCTAATTTTGTAGTTTTATACCAGGGAGTTAAGTCATTCATCATTCAATTACTTTTAATTAATGTGTCTCCCTGGTATAAATTACAAAATTAGGCATTTATGATAAATATTGCAAAAAAATGATCCCCTCCCTGCTGCGACGTGAAGCTTGTCAAGCATGCTTGATAGTTTAGAGAGTTTCTAAAAGCCCAACAACTGCAAATCTTTGGATTTACCCTAAAAACCCAAGATTTCTCTAAAACCATTGATAAATATCAAAAATCTTATCAATAATCATTTTTTTGGGTATTTACCGTGTGATATTGGTAAAAGCTAGGTTTAATCATAGGTAAAGGTCTGATGAAATAAGACTGATAATTGGGAATCCCAGCCCTTCCCACCACTGCTCGCCGTCGAGCCAGACTGTGCAACGCGTTTTTTTACCAAGAATTTATAAAATGCTGATCTCTAAAGAAATGTCTGTAAGGGCTTTTGTGAAAATCTGCCATAATAATTTGCAATCATTTTGAATAAAAAAAAATACCAATGTTAAAAAATCTTATTTTGATAAACCCGTCTGTTAAGCTGTCTTGCATGTGTTGTTTTTTATGCATCTTCTGCTTTTTCATGCTATTTATAAATTCTCAAAAAAAAATTATACATGTGGCACTCGGGGACTGCCGCGGTAAAGCTATTGCATAGCTCTTTTAACAACTTATGCAATTATAATTATTTATTTATTTTATTTTTTCTGATATCAGATAACTGCGCTCTATCGGAAAACGTTTAAATTATTCCGAATCATTTGCGGCTGCGGTAGCAAATGATTCGGAATAATTTAAACGTCTTCCGATAGAGCGCCGCGCACGAATTTTTATTCGATAAAGCAAAAAAACCGGATTATTCGAAAAAAATCGTAGATAAAAAGATAGATAATTAAATTATCTTTAAAATGGTGCAGGTTTCATAATAATACGCCAGATAGTATTTGCGTAGTAGTCGTTTTTGTGTTCGGTTAGACCAAATTTCACAAATTAATTACACTATGTAATGTAAACAAAATCTAAAATATTCAAAGCTAAGAATATTAGGAAAATGTTCTTGTTTAACATATATTTTTTTCGAATCGTAAGCAGTACTCGTTTAGACGTAATTATCAGTTTAAAATCATTAATTTTCGTTAAGAAATTTCTTCATTCGGTCGCCGCGCTGGCCTAGGCCCGCGATAAAAGCTATGCAATAGCTTAAAAAACAATTATGATTTTATAAGAATATTGCTTGAAATCTATTTATAGTTTTCATTAAATAATGTTTTTAATTATTTTTTAAACATATTTGAATTTGGTAGCTATTTTAAGCGATGTACATATGTATCCGTAGTGGAAATTGGATTCGTATGAAAAGTAGTTATAAGTCCGACTCTTGTTTTATTAAAAACCATCGAAATTTAATTTTTTTGGTATTATTTGACCCTGACTTTCGTATTTCATTTTCCCACGAGTATGTACATAGTTTGCCTTGTTACGGAGATAAAAAATAAATATTTTGAACTGGTTTTAAGGAATATTTTGATTTTAAAGATTTTATATTAATAGAAAACATAAATCAAACTTTTATCAAAGAGCGATTGTAAAACCTACCTTTACTAATATCATACGGTAAAGTCCCGTAAAATATGAGTTATTTATTCGATTTTGGGGCAATTACTGACAGATTTAAAATAGAATACAATATAATAAAATCGAATAATTTTATTGTGCTATAAAAACATTACTCAATGAATATTACACTAGTTTTATAGAAAAAGACAATTCATGCACAAATTGCGGACTTAATAATAGACTGCAAGATATCGCTATAGCGATATCTTGCAGTCTATTATTTCTTAGGTTTTACAGATAAATCTTAGGGTTTGAAATTATTCGGGTATTTACAATAACATATAGACTAATTGTCGAATAATACCTCATCAAATATCGTGAGATACGCATATTTACCATTAAATTACTCACTTCCACCCCATTTATTCTTTGCCGGCTTATTTTTCTCAGGCTTACCTCCGCACATTTGCCGAAATAAGGGCGACATGAGGTAATATATATTCAGCGTAAATGCGTCATCGTATCCTACCATTCACAGAGAAGTGATTTAATGAAACGAGACTCATCAATTTTGTAGCGTCACGTGGCACAATGGCTGGTTGGTTAGAGACATACCGAAACGCTTGTAACTCAGCAAAAAAAAACTTAAACTAAATTTGAATAACATGCTTCAGATTTGCTAGCATCTAGAAAGGTCTGGAAAATAAGTATTTTTTTCTGTTACTCCACTGAGAGAAAAGAAAGGAAAAGATTTTGCGGTAAAATATCTTTCATTTAGGTTACAAGGGGGCCGCTACCGCTTCTAATATTGGTATCGAAAAGAAACATTACGACAAAAAATAGTTCTACTAAATGCTACAATATTTTATGTACTGTGATTGAAGCCTCTGATTGGTGACCCATAATTTATAATTAATTTATATAAATGCTTGTTTAATTACCGGATAGTCCGCTATTGAGTTTGTCAATATTGTATCATCTAGGTAAAGTATGCATTTTTACAATATATGAACCTATATGCACAGTACCTCTTTCAAGCAGTACCTATTATGTGATGAAGAATGCAGGATAATTATAATAGATATTTGGGGTCATTCTCGTTAAGAAAAAGTGACAAACGACCTTGTTAAGATATTTTCAATTAGTGATAACATGTAAACGAGTCCCAAAGCAAGAACAAAGATACGATAAACGAAAAGGTTATGAAGGAAAGTATCTATATAACGTAACATATGTTTTATAAGTATACTAGTTTACACATAGTCAGTAATTGAATATTACACAAACAAGCAAGCAAGCCAGTAAAAATAGAACGCGAATACGGCCAGATACTTTTATTAATATTGAGATTTGATAGTGCAGTTGCACTATGCACATATTTCAGCTGATTATATCGGCAGTTATTTCGTAGCTATACTCGTTTAGAAATTAAAATAAATAAAATACAATTCATCAATATTGATAGTAATAAAATAGTTTAAAATAATTAATAATCTTATTCAGAATAAAAGCAAAGTTATGAACGAATTAAAATATTCAATATAATAAATGGGCAAAATTTAAATTATCCCTAACGTTAATATTGTACGAATAAATAGCCACAATTACATATTTAAAATCAATCTATGTATCCATCTCCCTAATTACGTACGTAATAATATAATCAAGCGACTAGTATTAAAAGACTTAGGTACTTATTAACTTGGCTTAAGTTTCATTAATAACGGTAACTTATCAATACATCCATGTTTATTTTCTATAATTGCAAGTCATTTGATATATAAATATTGCTATGAAAGACAATATAGTACTTAATACTAAAACATAAGTAACGTTTTTGGACCTTAGTTAATCTAACACGAGACACGCATAGTCGAAATTTATTCCGCGTGTTGTAAGACTAGGCGTCAGTATTTAATGACGTCTCTTCTAAATGACCCCTGACACCAAAATATAATAAATATGTCAGCATATTTATAAAATTTTATAATGTAGATATTTAGATTATAACAACGTATTCAGATACGTTATCATTATTCTTGTGTCGATAAAATATTCTTTGCAAGAAGTTCTAGCAATTTATATATATATATATATATATATATATATATATATATATATATATATATATATATATATATATATATATATATATATATATATATATATATATATATATATATATATATATATATATATATATATATATATATATATATATATATATATATATATATATATATATATATATATATATATATATATATATATATATATATATATATATATATATATATATATATATATATATATGTACTTCCAAGTATTCTCTTTTGTATAATAGAAATATATATGTCAGTTGTAACATTTCTCCAAAATTGAAGTCCATATATCATAGGCAGTTAAAATACTCAAAACATACATTTCCTTGCTGTGAAACCACATTTTTTAAATGTAATAATGGAGCTACATAATTTAAAAGCTAATTGATTAATTTGGACTCTGCAGTGGGATTTCTTGTCAAAGATGAGATAAATATCTAAACCAGGGATGACAATATCTTTATCTGCGGAACGAAACACGTAAATATCATGTGAAAAAAATACAAAACAGAAATTCCTCATTGTTTTTACCTACAGGGTCCCGAAATGTTAATTCAATGTGATAATGTCTTGCCTCGAATCGGGATATACTCTTGAATTCCTCCAAGTAGATTGGGCTTTGTGGTGGGTTTAATGTCGATATCTGAAGAAACCTAGGAAATAGCAATAAGCTAAGGGACTCGTTTACATCTTGTGACTTGACTTTGGCAGTTAAAAATCAACAAAATTAGTCGACTCAGCGCGACCTGCATCGACAATATGTTTTATAGAAGGGCAAAATTCTGCACTTCTAATAATATAATTATACCATTCCTAACCATAATGCTTAGATTATCCACTTATAACCATCATTTAATATTCCAAATAGTAAGCATATGCTGAAGCGACAATTTGGCTTAAACTCTACTAACTCATTCTTTAGTATTTTAACTAAAGCATTCTTCATTTCTGATTCATCAGACACTAATTCTGATTTCGATAATTTTATGATGGATTTGATTTTTTCTATATCATAGACCAGTGTCAACGACTCAGATACGGTCTAGAAAAACTTCAAATGTTGCAGGATAATTTAAATCAAAACCAAAGTTCGTTACCTGAGGAGGTCTATCATAAGAATATAGTAACAACACTTTCCAACAATTTGAGGACGATTTCTAATAATTGTATGGTGCAAGCTGTGTTCCCAAATATAATAAAAATAGCAAATACACCACCAAGTTTTTAATAAAGAAACAAAACTGACCCTAACAATTACAGGTCAATTTCACTGCTCTCAATGTTTGTCGAAAATTTTGGAAAAAAATAGATTATATTTATTCGCAATATAAACTATATTTATTCTCAAAAAAAGTCGAATTACTAAACGAATATCAATGTGGATTTAGGAAGAATACATCCAATACCTTGGCAATTTCAGAGCTTGTAAATTTCATTAATGACACTTATCTATCCAAGGCATTTAATTTGGTATATCAAGAAATACTGCTCAACAAATTAGACGATTATGGAATTCGGGGCAAATCTAACGATATAATAAAAATCTACCTAATACGCAGAACGCAGGCAGTCGAAATAAATAGATTTAGATCAACCCCTCGAACAATAAATACCTTGCATAGTTTCCCAGGGATATTTTCTTGGTCCATTATTAACGTTATCCTTTATTAAAGATGTAGGAATTTGCTTGACTGCCTACACCAAAACCTTACTCTATACTTATCATACAAGTTTTCCGATCCACTATGGCAATTTAAATGACCTAATGACCAATTATTGCGATAAATCTATCAAATTCATGCTCCACCGAAAAAATGTTAGCTTAATGAAAAAAAAGAAGTAATCCTCTACTATTCCATTTAACCTAACTGCCAATGATAATACTGTGGAGTTAAGTAAATCTACGAGTTTCTAGGTATCATGATCGATCATCATATCAGCTGGATCGATCAACATCCATAGAAATGAAATATATATTGCGATCTCTCCGGCAATTTAAGCTATAAAAAAGATTAAATTCTCAGCTGGCGAAACCGCTGTTTATATTCCAAATGATATAATAATATGGCATACTGACATGGGGTAATGCTACAGTTCTAGGATTTTTATTTTGGAAAAATGCACAAGGAGCGATTTCAAGAGTATCCCGTGATACACAATGCGGACCATACTTTATACTGAATATATTGTTACATGTCTTCTGTATGCTAAATCTAAAATAATAACCAAGAGTTAATCGGAATTTGGCCCTTTGATGATATACGCAAATATGATGACCTTGTTCTTCCAAAAATGCGACTGATACCAATTCAAAAGTTATTTGGATATTTCAGCTTCAAGCTCTTTCAACGACTATCACTCTCCACAAGGCAGATGGAAGAAAGGTGTTTGAGATGGATTGCTTGTATTCAAGATTTAACCCGGATTAGCAAACCCGGATTAGCAATATAATTTCACCATGAGACCGTTAAACTTAAAACAAAAATATTTTTTTAATTTCTATCTGCATTTAAGTTTCTGTAACCGACTTTAGGCCGCACAGAAACCGATTTCGAATTCCGCCGGCCTCTACCTGTATTTTGCCTTAATAATCCCCGATTCCATGATATTAAAACCGTAAATTAGATTATACAGAATGTATACCGATTGATGCCCAGAGGAGTAAATTGTTCTTGTTTCATAGCCTGTGAAGTCTGAGGACAATCGGATAATACTTCATAAAATATACAATAATCGCTTCTTTAGATTTTAAAAAACTCAGAGTTGAAGAAATTACGTTACAAAAAAACTTTTGTGGTCACGTTTTATAGAACTACGAGATTCCGCCGTAAATAAATTAATTTAGTCGTTGAGTGTGTTTGATTGTCTTGAAACAATAACGGATATTAGGAGTTATTTTAAAATTTAAAATGTGACAATTCGGCCGAGGGAAGTTACACTGTGTATGCTTGGTGAGAACTATTTGAGTATTTGCTTCCATCCAGCGTCGCACGAGGGGCCTGACTCTTGAAACTATAGTAGGCCCTTATACTTTTTTGAAGGTCGTTCGTCGATGATGTCCATATAATATATAAACTTAACCCAAACAAAACTTAAATCAAGATAATTGATGATAAGGGTTAAAACATATTTAGTAAAAACATATTTAGATTCACTTTATTACTTTATGCTATTACTTTTTTATGGTTCCATACCAAAGGAACCCTATTCTCGCTCTGTCTTTCTAACGTGCTTTGTCAACAGCGTGTTTTACAGACACGTTTTTAAGAAAGCTTGAAGCCTTCGAAATGTGAGCTAATCGCATCATAGTACGTATAAGCTGGGTTGACAAGAGTTAGGAATGAAGATATCCTAAAGCCTGTGGACAAGGACATAGAAATATCAAGGATAATACATACCCGCAAACTCTAATACTTCGCTTATATCGAGTCATCCCGGAACATAAAACATAATGCATCTAATAATTCAAGGCAAAATAATCGGAGGATTCCAGGCAAAAGGTCCAGTACGAAGAAGAACAGGTTGGTCTTGTTATCTGCGGGTCTGGTTTCAGAAATCCTCCACATCATTGATTCGAGTAGCAGCCAATAAAGTTGTAGTAGCTAATATGATAGCCAACGTTCAGTAACGGATATGGCACCAGAAGACAAGGTAAATTATATTATCAATTAAAATTTGTCAGAAAACTGCCTTCTTAAGGTAAGCGTCGACATGTCCGCATCGCAAGAATCGGACGTATTGCATCAATGCGCCCACAGTATCAGCAGCGATCGGATTTGCCGACGCAACCGGATTCCCGACGCCACTTTAATTCGGATTTTGAGCAGACGAGCGGAATGTGTGAGCAGACGAGCGGAATGTGTTTGTGAAATAATGGAAGAAAACGAAGAAGAACAATTTGTCGTAATTGCTTGTTAGCAAAAGAAGAGGTAGAAAAAGCAAAAAAAGCTAAAGGATGGAAACATGTTATCTGGATACACGACATATTCAAGAAGATATCGCAATACGGAGAATATCACACACTATTTCCTGATTTGTTAAGCGATGACGCCAAATTCTTTCAGTATTTTCGTATGTCTCAAGCTAAATTTACTACTCTTCTTGACATCCTGAAACCACATTTATCAAGGGGTGCGTCCACTGATCGACATTGCCTATTACGTCATCGGCACGTATCGCAAAAGTTGCCCCTCGGAGCAACGGCGTCGGCACTGCCGATGAGCAGATACATACGTCGCACGGTGCGGATTATGACTTCCTATACAAAAAATACTACGATCCGTTTGATGCGATGCGTCCGATGCTTGCGATGCGGATTTGTGGACGTTTACCTTAAGCCGTACTTTTCTATACTGCCATAGTCGACTTTTGTAACTCGTGGGCTCTCTTGACGTCACCGCTCGTTTCGTGCGTTCAACCAACCTTTTTAAAGACAGATTGTGGTCATTTTTAAAATGCTTAGATAATTTAAAATCGAATACTATCGCGGTTGTTTGACATTATTAATAGAATAGAAACGAATTTACTGCCTGAAATTTGTAGCACCTGACGTTTCGGTGACGTTGCAGCCGCCGTTGTCTAGGGTAGACTGAAATAGCTGTCAATCTGTGGAGCTGGCGAGCCCGGCCCCCCACCACCGTTTTAACCTACGCAGTGGCGGCAGCGGTATGCGGCCTACCCGCGGAACAACGTCACCGAAATGTCGGGTGCTACAAATTTCACGCAGTAAATTCGTTTCTATCCGATTTATAATGCTTAGATAATTGTTTATATTTATAAACTGAAATATGCCTACACTAGGGGTCAGGGGTGAAAATTCTCATGTTATTTTCAGAACAAAACACATCACATCACATTTACATATATTTTTTTTATAAGTAACAGAACCAACCACATATTCTCTTATTGACGATAACTGGTCTTGTGGGAAATAATTACCTACCCCAAAATAAAATATTTACAGATTTATACCGATATCTCTTCTTTCAAAATAAAAGCATTTATCCCTTTTAAACAAACTTTTTGCTTTGTAAATAGTTGAGGAAGTGATTTTTCTCTTTTATTAATTATTCTGCAAATGTTTTTCATCAGCTGCAATAAGTTGATAGCCATTTATTGTGACAAGAGTTTTTGAAGAGATGTCTATGTCAGTCGGTGTTAAAAACCATTAGGTATATGTAGATCCACTATCGCATTCATAAAATTGATGCATAGAAATAGTTGGTCATATTTATTTCTAAAATCGATAAGGTAATTGATATTCGCTCATATTCTGTATTTTAGTACCAGTATTGATATCGGCTGTTAATTGTGCGGCTTATATCATCGGGCTCTTCCGGTATCATGCCAAACGCAGCCGAACTGAGCCTACCCTGCTCCGAGAGTGAGTTTCAATCCGCAAAGCGTATACGCTAGCGTATTCCTGTTCCATTAAGGTTCCTAACATATTATGCATAGCCATGATTCAATTCAGATACAGGCCAATTGCTGGAAATCTATTATTCCACACACAATGGCCACTTTACCACTGCAAATCCCTCTCAAATTGTATTGGCATGATTCGGCATAGGTAATATTTCATCCATTTCGCATCCATACTAAGTATTCGATGGGAAATTGAGGGATATGTTGGGAAAATTCGTCATTAATATCAATTTTAATGTACAAGGTACATACAATTCCGGTCACTTCACCTGAAAAATGAGATAAACGTTACCTAAATAATAAAAAAAAATATTTATAGAAAGTTAGGATTAAGTGAAATATTTATTAAAATTCCACCTGACTCTTAAATATTATGTATTATTCTAGAAATTATTACACCCCGGTTACAAACCTCGGAATTTCTCCCTTATGTAAGCAGAGTGTTTTATGTCACATTGTTCAATAGCAATTAAAAGCGATATGAATTTTCTACCCCACTGCAAACAGGCAGAGCTCGTCAGATAGTGAAGAGAGCATATGGAGGAGATATATATGTATAAACTGTATGGAGGAGAAGTATACCCGACTTTTGCATACAATCAACTCTGCTAACTATATATAGGCAGATAGTCTCTAAATCTAGGTTGATGTTACTTTAAGCAGAATGGGCGTTAGCAGTTTTTAAAAAACAGATTACATTTTTGAATATTTTCTTTTCTGGAAGGTATTTATTTCCCACAAGACCTTTTACCATTTTTAAACATGATGAACGGGATGAACATTTTTCCTTCGCACTCGAGATATTCTGCATACCCTATTTTGAGTAAAAGTTCGGAGATTTGCCCAGCTAAAACATCACCATTTAAGTGGACCCTCATGTTATTCGCGAAGAAAAGTTTAACAATGAGAGGCAATAAAAGGAATATACAAGAACCTTTCTCATTATTTTAAAATTAGTTGTTCCCCGATTAATTTTGCTAGCTTAAAGGTATATTTTTCCTATTTCCCGTTTCTCTTTAGGAGTTCTTTAAAAAAAGTCTTGAATATATTTTCAAGGCATTTATATAGGGAATTTTTAATTAAAACCGGGATTTTTATTGCCTAATAAATAATAACAAAACTCTAAAATGAAGTGTTAGATTTTTCCCTTTTTCCATTCCAGATTATTTACTCTCCCATAGATAAATCTCCCAAATACGTATCTCATTTTATAAAAAAATAGAGTATTTTCCCGAATTTCACTTTTATAGCATAACTGGTTATTAGGATATTGTTTTCTTCATTTTTACCTTTTTAGTGACTAAATTTCGCAGAATCCCTCTAAATATTATTACTGAATTTAAAACTCTCCGTTTCTCTTGTATATATTTAAATGTATAATGTTTGGAAAATTGAAAAATTGAAAAAATGAAAAATTGTATTGGAGATGTTTCCCCGAACAACTCCTTAAGGAGTTGTTCGGGGAAACATCTCCAATACAATTTTTAGGTATTTGTATGAGGAACATTTAACAATTAAACGTGCGAAACCAATTTATAACGTGCGATTAGCAATCCAATCGCGTTATACCGAAAGAAACAAGAGCGCCATCGCGTTTATTTAAAACGCGAAAAAGAAAAAATACCATAGGTTAGGTTATGACCGAAAATAAAAAAACAACCCCAGGGTCGGGGAAAGGATTTAGTTTGTCACTAAATTTGGCAAGACAGAGAATAAACCTTCGCAATTTTAAAATAAAACTACAAATTTAAAGTTAGAAAAACAAGATCCTTTTATTTTTGCAGGTAGTTCCTCCTATCTCCTCTCCATACATGTGGTAGACTTCAGAAATGTGAATTGATAAGTTTTTCCGTTCAAACGGACATCCAGGCGAGAAAAATATCAAGGCGCGGTGGGCCGATTTATTGTAGAATTTTATTGGAATATAGAAAAAGGCGGCACAGCCAAAAACCCGCTGTGACGGAAAGAGAAACACACCATTACTACAAAACTCGTTTATCTAATTGAATCCCGAAAAGAATTAAACGCTTACCGAAAAATGAGACCTTGTTCACATAACTTTAAAAACGCCGCACATCTGGTGCACACAACTCGCGGATCACCCGGCTGGAAAACTGTAGAACGACATCGGCGTGCAAGTAAAATGTACAGTTAACAGAGTAAAGTAACAAAAATAAGATTTAATTACAAAAAGAAAAATGATAGTCGCTCGCGCCAAAAGCGTTTTTATCACAATATTTAACAAACAGTTTGATTTACCATTCTCAAGTATACGGGACTCTTTAACGAAACCTTAAAATGAATGCGTCTGGCGCGGGCGGCCGTCGTCGGTTTGTGAAAGCGAACGGCGAAACGTTTACAGATCTTCATCCTCGTCGGGCAGAGCGGTCTCCTGGGCCTCCTTGAGGTCTTTCTCGATCTGGCGCTACCACTGGGGGTCCATCTGTACCTCCGGGGGTACGAGCGCGGGCATCGCCACGAACTCCAAATTGGGGTCGCCAATCAGCTTTCTCGCCAACCACAGGAAAGGTTTCTCGAAGTTGTAGTTTGACTTGGCGGAGATGTCATAATACTGTAAATTCTTTTTCCTGTGGAACACGATACTTTTAGCCTTGACCTTCCTGTCTTTTATATCAACTTTGTTGCCGCACAGCACGATAGGGATGTTTTCACAGACGCGCACCAGATCCCTATGCCAGTTGGGGACATTCTTGTAAGTCACCCTCGATGTGACATCGAACATGATAACAGCGCACTGGCCCTGGATGTAGTAGCCATCGCGCAATCCGCCGAATTTCTCTTGGCCGGCCGTGTCCCAGACGTTGAACCGTATCGGACCTCTGTTCGTATGGAAGACGAGAGGGTGCACTTCCACTCCGAGCATTGGGACGTATTTCTTTTCGAATTCACCCGTTAAATGGCGTTTAACGAACGTAGTTTTACCAGTGCCTCCGTCTCCTACGAGGACGCACTTAAAAGTTGGCATATCATGATCGGACGCCATCGTGAAGGCTTTATTTTTAACAGTCGTTACGGCTCACAATGGCGTCATACGACTAAAAACGATCTGATATTTCGCCGGGCTTACGATATAATGTAAAAACCGTAAAAACACATTTTCTCCCTTAATCAACTCCCGATTATTTCTTTCTTGGGTCAACATTTGAAAAACCACCATATACGTATCTCATCATTTTAATATTATATTATTATCCGTGACTTTCACGTTTATAGCTTAACCGTCTATAGACATCTCTTTTTTCCCTTTTTGACACTTTTAGGATTTGAAGTTCGAAAACTATCAGATATCTAAATACCTATTACCTAATTTAAAAAGGAGAATATTGGCCCTATATTCCATTTTTCTTTATTGATTTTATATATTTGTCTGATTTTTAACTCCCGATTATTCCCCTTAAAGAGATTATAAGGTAAAAATCCTAAATATAATTTGTAAGCATTTAAATATATTCATATTTAATCGCCCTTAAGAGATGTTAAGAAAACCGCAAAAAATATGCAAATTTTGATCTCTTCTACCCCGATTACTCCCTTAACCTTTCGGACGACATTCATTCCACACAAATTTTTCGAAGCCCTCAAAAATTTGTTTGTAGAAGGTGTGTATAAGCATACATATATTAAACAGTGGCTTATTCAATGGCAGGCTTACATGGCAGGCTTTTACATAGTGGAGGGAGAAATAGAGCCAATAATAGAATAAATACGGATAATGAACGAAAAACGCCGATCGGCGTGGGTGACCATCCAGGGGTTAAAGAGATGTTTAGGAAAAAAAGCAGAATATAATTTCTAGACGCTTATTTGACGTTTATATATTTTGACTCTCTTTTGAGCACATTGCATTAGGCGATGATTACTGTGAATTTTATCTCAAATTATTCATTTTCAACTACGTGAAATTAATAGTAGGTTCGACGTTTAATATAATAGCCAGCTATTTGCTCTGCTGCCCAGTTTTTTAACACCACAATTTCGTAGTTAAAACCAAAAAGGTGACCAAAAATTGAACCTTCTCTCTTGTGTTTATAATTTTATATTCTTTAAATTTAATAAACTACTTACTCAAGAACTACTCGTAAATGTAAATAAAATTTAAAATTTATTTTTACAGTGTGAATAGCCCTGTTTCGAAATTCTTTGCTTTTTTAAAAATGTACAAATTTTTGATATAAAAATACATTTTTTTATAATACCATCCTATTAAGAGGGCTCCCAGCCTATGCCGCTACACAAATGTAGGTAATTTACGCTTGCCGGCGGCGGCCACGCAGGTGTGACTAAATCGCATACATTGATAACGCTGAACAGACGGTCACCCGCCAAAGCGATGTAACCCGCATTTTATAATTTTATTGCTCATAGCAAATTGCAAATAACAAAAACTGCAAATTGTGATAAAAGCAAATCCTTTTGCACACGTATTTATTAGACCAAAATGGTCGATTTGACCCGCCGTTCCGACATATTTGGCACAGCGGACTCAAAATAGCGGCCGTTTTTCAAGATGGTCGCTAATAAACCAAAATTATTTTTCTCATGCTGATTTTAATGACCCATGGGCGTTTTCGGCTATTTTGGGGTCGTATATTTCAAATATGGCAATAAAAATACCTTTAGTTAATTTTGAACAGGATTATAAATATTTTTAACGAGTATTTACTTTCACGTTACCGTTATGTTATACGCGTCTTCTTCGAGTATTTGCACACTGGAAAAGACGAATCTAAAGTCAAAACTATCAAAAAAGTCAAACGAGAGAATAATTTTGTGTATGCTGTAAGTAATTTCTGAAATTTGCTACCCAGAAAACATGGAAAATTTGAACTATATAATATAGAATATGTGAATGGGTCTTTGACTTTGAATTTGTAGTCGCTGGCTCAAATATGATGACTACATGTGTTTTGAACAACCTTTGAACGTATTTTGAACCGATTTGAACATATTTGTACTTATGGCCAGAAAACTTAAACTTTTGTACTCGGTGTCATCATCAGAACTGGTCAAAATAAATGTACCGTGGCCGTTTTATTCTACACTATACTACACTATATATAAATGATTGTACACATTCTACCTTGTTTGTAAGGAATTATTCATTTATATTTATTTATGTTTATATTTTCAGCATCATATTTGAAATGTACGACGCCAAAATAACCGAAAAAGACCCATGGGTCTTTAAAATCAGCACGAGAGTAATCATTTTGGTTTATTAGCGGCCATCTTGGAAAATTGCCGCCATTTCGAGTCCGCTGGGCCAAATTGTCGGAGCGGCAGGTCAAATCAACTATTTTGGTCTAATGAACACACGTGTGCAAAAGGATTTGCTTTTATCACAATTTACAGTATTCTTTCAAAATATGAGACGAACCGCTTCCACTATCAGGATAGCAGATACTTTATGATTCTGAGTAAAGAAATAAAAATGGATAATGCTTAAAACAATTATAACATTGTTATTCTCATTAGTACGAGGATAAAATGTATGTCGAGAAGGATGAAAAAACAGTAATTATTATAGGTATAAATAGCTACACCAAAACTTTAATTATTTCAAAAAGCAGTTACCTTTATAAATAAACTACTTCCGACGGAAAGAAGGTATAGATAGATTTCGCGGCTTAATGTGATTATATATTTTTGAACAACTTCAAATATGTAATTAAAATTAATAAAGAAATAAATTAATGAATGCCACTTTTAAACAGTCTCGAAGAGGAGTTTTGTGGATTTCACTCTGTGCTCCCCGGGATTCGCCCGTTGGATGAACAATTGGAAAGTTCACGAGCACCTTTCTTCTTCGGACCGCAGACTGGTAACATTTGGCATCGGCCGTCGCGTTCCCCCCACGCCACAATCCGAGTGGCGATACCGAACCGGCGACATTAACTGGGACCGGTTTAGTGAAGTCCTCTGCGAGAATCTTGAGGCCTTTCCATCGCCTTCAAGTAGTACCGCAGAGGACTTGTGTGTCGCACTTAATGCGGCCATCGAGTCTTCCTGTGATGCCGTAGTAGGGCGGAAGAAACCCCGCGGTAGTTTCGCGGCCCCGTGGTGGTCTTCCGAACTCTGCGATAATTTTAAATTTAATATTTTAAATAATGTAACGTAGCGATTGAAAATTAATGTGATTGAAAATTGTTATTTTTGTGATGTGACGCAATGATGAGATGAAAATTTTCTGCTGATCGATCAAGGTGAACAATGTATGAGATGAAGTTAAAATAAAGAAAATTAAAACAACTCAAGTTTCAATTTTTTCTCTCTCTATACTATTGAATATCTATGATATTGAACATTTTCAAAGCCTATTTGATTTTAAAATGTTTTTCAAAGGATTTTATTTTTCTATGGTTTTAAAATATTTCTAAGTATTCTGTAGTTTTGAATATTTTCAAAGACTATTTGACTTTAAAATGATTTTCAAATAATTTTATTTTTCTATGGTTTCAAAATATTTCAAAATATTCTATAGTTTTGAATATTTTCAAAAACTATTAGATTTTAAAATGATTTTCAATATTTTTAATTTTTTATGGTTTCAAAATATTTCTAAGTATTCTATAGTTTTGAATATTTTCAAAGACTATTTGATTTTAAAATGATTTTTAAAATTTTTATTTTTCTATAGTTTCAAAATATTTATAAGTATTCTAAAGTTTTGAATATTTTCAAAGACTATTTAATTTTAAAATTCCCGTGCTTTTTCTGGTTTAAATGACGTGTCGCAACCTTAAATCAGTGCATATCCTATCAATGCTCTTTGTAAGCTAAATATCTTACAGCCAACCAATTATTTTCAACTTACGAAAATGTTACATCTGCATGCCGAAATGTCCTTCATTGCCCACTCCTGATGGCGAAACTGCTTTTCAAAATCAATATTCAAAATCAATATTCTACCTGTAGGTACATGGTTTATGCGTCTTTCAGTATTTTTTTATTGAATTTCAGGTTTTTCACGCAAATTAACTAAACTATTCGAGATTACAAGTTTCGAATAGTGGTCCCTTCAGAAAATATTTTCAATTGTTTTACGCTTATTGGAGTCGATCTATTTTTTATATAATGAGCATCGTATCGATCGAATCTTGGGGTTTAAAACTATCTCATTTTCTTATATCTCGGACTGAAAGCAACATTGCTTTCTCATGTCTTCAGACTGAAATTTCACGCTGATTCTATGGCGTTTCTCAAAAAACGAAATATGTTTTCTTACGCTTCCCCATTAACTAAAATACATGTAGAGTATTATAATAAGTTATAACAAAAATGGCATAAACATCCATTAATAAAAAACAAATATAAAAAATAAAATACTTACTGCTGTTTGCTTTCTTGTGACGATGCGTGACGACGCGGCACTGCGGTGTAGAAGAATAAAATATTACGTGAGCAGAACTGATAAGAGCTAACCGAAAAAGACGTGCTCCCGCTTTCAATAGCAGCAGGGAAGTGAATCTATTTCATAGCGCGCCTGTGTATTTATTAACGCGGCCAGCCCATACCAAAAATGTGTGGAGAATCTGATACCTGATTTTCTGGGATTTATTGTATAAAATCCTATTACAATCATTGTAATTTAAATAGCTTATAGTGAAGATATGTCATTTAACTTTCTTTTATAATAATTTGTAATTCAAATTAGTTATTATTTTCCCAGTGAGGACTAAAACCCCGCGCCCATTTTTGTATATTTTCTCGGGTGTTTTTATAAAAAACTACGCAAACTATTGCCAAATTTATTAGCTTACCTTATAAATGACTTATTGATAAAAACGAGTGTTTTTTGTCACTGCTTTTATTAGCGTAGTTTTAGCGGAATAACTAAAACGCTAGACCCTAATTTGAGAAATTTCGTGCAGCACCCTCTTAAGATATCCTGTTTATAAAGGTATTTTCGACTACGGAGAAACGTGAGTGAGAGAGAAATTTAATACTAAACTTCCAAAACAATAGTATACATAGAAAGTTTGTTACCTCAATCAATTGTTGCTGGCTTGTTTTGAGGGAAAATTGAGCAGATAAGTAGAAGTTGAGTATAACTGTAGATAAAGTTGTTATTGTAGAAACAGCATTATGCATTCTAAACTGCTGAAGGATAGATCACAGCTCATATTTGAACTTCATGTCAAACATATTATTTTCTCATTATTGAACCGCTTTGGCGAGATACTGCATTCAAATTACCTGTATGTATATTAAAAATCGATACCTGTCAACCTTTGAAAGGTAAGAACATATTTACTGCTGTGTTTGCTTTTGTCTCCCCTTGTTTACACGTCATGGGCGCAGCCACGACTTTTAGGGCCAAGTACTAAAAAGACTTGGTCTGACTCATGCACCGAACGCTGTTTAGGTGTAATTCATTGATATTTATCCCAGCTATTACTTTTTCTAGAGCAGCGTTGAAAATATATTCATATTATATATAAATATGAGACAAAATACACCCTTGTCTCACCCTATACTTGATTTAAACCCATTGGTCAGAGCATTGGTCAGAAGTGTAAATTATTATTTTCAAATTGAAATTATGTATTATTACTAAATAAATAACGTATAAAATAAATGAAAGGAGACTTATCTGGTCTGTGTAGACCAGGAGCGACTCCACGCCTTTTTTTCTTCTCTATTCTTTCAGTGTTGGTCAATAATCCCTGCTGTGGTATTAGAAGTCTGGCCAACCGGACTTCTTCCTGCCTCATACAGTGGTAACACAAAGTAAAAGTCGAGAATCTATGCTGGAAAGGAATAGGCGATTAGTATACCTACAAACTAATGATTGTTGAAAAATGTTGGTTCTATATTTCGGTGTAAACCGTTGTCAAGATAGATGACATTTCTGAAATCGAACAATTCTTTGAAAATTTAAATTCAAGAAATCGAACCAATAGAAATGATTAATAATATTTTACACTATCCAATTAAAGTATATCATAACCAACCGTGAAAAATATTATTTTTAATGAATGATTATAAATAAAAAATAAAAAGCAGTTGATGATTATTAAACCTGATTGAATAAACCACATTAATTTTGTCTATTGAGACCCGAACCTTTGTAAAAATATAAATATAAATAAAATATATTTTATCGAAATATATCGAACCGAAATATAAATAAAAGCCATTTCCCAAGATTTGACATCCCTTTCTTTTGCATTATCACTAAGGCACTTTATTATTTTAACTTTAAAACATTGATCAAAAGATAAATTATGTGCCCTGGCATGCAAAGATATTGGGAGCTGGCTTTCATTTCCTACACTGGCCCTATGATTATTTAGTCTAATATTAAGTGGTGTGGTTGTTCCGCCGGTTTAAAAAGCACTGCAAGTCTTACACAGAAGCTGATACACTATATTTTTTTAATAAAAACTGTAATTATTAGTAGTATTTGGACTGGAAAAAAAGGACTTTGATCTAACAGAGGACAAGTTTTACAACGTGGACGACCACAAGGTTGAAGACCCAACTTATTATTACCAACAGAGAAATTTTGTTTATTTTTTGTTTTGTTTAATATTGATCTAATATTAGGTGGTCTACGGAAAGATAAAATTGGTGGTAAATCTAAGAGATCTTTAGTGGACGCATCATTAGAGATAATAGGAAATAAATCAGCCAATATATCTCGCAGTTTCTCGGCTCCGGGAAAATAAGTGGTGCTGAGAAACATTCTATTTAAATTTTAAGATATTTTTGGGTTTGGTGTATATTTTACTTCAGAATTTAGAATATGTTTTTCTAATAGAGAAGCAGTATAATTTCTTTCCAGAAGAGATTTTTTCATGGTAATGAGATATTTATCTAAATTTTCCTTGTTGTTAACCAAACGGTGTCCGCGAATGGACATTGAATAGGGAATGGATCGTTTAGTATGAAATGGATGACAGCTATCAAAGTGTCGATACTGTTCCTGATTTGTAGGTTTAATATGGATTGCCGTTTTAATTGTACCATCGGAAATGATCAAATCAACATCTAATAAAGTAATTTGTGATTTAGAAACTGTATGAGTGAAATTTAAAGGTCCAAAATTATTTAGGTCGTCAAGAAAGGTTGTTAACCTAACTTGTCCGTGTGGCCAAATCATTATTATGTCGTCAATAAACCTATACCATAAAATGGGTTTAAAATTTTGTGTTTTAAGAAAATTTTGCTCTAATAATCCCATGAAAAGGTTAGCATACGAAGGTGCCATTCGAGTGCCCATAGCAGTTCCTTTAATTTGAAGATAAAATTCATCTTCAAAAGTAAAAGCATTACACGTCAAGACAAATTCGGCTAATTTGCAAAGAAAATCTGTAGACGGTATTTGAGGTTGAGGTCTATCATCGAGAAAATGAGAAATGGCTTCCAATCCTAAATTATGTGGAACATTAGTATGCAGAGATGTGGCGTCAATAGTAACAAACAATAGGTCATCTGACTTTGGAATTACAGTATTTTTTAAAATATCAATAAAGTGATAGCTGTCTTTAATATGACAACTAAGATTTTTAACAAATGGTTGTAAAAAATGATCTACAAAAGCCGAAATTCTTTCTGTTGGAGAGTTAAAGCTTGCGACTATAGGTCGTCCAGGATTATTGGGCTTGTGAATTTTTGGTAATAAGTAAAAATTTAGGGTTCGAATAGGATCTGGGATTAAAGTTTTAACATCTTCTTCTGATAATTTTTCATTTGATTTATTTTGTTCAATATATTTTTTTATTTTTACTGCAAAATTTTTGTTTGGATCCCTGGATATTTTTTTATAGAATGTTTCATCCCTAAGTTGCCTCAAGCCTTCAGTCACATAGTCAGTTTTGTAGTGGAACCTTTATCAGCCGGCAAAATGACGATGCTGGTATCCTGGCTAAGACTGTCAAGAGCTGCACGTTCATCCACTGATAAGTTTGATGTTGGTTTGAGGTTATTTAGAAAAGATGGTTGTGTTAATTTGTTTAATAAAATAGTAATAAAAAAATTTACCCCATGATTTTTTGGTAATGTATGGAGTTCTTTATTAGAGTATGGACGAAATTGAGTTAGTGCATTGTGTAATTTAGTATTATTATTATTATTGTTAATATTTTGATTTGAATGCCAAAATTCACGCCATCTCAAATTACGACAAAATTTAACAATATCATTACCAAAACTAAAATGGTTCACGTTTTGAGTCGGTGTGAAGTTTAGACCTTTAGATATTACCATTGATTTTATATGATATTACTAATCATTGTGGTTAATTACTTTGGATGATAAGTTTTTGACAGCATTTTTTTCTCTAGCAAATGGAACTTGTATATTATTTGTATCTGATACTGGTGGTATTATATTGTTATTAATTTGGTTTGCTGACGTAGCATTCATCGGTACGGAATCTGATACTAATGGTAATATATTGTTAGCAATTGGGGTGTGCATCGGTAAGAAAAGTGTACTTTCTTGGGAAACTGTTGGGATAACATTTTGGAGTGAATTTGAATTCCTTGCTTTGTTATTATTGGAACGACTGTAGTTTGAAACGGAAATTGGATCCAATATGTTTAGCGCATTGTTACTGGGTATATTGTAAATTTTATGAAAGTTCCTTAATAAATTAAGGAACTTTTTATCTTGTTTTAATCTAAGATTATGTAAAATTGTTACAGAATTGTTTACTATTTTATGAGCTTCTTGAAATAATAATGGTGAATGTGATTTTATCATGGTAACATAAAAACACAGAGAAGTTAAATGTTTGTCAACCAAAACCTGATCTTCATTTTGCAAAACAGACGTAATTTTAATTGAGTACCTTAAGCGCATTTCGCTAAAATCATATTGAATCTCAGGACTAATTGCTGCTTCAGGAAATTTTGGTAATAACCCTTTTGGACAAATATTGTTTTTTAAACATTTTGAAAGAAATTCCACATATATGGAAATATGTGGAAATCATCTTCAATTTCCACGGGTCTTGTTTTTTCATCTTCATCAGTACGTGTGTCGATCGACTCCGGATCGCTAGCAGTACTCGTTTTTATAGTTTTAAATTCAACATCCTTCATGTTGTCCAAATCCGTGGCTTTGCGAATGGAAAGTGCAATTTAGACCCTAAAACCAATCAATTATCATTTCCAACGTAAAATACATTTTATTATATTTGAGTACTAGTGGTTACAGAGAGATGCCACCGGCTTTGGTACGTGTATATCACTAACTAAGTCTATATAACTTTTTTTTGATAAATATTTTAAATTTTAAGCTTTCATTCAAGTAATTAAGCTAAATTGTCAAATTAATTTTAAAGTAATTAAAAACCTAATAAGGCTAAAATTCAAGTTATTCATGTGCTGCACACGTCGATGAGCGAAATTTCTACCCGTCAAATGCAAAACTCCAGGAGAACGTCTTCTTTACCCTTGGAGAGCAATTAAAAATTACTAACTATAGATGGCTCTGTAACGCACACTGTTTCAGGTTTGAAACTTGGTTGAATGCATTAACCGCTTAAAGATAAATTAAAAAGTTGAGTGGTTACATGGCGTAGCTATTGGGCTGGAAAGGTAAATTGCTTGAATTGTGATTTCCCGATAATTGCGTTAGTTGAAACTTATCTAAAACCGAGAGTTCTAACTGCTGAATTGTTTGATGCCTCTAGTAATTATAGGGTTTATCAGCGAGACATAAAGCAGGGGCGGGAGGCAACAAGAGGGATGGCGAGAGGTACTAGTAGCTATAAACGATATCAGCTGCAGAAGGCATAGTATATGGGAGAGTTTTGAGGAAGGGCCTATGGGTGACAATCTCAATCTACAATAAAAACCTACATCTCTGTTGTGTATATATTCCATCAAACTCTACGGTTGCTACCTAAACCGTATTTTTCAAAATGTTTTCAAAATAATGTCCCTTCATCCCACAGATACATGTTTGATTTTAGTGGACATGAATGAGCCACACATTATTTAGAATATAAATGCATCGCATGAGAATTTGACAGCTGACCAGCCGACGGATCATGTAAGCCGATGCACCTTTAATTATTTGAGCTTACTCGGCCTATATCATTTCAATAAATTTGTTAACTCAAATGGCAAAATCGTCGATCCCGCCCTTTCGAATTCTGGTTGCTATGTCACGTTGCTCGATAATATCTTGCCGCCGGAAGACCGGCATCACAAGTCTATTATTCTTAATCTTAAGAATACGCCGCCCTACAAAACGTAAACATCTTTAAAAAATAAATTAGTCCTAAATTTCATTACAGCCAACTCTCCTGAAAACAAAACGGCATTGAGAGACACTTATTTGTATAACTTATTTCAAAATAACTCTCTCGATGATTACGTCAACATTTTTTATAACTAAATTAGGCATATTACAGATGGCCATGTACGTTCTAAGCACAACCGTCCCCTTAACTATCATAGCTGGTTTTCGGTTGCGTTACGCAGGTTGATATCAGATATTAATTGATATTCAAAGTAGTAAAAAAAACGTTTTTCATAATTTACATATTTATTCTATTTTTTTATAAAAAATCCATTTCACGCGAAAAATAAATTTGATTTCCTATTTATACTGCGTGACAGATTTGACCTACTATCATGCCAAAGGATTTTTAATCAGTGTCGGTAACTGAACGCTTTCTATCGGAAGGAATAGGGTAAAAAAATATATTAAACATGTAGTAAAATTGAAAATGCCTGTTCGTATATTTTAGGTAATTATGCCTGTTCCTGGTTCATATATGGAATATTTTACTATAATAGAATTGATTCTTAAAAAATCATAATGTACAAAAAAAATGTGTACGAATCATTACTGATAACCCAGAAATTATGTCATGCGAACCACAATTCACAAAATTAAATCTCCTCGTTCTATTTGTATTTCTATGTATTTTTATTTTAGAGCATTTAAAAATAATATGAAAAAACACAATAATCTACAGCAACATCATAGCCGAGTCATAGTTAATGTAGTACACGTTTCATGTTCTTCAGCTACAGTTTTTTTTGTAGAGGTACTTTGTTCAATTATTCTACAACAAATATAGGTTTAATGTTATGTAAATTTAATAATGTCTATGTATAATACAGTGGTGACTTCTATTGTGGTAGAAAAGAAGAAGATGATGTTGTAAGATGAAGAAGATGATAATAAAAAAAAAGATGGCTGTTAAAAGCAAATTTTCAAATAAAAAAAATATATTTGAATTAAATATTAAATTTAGCTCCCCGTACATTCGGTGGCGTCGCGCGCAGCGCTTCAAATCGGCACAAAAATAACTTTCCTTTTGTAAGGTACATTTTTCCAGTCCAGTGTACTATACAGTATAATATAGATTAGTGTTAACCTGTCATGGTTACATTTTCAACATTGTATCAAAAGCTGGTTTAATGTTGAGGATATTCACTAAAAATGAACTAATGAAAATCAGATTTTCCTAATAACCCAATTCTCTTCATTCTTCTGAATCAAGAATTTCATGTTGATGTTCTCGCAGACGGCATTTAAGTCATACCGTATGATGTTATAATCCTTACTAAATAACCTTCAAACACGCGCGAAGCATGAGACCCGTATTTATGAGTAAGTATACAAGTGAATTCATTTACATAATATTTTTGACTTCAGGAAATATGTAGCTGACTCGTACAATAAATCTTTCAAATTCTGACGTACGCACGCACATACGTTTCATCTTTGCATTTCAGCGCGTTATAGCAGGACGTTTACTATGGGAGATGGTAACGATGTTTTCAGGTCAAAGGTAAAATTGCACTTTAGGATTTTTGTAAGCAAAATTAGTATATCTGGACGACCATGAGGGATGGAAAAGAGGGGCATACTTTTTAACGTATACACGAGTATGTTTTTGTGATTTCCCTTAAACGCGGTGCAAAAAACAAATCGGTAATGTTTATAAATTAGCTAAATAAGGCCATTTAAGGATGACAGATTGGACTGCATAAGAAAAAAATCGATCTCCAACCTCCCTTTCCCCTCCTTAACCTACATAAAAAATCCCCTTGCATTTGAAAGTGCTGAGAACACGCAAGCTTTTATTTAGTTGGATATGTTTGCAGAGAAGTTAGTTGGGTTTGCGTTCCATAGCTCTTTTGTTATAAAAGATAGGAAAACGCATCAGAGGGTAAAATTGAACAATTTGCATCCCTACGGGTCATATTTTCCTCTTACTTCACTGGTGTTTCCAATATCCGGTATAGGGTGTTATGCTGCCGCCGGTAGTCGGAGAGTTCTCTACCCTAATCCAATTCTGAAAGGTTAACGATCATATAAGGTCTGGCGGAAATTCCAACGACAAATATCAAATACCACAATAAAATCTTCTTTGGCGAAGAAAGATGGTGTGCCGGTAATGTGCACGTCGGTATCATCCGTAATATATTTGATAGATAAAAATAACAACTCCTATAAATATGGTGCATTTCTTTTTAATATAGGACTAATACTTTAGGATTAGCAGGCGGTTTAAATTGTTTAACCGCGCTGGGCGCGACCCACCGCTCCTGGCCACCCTCGGCGCGGCCAGGAATGGCTTTTTGCGCAATTTAACACACTTAAAATACTTTAATAAAAAAATCACGAGTTAAAATAATAAAAAAAAAAGGAAATTTTATTTAGTTATTTTTTGTAAAAGAAGCCAAAATGGTACTGTTAGAGGTTTCCGAAATATATTTGAATCTCCTCCACGCTCCTTCGCTCACCCCCAATAGTGCAGTCACCTTAGCAAAAAAAGGGGGTAAATCTCGGAATGAGAGATAATAATCTGGAAATTGGTATACAGCTTTATTTCGGCGTTCTATACATTGTCTCAAAAGTCTCATAAAATCTCGTGTCTGCGTCGAAAGTTATTCAAGGTCAAAGGTCACCAAAATTGGTTTTTCGCGATTATATAGGTTTCTATAGAACATACGATTTGCGACAAATTTTCTGTTAAACATTTTTTTATGCGTTTTACCGTTTTTGAGATAGAGGGCGGAGGGCGGAGAGCGCGCAGCGCTCAGCCATATTGTAATGCAAGGTCAATTGTGAATCTCGGTGAATAATACCCTGTATAAAGTTATTAAATCATTTAAATATCATTACCAATGAATGATTTGTATTATTTATTAGCTAAAACATTGTATTTAACAACATTTTACATATATCTAATATATTCATTTAATAGTAGGTACTTACCTACCTACTTTGTGTTAAAACTCATTAAATAAAATGCTTAATATACATCTTAATAATATATAATTATTTATTTAAAATAGGTTTTAAGTAAAAAAGTAATTAAGTATTTTGCCTTTAAATGTGTAAACCCTTAAATACTTATTTTTCTATTATGTTTATAACTGGGAAGGCGGAACCCTATAATACTACCTTTTTCTATGAAATATATACCTGAGAATGCAGTACCCTAAGTGTACGCCGTTCTTTATTTATAATTAGATCTTGAGACAGTTGTTCCTTTGTTTCGTTTAGATCTCGGCAACGAGGAGCGTACAATTTTGAAAATTATGGCTGATTTGTGTTTTATTTGTGAGAAGTCACTTTTAGAATGTGATTTTGTTAATGTAGTGCGTGGCTTGAAAACTTAAAAACTGCAAGTATCGAAAGAAATGACGGCCACATAGATTTCTTAAATACTTTAACCTCTGTGATTGTGCATGTTGAGTGTCGAAAAGTGTACATTAGTAAAAAAAATCCATAGCAGCATCGAAACGACGCCTAGAAGAAGGTAAACCTTTACCATCATCCAGTGTATTTCGTAAAAAAATACGTGTGGCACTTGGGGACTGCCGCGGTAAAGCCATTGCATAGCATTTTTAACAACTTATGCAATTATAATTATTTATTTATTTTATTTATTTTACTTTTTCTGATATCAGATAACTGTGCTCTATCGGAAAACGTTCAATAAAGCAAAAAACCGGATTATTCGAAAAAAATCGTGGATAAAAAGATAGATAATTAAATTATCTTTAAAATGGTGCAGGTTTCATAATAATACGCCCGATAAGTATTTGCGTAGTAGTCGTTTTTGTGTTCGGTTAGACCTAATTTCACAAATTAATTACACTATGTGATATAAACAAAATCTAAAATATTTAAAGCTAAGAATATTAGAAAAATGTTCTTGTTTAACATATATTTTTTTCGAATCGTAAGCAGTACTCGTTTAGACGTAATTATCAGTTTAAAATCATTAAGTTTCGTTAAGAAATTTCTTCATTCGGTCGCCGCGCTGGCCTAGGCCCGCGATAAAAGCTATGCAATAGCTTAAAAAAAAGGATTGATTTCAAAAAACTGTGTTTATTGTGGTCAAACAGCTGATGGTGCAGCGATCAAGAAAAAAAAGTAGCGACGCACGGTCAGTAACGTAAGTACTCTGGAATTTAAAGATAATATTATCAAAAGAGCAGAAAAACGAATGGATTCCTTAGGAGAATTAGTCAAAGATCGTGATACTTTATGAGTATGACTTGATCGCAGCTGAAGCAAAGTACCATACCGTTTGCTATACTCATTTCTTAAATCGAGCACCATCTACTGAGAATAAGCCTCGCCGTATTTTCACGCTAGTGGTTACTTTTTATATGCGAAATCTGCTCATTTACATTTTCAAGATATGATGAAATTGGAAAATACAATGGAAGAAAGACTTCTGAGAACTTAAAAAATGGATTGTTCACTGTAAAACGAACAGAAAAAATAAATTCTGGTACATGGGCGGATATGGTAATCGAACAAAGTCTTATGAACTCTATGAAGACAAAAGAAGGAGTATCTCGAGGTCAAAGTACTCAATAAAGTGTTTTATTTAACAAGGTTTATGCTATGTATGCTACAAATACAATTTGTGAAAAAATTGAGAAGTTTTGTGACATTTCGTTAGATTCTGCTGAACAACACGTTGATGCAAGATATTTAAAGATTTGTAAATGTTCACCACTTCAATTTAAATTGTAAGAAATATACAGCTGCTAAATAAAGAAAAAAAAATATTTTACTTGTTTAATTTCTACTTAAAATCTACTTTCGATAAATTAATATAAAATTAAGATATACAGTAAGTATTTCATTTAATGAGTTTTGAATTACACAAAGTAGGTAAGCAATATTAAATGAATATATTAGGTATACAATGTAAAATGTTATTAAATAACATGTAAGTACCTATTATCTAATAAATAATACAAATTATTCATTGTTAATAATAATTTACTGATTTAATAACTTTATTCAGGGCATTATTCACCGAGATTCACAGTCGACCTTGAATACAGTATTTATGGCTGAGCGCTGCGCGCTCTCCGCCCTCTATCTCAAAAACGGTTGAGCGCATAAAAAAATATTTGGCACAAAATTTGTCGCAAATCGTATGCTCTACATTTTTTATCATAGATGTTAAGATCATTGGAGCTATAGACACCTAGATAATAGCGAAAACCCGATTTTTGTGACCTTTGACCTTGAATAACTCATGACGCAGACACGAGATTTTATGAGACTTTTGAGACAACTTATAGAACTCCAAAATGAAGGTGTATACAAGTTTCCAGCTTATTATCTCTCATTCGGAGGTGAAACCCTAATTTGACTGGATTACAACCCTCGGCAACTATTGACTGCTCAAAAGGATATATCCAGAAATAACTACACCAATTTTCCAAACGATGTGAATTATTTGGGCTGAATTACTTGGTCTAATTTTATCGGGCTATTTGAAATTTACATCCTAATCAATTTTAATTCAAAGCCATGCTATCTATTTTTTAAGATGTTTTTGATTTAAATTTGACAATCAACTCGGATATTGCTAAGCTAATTAGATTTAAAGTTTCGCACTTACAAATAATCTGGAAACTGTTTTATAAACGAACGATTATGAAATTCAATCACGGTTTTGGCCGAAGTATCACCTAATCTCTATTAACTACCGACATAATAAGAAAAACAGACAAGAGATTTTTTGATATAGACTTCCGTTTATGAATTACAAAGTGGAAAGCTTAAAAGCTCATGAGTTTTTACCATTTAACCGAATTGAAAAATTCTACAGTCGATTTGTTTTAGTTATCAATGGGAACAATTCATCAAAGACACCCTAGCGCAATGCTTGTGTCTTCGAGGAAGTGTGGTTTCACTCGGAGCAGCAGCCTGCATCTCCTGGCGTTTGGTATTCCCAGGAAACGGTCCGCGGTCTATGGAGTTAGAGATAGTTACGTATGGAGTTGCGATTTCGGCGCGTATGCACAACACATGTCGCCTAGAAGAACTCACAATGCCTGATCGTTCCGCGGCTGGGCCTACCAAGAAATTTGCCAGACTTATAGCGTTATAGAAAAACTACCCTCTTTTTCTGGATACTGGTCAGGTAAATGCTAGTATGGAGAACGATAGTGCTTTAGAATCCTGAGAATAATTCTTCTAACTTTGCTGCATGCCATTTTCTGATATCTTTAGTGGTTTACAAGTTTAATATTAAAAAAAAAATAAGGATACGAAGACTCTGAATATCGAAGAGTTTGAAAATCGAATGAAATAAAAAAAAATACGTGTGGCTCTCGGGGACTGCCGCGGTAAAGCTATTGCATAGCATTTTTCACAACTAATGCAATTATAATTATTTATTTATTTTATTTATTCTGATATCAGATAACTGCGCTCTATCGGAAAACGTTGAAATTATTCCGAATCATTTGCGGCTGCGAAAGCAAATGATTCGGAATAATTTAAACGTCTTCCGATAGAGCGCCGCGTACGAATTTTTTATTCGATAAAGCAAAAAAACCGGATTGTAAAGCAAAAAAAAATCGTAGATAAAAAGATAGATAATTAAACTATCTTTAAAATGGTGCAGGTTTCATAATAATACGCCAGATATTATTTGCGTAGTAATCGTTTTTGTGTTCGGTTAGACCTAATTTCACAAATTAATTACACTATGTAATATGAACAAAATCTAAAATATTCAAAGCTAAGAATATTAGCAAAATGTTCTTGTTTAACATATATTTTTTTTGATTCGTAAGCAGTACTCTTTTGGACGTAATTATCAGTTTAAAATCATTAATTTTCGTTAAGAAATTTCTTCATTCGGTCGCCGCGCTGGCCTACTAGGCCCGCGATAAAAGCTATGCAATAGCTTAATAATCGCGCATATAATAGCCACAGTATACTGTGTAATAGCATAGTAGGCACAGCGATGAACTGTACATCGCTTCATATGAATGAAATTTGCGAAAGTATATGATACCGTGTATCTACAAGATTTTTTTTATCGTTTTATGTAGTTTATTGTTGGGTGTATCTTTTTTTAAATCTATGGCAGTTTTGACATATCTGCATCAAGCTCTCGGATTACAGTGCAGTGGGTTCAGTTACTGGATACTCCATTGTCCTAGCCGGCGCGACGCAGTCATCCCCTGGCTTCCCTTTTACCGCTGCTTCTGTGAGACGTTAACACTACTGAGCTTGCCATTGTTGCGAGCTATTGTCCTCGCTACAACCAACCTTTATACCTTGGCAACGCTTTCATTACCGAAGCGTAATAACCAATTCGATGAATTCTATTATTATTCCGCGCACATGCACATTGCCTACGGCTTGGCTGATAGAGCCTTTGGGCCACGGTGCAAATTGTAACATCCTGCAATATGTACAAATATGTAATATATTCAATTTATGTATTGTCTCTATTTATCTATAAACATGGCTGTTTTTATATCTGTCTGTCCGAGCTTAATAGACTCCGATACCGTTTGACCGATCACCATGAATGTTGGCACATATTTTTATATGTATTTCTTTATAGAGAAGGTTTTTGTGAAAACCGCTTTGTTGTAACTTACCACTAAATGGCGCTGCAAGGCAATAACTTCTATACCGCTCAACCGATCGCAATGAAAATTGGTATGCATAGACACTTGAGCCCGCATAGTATTTTCGCGCTACTGACTTCTCTTCACCAGATGGCGCTGCAGCCTGCAGCAAATCAACCTTTATACCGCTTAACCGATCGTTATGAAAATTGGTATACATAGACATTCGAGTACGCATACTATTTACGCGCTATTCACATTTTTCACTTCACAATTCGCCACCAGATGGCGCTGCAACCTGCAGCAAATCAACCTCTATAACGCTCAGCTGAACGCTATGAAAATTGGTATACATAGATATTCGAGCCCGCATACTATTTTTACTATCCACTTTGCTGTAACTCGCCACTAAATAACGCTGCAGCACCTCAACTTCTATACAGTTCAATTGATCGCCATGGAAATTGGTATACGAGTAAATAAGTTTGAGCACGGATATAACACGGGGTAACGCCGGTTAATACCACTAGTGTTATATAATAAGGCCTAACTCCCAGCGAAGATGCGGATGACTTTGTAATGATAAAAAAATAATATTCCAAATGTTTATACAATTAAATTTTATGTAGATAATTTTTCCCAAAATTTGATTTCTTTTCATTTCTGTTTTTTGCGCAATTAATGCTTGAGCCCAATTTTTTAAATTTTATTTTATCATTTGAGGGTCTTCGCGAAGACTAAAAGTTACCAAGCTACAAACGCATTTTTACGTTGGTCTACATATAGCCCCTGCCATAAAAGTTGCTTTTTCTAGGACTTTCCTAAAACATTTTAATGCTTTAACTGTATAATATTTTATTGTCATCGGAACTTTGTAGACATTAACAAATCAAATGAAATTACTAATGTAAAAGTGGAAGTAGGTCGAAAATAAGTTGCAAAATTTGTCATAAATGGACAAACTGCCCTAAAAGCTTGAATAAACACCCTAAAACTGACTCCAACGTTCTTCAGTAGAAGAGGAGATAAAGACTAGTTTAAGAGCATATTTTCACTAAATTCGATTCTGCAATAGTCCCCATGACATCTTTCCCTTGCGATAATTGGTAGTTGTGCAGTAAAGCCATAGTTACGAGGGATTTTAATAGGGCAACATATTTAATATACCAACAGTATTATCAGAACAGCATTGCAAAAAATATGTATATAAATCGAAGATTCACTTTAATGAAGCGATACTCTGGATGAAAGCGGATATTGGATGGATATTGAAAAATTACTTTGTAACGAAGGTCAGATATTTGATATATATCTCTACCGACCCATTTCCAGCCGATTCTCTCGCTGCCTATTAGAACTAAACCCGGCAAGGGAAATTGGCACAAAGGAAGCAAAGGCTTCAGCATTGTTTCGCTGATACGAAGCATGTGAAGATTAAGTTTAGAAAATGTGGCGAGCAAGTCAGGATAATGTTACGGAACGCTCTGAGCGTTAATCTGGCATATAATGAATGCACTTTTAAATGTGTGAAAAGTGGTTGAATATAAATTATGGAGACAGGGACTATTTACAAACGTCTTCGTCGGAGCTCAATGTATCGTTTGCCTCTGAACCATATTGCTCAACGTCTAGACTGGAATTGTTACTGAAAACACAAATAAATTCATTTAGATTATCATCTAGAGTGGATTGGGGGATATTGACTGGGCAGATAGAACAGACATAAAGTGAAATTATAGATTATATATACAATAAAATAATTAAAAATATAAGTTTTAAATATATATAAATCTATACTAATATTATAAAGAGGTAAAGTTTGTGAGTTTATGAGGTTGTAGGGAGTAATCTCTGGATCTACTAGACCGATTTTAAAAATTCTTTTACCAATTTACCAATAGAAAGCCACGTTATTTTTGAGTATTAAAGGCTATATATTAATCCGAAAAATTAAAAGACTTTTTCGTGGCAGTCGGATTTGCAAAGTACACAATTCGGAGAAAAAACGGTCAATTGAAAAGGTTTCTTACGAACGTTGCCTTAACGATGAGAGATATATGATTGAGTTATATAGAAAAGTTGTAGAGCTTGATTATGCCCATAAAAACGTCAGCAACAGCATATGCCTAACTTTTATATTTAAGTCACAAAAAGTAGTTTTTTATATTATCTACACTAATATTATAAAGAGATAAAGTTTGTGAGTTTGTGAGGTTGTAGGGAGTAATCTCTGGATATACTGAACCGATTTTGAAAATTTGACCACCATAAATCTATACTAATATTATCTATACTAATATTATAAAGAGGTAAAGTTTGTGAGGTTGTAGGGAATAATCTCTAGATCTACTGAGCCGATTTAAAAATTCTTTTACCAATAGAAAGCCACGTTATTTGTGTGGTGTCATCGGTTATATATTAATCCGCAAAATAAAAAGATTTTTTCGTGATAGTCGAATTTGCAAAGTACGTCGGAGAAAAAACGGTTGAATGAAAACGTTTCTTACTAACGCTGCCTTAGCGATGAGAGATATATGATTGAGTTCTAGAGAAAAGTTGTAGTGTTTGATAATGCCTATAAAAAAGTCAGCTACAGCCTGTGTCTAACTTTTATATTGAAGTCAAAAAAAGTAGTTTTTTTAGATTAAAATATAATTTTAATCGTTAGGTCATGTTTATTGGTCATATCAATTATGAATTCTTATCAAAATAGGTAAATTTATCATCTACTAAAAAGTTTAAAACAAAAGCCTTTCCCCTTTTACTGCATATAATTTTCCATTTAATGCATAAATGGTTAAAGAGATAATACGACATAGGTACTTATGGAAACGCGACCGTATCTCGAGTTGGAACTCCTGAAAAACAATATATTTTGGTATCAAATAATAACATTATATCTAATATAGTATACAGAGAAGTTTTGAACAATAAAATAAACATAATTTATTGAGTTATAATCATTTCATTCATGTCATTTGAAACTCGGTAATATAGCCAAATTGGCGTGCGAATATATACATACATATGCAGTAAATATATAACCCTCCTTTTGGCAGTCAGGAATTAAATCATAGCACTGAATACTAACCGAACCACACTCATAATTTCATCACCAGTAAAAATGTCTACCACCCAATGAAGTGCGCCAGGTCAGTTAGTATTATATAAATGTAAATATTTTGACGTAAAGATAATATTTTGTACAAATATTACTATATTTTGACAACTGTCAGTCAATCTTCTTATATATAAAAATTAATCGCCGTGCGTTAGTCTCGCAGGATCTCGGAAATGACTCGACCGATTTGAATTATTTTTCTTTTATTTTGTTTGGCTTGATTCAGGGGTGGTTTACAAAAAAAAACATTTAGGAAAAACTCAAAGAAACAACTGAAAGTCGAAAAAATCGAAATTGGTCATTTTGGGAACATTGGCCACTTTCTAGATGGCTATCGCGGCGATCGTATTGTTTGACAGCTCCATCCATCCACATTGTTTGTATCCATAACTGTTATTCATTCCGTACAATGTGTAAAATTTCAAAAAGTCGAAAACTCAAAAAATGCAAAAGTCAAAAAAGACAAAAAAGACAAGAAAGTCGGAAAAGTCGGAAAAGTCGCAAAAGTAAAAAAAGTCACAAAGTCGAATAAGTCGATAAAGTCGAAAAGTCGTAAATTCGGAAAAGCCGGAAAAGTCGAAAAAGTCGAAAAGGTCAAAAAAGTCAAAAAGTCAAAAAAGTCGAAAAAGCCGAAAAAGTAAAAAAAGTCGAATAAGGCGAAAAGGCAGAAAAAATCAAGTCAAAAAAGTAAAAAAAAAGTCGAAAAAGTAAAAAAAAAGAAAAAGTAGATAACGTCGAAAACTCGAAAAAGTCGCTAAAGTCAAACAAGTCTAAAAAGTAGGAAAAGTCGAAAAAGTCAAGAAAGTCAAAAAGTCGATAAAGCCGAAAAAGTAAAAAAAGTCAAACAAGGCAAAAAAGTCAAAAAAATCTAAAAGTCAGAAAAGTCGAGAAAGTCGATAAAGTCGAAAAAGTCGAAAAAGTCGAAAAGGTCGAAAAAGTCGAAAAGGTCGAAAAAGTCTGAAAAGTCGAAAAAGTCGAAAAGGTCGAGAAAGTCGAAAAAGTCGAAAAAGTAAAAAAAGTCGAACAAAGCAAAAAAAGTAAAAAAAGTCAAAAAAAGTTTAAAAAAGTCGGAAAAGTCGATAAGTGGCAAAAGTAAAAAATATCGAAAAAGTAAAAAGGTGGAAAAAGTAGAAAAAGTCGGAAAGGTCGAAAAGTCGAAGTCGAAGTCAAAGTCGATTTCGATTTCGATTTTAGAGTTTTAAAGGGTGTCGCTAGGTTGGGGGGAGGGGGGGGGGTTGTTATTGTAGGATTAATGATATTAATATTCAGATGAATTACGTTCCTGGCTACTTGACAGGAAAGTCTTGGGGTGACACAACCGTTTTTTTTAATGACATAACCACGAAATTGGACTTAGATTTGGGATTTCAATACTGTGAAGACCTCATGGAAATTTCGATCGATTTGAGTGAGCGTGAAAAAAAAAATGGTGTCGTTTAACAGTGTACATTACAATGTCGAGAAGAAGAGATAACATAGGTCGACGAAGTCAGTCAAATGTGCGGCAAGCTACTTCAAGTGGAAACCGCACTGATGTGATATGATTCCAACATCTCGACCGAAATACAAGATGAAGCTGTTAATCCGAAATTGCTTGCAGTGGTGCCTAAGAATATGGACTTCGCGAAGTTTATAACAACATCTCGCTCTGTATGCTCGATAGTAACTGTTCCAGGCGTTACCCGAGAGACCTGATTGGTTACACCATCATAGGCAATGACGGATACTCATTGTATCGTCGCCGATCAGTTGCGGACAATGGGCGATCTGCAGTTGTGAAGGTCAAAGGGCAAGATGTAAATGAGGTCAATCGTTAGATTGTGCCTTTTGCCAAGGCTTTTAAAGCGCAAATCAATGTGGAATACTGCAACTTCATCAACTCGATAAATTACATATGCAATAACGTAAAACAAAGCGATTAGATTCCCCGTGCGTCTGGCCTTCACGATGACAAATCACGCGTGTTGGAAGTATGCGGAATTACATAACTTGGAATTTCCGTTTTTCGCGCATGGACAACTGTATGTCCCGTGTTCGCAAAGCCATCGGTCGGAAAGCCATAATTTTTGTTTATTTACGCGCCGGAAAACAACGAAAAACATATTTTACCAGATTTTTTTGTGTTGAATATGACCTGCATTTATATATTATTATGTAAATTAAATACATTGAATTTATTTCAATCACAATCGACTTTCATTTAATCACCAAACGAAACTCAAAGCGTACATGATTCGGCCATATTATAGATGTCAATGAATTAGATTTAGAAGGTTCATTAGGATTAATAAACGCTTATGAAGAGTTACAATCAAATAAATTTTAGGTGGTACGAAGTTCACCGTGTATCTAGTATTCGATGCTTTTGCGGTGCTGCGAAATTAATGAAAAAGTGTGCAGATTACTAGTTATTGTGATTTAGCCGACCTTTAATAGAATACGTAAAAAATGACGTTAACGTAATTACAATGTAATTACAGTTACCTTGCCGTTCGCGAACGGAGATCTCGGTCATGCCGTTTGGAATATATGCAAATTTTTGGTTTGCAAAATTACTGTATATAACTGTGATTTGGTGGTGAAAATGCGTCTAATGCTATATGGCAAAGAACGATTTTTCGTATTTGTTTAATCAAAATGAGCCTCAGTATACAATGCCTGCCCTAATTAAATCAGCTATTAGATCAAAAAATATGTCTTTAATGTTGTTTTTCATTTCCCCAAACGGTATTACAATCATAACTACTGAAAAATCTGATGATAAGTCTTCCGGGCGAAATGCGCTTTCTATTGCCGTCGAGTGGTTATTTTCAGTTTATCCTTCATGAATTTTACAGATTTGAAAGCAAACTTTCATCCGTTCTACTGGTATTCCATGAATAAGTATATTATTTCGCCGAGTGTAGCTGTCAAATTCATCTGAACGCACTTCCAATTGCTGAATCGATTTACGGATTGAGATGAATAGGTCCAGGACTGGTTTTTATGGGACGAAGCGTAAGCATGTGGATAGATTTTTGACTGTGGGGTTATTTTTGTATTCCTTGGAATTCGTCATTAAATACACTTGACATACTTTATTGAAAGATGACTTCATTGACGTATGATTTTGAAACTGCCATGCCCGCCCAAAATACACTGCTAAAACTAGATTCATCAATTATAAGGCTACGCTAAATATGCGTAACTCACAGTTAAATGTCGTTTAAAATAGGGTGATGAAAATTTAATAATTATATACATCTCTCATAACTATTGATTGACAGTCGTTGCAGATCACTGACACGAGATATCAAATGTCAAAATACACTTTATTTCAAGTTTGATTATATCACAAACTCTGTAGCCCTTTCGGTAGTGAACTGTGCGATACATTTAACACTTGTTCAAATTTTGCTTGAAGTTAAATAAAAAAATATACAGATAACTGTAGTCGTATTATATCGACAATCTGAAAGCACCAGCGCGTAAGTTAATTCACCACTCACTGGGCAGGCCGTGCACGTCACCTTCAATCATATTACTTCTCGGACACTTTTATCACTTTAGCCAATATAAAAACGAAATTATAGCGAGCCGATTTTTTTTCACATTCTGTCAGTTTCAATTCCTAACAAGGTGTTTATATTTTTTTGTAGTTAATTTAAAGTACATAATAGAGAATCGTAACAAGATGCGAGTTAAGGCAAAGGACATAACAATATATTTATAGTGACGATGAACGGTAGATTTTATTATACCCGGCACAGAGTCTTATGAGCATGAATAGCGGAGGAGTGGTCAGTATTGAAGCATTTCGATACACACCTCTAAGAATTATAGAAGATAACTACTTCCCTGCTCTTCTTGTATAAGAATGCCAACAAGTATTCTTATCTAATTTTAAATGACTTTATCGATGATCTTCCCTGTTAAGGATATGTTGCCAGTTATGTACGATTATCCGCAGCATATGCAACTGATAATCGTACATAACTGGAAACGTAAAATTAAAAACTAATAATTTGAGGATCGCTGAATATATATTTTCAAATATGCACAAATTTATAGAAGGGCAAAGATACATCACTAAGGGTAGAAATAAGAAAAATCGATGTTTAAATATTTCTATAATGTCATTTCTCTGTAAATATTTATTGTAAGATATCTCGGAAATTATTCAACAGATTTTCATCTCGTATAGCATATATCCAATGTGAATAGATAGTGGTTGTCATGTATTAATACACAGACAGACGTTTCGTTTTACAATATGCGAGAATAAAGAAGGACACGAGTAAGGAGCAGGTTGGTTATGTATACATAAATCTGGGCCAAAAGAAACGAATTGTTAGTCAATGGGTAGAAAGTTGTAGGCCATGGGTTCCACGTTGAATCATTCTCGTTTCAGCTGACTATTTACATGTAGTCGGCCAGTCTCTGCTACTTAGCGTATTCGTTCAACATTTTGGCCTCCGGGCATCGTGCGGCTATCGTTTTATATAAATGGTCCATAATATGTTAGCTCCTACAACTCAAAGTTTACATCAAAGAACCTGGTTTTAATAGGACGGGGTGACATGTCCTACCTCTAACGTATTTCTCTTAGCGTTTTCACTTTCGGTTATATAGGCGAATATCGCTGTTAAAAATAATAGAAATACCCAATATTTTACCGACTTATGGTCTCATAACTAAGTAAAACTTAGTTCATGATAAAAATTTGTACAACAAAAGTTTCACAAAATTCGCCGGAGAACCTTCGGCTCATTCGGCGAATGTGTGAAAGTATTTCAAAAAACAATTAAAATGTGATAAAATTATTCAGGTTATTATTAATAATCTCAATTCTAAGACATAGGTCCGTGTTGTCTACCCTTAGAATAAAGAATTTGACCGCCTATCATACTGTACTGCGGAATAATTCAAGCTCCTGAGTCATGAGACTGTGATGAATAACAGTATGACATCGATATGACAAAGCCATAATACTTGATAGTCAATAAAGTGGTTATGAAATCAATCATGGAATCAATGCTTGTGAAATTAATGTGGCAATCAATCAATGTGGCTTCTCAAAATTGTATATGAGAAGACTGATCGTATCATTTACCTCGTCTGCAATTTAAACGACCACTAACAGAACACGAACAAGAATATCATCTGCATCAAAAAATCTAGAGCAACTTTCTTTAGGTATTAAAAGTACGAGAGAACATCAGTCTAAACCTCAAAATCCGTCTAAGATAAATGCTTTATGGAGTTAAAAGACGAGCTGTAATAAACACAATACTAAAAAAATCAAGCCTTTGAGATGTGGAAAGGTTCAAGGATATGCCTTTTAAGCTGGATTACTATAGTGCGGTACGAAGATGTCCAAAAGCGATTGAGTAAAAACATAGAAGTATGAAGGACAATAAAGATACGCAAAAACCCGAATACTCTTTTTTTTTCTTTATTTAGGTAAAAACAGTCATGTACATTTGTGTGAAAATAATACATAATACAAATAGACCTATGTTACCATTAATTACTTCAAAACATTATAAATATTAGCAAAGGGAAAATTACGATCAAAATTACACTAATAACTTGTAAACTTATAACAATAAACCAAGTAACCAAAACAAAATAATGCAACCAAAAAACAAAAAGTTTTAATTAGAAATAAATTAAACTATAAGCTAATGCAACAACAAATCGCCTATGTTTTTCCTAAAACTAACCAACGTGTCGGAAAATATGTCGAGGACATTCGAAGCTTTATTATAATGTAAACATGACCGTCTGAAAATGGTATTTTTCGCATAGTTCGTGTAAAAAGAGGGTATATAAAATTTATCTTTTGAACGAGAAGAGGGAGATCGAGGAATTTTTAAAAAGAATCATGGCCAAAAGGGGTGTAGAATTAATATGGTTATTTAAAATTTTATATAGGAAGATATTGTCCAAGAAGGCACGTATTGCATACATGGTTAGGCCATTTTCTATTATGCCGTATAAAATATATTTATATCCTACCTACCTCCCAATTCCCAATCAGTGAGAAATTACGCGCCGGCCGAACCAGACGTGCTCCTGTGAGTGTTCTCGTTATCGTGCTGTGAAAGTAATTATCGCGTTCGTGAGCTGGCCAGCCGAAGATTTGGAGACATTTTTGGAGTGAAATTGCAGCAAGGAATCGCACGAAAAATAGAAAGGTGCGTAAACTTTGATTCCTTTTCCTCTCCACAATGATGCCTATAATCCCTTTAAAATAACCAACCTTCCTCACAGTCCACTCTATATATATATAAACTTAAACCCAACATTTTGGTCCATACGATCCGGATTTAAAATACTTTGTCCATTTGAGTACGAAAACAGAATAAATACTTCCGCCATTACGGGTTGCCTTTTGGAATATCGTATGTAGGAGATTCATATTCACATAATTATTATTTATAGACATCATTTGTAAAATTAAACATATCTACATAATAAAACATTATATTCGTGTTAAGCTGTTTAAAATTGGTAAAAAATACAGATCTGCCCACATTAATTAAATTCAAACGGCGGGTACTTTGTTTTACACGTAGGTACACCCGGCATATTAAATTACTGCAGAGTTCACACTTTATGCCGCGAGTATAGTACATAATATAGTCCACGTTACGATATATCCCGTGTGTATGGCTTCACTGATTCAAAGGTTGTCTTATGTTGGTTGAATTCATCGCCACATAGATGGCAAATATTTGTGGCAAATCGGATCGTTAAGGTAACAGAGAACTATCCGCCTAGTATCTTCTTCCATGTGGCCGGCTCTGAGAATCCTGCCGATTGCCTCTGTCGTGGTTTGTCTCCCGAAAAGCTATTGACTCATCAGTTATGGTTCAAGGGACCCTCGTGGGCTTCGTTAAAGCCGTCAGATTGGCCGATTAATGAATTTAGTGATATATCAATTGATGAGACGTTGCCCGAGGAGCGACCAAAATCTTTCCCCGTTGTTACATCTTCGCGGGAAGAGAATGTCGTCTATCAGCTTTGTTTGAGAATTTCTTCCTGGAGTCAACTAATTAGAACGGTTGTGTTCGTGCTAAGATTTGTCAAAAGACTTCCTAGGAGAGAAAACCTGATTGCATCTCCAGAGGACCTTAAACAAGCCGAGCGCTTAATAATACGCATTCTCCAATATAAATATTTTGAAGAGGACATTTATAATATAAGGAATAATAAAAATTGTTCTCGTCTTCTTATCAAACTTAAGCCTTTTCTTGACGACGATGGTCTCATCCGCGTTGGTGGTCGTTTGTCAAATGCATCGGTTGATTACGATCAAAAGTATCCCGTCATATTGCCCCGTCGTGATCACGTAGTTGATCTCATTATAGATCACTATCATAATAAATATTTTCACGCAGGTCCGGTGTTACTTATATCTCTTTTGAGGCAAGGTTACTGGATCTTAGCGTCAAGAAGTTCGATCCGTCATCGAATCTTTAAATGCAATATTTGCTTTAAAGCGAAACCTCGTCCGACTTTTCCAATTATGGCTGATCTTCCAAGTTATCGAGTCAACCAAGTTGAAAAGGCCTTTACTCACGTAGGCTGTGACTATGCAGGTCCTTTAAAATACACCCCTTATCGTGGCAGAGGCGTTCAGTCTCGCAAGGCATGGCTGTGTATATTCACGTGTATGACCGTAAGAGCGGTACATATTGAAATAGTTACCGATTTGTCTACCGTTAGTTTCCTCTCAGCCTTCAAGCGTTTTATCTCTCGCCGAGGACCCGTCAAGTGTTTATACTCAGATAATGCTACTAATTTTGTAGGCGCGAACTCTTATCTGAGAGACTTATATAAATTTCTTGAAAATGTTCATCAACCTCTCTTGTCCGAGCTTTCCAAGGAAAGAGTCGATTGGAAGTTTATACCACCAGCTACACCACACTTTGGTGGTTGTTGGGAAAGTATAGTTAAAATAGTGAAAACACACTTGTTTAAAACAATAGGTAGCCAAATATTATCATACGAGGAGATGTTGACTACGCTTGCACAGATAGAAGCGTTGATTAATTCTCGCCCGCTCACAGTTTTGAGTAGCGACCCGTCAGAGCCTTCAGCTCTCACGCCGGCACATTTTTTGTGTTCAGGTCCCTTATCATCAATGCCTGTAATAGAAGCGACAACCCATAACCTGCAGGAAAGGCACTCGTTGCTGAGCACTTTAGTTCAATCATTCTGGCAGCGATGGCGCCTCGAGTATCTACACCAGTTTCAATCTCGCGCTAAATGGAACATTCCTTCCGTCCCCATTGTAAAGGGAACAGTAGTCATTGTCATCATTGACAACGCTCCGCCGTATACATGGCCGTTAGGGATAATACAGGAAGCGCATACTTCTAAGGATGGCATTACTCGTGTTGCTACTGTTAGGACGTCGAAAGGCAACTTTGTTCGTCCTATCATCAAACTATGTCCATTGCCTACGCAGTGACTAGTATGTCAAAATAGTTATAAGTTAGCACCTAAGTTATACCATATTGCACTTATTTCAATACATTTCTTAAAGGCAACCCTTTAAGCCCGGGGGTAATGGTTAGGCCATTTTCTATTATGCCGTATAAAATATATTTATATCCTACCTACCTCCCAATTCCCAATCAGTGAGAAATTACGCGCCGGCCGAACCAGACGTGCTCCTGTGAGTGTTCTCGTTATCGTGCTGTGAAAGTAATTATCGCGTTCGTGAGCTGGCCAGCCGAAGATTTGGAGACATTTTTGGAGTGAAATTGCAGCAAGGAATCGCACGAAAAATAGAAAGGTGCGTAAACTTTGATTCCTTTTCCTCTCCACAATGATGCCTATAATCCCTTTAAAATAACCAACCTTCCTCACAGTCCACTCTATATATATATAAACTTAAACCCAACAATACAGAAAGTGTACTTTGTGTTTTGTCGCTCTCTCTGCATAATCCGTAGACATGTTACCTGTCCGAAAGTCTAATGATTTTAAAAATCTCTTTTGCACCCTCTCAATCCTATCTATATGGACAGCATATTGAGGATTCCAAACTACGCTTCCGAATTCTAGAACGCTACGAACGTATGCATTGTGGAGTACTTTAAAAGTTTGGCCTCTGATAAAAGGTTTACCTATGCGCAGAATCATTCCAAGTTGTTTGAAAGCCTTAGATGCGACCTTATCAATATGAAGATTAAAGTGCAGCTTGGAATCCAAGGTAATGCCCAGATCACAAATATTTGTTACTCGAGTCAAGTTTTTACCGGCGATATCGTAGTTGTACATGATTGGATTATGTTTCCTGGTGAACGTTATAACATTGCATTTATTTGTATTTAAAATTAATTGATTATCAATACAGTATTATTCAAATAATAATAAATCTTTCTGTAAGTCTACACAATATTCGGGACATTTAATAATTTTATATATTTTCGAATCATCTGCGTAAAGCAAGTGATGTGATTTCTTAAAACACAGTCCAATATCGTTTAGGTATAAGGTAAAAAGAAAAGGGCCAAGATGGGATCCCTGGGGAATTCCCGAGGGGATTTTTTAGAAAGAAGGGCGGTACTCTGTTTATATCATGTGACATCCAGAACCATATAACATATTATAATTACTTATTCAAGGAAATATGTACATCTGCAAGACAAAGTTTTGAACAAATAAGAACATCCTGGCTCTTCAATATTTGATAATCGTTTCAGAAATCCACCACATCCATGTTATGATGCTTGCCTTTCAGTGGTGTTTTGAGACGAGGAAACAGAAAAAAGTCGAGGGGAGCCTAGTCCGGGCTGTACGGGGGCTGGGGGACCGTTGGCATTCTTGATTTGACCGTGTAGTCGGTGACGACGAGGGCACTGTGGGCCGGCGCATAATTGTGGTGCAATTTCGAGTTTTCTGAGATGTCCGGGCGGATGCGTTGAACCCTGCGTTTCAGTCTACCAGTTTCAACCGGTTAAACCGACCTCCGACGTACAGTCGCGTCACAATAAACTCACTGACATTACTTTCAGGACAGACCCTGTACATTCATTACTATGTTTATTCTAAAATCGATTATTTTAGAGCACTTGTTTTTGGGTATTTTTGGTGGTATGAACGAAAAAGAGAAGAATATTATTGTTCCATTTAGTTTTCGAATCAATACGAGTCTCCTTCGGACCTTGACACTAAGCGTCGTTAAAGAAAATGCAAAATTGTAGTAGCTTTGACAACTTTATAAAAATCGCTTGAAGTTCCTATACAAAGTGTTGTAAAAAAATAACTTTTGGAACATTGCAATGAAGTCGTGTCTTCGCTGTTACTGTGAGTACTCAAGCGGATCCACAGACTGTAACTTTTATTAAAGATGCTACTCAAATATCATATGCTGTAAATAAATATTAAATAAAACCAAATAATAATTAAAATTTATATATGTATACTAGTAATTTACATAAACTTGAATTACAAACTTAAGTTATTTTCTGATAGATATTTCTACAAGGCAATAAGCTAGCTTTTTTTATTATTGCATTAAGCTAGATTTATATTATTATCATATTTTTTTACACAATAAAAGCCATTATTGTTTTATATAATGGTTTATTTTATTGATCCTGCATTAAACTAAGAAGAATATTGCCCTTGTTAAAGTGCTTTATACCTAGTTATTACATATTTTGTTGCGACTTTCTAATATTGTTTTATATAATATTATTCAATATTCTAATCTATTTAAAATGTAATTTGCCTGCACTAATATTTAATATCTAAAAAAATAAATCAAAGTTATCTCGGCTGCTACTCCCTGATAAATAGCGGTTTTCTTATTCTGTTAGTGGAGTCAAATTTCCTAGTCGTTCCTATCATAGCCGTGGCTTGCTACACAAAGTAAGTGGTCCGCATAGAACAACAAACTATTCAGGAGTGTGCGGTAGCTTCTAAACTAATCCACTCAATCTACATAGCTGCTAGTTTCATCTGCCCGCTTATACAAATAATTCGCCTGAGCCTTGGGTAGTTTACCAACTAAGAGAAGTGAAAACAGATAAATACTTAGGTAACTTGTCGCTATGCTTCCAGTCATATATTAAAGGTATGTATCTAAAATGAATATGCCAAACTATTATTATAAGGATAGCCTGGTTATGAAACCTAAATAGATAGTTCGGTGAGATATACTTCAAATAGCAGATGACCCATTGGGGATCGCAACTATGTTTGTCCCCAGATGACATAGAACTTCGAGAAGAAAAATATCCCATCGATATATAATACAATCATTACATAATGATTGTATTATATATCGATACTATTCCAGTTTATTATCAGAAATTTCATATCCTCCCCTTGATTAAGCGGCGTGAAACCGCGGACTTAACCTTTTTGCTAAAAATCACCTCCAATAATATTAACTGTCCCGATTTACTAAATAAAATTAATCACCGTGTTCCTTCCAAACTCAATAGATTTAACCCTGCTCTTCATGTTCCTCATGCTGGTACCAAATATAGGCAAAATGCATTTCTGAGGCGAACAAGGGGCAATTTCAATGATTTGATTAAACGCTTTGACTTTGATCTATTCTGTACGAGTATCAACTCAGCTAGGCAGGGGCTGAACAGTGAATTCTTTAGCATTAATTGTTGAATAAATTTTGATGTCTTTTTAATCGATAGCTTTAATTGAAAGATCACATATGTTTCTACAACGTTACTTAAACGTGAAAACCTTTAATTGGCTCTCTGTTGTCCTACTCCGTCTTTTTGTTAAATTAAAATTAGCTGTTGGTTTTCCTAAAAATAAATCAATACATAAATAATACATGAATATAATGTAAATATATTTCTGTAGTATTTAAGATCCATCTTCCGACACATATGGATAAGCGGTGTAGTTCCACATAATTTCGGTCGAGCGACAGTCGTCTTAATACCCAACATCCGAATTTACTTTGGACCAAAGAACACTCAACCCATTGCTCTGAGAGATGCAGTAGCCAAAATATTTTTTGGTATAGTCCACACAAAAATACGCGATTTCATGCACCGGAATGAGGCCGTCATGTAAGAGTGTTAGTACAAAACACTTCATGCGTGGCGTCTTAGGCTGCCTCGAGCACAATTCTCTCCTGGCACCGCCATGAATCCTCTTACTACAACTCTCTGACCTTCCATGTAAAAACGCAAGGGTGGACTACCTTTAGATATTCAATTATTATTCCAGGGCTGATGTCTATCCTGACGATATTAAATATCGCTTTCAATATACTGCTTTAAAGCCGGAACCATGTCGCAAGTATTGGGGTAACCATTTTAAAACGGACATTCAGTATATCTCGTTGTTTGTAGCTTTGCCGATGACCTGACATGCATCAGCAAGAAGCCTCAATCAACATAACTGCTACGAAAAGTGGAGTTATTTTGCCAGTAGTTAGATTGTATAAAGGTGAAGCTTCCCAAATGTTTTTGCCTTTTACAGCCCGCATATACAACATTTACCTGATAAAACCTTGATTTTTTTTATAAGGGATTTAATATCTCCTTATAGATATTTTACATATCTCGGTAAGAAAATCACTTTTCATGGCAAAGACTTCTCTGGCGATTATGTAATCTTAGTATTTGCCTGGCGAAAATGAATGACTTTCAAATTTCTGGCCGTCTAAAGGCTTTGATCGATGACAACTTCTTAACGTTATAAATAGGATATAACGAATTTACGGCGTGAAAATTGTAGCGTGGTAACTGAATGGGCGAACAACTAAAACTTGATTGTATGCGCAAAGCATTACACATTGATTACAAGGTCTCTGAATGGAAAGAGAACAAGACTCTGATTTTCTTACAGCACAAACCGAACAAATTCTAATTGTAATATACACCAGTTTGAAGTTGAATGGATTGTGAAATGCGACTGATGCAAAAACCCAATAGATCGCACTGCTATTCACCATTTTTGCCTACTACAGGCATCGATATATGAGCCCAGACGATATATGGGCTCATATATCGATGAATACAGGTAGCTAGCAAGTTTATAATGCCACTGCGCAAGTTTAAACTTTTTGTAATCAAGACTCTCAGTTCAGAAACTAAATCCAAACTCGGTTGGCATTATGAATGACCTACTTAATCGATCAGAGCGGTGTATAAGTGAATTGGTTATTTTCGAAAGTAGTTATATGAGAACAGAAGGCGGCGAACGTTTCTGACGGCCGTCCGTAGTTACTACGCCACAAGTTCATTAGGAAACTACATAAAATGATGTAACAACATTAAAAGTTCGGGAAATTGATACGGGTTACTACTCGATCATATATATGAATAAATAACTAAACACAATCCTTATTTTGCAAAAAAAAGTTTTCTGTTCCATCACGACAATGAGTTTTTAAAATTTTTCATATGTTTTTCGAATCGAACAAGATATATTGTAAATAGCACAGAAACCAACACTCCAATAGCCGGAACCAAAATTTGTTTCTGTTTACAATCCAATCTAGGAACACTGCGTTATGCAAATCATTCAAATAGGCTTGAACGGCGGACAGTAAACGTTGGCCGGATGCCTCCACACGAACTGTAATAGCGGAAACAACGTAGTAATCGAGTTTCAGCGGCCTATCAATCGAGTCAATAGCGTTAACTTCATTTCGCGACGCGACGTCACGGCGCGTATCGTCTACAACACACTAGTTGGCCTTTCAAAAATATTATTTCATACTTAAAATTTAACCATTTAAAATAATGTGCATATATTTAAATAAACCTGTTTCATGAATTGTACTGGACCTATTTCATGAATTGTAAGCACGAATAACTTCTATCTTGTTTGGACGCAAGTTTCTATCCTCATTTTGACTCCCATACGATAGCCTCCCTGAAGAGAGGCTACCCTGGAAGGGACGGAACGGACTCTGCCTGAGACTGTATCATGCAGTTATTAAAAAAATAAGTTTTATCTATAAAGTTTCCTTCTTGTAAAATAATAAAATATAAAAATAAGAGGCAAAGTTCAAAAAAAAAAAAATATTTTTGAAAATAATATGATATGGCCAGGATTATATATAAAAATATTAGACTTTAAAAATTTTTAGTTATGAGAAACTTGTGGAAAATTTCATAAACTTTAAATTACTATTTGCGTTTTTAGCTAAGCCATACCTTTGTTTAAAAAGCAAAAGGAAACAGTAAATGCGGAGGCCACCCTGTACCCTGTGCTAAATTCAGGACGCCACCTCGTAGCGCAACATGTTAAGTCAAACCACAATAAAATCCGTAAAACACCATCCCCTTCCAACAGGGGGATGTATATTTTTTATTACGGAAAATGCACTAATTATAATATGATGTAGCAACTATTTTATAGTTCGTATATATATATATATATATATATATATATATATATATATATATATATATATATATATATATATATATATATATATATATATATATATATATATATATATATATATATATATATATATATATATATATATATATATATATATATATATATATATATATATATATATATATATATATATATATATATATATATATATATTTATATATATATATTTGATAAGTTTTGTAAAGAAATCCGTTTATAGGATGATATTTTTATTTAAAATAAAATTAGTAAAAGCTACTTAAAAAGTAGCGAAGGAAATCCCAGCTTGTATTGGGAAATGCTTATGTTTGAATGAGATATACTTACGGATGTGCACGACTTTCGACGGTGCAATGTAAGTTATATATATATATATATATAAATATATATATATATATAAATATATATATATATATATATATATATATATATATATATATATATATATATATATATATATATATATATATATATATATATATATATATATATATATATATATATATATATATATATATATATATATATATATATATATATATATATATATATATATATATATATATATATATATATATATATATATATATATATATATATATATATATATAGAAATATTTGATAGTTTTGTGTATATATTCTTTTTAGAATTGATCAATAAGATGATTAAAAAGTAAATAATTATAAAAGCCACTTACATCTTCGTCACGATGTAAGTGGCTTTTATAATTATTTACTTTATAATCATCTTATTGATCAATTCTAAAAAGAATATATACACAAAACTATCAAATATTTCAAAATATTGAATTTTTACATATTTTATGTTTCGTTCATTGTAAATAATCCATTTAGGTTAAAGGTAATCTTTCCAACTAATAGGAAAGAGCTGACTGCTTCCTTTCATTGATATGAGGGCATGTCACGCTTTTAGTTTTAAGTTTTCAGCTGAATATTGATCGCAGCTTCTTTATATCGCACCTTTAGAAAATAAAAAAACGAAATTCGAAATTTTAAATTCATCCATCTGTCAAGTAGCTCGTCTTGTCTTGTTATTTCCCTTGAAATAATAGGAAATTGAGTGAGTTTACGTATAAAGAAGGATTGTAGCTTAATTTTTGAGATAATTGGATGAAGGGTGAGCGTTACTAGTTGTAAAATGGGCCCAACTTAAACCTACTCCTCTTTCCGCAAGTGAGAGGCATTCATCATTCTCGTTAACACCTAAAGCATTCCCGAATCCGATCAAGGAAATCCTTCGTCACGATGTAAGTGGATTTTATAATTATTTACTTTATAATCATCTTATTGATCAATTCTATATATATATATATATATATATATATATATATATATATATATATATATATATATATATATATATATATATATATATATATATATATATATATATATATATATATATATATATATATATATATATATATATATATATATATATATATATATATACATTTATATATATAGTTTTGTAAAGAAATCCGTTTAAAGGATGATGTTTTCATTTAAAATAAAAATAGTAAAAGCTACTTAAAAAGCAGCGAAGGAAATCCCAGCTTGGATCGGGAAATGCTAATATCTGAAAACGAAAGCGAAATGAGAGATTTGCGTATAACATAACAAGTTTAAGGATATGTACAAAAATCAAAGGTTTGTTGAGATCCAGCGACATCCTAAACATTCAGATAACTTTTAATCTTATTTTAGAGCCAGATGAAACCTCTAATCATTTTAAGTGAAATGACTAGTATGAACTCTTTATTTTTTTTGACAGTTAACTAGTAAGATGATAAATTAATTATTTTGACGTATGTTTTTAAATAGTATTGTATTAGAATTTTATAGCAACAATAGCGACTGTCTGACATAATAACTAAAATTAAAACCGTATTGAGAAAATAGAAAGAATTGGTTATTTTTCGTGAAATTTCAGTTTATATATAATATAACTAAACTAGTGACTTTAAAACCAATAAATATTTAATTTGCAAGAATTCACATAAAGACGGAATAGCACATAAAGACGTTGTGCGACAAATAACAAGCATGAAGTTTTTTCATTAGAATTCAACAACTGCCGACTTCATCAATAATATAAAATGGATGTAAATATATTCTAATAATATTTTTTATTTATCAGGAAAAGATTGGGAAACGTTTACATACCTAGTTCCCTATTTTCCTGCTGTCTGAGATTTGTGCACGCGACAAGAATATTGTCGTCACATTGCGAATGTATCAATTTAGAGAGATCGAACTGCTTAGAATTCGCGATTGCGTCGCGTCTCGACTTGCGAGCGGGGCTCAAGTTTTAAACATCCGCAGAGGCGCGGGCGGCACCGAATGACGTGTTAAATTATTCTGTAGCTTCTGTGTAATCTTGACAGGTCGACGTGAATTGAATACACTGTTCATAGTACACGCGCTAGCGTTACCTCAGTACAGAGAATGCGAAAGACCCGGTGTGACTATTGTAGCTGTAATAGGTTAATTTATTACAGACATGTTTAAATTGACCCTAATTTATAAAACAATATAATATCAAAGTTGATAAATCATCTACGAGACGTAGTGGTTAGATCGCCTGCTTACATTGTAAGGTCCCGAGTTCGATTCCCGGCTGGTTCACCATTTTACGTTGGGATCAACTTAACGTCATTGCATTTTCAACTCTGTCGATGAAATGCAATAACAAGACACACACCGACACACATGTTACACGCACACATACATATAAACTCTTCATAGTAGGGTTGCTTGTAAGAGATTGACAATAAACCCGCGCATCGTGAAATTTCACAATAAAGGATAGAAACGATTAGATATATATTGAGCTCTGAGTATGATGCAGTAGGCATCTTTAAAAATCTAAGAACCGCTCACTTCATCTAACGACAACATGCATTTCTAAGTAGTCAAAAGTGATTTCTCATCAATTACCCAAATATAGTCTTTTAGGTTTTGTATCGGCACCCTATCTCGCTTCAGCTCGGCCAGGAAGTTGTGTAAATAGCGTATGGAGCAATCCATCTTTTTAATATCAACAACAATCAGGTGAAAGCAGATTTTTCGAATTGACATTGCGATTCTAGAAACGATTTCATTTAGGTATCATCGGTCGCCAATAAAAATACTAAAGAAATTGGTAAACTGAAAGAATTATAAGGTAACACAATGTGAGAATTGAATGTTTAGATAACTGGTGCATGTTTTAAGATTTATTGAAATTCGGGATCGATTATCACTTAAACGTGTTCCTATAGTCTGTTTTCTCAAGGTAGTATTCCAGTAGAAATTATATGTTAAATTTTAACTAAAAACTAGATTTTAAGTTTATTTTGATATTTTTTCTTACAAACTTTTTATATACTTAGTATGTGAATATTATGTACTTTTTATATTTTTATTATGCTTTTTTCAATTTTTTCTTACTTTTAACTATATTTTTGGCTTATTTTTTTTCTTTTTGTCACACTCTATTTAACAAAATGTTGTGTTGTCCAATTCCAAAATGGAAGTGTTTTTCTTGTTTGAAATGTTAAGGCACCTTAGTTTTATGACTTTGACATAATTTATTGTAATATTAGAGGCCTGTTCACCCTAGAATATCCCAGTTAGGTGAGAGAAACAAATAAGCATATGGCTAAGGTTTAGCCATTCGGTTCCTGTTATTATTGTAAGCAAAAAAATGTTTTTATAGTATTTAATTCCTAAATTAATAAATAAGTAAATAAATAATACTATACGGCCTCTAGTGCAGTAGACAAAATATGTCGGTTTTACATTAAATACCGCTAATTATAAATTCAAAATGCTAGGACCGCAGAGGATGCCACATATCGTTTTTATACACATGAAGCGTTTTAAATATAATATTATGAGATTTACAAATATTTATTTCTATTGGAGTATTTAGTGGACGACCAACGCCTATCCAAAAGTGTCGCGGCGTCATTTAATCTTGCCAGTAATAATAAAATGTAACATTTAAAAATGCATCAAACTTAGTGGCTGAATGTATGATGTCATTGGCCGGCCTTCTCATTTTCAATACTGTACCAATGGCAGTTTATCTAGAACCGGAAAATTTTACATACTAGCCGAGAAATCGCATAGTTTAACTACAGGAAATGTATCTAGGTAAATCGTAAAAATCAGAATCGGAACATTTTGGTTAAAATTTGGTGTTCAATTACTACTGATATAGGATTTTTTATATGTATGTGTTTAGCTCGTCACGATCTCTTTATTTATATATTTTTACACCACTGCCCAACAAAAAAGGAGTGTAATGAGTTCAGGGTTTATATATGTATGATCTTCGTTTTTTAATTCCACTATAATTTCTAAACGCTCTAACCGATTTAGAAGTATGTAATATTGTTAGAGCCATTATATCATTCTGAGTATCATAGGGTACTAATAGGATAGAAAACGAATTTACCGCGTGAAATTTGTAGCACCCGACGTTTCGGTGACGTTGCAGCCGCCGTTGTCCAGGGTAGACTACAGGGTAGACAACGGCGGCTGCAACGTCACCGAAACGTCGGGTGCTACAAACTTCACGCGGTAAATTCATTTTCTATCCTATTTATAATGTCAAACAACCGTGATAGTCTTCGATTTTATATAGAGTAATAAATTTACAAAGTAGCAAATAAATAGTTGTCTAAATGTCTGAATCTCCAAATGTCAATTTTTATTAAATGTTATTAATTGTATTTCTTTTATTTACTTAATTTTTAATTATTATTTTATTTATACACTTTAATTATTAAATATAACCACGCCATCCGTCAACTAGCCAGAGGACTCTGGAAACGTACGTTTCCTAAGCAGCGGGGTAGTTGTTAAGTTGGCATCGTTTATCCTTAGAAACGATTCGTTGGCCACCCGATCCCGCGTGAGCTTGACAGGCAAAGGGCGCATCGGTCCGCAATTATTTCGAACTTCAATTAACGCTAATGTCAGGTAGAGGCCGCGCAAGCGACCTCAAATCTGTGACTAGACTGAAGGATGGATAAATTAGTCCAAAATTTAGTAGTAAGGGCGTCAGCATTGCCCGCTGTGTTCCATTTCCCTCAGTGCCTCACGGTAAGGCGACCCCCAGTGGGTAAATACTGAAATCAAAGAATACCGAGTTTATTTGATATTATAGACGTTTGTAGCACCCGACGTTTTGGGCGATGTTTCAACCCCGCCGTTGTCCAGGGTAGACTTAGCCTGAGACAATCTACCCTGGACAACTTCACGCGGTAAATCATATTTATAATCTCAAAGAGGTGTGTAAGTCCTGGAAAGCTTTCCAATGCTGATAATGTAGACCGGCAACGTAAATAATTCTAAGGCAGCTATAAAACAGAATAGCTCTTTTAAGAACCCACGCGCGACATTACGAGTATATTTGAAAGCGAGCGATTCCAAATTAGTTTGCGAATACGTGGGTAATTATGAATAGGCATACTGACTAATTACACATCGGACCCTTCCTTGCGAAAAACTAATCCTCTTGGTATTACGTATATCTCAATTAATGTAAGTAAAAATATATTTTCCGGTATTGTATATTCTAATAATTAGCGCAGTTTTTAATCCCACTGTATTTTGTTTCTGTAGTCGCCATCATTTTAGTGCTAGTTCGAATTTTAGTGCTAGTGCGAATTTTACGCTAGTTCGTGAATCAGTATATTTGATGTTTCTCATCTAAAATATGTATTTATGGGACCCTTTCTAAAAATATTCTGGGAGCGGAATACACGACGAAAGTATCACACCTCAAGGGAATCAACAAATAAATCTGATATATTCTGTTAACCTATGAGTGATATGGTGAAATATTGTTACGAGTTATAGCCGGGTCAAATTGACCTCGTAATATCTTTGTATATCTAAGTAAGGGATAAAAAATTAATAGTAGTAGTTTATTTTTATTCTAAGAACAGAAATAAATTAGTTTATTTATTTTTATTCTAAGAACAGAACTAAATTAGAAGAACATAGTAAACATTATAATATATAAAAAACTCGAAAAAGTTTTAATTAATATGCGACCTACAGAAGATATTATACTCAAAAAACTAGCTCTATTTTTGACTTCCTTCGAAAGAGAGGCGCTGAACAGCTTTGAATTTCTTTAACTTCTTCTTGTAAAAATGCAGCATCGTTTTCGCATACGCACGCTTCCATAAAAAAACGCTATTCGCGGATAAAATCTCTCGCTAGTATCGTTAGTGGGTAATTGAATAATGCTTTGAGATATACTGAGACGTACAAGTATTTCATCGCGGGTTATCATCTCGGGTTAATTTAAATCCAAATTACCGATCGAGGGTTAATGTTGTGCAGGGAAGGGAAAAAGGGAAGTTTCGATATTTGCCAAATAAAATGTTTTCCTTTTCTTGACTATTATAAGATCGTGGGCGGGATCGCTTCTAAAGATTGGCCGAAATTTCATGTTTATGAGACGTTTTTTGGCGAAACATTAAAATATTATTTTTATAACAATGAGTAGGATTATGTGTAGTTAAGATATTCTTTAAAATATCAAACTTATGCATCCCATGGCATACTGCTGAATGTACCGGAGAATTGGATTCATCTGTAATGCCCTTGAAAACTATTTGAAACTAACAAATAAATAAATAAATTACAAAATTTAAAGTTTCGCCGTATTGTTACAAATTCCGTTGAATTGTTAGAGACGTGGAAGAGATCAGTACCCAGTACTTATATCATTATAATTTTTGCATTTTTAGGATGACATGGCAGAAAATCCAGCTAAGCTTAGGAATAATCTTTACATATTTTATGACCTACGCTTTGAGAGTCCGCTAAAGGAATACTTTATACAAAATGCCTATACACATTACTCTGGAATAAAAAATGGTAGTGCTGCGATAGAAACTAGCATCCATAGCAACGTTGAAACACCGGCTGTCATATGTTACCGAAGTTAATCATGAGCGCGGTCTGTACTAGGAAGGCTGACCACATGAGTGACGACTACGTGATGCTACAAAAAATGCCCGCCGATAAATGTTGCCACTAGACAACAAGTCTATTTTCACGATAAGATACCAGCTTTGTAAATAAAAAAATATGGTAGGATCATATAAAGTACACATTGAGTAGTTTTTTATCAGAGGTAATACGGAATATCAGAAGAGGAATATACGAAATATACGGAAGAGGTATCAGAGGTAATACGGAAGTTATTATTCATTGATGTTAAAAATTATATTTTGCTTTAAGAGGCCGTGTACGAAATCGATGTGGGCCGTGATACCTCTATAATCAATCGTATAATATAACTATAGGTAGGTAGGATTTTCGGAGCCAAAGAGATACGTCCTCCCTTTGGAAGCGCTCGGCGGGGACTAGCTGACTTGAGGCGTGAATCGTATCATAGGCGAGTATCATAACGCGAGAATTAGATTGTTTTAAAAGACTTTATTGCCAATTTTAATTAACGTTTTGCATTTTTTTTGAGGAAATTGATTGATATTGAACGAAAGTTTATTTCTGTTGTTTTTATTTTATGAACGAGAGTTTAAAAAGGCCAAAATCAAAAGCATTTCTTCGCCCATTTTCTAAAAAAATTGACAAAGTTAAATATTTTTTTTATCGACAATTTTATATGAAAGTAGTAAACAGTGAATAACTTATTATATAGAGGACTTTCACAACAATACACTGTATTTTTTTTATACCGTTTAGATGTCAAAACGATTCGTAAATATGTTATATTCTAAACCTCTTACAGCAAAAATTCACAAAGAGTCACCGGTTTAAGGTCAATTAATCAAAATTCTATAATAATTTTCAAACAAGTAGCTCACTCATTAGACAATAATATAAATGATATTTTATGTTGTGCAATAAAACTTATAGAAATACAGTATTTTAACCTTAAATTCACGTCTGCAAAATTACGTAAATTCACGAAATGCGCAAAATTTCGTGTACGGCCTCTTAACTCTTAAATAATAATAACTTGAACATTTATACCGGTCTTTCTTAACATATGTGAAATCCCTACAAAACTCAGATTCTATTCCAAATTAGGTAACATAAAAATATATAGATTGTAGTTTTACCATAGGTTTTACAGTTGTAGTTTTACATACATGAAATCACACCCAATAAATTTTCGGTATATTATCAAAACGTCCGAGGTCTACTTACTAAAACAACTACTTTTTTCAGGAATATCAGTAAGCAGAAATTTGATATAGTTGTCTTAACTGAGACTTGGTTACTGGAAAGTATATCCGATAGTGAGCTATTTGACCATCGATACATGGTGTGGCGGCGGGACCGTGACTATAACGTAACTGGCCAGTCGCGCGGTGGAGGTGTGCTTGTGGCGGTGCGCAGGGATCTGTCCGTGTCGCCGCGGCCTGCCTTCCACTCTACTGCCGAGGACCTATGGCTCATGCTGCACCTTAAAACGCAAGACGCTAATAAATCCGTCAAATTGAACATTTGCGCCCTTTACCTATGTAGTCAAAACGCAGGCAACTCATTCTCTCAACAGCTGACCAACTTTCTCAACAGTTTAAACCGTGTCTTACTGTCCAGCCCAGAAGACAAATATTTGATCCTTGGTGATTTTAACCTTGGTAATATAGTGTGGACGCGTACTACGGGTGAATATCTTGATCCATCCAATATGTTGACCGATGATGAGCTATCACTGACGGATGAAATGGCCACCCTTGGGTTTGGTCAATACAATGGCTTACGCAATGCACTCGACCGTACGCTGGATTTAATCTTCTCCAACGACATTGTGAATGTGTTCGATCACAGTGATGATCCTCTTGTTCCAATAGACCCGCACCATGGTGCGCTCCTAGTTGTGGTAAAATTCTTAGTTTATAACCCATTACGGCTCAATTCATATACCAAATATTTATTTAACAAAGGAGATTATGTAAAACTAAACAATGGATTTGTAAATATAGATTGGGACAAGGAATTTTCCACTAAATCCCTAGAAGATGCCGTCTGTTATTTTTACGACGAGTGTTCATCTCTAATTAAGCAGTTTGTTCCATCTAAAGTTATTACCTCCGACTATTTCCCTCCTTGGTACTCCCCTGGCCTTAAGAAATGTATTAAAGAAAAACATAAATATTATAAAAAATTCAGAATGTATGGTAACAAAGCTGACGAAGAGGCATTTAAATACCTGCGGGGCCGTGTTAGGGACCTGGAAGAGAAATGCCACGCTAGATACATTTCCTCCGTCGAAAACTCTATTACAAGTAACCCCAAAAAGTTTTGGTCTTATCTTAAAGGCAAAACCAAATCCAACTCAATGCCTAATAGCATGTCCTTAGGGACCAGTATATTTACCACAGGCGAGCTGATTTGTAATGCCTTCTCTGATTTCTTTTTAAATAATTTTCTCTCTAGCACTGTTGTTGCACAAGATGATACCGGTGGTTTCTCGCCTACCGACACATCTGCCAGTTATATATCTAAAGTGTATGTTGACGTCAGCGAAGTGGAACAGTTACTTTTAAAATTGGACCCGTCTAAGTCCGCTGGGCCTGACAACCTACCAGCTGTCTTTCTCATAGGCTGCGCTAAAACAATCGCTATCCCTATTTCATTAATCTTTCGGAGATCTTTGGATGATGGGATCGTTCCAATTATCTGGAAAAATGCTTTTATTACGCCTGTGCATAAAAAAGGTCCTAAACATAACATTGATAATTATCGCCCCATTTCCAAACTGTGTATAGTGTCAAAAGTCTTCGAAAAAATTATATATGATCAAGTATATTTTGCGCTCAAACAGTCGTTTAATACTACTCAACATGGCTTCCTGAAAGGTCGATCGACAGTTTCTAATCTTGTCCTTCTAAATACAGCTCTTACAGATGCCATGAATAAAGGTCACCAAGTTGACGTGGTCTATACTGACTATAGCAAGGCCTTTGATCGGATTCAGCACAGCTTACTTTTAAGCAAATTGGAGAAGACTGGCATCTGTGGCAATCTTCTCAGATGGTTTGCGTCTTATATCCATAATCGCTCGCAGGCTGTAGTTATTAATAATTACACATCCAGTTGGGTCCCCATCCAAAGTGGTGTTCCTCAAGGATCTTTACTAGGTCCTTTGATTTTTATCATTTTTATCAACGATATTGACAGGTGTTTCCGTTATTCTCACCTTCTTAGCTTCGCCGATGATATGAAGATTTTCAAGACGATTCTATCTCCTGCCGACACTCTACTACTTCAAGCTGACCTTGAACGCCTCGAGCGCTATTGTACCCGGAACCACTTAGATTTAAATCCATCCAAATGTAGTGTGGTCACTTTTACTCGAAAGCGAAATATTGTATTACACGACTATGTCCTAAAAGGTACCAAGTTACAAAGGGACTCTATCATTCGTGACCTCGGTGTGTACCACGACTCCAAGCTGCTCTTCGACACTCATTTAGACAAAATAGTTAAAAAGGCTTCCAGAGCTCTTGGATTCGTTATGCGCAGTACCAAAGATTTCAAATCCATTAAAACTCTTAAAATTCTTTACTGTACTCTGGTACGTAGCAACCTGGAATATGCATCTCAAATATGGAACCGTATGTACTTTAAATACTCCAATCGCATCGAGGGCATCCAAAGGAAGTTCCTTAAATACTTATGTTTCCGTACCAAAGACAAATACAGTTCAGACGACTATGTCAAATTACCTATGTAAAAAACACCACCTGCTTCCACTAGCAAAACGGCGAGAAATCGGTGACCTCACTTTTTTGCAAAAAAATGCCCAAGGTTCTTTAGATTGTACCGAACTTTTATCATACCTATCTTTTAATGCCCCGTTAAAATCCATGAGACACACCATCCCAATTCGGCTACCTGTTGTTACATCTAATTACACGCAAAACACCTATATGTGGCGTGCGAGTAACAACCTCAATAAACTGATTTGCGGCGACGTTGATATCGATCTATTTAGCACTAGTGTTGTATCAGCGAGACGTATCCTCAGCAAAAACTTCTTTTAGTACCTACTCTTCTGCTTTTCTTTATTGTTATTATTTTTTGTATTCGATTTCTCGATATTGTTTTTTTGCCTTCTTGTCCCTTTTGTTTAATTTTTATTTGCGTATTTTAAATTTATAGTACCGGACCCTGCCAAGCGTTTTTGCTGGCAATTCCATATTCTCTAAACTGTTTCTATATGTGAGAACCTGTTATTGGCTATCATTTATTATTTAAGTTGTTATTTAATATTTTATATGGCTGTTGGTTTTCCTTAAAAAAAATAAATAAATAAATAAATAAATACATTTTTGGCGGATTTTAAGACAATCTATAGACTTGGGATTGAACTTAATATGACGAATATTTACTTTGATATTTTTCATGTACTTATCGGAGCACTCCCTGGCTAAGCACTTCTGTCTAGATCTAAACAGCGAAAATGTGTCATCATAGTCTAGAGGACTGTGCGTAACTGGACGTGACTAGAGAATTTAACGGCGCCGTGTACTTGGGAGGGTATTTCGATGCCAATACTAATTTACTTGGAAAGTAAGTAAATCAGGGTGTTAAATATTTAGTAGAAATTAAGGCATAATTGATATCAATATCACCAAAAACTACATCCCAGCGAATTGACTCGATTTCAGTCTTAATAGAAACATTCTGCTTTTCAAAACTGTTCAATTTAAGTGGTTTCAAAGGAATAGACAAAATTCAGATTCAGACTCCGATTTTGAAAACATCGAGTACAATCTACCAAATTGGATTAAGTATTTAATGTATATCTATTTATCTACAGATCTAGTCGTAACTATAAGTTATACCATTTAAGACCATTTTTCAATATTTATCTAATCTACCTTTTAATTTGGAGAGCATTGCGATGATATAATTACTTTTAATTATGTAAACTCTGTAATTTCCAGAATTTACCACAAGTAACATTTTCCTAAGTGTAAATATTTTATCTATTTCTTTTACCTTTTTTTTAAATGGCCTTTAAAAATAATATACATAGATAAAAACAACAACAATTAGAGCCCGGGGTACTAGTAATCTTTTGAAACTAATGGGTCATCGTTGGCATAGATATTATCAATGTTATCACTATTCTAACGTATATAACGAGCTATCTATATAATTGTGTAGTCCGTAGCACACTTGAATATAACTCGGTCATCTGGTGTACAAGTGAAAACAAATACATTCAGATGGTAGAGCGTATTCAAAGAAATTTTTTAAGATATATTTATTACAGAAAATACAATATGTCCATACTTATTTCCGTCCGATTTTGTGCTAGGAATGGTAGGATACAACAGTCTTGAAACGCGTCGATATATTTCACTAATTATTATATTTGCATATAAATTAATTCAAGGAACTATTTATTTTCCAGAGATACTATGTAAGTTTGAATTGTACGTACCGGTAAATTACACAGCGAGGAGATCGCATCTATTGTTTAATGTGCCGTACCACCGTACAAATATTTTTGTAGACAGGCCAGTGGGAAGGGTTATAGCTCTTCTTAATTCCTTACCCACAGAAATAGATATCTTTTGTATATCCCTTTGGCAGTTAAAAAGGCAACTCCCTGCTATCTCATGTTTATCATAATCTGTCCTTTATTTAGTTTTATATTTTTATATTTTTTTTCTTGTTCAATGTTAGCATTAATTTAGTTATGTAGTCATTTATTCTTAGACTTACACTCCAGCTTTAATATTCAAGGGCGAATTGGATTCATCTGTAATGCCCTTGAATACTATTTGAAACTAATAAATAAATAAATAAATTACAAAATTTAAAGTTTCGCCGTATTGTTACGAATTCCGTTGAATTGTTAGAGACGTGGAAGAGATCAGTACCCAGGGTCAATGTAATATTAGGTGACGAGCTAGGCGATGGAGTCAGGAATAAATTTTTATCATATATTTCCCAGTTAATTTTGGCCATATTAAAATCACCTACTATCATTCGGGCATTTCATGATAACGTCAGTCAGTTGAATAATTAATGCTAATACATTTGTAGTATAGTTGAAAGTCTACTTAAATAATCACAAAATATATAAATAAAAAAAATTCTACGCCATTTTATTGCAGACGACGGCATAATAATCCATATGTTCTACGCGCTCGAATGCAATGCAAGTTTTTCATATGCATTCAAGTGTTTTAACAACAATTAATATACCATCGTTTTATGCCTGCCCTGTAGTCGCATAGTCTCCACCACGCCTAAAAACTACATATTTGGAATTTATTACTTTTCAATGATATGCATTCCCTTGTTAAGCCAAGTTAGTGCAGTTACGTCGAATTCATTGTTTATCCTGGTTCGCAGAGCTATCACATTTGGTAGTACATTATAATAAGCATAGGCATTCTATAATGCTTATAATATTGAAAACTATATACGAGGGCGGACTCATTTAATTTATAAAACATTGCCGTAAGTAGTCAACTATTTTTTGCTGAAAATAAAGCCAAAAAAATACGGCTTTCAACATTTTAATATTTGATGGTTATAAGGGGCATCGCACTAGTCCGATATACGAAGGGGGTACGCTAAAAATGTTTTTTTTCTGAAAGCAGATGGCAACACTGCCTTACCCCGCTGTTTACTAGAAACTCCGGCTGATCAGTATAGTAAGCGACATTCGTTTGAAACAATGAGTGCTTATTGATTTGTTTCCAAAACCTTTTCAAAACTTTTGGCGATTATTTGATGATAGACTTGAAGGAGCAGCGCGCGAATAATTTAAAAATATACGCGTGGCACTCGGGGACTGCCGCGGTAAAGCTATTGCATAGCATTTTAACAACCTATGCAATTATAATTATTTACTTATTTATTTTATTTATTTTATTTTTTCTGATATCAGATAACTGCGCTCTATCGGAAAATTATTCCGAATCATTTGCGGCTGCGAAAGCAAATGATTCGGAATAATTTAAACGTCTTCCGATAGAGCGCCGCGCACGAATTTTTTATTCGATGAAGCAAAAAAAACGGATTATTCGAAAAAAATCGTAGATAGAAAGACAGATAATTAAATTATCTTTAAAATGGTGCAGGTTTCATAATAATACGCCAGATAGTATTTGCGTAGTAGTCGTTTTTGTGTTCGGTTAGACCTAATTTCACAAATTAATTACACTATGTAATATAAACAAAATTTAAAATATTCAAAGCTAAGAATATTAGGAAAATGTTTTTCTTTAACATATATTTTTTTTGAATCATAAGCAGTACTCGTTTAGACGTAATTATCAGTTTAAAATCATGAATTTTCGTTAAGAAATTTCTTCATTCGGTCGCCGCGCTGGCCAAAGCTCGCGATAAAAGCTATGCAATAGCTTAAAAATTTCTTGTTCATATAAATTATCTATAAAATAGATTTTCTTTTGGCAATTTAAAACTTTTTGACGAAAGATATTTGGCACTATAATGGTTAATTAGGGTTATTATCTATACGAGTAATTTAAAGGGATATAGGTACCTACCACAAAATTATCTGATTTCAATGGAAAATAGAGAGCCGATGTAGGATAGTCCATGAAAGGACAGAACTACCACAGGCAGCAAGTATAATAAGCACTGCTGTATAAAAGACGCAGACTTACCGAGACGCAGTAAGAGTATCAAAGCCCACAACCTACAAAGGAAAGCAATATTCATGGGGTTTCCGCATTTCTGGGAAGAAATCCGTACCGCCACTTAGAATAGAGGGTTCGATAAAATTGAGCAAGATATTCATTCTTACGGGACACATCTGCCTCGCGTCGGGGTCTTTGGCGTATTATTGCTGCATTGTAAGGTACTTTATATTATTATCTGATCGGATGGGTTTAGTCAGAGAGCTGACTCTGTCTGTATATAGATTTCTTATTTTCATATATTCCTATATACAGAAGGCCCATTTTGTTGGTCGCCCTGGACTTGTCTTATAGTGAAATGCAAAAAAATATTTTGATAGAAAAGACGAATCTTCAACCCATACAATTAGGTCCTGAAGAAAGGCAATCTAATTAAGAAGCAGAAGCACATCTAAAGATTAAACGAAAAAAATAAAAACAGTTTTTTCACGTGACAAGTAACTTGATAGCAGAAAATTCACTTTTTCAAATACAATGCTCAAATAAAGAGTAAATATGGAAGCTTTCAAATCGTTTCCCTAAAAACCAGAATTAAGAAAAGATATACAAAATCGGCCAACTTTTCACATTTTTCTCTGTTATTTCCCAATTTTCAAAATATTTTTGTAGAAAACGCTAAATAAATGTGGAGTGAAGGGAGAAATACTCTTCAAATAACGAATAAATAATACTTTTCGCAATTCAAATTCAGCAAAATGACAACTTCAAAAATATTTTTGGCAAACGGGCCTAAACTATATGAAGTCATGAGGGAACACCATATTTACGTGAAGCCATTTTCCCCACTGTAATTTTAAAAAAATACGGCTCGCTATAAAATATTCACGCCTGAAATCCCCAGAGATTTAACCAGCCGCGCAGAATATTACTTAAAGTATTACACCGCCATATCAAAAAATGTCATATTATAATACATAGTAATACAAGCTGTGATCGTAGCTCCGTCCGATTTTAATAATATAAAAATGGTTGATGCACTATTATATTTCGTTAAAACTCCCATTTTCAAGTTACTTTAATGGGAAAACACAAAAATATATATCTTCTTCTTAACTATATACTTTATATTATACTAAACTATACTAAAAAGGCGAATGTAATAAATATAGTATGCCAGTGGAAAAAGTTACACTGTTTTGATCATAAGGTTGAAATATCTCGATTAGCCAAATCCAAGAGAAATTCGGCTTACCGTTTACGTCTAATGTTATGTATAATTCAATTTATGAAATTATGGAAAGGTATAATTACATAGTTTTATTTTTTATAAACATATTTCCATTGACGTAAAATCAATACTTTCATACTTGGGGGGCGGGGGGGGGGGGGGGAGGGGCGTTTGTGGGGGAGATGTTAAGGGGGGGATGTTAAGGGGGGGGGGGGGGTGTCAGCACGCCGAAAAAGTCAGGTGACACATACCCTTTTTTAGCTAGGTAATAGTAACCGGTAACCGTAAAAAGCCGTAAAAGTAACTGGTAATCATAAAAGTAACCGATAATACAGTTCTATGACTATGCCAAATCTCATGTTGACAGCTATAAAATCAGTCGAGATAACTGTGCAATGTTTAAGAATAAGATTTTTATAAAATGGGACATAATTAAATAGTACCAAATATTTTTAAACATACATTAATTATACTTGAAAATGATGAGAAAGGAGTTTAGGGCGATAATTAGAGACAGAAATGCAGTTAAATTGCAGACAGTCGTAATAATTAATGATTAATAATAATAATAATCAATAATAACTAAACCTGAAATAATATTAGCCCCATCAATTATAACCAAATATTTATAAATTAATTTGAAAATACAAAACTTTTGAAAAAAAATAGGCCTAATTAACTAAAATATTAACGAACGCATTAAATAGAAATCAAAATAAAGAGTGGCTCGAGTGGGATCCCGATAGAACCATTAAATGCCCCACTATATGATACCAGATACGAGCGATGGTGTGAGTTCCGGGAGCGCCGAAGCAGCAGAAAATATCATATTAAATCGTACTTGCGGTCTCATAGATTGATAAGCAAAGATCTTAAACTTAATAAGGCATTACGTTTTACTATTAAAATTTTGTTGTTTACGCATATTCGCATAAAACATTTAGCATCACCCTCCCCCCTCCTCCTTCTTCTTATACATTCGCTGTTACAACATGCCCCAGTGTTTCAACCTCGCTATTCCCTCTCCTTGCAGGATATATATAGACCTATTTCTAACAGGTATCTAAGACTTGTTTATTACAGAAATAGCTTAATATTTTATTTAAAAAAATAGCCAAAAAATTAGGCTACATTTATTTGGATTACTCAGGCTGCAGTTTGTATGTATATTTGTATAGTTATTAATCAGTTGTAAATAATGGGCATACTAAAGTTTTATTTAAAATGCCAAAGTATGATCTACTACGCCAATTAACGGTACCCTCTCAAATAGAAAATAGTAAAATCCTAAGTTATAAAAAAGCTCTTTAAAAACCTCGTTATCTGCGTATCGAATGCGGTAGTCACAGAAAATAAGATAGTCACAGAAAAGGGAGAGTGGTAATGGTCTTTGTGAGTAGTCCAAAAATATGATCAATTAAAAAACAACTTTCATTGTAGAAAAATTATGAAAATTTCGCATGATCGCCTTTTTTATAATAACCAATAAATCGCCCCCTTTTTATATAACAAACGAAATTATGGAGGTCCAACTGGCATTTTCAATTTGTTCGTGCGTTAAACATGACGAGATTTCTGTTAAAAAAGTATTTGCGGAAAAATTGACCCAAATACCGGTTTCTAAGTCACCGTTTCGATTAGTATAAATGTACCATATTGTTTGTGTATTCGTTACTACGCGGGAGGCGAAGGCAAGTTATTTATATACTAACTTAAGATATCAGTCGTGTATTTCACGAGAGCTGCGCAGCTGCTTTGGGGCCATCAAAGGAATAAAGAGGGTCGAGTGCAAAAAGTAATAAGAGATCGTACCTTCTGTAGCGACAAGGAAGCTTTGTTACGGCAATTTAAAAAAATAGCAACAGTGAAGACCCTCAAGGAAAATATTGTGACATATATTTTATAAAACTGAGACGAGATAAATATGAATTGTCTGGGATAGAATATGTAGTTTTTATTAATACTCAATTGCGGTTGACTTATAAAAATACAATCTAATCATGTTCTTTAAATACAATAATAGGTCTAAAATATGTTATGTCACAGTATATTTAAATAGGTATAACATTATGTTAATTTAAATTATTCAAAGTTAAAAGTTAAATATTTTAAACTCATATAATTAAATAAATTAAAAAATACATTTTATAAAAACAAATTTGTAATAAGAGATAAATAAAAAACGTTTATAATAATGTAATCAAAAACAAAAAATATCATTGAATTAAAAAGTCTGAAGTAAAACAAAATAAAAATCAACAACAGAAATACATTCAAGAGGAATATATAAATGATAAAAAAGAAGAAGCAAAAAATCAAATATCAACGTGATGAAAATTCAATATAAAATCGAGGATATAAAATGTAAAATTAAATATTTAGCCGTGATCAAACTAAGAATAATATAATCTGTATAAATAAAAATGTAACTGTTCGTATGTTCAAAGTCGCTAATCTCCGAAAAATTTTCACTGATTGCTTTTAAATTTTGAAACAATATTGCATTCGAATACACGTGCCATTTAAAATAATTGATTTATCTATTAAAAAAACTTTTAATTGATAAAATTCAATTTTAATTCGGTAAGCGTTCAAATTTCAATACGGTAGGACACCCGCATAACGCTTTCAAATATTGAAAATTTTGAACGCCGGAAATATTAAAATGCTATAAATGAATATTTTGTCACATCGATTGCATTGTTAAATTGAATTTTTATAGGGTTTAATTTATTTTCATTTTAGTTTATTATTTCGTGTGACATAACGCTAGAATTGAACTGTGTTGTTTACCATAATGTTCATTTCGTAAGTATATTATATTAATCGATTTGTCATTGTTTTAATTTCGTTTTTTAACCGTTTTCTAGGTTAAATATAATGTTAGGTCTCATAACCCGGTTTTATTTTTACACTTTATACTTGAAGTAGTTTCAATGAAGTAAAATAAATGGAGTTGTTCTGTTTAAGTGGGTATTTAATTATATTAAATTAAATGAGATATGTAAATGTAAATGACTGCTGTCGGATTTCGGTTATATTACTTATGCTTGGATATATCTGTTACCATTGTACACCGCTATTTTATCTATGTATTTCGGACTCGATATTCTTTGCTATAATAATAAAATCAAGAGTTTTTTTAAATATACCTGTTTTTTTAATTATAAAATGATTGCACTTCTATCCAGATGCATAAATAATCTTCATGGAATTGAAGAACTATAGCGATTGTCAACTAATCCAGGAAAATCTGAAACGTTTCACTCGTTTTTGTTAACCGCATAAACTCTCTGTAAATGTAGCTAAATGCCATAAAATCTCATTGTCGCGAAATATCAATTCAATTCGGTGTAAATATACTATTGTAAATAATACAATTCTGGAAGTAGATCGAGTCCATCATCTAGGAGTCATCTTATATGGCAAGCTTGTATTGGACAAGCACATAATTTCAGTCGTCAATAGAGTTTACAGCACCCTCGGTTTTACAAACCCTCACCCATGAGTGTTTGTAGACCTCCTAAAAATATACATTCTTTGAGAGCGGTTCATGTCGCATACATGCGTAGCCTGCTAAATTTGCTTCTAATATTTGGTCTCCGCAGAATGACGCATACAAGCTGCCTATTGAGCGTATTCAAAAACGGATTTTACGTCATCTAAATTTTCACTCATGGCTTGTCATTTGATAGGGCAGAAGAACTGCAACGCTTTGGTTTAAAGACATTGGAGGACTGCCAAGTCGCAACAAATATGTCGCTTTTACGTCAAATATTTTTTTCTGGGTTGGACAGTCCATATCTCCTAAATAGGGTGAGCATACGAGAGCCTTCCCGACTCACGCGTCATCCCTTAACTTTTACTTACTACTAACTAGGGTGCATAAAACGCCAACTATGGAGCCCATTCGTTGTTTCCAAGTGCTATGCATGCATGCAATGTAGACTTTGGTAATATTAACATATTTAACCACGAAAATACTTGGTCCTTTGTTAAGAAAGTACGGGAAAGCTGGAGATCAGTTTGGATTGAGTTATCATCCCGCATTCCCACATCCACGTTCATGCACATACACGTTTTACATCATAATGTCAAATCACTGTGATATTTTAGACGGTTATGAAAATGTCTTTAGCGTTTTATTTATTTTGCGTACATGTCGAATTTCGATGATTTTCTAAGCGATTTAGTTTTAGATTCGCAATATTCGTAACCGTCGCTATTAGGATATAATATGTCACAGTAGACATGGCCTCATCACGTTTTTGTGAACTTTGCGAGTGGCGCTGAAACATCGACGCGCGGGCAAGCGGTACACAGAAAAAAAATCAAATACTTAAAAATATCACGAGTTTAATATTCATTGCACAAGTTGCAGTGCTGACGGTCCCCGTTGAATCAGAATTTGTAATTTGTAGCGAGCTTCTAAAACTTCGCTTCAATTGGTCTAAATGTACCGTATTTTATAAATCGGATTAAAATTTGCAGAGGGCGACTTTGTATCCATATAGCGTAGGTAGCTTATGGCCTCTAAAACTGATCGCTCAGGCCAAATCTCTGCTTATCCCATTTCCAGTCATGCGCGAGTAGAATGGTGGGTCGCGGCCATTTTTCCAAATCAATGCACCTAGACTGGTAATGGAAGAGTCCGATACGGTTTATATATAATATATAGCTCGAAACATGTACCTAAAGTCTAAACCATCAGTTTGTGTATACACCTATCATATAATAATATGTATGTACGATATAGAGAGTAGTACAAACGGTTCGGTATTACTATTTAAAATATCTCAGATTTTAGTGTCTCGGGGGTTATGATTAAAAACTCTATTTAGGGTTTTCTACAGCTTATTTTCAGGTTGAAGTCAATAAAGATTAAGAAAACGACGTGGAGATACTAGTGCTTCATATACATAACCAGGAGGCACAAAAATAGGAACAAACCGAAAATGAAAGTGACGACAATATAGTGACCGATTTAATTTTAACATTTTGTCTGGTCGCGATCTCAATATTATATATTTTATTAATTATTTTTAATGATAATTAATTATTACTAATTATTAATAATTATGTTACAATTGTCACCCGATTAAAAAATATGGAATGGTTAAATAATATCCTGCCAAGCTACAGTGATATATGTCACCAAATGACAGTAGCCCGTGTAAGATATATATTTGAAACTATTTTACTTTTCAGACCGCTAACGATGTTTGAAACTGTTACGAAGTATCGGGTGCCATCAATTTCACGGGAAATAATTCGTTTTATATCATTTCATAATTTAAAAAAAAACAGGTCTAGTCATCGATTTCGTAATTTCAAATAGATTTTGTTTATTAAAATATAAGACAACCCCATATTGTATTTATAAAATAGAAAAGAAACTTTAAAAAAACTCTAAAAGCAATGTGGTAATAAATTTCAATCATTTAAATATTTTGTACCAATATTCAGCAAAAATATAAGAAAAAAATTAAGTTTAAAGTAGTGCAGCGACAATAGTATTTTTAAATAGTTTATTACATTGGACGACAGTTTCTCTACAACTAAATAGATCATGCCAAATGTCGAGTTATTTTATATTTACTGTATTTGTTTACTTATTACTTTATATTATTGCGAGCGGGCAGCTAATCCCAGATATTAAAACCTGGGTTTAATTATCGAAGAAGGCAAACAATATCAATATTAAAAAAAGGTTTTCGAAAACATATATGGTGAGAAAAAATATATATGGTGAGAGAAAATGGCATATGGTGCAAAGAACTATTTAAAACGTGATATTGTCGCCCTACGTTACGTTAAAAAAGTTAAGCTACGTTAAAAAAACTGAATTTTCTTTTCTGTTTTAAACTTTCATTTTATCCTTCGCGATATGAATACTCATTCTGAGAATCTCACAAAAATCGCAGCTTGAGAAAATAAAGAACAAAAATATGGCTCGGGATCATTTTTCTCTGGCGAAACCAAAAATCCGTCGAAAATCTAATATTTGCCGAAGCCGAATTCAGTATGACTCTGTAATTAAAACATTACCTATAATTTATATAGGGGATAATTTCCTAGCATGTGTTTTTAAATTATATGTATTTATAGCCGGTTGTATATGGTATACTGAAAATTGTATATGGTTGTATATGGTAGGTATACACATGCAACATATTTTTTTAATGAAAAATCCAATTGACTGGATTATATTTCTTGGGAGATAATTAATTCAACTTTGTCTAAAATTTGGCTATAGTATTACCCTAAGAATATATTTACTGATATTATACCACTTTAGTCTTTCCAAAATAAAACTATAAGCACTTATATATTAATTTATTTATAGAAGACGCTAGAAAAAGCCAATTTGTTCGAGATCACATTTTTTATTGTATTGGTAGCCGCAATAAAGCATCTGACCTATCAAAATATCACCGTGCTATGACTATGTGACTGGTCTCCGCCAGCTATGGTAATAGAATAATCAGCCGCCCCAATGGAAAAAAAGTCGCTTTGTAAAATTTGTTTGTTTTTCAATCAATAAAAAAATTGTAAATTTGATTAAATATTGAGACATGATGATAATTACTATTGGAAAGCGCCATAATGGTCTATGGTTTATTAAAATATATTTTTATTATATACTTCCTATAGAATTACCCAAATAGGTCTCATAGGACCCTAGATTGGTAGGCATATGACGAAACATCCCTGTGATTGAACAATATAACCAGAAGCCTATGATTATTTGAGATCACCAGACTTTTATTAAATTTATATTTATTTTGTATATTTATATTTTTATTATGCTATATTTTATAAACTGAGGAGCAAAATTAAAACTAAGAAGTGGGCCAGATTAAAATCGCTCACAAGCCAGATTTGGGCCTCGAGCCGCCTTTTTCTCTTTTCACTTGGACAGGGTATAGAGGAGTACGAATAATGACACCTTGCTTCGTGGTTTAACTGAATACGTCCGAACGTCTATTGAAAACGCCATGTAATACTCTTGGGCAAAGACGCCGGGAATCGAACAGCGATTGAATCTTTTGTGTCAGTGGATTACAGATGCTTTATTGACTCCGCGTGCATCCTATTTTCGTCACGTGAAATACGTATTCGCATTATTTCAGAGAACTATACAATTCAACCACAGTATTGCGATGCAATTCTGTGGTTGAATTGTACATACACAGGGTGTTTGGCACAAGAACCGACACAATTTTTCGGAAGATTGGGGGGCTCACTTGCTTGTTTTCACTCATTTTTCTGATGTCCTAAGTTTCACAGTATTTAGGATTTTCCGCTTTTAAATTGTGATAATAAATAAAATTCCGCTTTTAAATTGTGATAACTTTTTTGTTTGTAGATGTAATGGCTCCAAATAACTTTTATTGCATTCTGAAATGTTTTTTTATTCTAAAAAAAATATTTATTGTAATTGGTTTTAAAAAAAATACTTATCAGCTTCCAAATTTAAAAAAACGAATTAAAAGTATGACAAAGGTCAATTTCTAAATTCATTTAAAACAAAACTAAACAATATTTTGAAATTAGCTTTATTAAAGAAAGTTCTCTAGTTTATACCCTTTCATATGATATACTAAATGTCATAAAATACGTTAATTATATGGTCAAAATAAGAGATACTACTTTCCCGGGGCCAGCGTTAAGAAAAAACTTTTAACATATTGATACCCAAAATTCCGCCTTTAAATTGCGATATTTTTTTTGTTTGTTGCTGAAAACATTGCATTCTGAAATGTTTTTCTCTTGTAAATAAGTTTTTATTTATAACAATTGGTTTAAAAACAATACTTACGTGCTTCCAAATTAGAAAAAAATTAAAAGTATGACAAAGGCCAACTTCCAAATTGATTAAAAAGAAAACTAAGCGTTATTTTGAAATTAGGTCTATTTTAAAAAGTTTCCTAGTTTATGCCCACATATGCCGAGGATTTAAACAAGGATTGTAAATAAATTAGGTATAAGAAAGAAGGTATAATAAGGAATAATTATTTACTTAACCCTGGCCTAGGGAAAGTATTATCTCCTATTTTGACTACATAATAAATGTATTCTATAACATCCAGCATATCATTGGAAAGAGTATAAACTAGGGTACTTTGTAAAATAAAGCTAATTTCAAAATAACCTTTATTTTTTTTTAAATGAATTTAGAAGCAGGCCTTTTCCATACTTTTACTTTTTTTTATAATTTGGAAGCTCATAAGTAATTTTTATTAAACCAATTGCACTAAATAAGGAAATTATTTTGAAAACAAAAACAATTTAAAATGCAATAAAACTTATTTGGTGCCATTATAGCTAAAAAAAAAGTGATCATAACTTAAAGGCGGAATTTTGGGTATCAATACTATAAAATATTTTTCTGAACCCTGGCCCCGGGGAAGTGTTAACTTTTATTTTGACCACATAGTGAATGTATTCTATGATATTCAGCATATCATTGGTAAGGGTATAAACTAGAGAACTTTTTATAAAAAAGCTAATTTCAAAATAAAGTTCAGTTTTTTTTAAATGAATTTAGAAATTGACCTTTATCATACTTCTATTTTTTTTTTATAATTTGGGAGTTTATAAGTCTTTTTTTTAACCAATTACATTAAATTTATATTTTTTTTAAGGATACAAAAACATTTTGGAATCCAATAAAAGTTATTTGGTGCCATTACAACGAACAAAAAAGTAATCACAATTTAAAAGCGGAATTTTGGGTAGTAAAAATTTTTTTGGAAAAAAAACATTTCTCAATTACCGTGAAACTTAGGATATCAGACAAATGGGTGAAAGAAACCAAGTGAGCTCCCCAATCTCCCGAAAAATTGTGTTGGTTCTTCTGCCAAACACTCTGTATATATATATATATATATATATATATATATATATATATATATATATATATATATATATATATATATATATATATATATATATATATATAATATATATATATATATATATATATATATATATATATATATATATATATATATATATATATATATATATATATATATATATATATATATATATATGTATATATATACATATATATCGCCGGTTGAAAGGAGGAATGTATTAAGCGCCAATATACGAACTTACAGAAAAGCCAATTGAAGTTGAAAATTTTAGAAAAAAATAATTAAAAAAACATGTAAAATGGTTTATGTTTCAACAAGGCATTGAAATATTTTAGTTAAAATGTATTACAGGGCTCCATGTAGTGCTTATTACGTCTTGCATAATGTTTTATGTTTGAACTCTGTCATAGCATGGAAGTATGAAATATGTATTATGTTTCCTTTAATTAAAATTGCATGGTAATATTGAAAATAAGATTCAGTACTTATAGAATCTTTATTACTTAATAGGCAAAACACGAGCAATAAGTATAAAATAAAAATGTCAAAATTAAATTGAAATTATAGCAATCAAACATAAAAATGTACCTTATTAAAAACAACTATTTTAAATCAAATTATTCGTATCAACTGACGCATGTAGTATAATCATTAATTTTCTTTGTCTGAATCATCATCACTGTCGGCCAAACTCTCTTGTATGTTGCCATATGGTATACCTAAATATTCGACGTGGAATCGTAACGGTGACGAATCACATTTGTATTACAAAGCTTTTGTAAATCGTGAAATTAGTCCGATTTTTATTCAGTCCTGGACTAGAATCGCGATACAATCAAAGTTAATTTATAGTATTACGTTAATCGACTTCTCCTATATAAGATATGAGATTCGTTAAAAACCTCATTGGCTTCTCTCATTCCCTTACTCTCATTCCATGAATAACAGTAGCCTTTTCTCGTGGTACTCATAGATCGTCAGGTTGTAGACTGCCAGTTTTTGGAAAAAATAAAGCAATATGCTCTCCCCTAGCGAGTATTTGAAACCCTCCTATCGCGGGGTAAAAATTTAGTCGTCACTTCTGCCCGGGACAGTTTTGCGCGTGAAGTCGATGGCCTTGAGAAAATGACCATAACTTTTAAACTACTCTACGGATCGTAAAAGAATAACTGTAAAATGATCGTATTGAAATTTGAAATTTATAATACTATAACCTTATCTCGTCAAACAATTAAGATAATAATGAATAAATATTTAAAAAGTTGGCATTTTACGCAGCGCGGAGCGCCCTAACAATATTGGTTAGATACAATTTTAGCATTTGTAAGCGTCTAACCAAAAATGGTTAACTCAAATAGGAAGGGTTAAAACATATTGGAGATCGAAGGAAGTACATAAAACATTCCGTTTTTATAATGTAACTTTTAATGACAGTCAAATATTTTTTTTTCATTTTTATCTGTATCATACTCTGCTTTCAACATTTCTTTTCTCCTCCAGAATTGTTTTCAAAGCCATTATTATTACAATATTTACTATTTCCAGGAGCATGATAGCCTGAATTTTAGTCATCTGTAAATATTTGACGGAATAATCTTTCAGATACAACTTCTACTCCTGAATTTATTTGAACATCCCTGTAAAGTTTGTATAAGTGTGTTAGGTTTTTAAATTCTTGGGGCACGTACAATTTCGTTGAGTTTCTCATCGTGTAGTGCGATTTTACCGTCGCGTGCTTCATTTGTCTTATTGGGTGTTAAAGTCTTTCCTCTAATATCTTTTTAGCGGATCCATACGCAAATGAACCCAAAGAAAATAAGATGAACCTAATTACAGTAAATCTACTTTTCGCCATCGAGGAGTTCCGATAGGTATTTGTTTTCGGGACGTCATTATCAGGTCCGATACAATAAAATATTATTGTGTCATCGGAACTATATACATGTAGATTTAAGTTGATTCAGTATGTGAGAGTGGATAAAACTTGGCTCACGAAATTTCTCATAAACTATCGAACAAAATAAGATAAGTAGAAGACAAAAATTGAAACCAAATAAATGTTCGTAATAAAAATAAGAAATAAAAAATTGAAATAAAGCACATAGACTAATCGAAAATAGGTAAACACCTGCTTGTTTATTGCCTGCGCTGCGTCGCCGATGCTATGCATTGGCGCTAGACGATGCGATGGCGCTAAAGCCACGATATATTCTACTCCAGGTACTGTCTATGCGTGACTCAAGCGACATAATCGACGCTGTCTTGTATAAAGCACGCAATGATTTTTGGATTATACGAAAAATATTCGGCAATATGAACCAAAATTTACTTTGAGCCAGTAGGTTCCAATTGTATTATGAGTTTTTTGCATTATAGAAAACATTATAGAAAATGTATTGTTTTAAGCGAATCTATTATTTCAAGTGAATTGTTTTAAGCGCCATCACATTATAATTATTGAACAGCTAAAATGTATTATACTCAAAGTGTGTTCACAAGGTATAACAAGTAAGATCTCACAGGTCGTACAAATTTCCTTCCAGCTAAGATGATTCATGTAACGCCATGAAAGATATCCGTTGAGCAATAGGCAATCATAAATTCTTGTGCGTGTATTAAAGGATAAATATCGTTTTTTGTGTGAAAATTGTGGCGTTTAATACAGTCGGATTCTTTAGAAAAGTAATATGCACCTCTTTAGAAAAGTCATAAAACCTCCATATGCACAATGAAATGAAAGAAGAAACTTTAATCTTAATTTCTGGTAATCTTTCATTTATATAATTGGTAATCAATCTTTTATTTCATTGTGCATATGGAGGTTTAAACATAAGCATTTCCCAATCCAAGCTGGGATTTCCTTTGCTGCTATTCAAGTAGCTTTTACTAAATAATTATCATTTATCCCGCACAATAAAAGTGGGACATACAAATCAATGATTAATATTTGTTTAAGGATAGAAAAAAATAGATTAAACATCATTTTGATCATATAAACATATTTATTTTGATTAAGAGAACATGGAAAGCCTTTCTTGCAATGTAATGGAGAAAATCCTTCCTGAAATGGAATTCATATAGGTACATAATGAAACAGGGTACGTAACACTCTGCTTGATTAACGCCCGTTTAAGCCTTATCAAGTCTGATTAATTAACATCATCCAGCCGGACACATCACGTCCGCCATTGCAATTAAGAGTCGAGTATCAGCCGAAGTCAACGTGATTAAATGCGTCACTGAAATTCAATGGTATTATAGATTTCTTGCCATTCATCATATGTCTAATGTCGCATGTTATTTAATTAGATGACATTTAATTAAGACGGCGGCTTAGACCTACTCGGAACCCGGATTGGTAACATTTGTATACATTATTGCAAAATAATGTCATTATATTAGACACTGAGGATCACCCTATTATAGTAGATGAATAGCTTCGAAAAGACCAAGGTTATTTTAGACTAACCCACCAACAGATATGAAATTCATTCTAAATAAAAGGTTTTATGTTATAGAGTCGACGAAATCTTATTTGAAAAAAAAATGTCGTTGAACACAAGGCTTTCGTAATGTTTTTGGGACCGAGGATTGGTCACCTAATTCACTGCTTCAATAGTCGGAATAAACGATCTCCATTCATTAACCTTAATAACAAAACGGGTTGACTAATAGTCAAGATCGATAGCCCAAGATTTGTTCTATTTTGAAAACCATTAAGTTGCAGTAAAATTTTCGTTGCATTTACAACGGTCGTTGCATTTACATTATTATTATCAGTTTTGTCAGTGCTTTCATTTTAGTATGTCGTGCGCGCTTCGGATTTTGCTTTTCTATTGTTAAATATTTCTCGTCTTTGGGAAGTAACTAGCCATAATATACCAGAAGATAATAATACTGTCGGTTCTCGTTCCTGTGGTAATAAACCGCTATTCTATGCACTTGAACGAACAAGCTCAGCAAATTGTTTCAAAATGTGTACAGTGTCGTAAAAAAATAATCGAGCGCAAGGGTCCTCCAACTTTTTTTACCCTTTGGGGCTTGAATTTCAAAAAATATATTTTTACGATTTTTTAAATTTTAAAATCCAAGCATTTACCTAAATTTCATGTTTCTAGCTTAAATTTATATATTATTTAAAATTTTCAGGTATGACGCTCTTTTATATATTTTGATTTTGGTAGGCCATGCAGATCATATTATGGACATTTTTGCAATTAAAACAATGTTTTGTCAATACTGTGACATACGATTTTCGTATCTTAACCTATTTTACACGAGAAAGCAAATAGATCAAACGCGAATAAATAACAAATGTGAATTAAGTCCTGAAAACAGACACACTTTAAACAGCTTCGAGCCGCGCCGTGGGTTTACAAACATGTGCTCTTCTAAAGATACGGTACTGTAGGCGTTGATGTAATGAATTTAAGCGAGGGCAGATTGGATTACAGTGCTCGATTAAACATAGATAATTCACCGTCTAAAGCGATCATTAATTTTGATTAAACATGCGAGTTAAATAAGATATTTAGAAAGGGTTTGTGTTGTTTACTTATGTTCGGAGGGGCTATTGATATACATTACAACCATTATTGCCGAGCGCGCGATTTTCGACCGTACTGCTGTATTTTGGAATGAATTGTTGGGGTCAGATTACTAATCTTCCAAGGGGTGCAATTTGTCCGGTCAGACAATATCCAAATTATGGAAGTGTCCATGATCTTCAAAAACCTATGAAATCGAAAAGCCAACAAAACAGAATAACAATTTTACGAATCCAAAGTACATACACAAATCATTGTCGCAACCTTCGCCCGAAGGTTGGTTTTGGACCGAAGGAAGTTTGTGGATGAAGCGATGAACTTGTACAAGCAAATATTGAAATATTTGACGAAATGGTTTGACTTCAGTGATACGGCATTTTACAAAATGTGTGCTCTTTTTAACGTGGATCAATAGTTTGAATTTATGGACGTAGTGGCGCTAGCGGAGAAGCTATGTATGTCAACTTAAATTGCCAAAAACCCTTCTTACAAGTCTTTCTGCTAAATAAAGTCATTGAGGAGCTAAACAAACTCAAAGATCTGCTGAATCTGAGACTATCACGGACAGGTCAAGTAGGGGAAACAATTTTAAAAAGAATATTTTTTTTGTAGGTTTAACTTTAAAAAAATAAACTTTCAAATCTGCTTATGATGGTGGAAACTATACTTGCAATACCGCCTTCGAATACCTTTAATAATCGAGTATTTAGCGTCATGAAAAACATATCGCAAGACAAAATAATCGTCTGAAACTGGAAGTGATGAAGGCAGAAAGGATGGTACTAACACGACTTGTACAAGAGTTAAAAAAATATGGAAACCCAATGCAAAAAGTTACTTAGTGAAAAATAAAATAAAATGAAATAATTGAATAAATAAATAATTGTCCTGAATTTTGATGTCCGATAATGCCTGCTGGGAACCTGGCAACCCTGAATACGACCTGGACTGCTTCTTGGAGTTTTAGTCACGATGGAGCTGTTCATTGGCTAACAGTGTGCGTTTTGTGACCGCACATATTTTAATTTATTTTTAATTTACTTTTTACGCATAAAGCAACCTAGTGAGATTTCCCACACTTAACGATTTCAATTTTAGTCTATACCTATAAGGACCAACCAGATTTCAAATTTCATTATTACGTTTAGTTCATATTTTACAATTTTAGATTGGTAATTATATTTGTATGCAACCTAAATAATTTCAAAGACGACAAATCTGAAAATTCATATTTTTTTCTAGATCCAATTGAAGGTCGGCTTCCTTTTAAACATAAGTCACTTTTACAGTTAAGGGTTTTGTATGCATGGTAAGCCATATTTATTACTTTTCTCTCAAACATAATTTTTGTCCAAGAAGGCACGTCTTGCATACAAAAGGTGTACTTTGTGTTTTGTCGCTCTCTCTGCATAATCCGTAGACATGTTACCTGTCCGAAAGTCCAATGATTTTAAGAATCTCTTTTGCACCCTCTCAATCCTATCTATATGAACAGCATATTGGGGATTCCAAACTACGCTTCCGAATTCTAGAACGCTACGAAAGTATGCATTGAAGAGTACTTTGAAAGTTTTTCCTCTGGTAAAAGGCTTACCTATGCGCAGAATTATTCCACGTTGTTTGAAAGCCTTAGATACGACCTTATCAATATGAAGATTAAAGTGTAGCTTGGAATCCAAGGTAATGCCCAGGCGATATTGTAGTTGTACATGATTGGATGATGTTTTCTGGTGAATGTTATAACATTGCATTTATTTGTATTTTATATTAATTGATTCTCATTACAGTATTGTTCAAATAATAATAAATCTTTCTGTAAGTCTACACAATCTTTGGGAGATTTAATAGTTTTATATATTTTTGTATCATCTGCGTAAAGCAAGTGATGTAATTTCTTAAAACAGAGTCCAATAACGTTTAAGTATAATGTAAAAGTAAAACGGCCAAGATGGGATCCCTGGGGAATTCCCGAGGGGATTTTTAAGAAAGAAGAGCGTTAACCTTTAATGGCGAAGGCTTGACTGCGATTTATTATGTAGGACTACATCTCCATCTCATCCATCTAAGCAGATCACTATTTATACCGAAGCTTAAAAGCCTTCGTATTAAGATATAATGACTAATTTTGTCAAAAGCCTTGGAAAAATCGGTATACAAGGCATCATCCTGCTGTTCAGAATCAAGGGCATTAAACATAAAATCCGTGTATTCGAGAAGATTTGTGTTCACGCTTCTGCCTTTAAAGAATCCATGTTGTTCAGTTGGTATAATATGCTGTGCATTTGATTGGTTAATGATGTAGTAATTTTTTTTTCAAAATCCTTACCAAATAAACTTAACTTAAAAATAGGCTTGTACTGCGTAATGTCATGTTTATTACCACCTTTTGGAATTGGGGTCACTAGAGCTTTTTTCCAGATTGTAGGAAAGCAGCCTTCGCGTATAGATTTCCTATAAATTATGGTGAGTGGTAAGGAGAGCTCTTTACCGAGTTTACTAATTAAAATAGGGTGGATGTTATCGAAACCTGCACCTATTTTGAGCTGTATCATGCAATTACATACGTCGCAATTGAAAATTTAAAAAACGCTTATTATCAAAAGTGAGACAATTCTACATAGGTATGTTACATTTGTTATTATCCAAAATAAATATTGTTCTTGTCACAGAAAATGTCAAGAAATAGAAAGTATGCAGCCGGAAAATAAACTTTATAGACGTAAAACTATGAATAGGTTAAGTGATTATGTTATGTGGCTATGTTATGTTATGGTTATGTTATTAAGTGTTATATGCATAGGTTATTGTGGCGTAAGTGGCGTTAAATGTGCAAACCTTTTGAGCGCGACAGATAAGGTCACTCGTTATACCTTCACTACTGAGAAAATGCACAGAAATAAAAGTGACACTAATACTCTACAACTGAAAATTATGTACTAATTTGTGTCACATTTGCAGGTCACAGAGACTATAATAAAATGTCGCTTTAGTCAATAGAACGTAAAAATATTTTATTAGAGTTGTGCTACTTCTCAAGCTGTACGCTTTACAAATGGTGAACATCCGAAGAAGGAAAGAATGAAGAAACTAGAAGGCCAAATTTTAATTTTAAAAAATAAAAATCCGGTATGCCGTTACAAAAACCGAACCATTGAAACAATTTGAAAAATTATTATAAAAAATTTGCTCGCACTAAAAAGCACGCTTTTAGAGAATAAAGCTCTGCGTTGTAAAACTATTTAATTTATGGTACTGTTAGCTCCGTTACGACCGCCTTGAGGAAAGTTTTCTGTATTGATATCCATTGCCTAAAGACGATTGCGCATTCTGTGTCAGTCGATGGGCCTTGTCCAAGACCCGTGACTTCATCCGTTATGCGAGCCGGGCCCATCCATCCGGCATTCTGAGTGTGGTGTTTCGGGGTTGAAGCCACCTGCGGCAGGTATCTCGTATAGATCGCGCGCCAATCGTGACGCTTTATGTAGCCTCGCGCCGACTCTGCTGTCGGCGTCGGAAGGCGCGAGCACCGAGGGCGTCCTCGGTGCTTAAGCAATAAAACGTTCTTATCAAATATTTTTGATTTATGTAGACTTATAACCATCCATATATTATCGGAATCTATTTAATCAGCTTTCATTTGGTACTATACACGATGTATTGATATTAAATTATTTACAATTGGACATTTGGATCGTTTTTTTTTTGACATTTGGACAGATTAGGTACACTATGACACTTGGGATTACATAACGATTCTAACAATATTACACACTTCTAAATCATTTCATGCGTTTAGAAGTTATGGCAAAATAAAGAAACGGAAAACATACATACAAGAACCCTGAACACATTACAATCTTTTTTGGTGGGCAGTCGTGTAAGAAAAGACACGTCGGTAAAATTACTATCCCTCAACCAATGTAGAACATTACTATCCCCTGACCAACGTTTAAATCACAAATACAACACAACCAATACATGAGGCTGACCTTTACAATGTTAACCTATTTAAATAGTAGTGATAGACGTTTGAATTGATCACTCGCCAGGTCGCGATTCGACTAATTTTGACGGTGTTCTACGCGGTCTTATGTATTATCGTAAATTTAAAAGCGTAGAATTGCTCTTCGAAAAGTGTTATTAAACTAAGGTGGAGTATTTTGAAGCTTTATTGTATATATAAACAGAGCTAAGAAATAAAACAATCAATAAACGAATTTATACTCAAGGCGAGTTGCGTACAAACGCCATTTGGATAACCCTACATTACAAAGAAAATATTTACCTTCTACCCCCCTACCCCCTCACCCCCTTTCCCTCTAACCCCCTCCCCAATTCCCTCTAATCTACCGTGCCTTTCCCTATTACCCTCCTCTCTTCTTTTCCCTCAACCTCCAAACCCTACCCCACCTTTCACCGATCAGTCTCCCGAAAACCGAATTATGGATACAGAACTACTACTACTACTCGTTGGTTTCAGCTTACTATTAGTTATCTTTATGAAATAGTTTTAAGCTTATTTTAGTATGTTTGCCAAAAAAACTACTTCTTATTTGGTTCCAGTAATAATAATAATCCTGGCTAAAAAAATCAATAAACTTAAAAAATATAAAAAACATTTTTGAAGAAAAACCTATTTTTTATACTTTTTTAAAAATATATGTTTTTAAACCTTAATATCCATTTCGGTAACGACCCACTTAATTGCCTAACGACAATTAATTTACAGGCGGCTGGTTTTTTAAAAAATCACGTTACTGTACTCAGAAGGTGAACCATCCAAGTATTGACCACACTCGAAGTTCGAACCAGACTTCCAACGCTGATACGTCATTAGTAAAAGTAATAAAGAAAAAAAAATATTATGCGGCTAACGTTAGCATGATGTTTTATTATAACCTTAAGAAATATATACGAAAATGTAGTATAATTTTATAACGAAAACGAATACATTTATTACAATTTCCGAATGACGTTAATAATTATATTCAACAGGAAATTCAATAAAAGCTATTCGGATTTATAATTCACATAAGCCTTAACATATATTTAATGTCTTGAATACTGAATATTGATTTGAGAATCATAGACATAATACCTGTAGATTATTTATTATATTTTAGAAAACCTTTAAACTCAATAGACATTTCTTATTTTAATTTTTTTTATTTTTTATTTCTTGTCAAAAGCCAGTTTAGTGTGTTAAATAGCTCAGTACCGAAGGACTCCGTCGCCCTTAGTATCGGTTGTACAAAAAGGTATAAAAAAAATATTTTTCAAAATATGTAATTTTTTGTAACCGATATTTAAATTTCATTAGGCATTAATTTAATTTAGGTTAATTAAATTCTCTACAAAAATAGTGCTACATGTACTTTTATATGATCTATACTTTTAGAGTAAAATATGTGCGCATGCCAGACATTTCATATGACGAATTCACTTGCGAATACCTTGTATTAAAATTCATCCCCAACTCGACTGTTTCATTCATTAAAGATGGCCGGACTCCCCTCAGTACCCCGTTATGATAACATATATCTCAAATTATTCCTTTAATTGTGATCACTTATTAAAATTACGCTTTTGGGTGGTTCTTGCAGTAATGTCAAAAACAATCGATAATTCTTGCAACTTCGGCCATTCGCAGACAATACAAATAAAATAAACATAGTGCGGATCAGAACAGGCCTATTTTTTTATGGAAATAGATTGTTGCTAGGCCCAAAAAATGGAAATGAAAACCCCGAGAGGCAATACTTTCAAAAGGGTCCATTCCAGTGGAAGAAAATAGTATTTTTTCTTCCAGCAATGAATTTGTTATAAAAGGTACGTGATATGCGCAACGCATTATTGAGGGCTTTCGCGCAGTTATTACTACGAAAGCATAGATCGCATTAAAAGCTGAGACTATTTTGTATAAAATTTAATCAATCTCAATATCGCTAGATATCTTTCAATAAAAAAATAAAGTATATTATACAATATTATGTTTAGTACCTGTATTACACCACTGCTGTTAACCCCAACGCTACGCACTTAAAACACTGACACTCAAATGTACATATAGTCGAGTTCTGGTTCAAAAAGCATAGACTGCGTTCTATAGACCGTCGACTTCCCTAGACCATGTAGAAGCAATAGAAATTCTTTCCATTTCATCTCGCAATATACGTATAAGTATAATCCATAAAATGTAGAATTTTACGTAAAATGCTCTCGAATAAATGATGAAACTTATATACCTCGTGTTAAATATCTTTTGCTACGTACTCGTTGTTTTTATTTAATTGTCTGAGTCTTTGCTTTCAAAGTATTAGGCAAATTCTGCATTTAAAATCATTACATTCCATTAAAAAAAACGGTCGTATCACCCCAAGACTTTCCTGGCAAGCAGATTACCCCTTTCTCCCCCCGCGCGCCAAACCGATCGATCCCCCACCCCATTCGCAAATCCCTAACCCCTGAACTTTTCCTCCTCTACCTTGCCTACACCCCTCCTCCCCCCACCCCAACCCCCCAGATAGTGATTGTGTGAAGTGACTATGAATGCAAAAATAGAATGTTTTAGTATTTTGTAGTATTTCCGTGATATTAAAATGATATTTTCCAAAAATGGTGTAGTATTTTTTAAAATACGGCGATATATTGTCTTTTGCGGCGCTAATATACGAGATATTCCAACCAAGATTTCGGTCCAACAAGGCATCTTTGTACCGAGTTTCCAGTCTCTAACTGCCATTTTCGAGATTGAAGTACTAATAGCGCGCCCTCTGGTAGACCGATTTCAACTACAATCTTTTAACTCGTGGCATGACCGAATAATGTCTGAATGCAAATTTCATCTCAATCATATGAAGCGTTATTTACTACCGTGTAGGAATTCATACACACGCATACAGACACACAGACTTCAGTCTGGAAATGGTTCTCATCGTCTCAGAGGATACCAAAATGGATATTTCCGTCTTCATGTAAATTTTTTTTAGCGCGCTAACAATACTTTTTCTAAAGTACAGGCCAAAGGAACGTTCCGATGGGGTAATAAACCGAGCTGTCAACAAGGATGTGGCCAACGTCGATATTGCTTATCGATGAATTACGCTTGCTCGATGAAACAGTATTATACATCTGCATTTATTATAGAGATTGCTATATTTATTAATATTTTCGGTTAAGGTATTATTTTAGAATTAAAGTAATTAAATAATGACCTAATTATGTGATGTGAGTTATTAAATGAGTACTTAATAGATAACAGATTTTCATAGCATGGCATATCATAGCTCATTACTCATTTCTAAACAGTCATTAGTAAAATGTTATCGTGGCATTTCGTAATAATGAGTCCCACATACGTATATTATAAATGCTGCGCGGATAAAACATCATTACTTGACTATCAGTTGAGCAATGGAGACCATATTTTCTAACCTGAAGCTATTTAAGTTGAAGGGTGATATTAGCATGCAGACTCCGTGCCTTATACGTAACATTTTGTCATTTTTTGATGAACTGAAAAGTTATAGATAGATAGATAGAGATTCTTTATTGCACATTAACCAAAAACATACAAAAGGCGGACTTATTGCCTAAAATACAATCTCTTACAGCCAACCTTCGTGGAAGTGTAAAAATTTAGGTGCCAAAAGATAAATTAAAAATTAACAAAAAAAGAAGAAAAACTTATTACATAACAAAAATTAACCAAGTAACAAAAATGCAATTTTTTAAATAAAATTAGGGTTTGGAAAGTGACCCGTCAAAAGTTTCGCTGCTCAATCTCAATAATATAATAATCTGATAGATAATCTGCGAAGGTTGCGACGCTCATCCCTACAATCAGGTAGTAAAAGGGACGGGCCGCGCTAATGTTTTATTGCCTCACCGGAACGTTCCTTTGGCCCTTACTATAGTTCCGGGGAAATGAAAGTACACTGCGTAACCGGCTGTCATTTTGCCTTTCCAATTTGATGTTTCACTTATTTAGCCTAATCTCTGTGTGTTTTCTTTTGTTTTGTGTATTGTTATTCATTTGTGAAAAATCATATTATTAAATCAACCTAAAAATCGATCCTATTAAAGAATCAAAGGCGAAAGGCCGATAAAAAGTACGACAAAAAATAAGTAAATATGCCAGACAATCAGTAAATGCATAGAGCTAGAGCAGAGTAACGTGTTGTGCATTTTCAAGCATTGCTAATTGGCTTGAACCACAAGTTAAACTTTTTTACTTAACCGGACTAGAAAATTAAAGCAGATACTCGAGCATTACTAAAGCACGAATCGAAGGAGTGGAAGACTATACAATCAGACTCTAAGATACAACAAAACGTCTTCACAGTCATGTTTTTACTTTTTTTCGATTTGGTTTAGTAAGGAAATTGGTATAAATCTATTTTCAAAATTTTGCTTTCTTTTGTTACGTTCTTTTTCTTGTACGTTCTGAGTATCCCACGTATTGATCTCCGCCTGCGAAGAATATTTAAAAACCGGCCGAGCGAAAAATCGCCTGCTGAGTGATGGTATGTAATTGAAATGGTGCCCGGAGTTTGCGCGGCTCTCCTCGCCCACTTACGTCCGCCAAATAATCCAAAAATAAACTTATGAATGCGGCAATAAACGGAGGAGATAAGGGGTCTATTTCAAGCCTCCAGCAGCGTTTCTGAAAATTCTCATTTAACGTAGCTCGAGTGGTAAATTCTTCTGGCTCGGTAGTTTCTCGGCCGTCCATCCGTTTTTTTCCGTGAGTGCTTCGCTTATTTTCGTGCCGCTGCGAATCATTCTGCGTTAGAGAAGTCGGATAATTTTATTTATTTTTTTCTCTAATAGTTTTTATAGTTTTTTTTCTATATAATAGTTTTTATACCAAGTTGAGATCTAAAAATCAGAGTAAACAGCTGGATCATATTCTAACACTGCATATGGGCATCGTATCACATGAGTATCTGGTATTAATTATATCGACATTAACGTCAAAAAGTCGGCATATCTATGTAGGTAATAGCGCATGGCAATGCCTTCATTGCATGTTTACTGTAAGCTCTCACAGAGCCCTTTCTATCATTGGTCGAAGTGGCAGCACGGAGACCTCTAAAACTGAAAAACAGATCTAAATAGTTCTATATATAATTATATATTACTAGTGGAAGTCATCCGATGTTTCCCGGGTTCCCGCTCCCCCTCCCATAGACCACAAAACGCTTGCTTTTATTTATTTTTCCAATAGCAATAACCTCATTATAAACAGTTAAAACACATTATTCGTAGATCAGACAATCATCGAAAACCAGGACGACCAAAGCTGCGATGACTCGATTCTGTAATTAGGAGCATTCTACATAACTTAAATGTACTCGGTAAACTAATTAAAACAATTAGAGATTATTGTGCAAAATGTTAAAAATCTTTGATATTGCTAAGAATTGTATTGATATTGCTAAGAATTGATAATCTCCACCGATTTCTAATAGCATGAAAAATTATTGTTAACGCTTTAATTAGCAACAGTCTTGAATAAGATGTTATCTCTGGTGTGGGAATAAAATACGCCTTACTAAAGACCATTATTTTTCGATTTCTTGCCTTTTCACAAACACTATGAGCCGTACCTAAAAACGCAAATGATAAAGCCTCTTATGTTTTACGACTACATGCATAAAAGGTTGTATTTTAATAATTACTTATTTTTCTCTAACAAAAGAACAAGTACAGTATACCGAATATAAAGTCCTTTTAAACCTAGCAAAAATAAACCTTTAGTGTATAACTTACGATCTACAACTTATTCATGTTTTTCAACAAAGAGTTTTATTTTAAAATAAAATATTTCAAAGTTGAGCAAGTTTGATAAAAAATGAAAGAAAAATATTTTTTTACACGACTGGCCAACAAAAAAGAAGTGTAATATGTTCAGGGTTCAATTATATATGTATAATGTGTTTTACACACTTTGTGGTTGTTGTAAATAAAAGACGATATTACGTTGCTCTGAAAAGAGGGAGAGTTTTATTACATTTAGATTGTTTCCGTTTTTACAGTACATGTTTCTATTATACTCACCTGAAAAGAGAAACAACATTAAAGCTATTAACTCACAACAATCACTTGTTTAAATCACAACAACAAAAGTTTTATACACAAAGAACATAACCTAACTCTTCTGACGTTTCGCCAGACTACCCCCCGTTCACTTTGCTGGCTGTTTCATATGTGTCACGAATGTCAATCAAATCACTGTATTCAAGTCATGGAGTGGGAAATTTAAATGTAGTGCAATGAACTCCATTTATATATGTTTACAGTTTTTTTTATTCCACTATAACTTCTAAGCGTTCAAACCGATTTAGAAGTATTCAGTATTGTTAAAATCGTTACGTCATCCTGAGTATTATATGGTACCTTGACCGTCCAAATATGAAGTAAATAGTTGTCTAAATGTCCAAATCATCAAATGTCAACTAACTAACCTAAATATATCGTGTTTATTATAAAATGAAAGGCCTGATTAAGCACATTCCGAAAAGACATGTATCCATATGGATAAATACATAAACCACAAATATTACATAAATAACCGTAATAATAATAATTTCAAATAAGTAGTTTACTTTTTGTAACGGCAGTCGTGTTTTTTATTCCTATATTTACTTTTATTTATATATTTACTTGTTTAACAATGTGAAATTGGCAGGCGAATGTCTTTAAAAAGGTAAGAGTTAAAATATTATAAGTTAAAAAGAAGTCATTAGAAATTCTATCAACTTTAACTTTAGTATGCACACTTTTCCCGTAAGGCTCTTAGTATTCGACAAATAAGCACAAAAACATTTTTTATCAACCTGTACTTAGCACGCAATTTTCCTGTGAGTCTATAGTCAAATCGGTAAAAGACCGTCTACCCACCACCGACACCAAGCAATTTTCCTTCACCAAAAAAAATCAATTTTTCAAAAAAAATAATTTGTTCCTTTAACTTACGAACTGTAAAAAGATTCTGATCTACATGTATTTTTTTATATTAAAGTTGTCAAGTTTGAGAATGTTGGAAAATGCAAATTAGTAGGTACTTACTACACATTGGCCCTAATAATTTTGCAGGCCACTGTAACTAAAATTATAAAATTTAAATATAAATAAAAAATGCTCGAATATCATCTCATATCAATTGCATTGCACTGAATTGTGGGCGCTACATAACAATATTCTGATATTTGGGCAACCAATAAATTTATTGAAGT
>OX155980.1:30350810-30454870 GCA_944548615.1 Micropterix aruncella
CATGTTGTGAGCCTTTTATACAACCCCTCACGCATATATTTACCAGATCGATGGAATCTGCAACATACCCCTATAAGTGGAAGATATCTAGAGTAACTTCAGTACCAAAAAGTGGCGATAAGGTGCAGATTGATAATTACATGTCGATTGCAGTGTTATCAGCATTTCCTAAGCTTTTCGAGACGATTATCCACCGAGAAATTTATACCCAACTATACGGTACATTATCGGATGCCCGACACAGGTTCTGTCCTAATCGTTCTACAACTACCAACCTATCCGTTTTTACGGATTATGTTACTGGTGAGTTGGAGAACCTCACGGGGACAAGTGGATGTCGTGTATTTGGATTTCAAGAAGGCATTTGACAAAGTCGATAACGATAGGTTACTTCGAGAACTAGCTGCTGCCGAATTCTCAAGTAACCTGTTGAAATTTTTAGCAGAATACTTGGGGATCCGCCAGCAATTCGATAAGTTTGGCAATTTTGATTTCAAACTATACAACTCTCAATCAGGGGTTAGCCAAGGATATACTTGGGGCCTTTGTTATTCAACTTATTTGTTAATAATTTTAATAAAGTTGTCACATTAGCACGTTGTCTAATGTTTACTGATGTCTAATGTTTGATTATTTTTATCTACTGGAAGTGCTGAGGCCTGTGAGCTCTTCCAACGTGATATTGATATAGTTTATGCATGGAGCCAAGCTCGTGACCTTCACTTCAATATTATCAAATGTTCAGTGATGACATACACAAGATCGCCTGCTCATCTGATGTATGATTACTCCATCACTGGATGTGTGCTTCCCAGAGTGACTGATGTCAAGGACTTAGGAGTTTTTTCCGATTTTCCAGTTAAACTTTAAGGAACGCATTAGGCAACTATTTACAACTTCTTTCAAGCTTCTAGGGTTTGTGATACATCAATCTAAACACTTCAATAATATTCAGGTTATGCGCACGTTGTACAACTCGATTGTTATAAGTCGCATGGAAACAAATGCAGCTATATCGAATCCGCATGAAGATACCTATACCTTCATGCAAGAAATGGTACAGAAGTGTTTTTTGAGATTTTTGTACTTCAAGCAGTACGGGTATCACCCATTTTTGTATCCGACTGCATTTATCACAGGCATGGTTGGCTATAATTCTCTCAGAAGATAAATGTTGACCATGACTATGTTTTATATCCAATTCGTGGTAAAACTGATAACCCTAGCTTACTAGCCAATGTGTATCTTTTCGTACCAAATAATTATCTTCGTGCTTGATCGCACTATATTTTCGCGGAGCCGTTCTCGCGCACTAACCTTACGATATAGAAGTTGTTGGCGCATGCTTTGCGGCGCTTAAATGAAATTCACTCGATGACACCAGATTTTCATATTTTTACCATCAACTCTCACTCGTTTAAATTGCAGGCTATTAATTATTTATATATTTATATGATAGCTAGTATTATAAGTGTCATTCTATTTGTATAATTACGGTGATATCTTTATTAATTTTACTTTTCGATGCCTTGGTTTTGCTGTAATGTTGAATAGTAATAAGCGAATAAACAAATAAATAAATAAATGAATAAATGAAGAAAGTGGCCGGGGTTGTTATGTAAAGATGGGGTCATTTTACAAGGGGTTGGCCCTTTGCTGGCTCCTTAAATAATGAAATTTCGGTATTGGTCGGTAATCTGGTTCGAGCATCTTTGTGAGCTTAAGTATTGCCCCTTAATGTACGAGCGAAGGTGTTGGATTATCATTTAATCCCTTAAAGTTGGTTGTGCTAGAAACATTACTGCAATCACACACTGTTTTAATGGTTCTGCTTTAATGTTTACACAGTCTAAGCCAGCTTTAATATCATCTCATACCCTGCGGTGGTTTTCCTAATAACGTTTGAATTTCAGTTCCGCGGCAAAGCATCTTGTCTTCGCAAGCCCGCCGCAAGTTGCTCGTTTAATCAATCAAACGAACTCATCTCGTGTCATTTCTATCTTCCTGAATAGTAAATACAAATAAAATATACAAGTCCAATTAAAATTATAATTACTTGTGAAAGTTATAGATTTTGACAGCAAAATCAGAAAACTATTAAAAAGATATGTACTGGATAGCGGTAGGGATTGCGGGACTGCCCAATGTAAAAGAGAATAATACGAATTCGGCATTAGGAATTAATAAACTAAAAGTTGTAGATAAAACATATTTTTTAGAAATAACCATATATTCAAACTTACAATGGGGCCCTAAGCCATTAGTTATAGGCATAACGTTAAACGTGCTTTTAAGGAATATCTGATTTTTAGGAATTTTTATCCTGTCTCTGAATTTTGATAATATTATTCAGAAATTATTTTATTTAGATAATATGGTTGGTTGGAAGGAAGTAAATATTAAATATGTTCTGGCTTCGATGTATAGCAGATTTATCAACTATAGTGGTGTTAAATCCCGATAGACTGTATTCTCCTTCTTCAATATTTCACCGTCTGATGACTCCGGCGGCTGTAGAGATGTATTGGGTGGTCAAATGAGTCTGAGCTGTGGAACTCTCACACTGGTCTCGATATTCGCCAGGTAGTCTACACATCTCATAGAGGCGGAGAAGTAACCTGAAATTAAGTTCAGTGCCGTAAACAAGAGTTTCCTAATAGTTTTAGCTTTGAGGAACTAAAGCGTGACACTCGCACAAAATATATAGAGCAGTCCATCTTAGACTCCACGTCTTCTGCGTATAGGATTGATCCTCTTTCCGATTCGAAATTTCGCAGAGCCAAGCTACTGAGGCGAATTACTGGCCTCAGCAGTGTCGGCTCGGCGTTGATGAATGAGACAGACATTTAGTCAGTTAGTCAGGAGACCACCTTTTAATTATATAGGATTGTCGTTTATGCTAAGCTCTGTAATAAGCTACTACTCGTAGTATGTTGAATAGCAAACGTATTGCTATACAACATGCTACGAGCTTCTACGATTTTTAAGCACTGATATGCACTCCATGACATTTACGTACTGCTACGCTCTGCCACGAATTGCTACGAATGCTGGAATCGCTACGCAATTAATGATTCCTAATATTTTATTTAAGAGGATCTACGTTTCGTATTATTACAGTTTTAAACCATTTCACAAAGATCTATCAAATATGACTATTTCTGCATAAAATTCTAAAACAAAGTCAACCAAACAGTCCTGCAAGGATCATCATGGTTTATTTTAATATAAGTGTCGCCATGTACACAATATAAGTTAGGCCATGACGAGCAAAATATAATCTAATCAAGCCCCGTGTTACTGATCTCTATATAAAAAGTGGGTATGCACGCTAGGGTTTTATAGACCTAGAAATCGTAAAAATCCTATGAACAAAACAAAGAATTATTAAAAATCCAAACCAAGTTGGACAAATATGACATGAAATCACAGATATATTTTTTCTTACTATTTGAACTTTGTATAAATAATTGGTATTGTTAAATACTGTATTAAACAGGTAGAAAGTTGATTACAAAACTGAAGACCGCATTGAAACAATCCTTCTACCATTATCAACTTGTGCATAGTATTAATTTAGCATCTGGCTTGATAACACTGAGGTAATTGCATCAAACGCTCGGCTTTGTAATATTATGAGGTGCTACTTCGGACACGTAATTACACCAATAACAGCGTGCTTCCTAGCCACATGAAGAAATATCATAACCGGGAGCTATATTTCTTTATTCATTTACAAAGGCGACTTTAAAAATAGATTATTTTTGTTGGAAGTTTGTTATTAGATAGATTGTTACCACTTCTATACAAGATATATTTGCAGATGTGGCAGATATATTTGTAGTTTTTTTTTAAGTTTTCTTATAAACTTCTAAGAATTGCTATACAAACTGCTACCAGCAGCTACGAGCAGCTGATCATGTCAAAGCTATGCTACGATTTGCTACGAGCTGCTACGAATCGCTATACTATTCAGTTTATATTGTCATTTATAGAATATCCATAAATAACTACTACGTTTAATATGAGTATTAGAATAAAATCTTTGATTCTAATAAAAGGTATTTTTTTATAGAAGTATAAATAGTAGATTTTAGAAGACGGTTTCTTTTCAAGAATGTTAAGTTATTTTTTATTTTTTACTTCTGATAAAATATCGTGATTATTTAATAACTCTTAGGTAGAAATTTGTTTGGAAATACTTCCATGATATTTAGTTTAGTGTTTAGTGCATTGATCAACAAATTCTTTATACAAAACAAAAATATCTCATCCTAAGAGAAAACATTTTTTAGTAAGTATACATGTTATAAACCTAGCACGAAAAGGATATTTATTTCTTCGACATAATAATGGTTTACTAGCTCACTAGGTATCAATCTGTATTGAGGTGGTACTAGAGTCAGTTAGTAATTCTTGTCGAGAGGGTAGTAATAGCATGGGTATTAATGTAGTAATAGCAAGTCACGCGTGTTTCGAGAACATATTTTAAAATGAAGTTGCTGATAATCTAATTACAATTCGTTATATAAAATTATACCTAAACACATATATTCTTACATATTAGAATAATAAATACATAGATATATATGATGTATACTTTATATAGATCTATATTATAAAAAAACATATATAATACCTGCTATTATAAATAAGTATTTACATATAATATGATAATAATTGGGGACTTTTGCATTCCGCCTCCAATGCACTGGAAGGTAATGCTCTATGACTGGATGCCAGAGATGCTGAAATTTTATTTGAATGCCTTTCAGCATACACTTCCAGACCCCAGTAACCTCGCTCGTTGGAGCTTTGCCGAGGATAGTTCTTGTCCCCTCTGTAGCAATACCCCTTGCACAGCTAGACACATTCTAGCTGGCTGCAAGGTGGCCTTAGATCAAGGACGGTACACTTACCGCCATGACAAAGTTCTCGCTGTTATTCGCGAGGTAATTAGTCTCTCAGTGGCTCGTGCCAACAAGGGTTTGACAGTATCCTCCAAACCCCCCATACAGTTTGTGCGGGATGGCTCTAAAGGCAAAAAACATTTAACTACAAAACCTTTCTCAATAATCGAGAAAGCTACAGATTGGATTCTGGAGGTCGATTCGGTCTCTAAGCAGTATAAATTCCCTGAAAGTCTCGGATGCACAGCCCTCCGTCCAGATATAACTCTTTACCCTCTATCTCGGAAGGTGGCTCTTATTATAGAATTAACTGTTCCATGGGAATCAAATATCCCAAAAGACCACGAGTACAAATTAAATAAATACCATGATCTTGCAAATGCCGTAACCCGGAACGGCTTCACTGTACACCTTCACGCGGTGAAAGTTGGCGCTCGTGGCCTGCCAGCTAAATCTCTATTTCACCTCTTTAAAGATCTTGGCCTTTCCAGAAAAATAATCAACTCTTTCTAAGAAAAAATATCTAAAACTGCGATTTGCGCATCTCAAATTCTATGGCTTCGAAGGGGGAGTGAACGGGTGGTAAGGTGAACGCTCACATGTGGCAAGACAGCTGTCCTAAACCTACCACAGCCGGTTCGTAAGTCCGGAATCCACTGCTCACCCCCCAGAAGTGTAAAAAAAATAGTATTATGATGGGCCCGACTCCGGTCGGTGAATTCCATGGCAGCTCCGTTTGTATTTATTTATATGACATTATATATTATACTTTCATGTACATTAGAAACATGATAATTTGGAAGGATAATGTTTAATACATAAGCTGAGTTATTTTCACACAAGGGCATTTAAACATTCCTGGAAGTCCTTTCTAGATTTATTTAGAAGTGAACTTACAATCACTTTTCGAAACGTACAATTATGTACGGGATTTATGGCCTGGTCAAGAATTGACTTAGCCGCTCTAACGTATCATATCTTTCTATTTATGATGAATGTACTGGTGCGTAGTAGATCATTTTAAAAACAGATGTATTAAGTACATTAAAAATATTTTAAAGTAGTTGTAGTTGCTTTTTAAATACAGACTACCTGGTGTTACTCTCAGATAAAATCAACAACTTGAGAATTTCAATTGCAACAACCAAAGCAGCAATTTTCAGCATCTTTGCACTTATATGATCGGGACCAATTGCTGTCTTAGTCTTCAGTTGCTTAATTAGGTCAAATCAAATCCTTCGACGATAGCCTATTCTTCGACAGTCTCTTTCCCGTGTCCACAAAAAAACCGTTAACCGTATTAACTATATCTATTATTTGAGTGATGACTTGTGTATCATATAAACGCGTAGGAATGTTGTTTGATGTAACAAATTGAAGGAAATACATTTTTTGTCATATTAATTAAAGTATTACTATTAAAAACATGACTAAATATTAAATGATAATGCAGTCATATGTTTAGTTTAGATTATTTTTGTAGAAATGTCAGTTCTTTAAAATGTTAACTTTCGTGAAGGTTAACAGTTAAAAATTATAACAATGCTAATAATTATACAGTACATTATATAATTATCCTGACTTTGCAGATAATACTTTAGTTAGCTAGTAATTTATTACGGTAAATTTGTAGCTTTTCCATGCTTTATCCAAAGCAGATACGAGGTGTTACGAATCCTATATATTACGTTGCATTCTTCGAGCTACTTGTTAGGCTTTATCAGGGTGCTACCACACCAATCTGCTACCACACTAACAACTGACGATCGATGTCGACTGATCCATTCTACCGTCGATCGATGCAATCGATCCATGATGTGGAATCACCCCTACCCTTTACTGTGTAGCAACTCTCTACGTGTATTATAACGTTTTTGCTAAGAGATGCTAGAAGCTGCTACGGTTACTACGTATGGCTACGCATTTCAGTTTATTTGGTCAAATCTAGAATTTCCACAAATGAAGTATCCAATATTAGTATTACGACATCAATCATAACAGTGTTTTGACAATTTAATTATAATATTGATGTCTTGGCTATATACTTAAATTTCGATGTTAATTAATTTTTTTCAATAAACGGTCGTCCCTTCAAGAAAATGTTATATATAGTACACTCTGTATTTATAGAGTTTCATTCCAGAACGTACCAATCAGTATCAGAATCCTATTAGTCATATTTCGCTTTTTGTTTGTTCGTCCGTCCATTTACTGCCAGTACGTCTGGAAAATTTTACTCAATTACTTTTCAAAGATATTGACTATCGAAGCGCTTAATCTGAGCAAAATATTTCTTATCTAGATCTGATTAAATATCACTTAAATGTTTGAAATCGTAGACTATCGCAGTTGTTTAATATTATAAACAAGCAAAAACGAATTTAGTGCGTGAATTTTGTGGCACCTGAAGTTACGATGGTGTTGCAAGGTCCTTAGAAAATAACAACGTAAAATTCGAAAACGACGTCCTTAGAAATAAACAACGTAAAATTTTATGAATCACACACATTCAATATGGAATGAATCCTGAAACCAAACATACCACGAGCATTCATTCCAAATGTTAGGGGTGTGACGGATCGAATAGTGAGATGCTGAACAAATTTGACATAAAACCGATATACAAACAGACCCAAATAATAGCTCGGTCCCCGAGTCCTATAAAGAGAGTAATCCTACTTCAAATCCCTTGGTATGTATATAATCGAGTGCAGTGGCTTGTCTTATGATGCCCTATGATGGACAAATAACCATTCTATTTGACTGATAAAAACACCAATGCTGTTAAAATCGTTCATGCGAGAAAAAACGGAGGTCTGCAAACACATATTAGTTAGTGGCACGACTCACTCAGACTGGGTGCAGTGTTCAAAATCCCATTGTACTATACAAAGAACAATTTTAATTTCGTTGCAAAATCCGGAAGCCATTGAAATAAGAGGAACACTAAGCTTTAATAACGACGGTTTCAAACTCTCTACTAAGCGAAAGTCCTCCTATATGGCCGCCACACTGCGAGCGCAAAGACGAGTACATTATACACTGAGTAGTTGTGTGTCATAAACCGCCCGTTATAATATGCAGAGTAATAGCAGCAGTTTGTTGCCTACCCGCAGAACAATAAGGGATGACAACTGACAGCTCTTCAGTCTGATACCCTGAAAAAAGGCGGATGCAACATCGCCCAAATATAGGTGCTACGAAATTCATGCAGTAAAACCGTTTTATCTTGTTTATAATAATCATTTGGAAGAGTTTCGTACGCACCGAAAAATCTCTGTTTTTTATTCGTGCGATTATATAGTCCCTTGTCATAAATGTTCATTTATATACAGATTTACACTTTTCGATATCCGTAATCTTTTATATATTTTTTAATAAAAGGTTTATGGGTTTTCATCAAATTATCTTGTCATATGTGCAAGTAATAAAAATATTCAGCCTCTATTTTATACCAAACGGATCTTAAAGTACGAAATAACAAAAACGGTGTCATCGTCAGAATTGCATTTGTCGTCTTCAGGGGGGAATGGTGGCGGTAAGATCGTTCCCTATTATTATTATATAGAATAACGATAAAGGTTATGGAGTTCATTAGTATTATATAAGTATACACTTTATGTCAAATGAATCGCTAAATCTGAATTTTTCATAAGGATTTTTTTCCAGAAAAATGGAAGTTTTCTTCGTTTTACACGACTGCCCAGCAAAAAAAGAATGTAATGTGTTCAGGGTTCATCTATGTATGTTCTAAGTTTCTTTATTCCACCATAAATTCTAAACGTTTAGACCGTTTTAGACCGTGTATATATATATATATATATATATATATATATATATATATATATATATATATATATATATATATATATATATATATATATATATATATATATATATATATATATATATATATATATATATATATATATATATATATATATATATATATATATATATATATATATATATATATATATATATATATATATATATATATATATATATATATATCGTCTTTAGTGTCAAACGAAAGGTCTGATTTAGTACATTTCAGAAATATGCATCTATCTATATAGATAAATACATAAACCACAAATATTTCATAAAAAACCGCAATGAAAATAATAATAAATACAAGAATTTTCTTTCTGTAAGGGCAGTCGTGTTTTTTATTTTTTAAATATATTTACGTGTATATACAGGGTCTTTCAGTGAGCGCTTACTATCTTTAAATTTAAATAAAACAAAGTGTGTGTGAGATATCATCGACATTTTTTATTCGTTTGAAAGACCTATCTGTGGAATATAACATCGTTCAAATGTCCGCCACGGCTTCTCTGGGTGGAGCGCATCCGAAATGTCCAATTTTCCTCGACTCTGGCGCATAAATCAGGCTGAATTTGACCGATGGCAAATTCAGCCTGAATTTGAATTTGACCGACGGGTTATGTTGGCTTTGAGGACCGCTGTGGTTTGTGGCTTATTCGCATATACCTGCGACTTAAGAAAACCCCACATGAAAAAGTCTAACGGGGTCAAATCGCACGATCTCGGTGGCCAATTCACATAACCTCCACGTGAGATGACCACGTCCTCAAATCGCTCGTGCAGAATGTGGCATGAGCTGTGGGGCACGTAGCGCCGTCCTGTTGAAACCATATGTCGCTGTTGTCCAGCTCATCCAATTCAGGCCAAAAGAAGTATGTAATCATCCTATAGCGCTCGCCGTTGACAGTGATGGCCTGGACAACGTCGTTCTCAAAGAAATATGCACCGATGACGCCGCCAGCCCAAAATCCACACCAAACAGTGACTTCCGTGATGAATTGGACGCTCTTAGATCTCATGTGGATTAGTATCGTCCCAAATTCGACAATTTTGTTTGATCACGTACCCATTCATCCAGAAATGGGCCTCATAGCTAAAGATGATTTTTCGATGAAAATTAGGGTCAGTTGCCAACTGCTCCAGAGCCCATTCAGCGAACACACGTCGTTGTCTATGGTCGTTTACCTTTAGTTCCTGGGTCAGTTGAATTTTGTACGGGTGTAGGCAGGCCCAAGTCACGACGCAAAATTCGCCAAGTAGTGGTCTGCGAAAGGCCGAGTTCTTGTGAGCGACGCGAAAAACTGCCTCGGATTCTCCTGCACACTTTCATGGACAGCGATGATGTTTTTGGCATATCTAGCGTTTCGTCGACGTACGGATGTTGGTCGATCGTTTACTAAACCAGTGGACTCAAATTATCCACCACATTGCGAATAGTCCGATTATGGCGATAGGTAAATGCGGTAGGACGATTGTGGCGACCGTAAAATGGCCGAAGCGCGCGGTACGTATTTTATTATTTGCACGTGTTGTTGAATGCTATATCCGTCCATGGTGATTTGGCAAAATAGAGTGAATAAATGAAAACTAATTTAAGAGATGTAGCTTCAACAAGATGGCCGCTATCAACTGTCAAAGTTCAGAAGTCCCTCTTGAAAGACCCTGTATTAGTGTAGTTTTGCGTAATTATTTTACACTTAAACGTAACTGAAAGTAAGCAATGCTTACCAGTTATAGGCTATTGAAAAGCGGGAATTTGTTTTGAAATGTACTGGCTAATAATGTAGAATAATGTAAAATAATAATAAGCTTGATATTGCATCATATTTTGCGAAAATATAAATAAATAATTATAACAAATTTCGCTAAATTTATATCTTTTTGTTTTAAATTTCCTTTCTATGGCACCTTTTTTGTTTTATAAGATATTCATTCAGGGTTGTTTCTTGGCTGAAACAAATGCCTATTGATTCCGCTAGAGCTCTCGAGTCGGAGAAATATTCGATTTAATTGTCGACTGACAGCTGGGGGCTGCGCTCATTGTACGCACGGGCTGCGGCATTTTTAATTGAGAAAAATCAGTTTTCGCATAAAATCGTTGTTGAAACGTTTTTAAATTAGTCTGCGGAAGTAGTGCCATTTCTTCAGTTCTTCTGAAAAATTCGAGGAATACTGTGAGTTGTTTATTAATTTTCTTTCCATATTTTTGAGTAGTGCAAAATTTCGTGAGGCCACTCATGTAATTTTGGGTGATTTCGCAGGGCATTTATCTTGGACTGGAGAACCGCGGTATGACCATTGAGCTCTTCCTGGGACCAGCCATTTAACTTTCCCAGCCCCGGTTTTTTCGCAGTAGGTTTTGGCCCGAGGGAACTGAATTTCCGGGACGAAGTCCGGTATTTCGCCGTCGGTAGTAGAACCCGTATTTGTTAATTTTGCTGCCAACCATTCCGGAAGTTGCCGTTTCTGTATTTTATAGTTTGTAATTTTATTGTAATTTTTATTCTGTAATTCTGTTGAAACGTTTTTTGGTTATGTAAACTTAGGTCTTTTAGTATGGGTACTAGGCCTCACATAAATAAAAAGATTTTTTTAATAAAAACAAGTGGAAACACTGATTGCTTCTAATTTACCTTTTTCACGACCCGTGTATTTGTCTTGTTTTTTGCTCAATCTAGTTTTTTTTCCGGCGCCCAATCCTAAATTTATATTGTTTTTTTTTTTAAATCGTAACCCTTGCAGTTATCCTCCAAGTCGGCTACATAATTATTTTTATACTATTTTTCCCTGACACGGTGAATCTTAAGGTGGGTATCCATTACGTTCAACTCTGCTTTGCGCATTTGCAACTGCTCAAATGGAGACGGCGCGCGCGTCATCTCAAGAACAACAAGTGCTCCGCAGCTTTCATCCGAACGTTGACCGAATATGTCGGCGCTAGAATTAATTTTTAAAATTTTATTTTTTCGGATCTCACAGCGATGTATAATTTCGGTGCTTCTAGATTAGAGGCTAGACAATTTTCTTCGGCCCACTCCATAGCAATGGATTCGCGTTTACTGGACACCTAACGTGATGCGCGAGACGTACCCACCAACGTCTACTTTGCTCGCGTCCACGAACGCACTGCGCATCACTTTGTGTTCGCACATTTACCGCCACCACTTGGAGCGCTTGCCACGGAGCGTGCAACGTTGCACGCTCCAGGAGCGCGAACTTTTTACTACTGGAGCAGTTGCAGGTGCGCGGAACAAAGTTGGTGCGCGAACCTAATGCATACCCACCTTTAGAGATCAGATGCTGAACATGTGAATTTAAGTAGACACTAGCAATAAATGAATCTGATGGCTTTTATTGCTGGGATATAAACGTTTACTCTTCTACTTATTATTAATTGATGGTAAGGTGGTCGTTTCGTTAGGGGAAAGCCCAAGAAAGGCGGTGAAAGTATCGCCTTTACGGCGTCATAATTGCGCCCGACTACGTCGCCCTGTGGCAATTACATATTATTTCCCCACGCTGCATCCGTGAAGTTCCTTTTATAGGGCAATTAAGCTATCGGTGACACTCAGCCGTATCGGAAAACAACCTTTACGCTCATCGTAAAAAGCGCCCGACTTGTCTCGCCCATCCAACAAACTTTCGCTATAACACCAAAGCGCTCATGAAACCATGCATTATTAACCAGCAAATTAATATTAATAAGTTTAATCCAATTCTTATTAAAATCGTATAAAAGCAAGTAGGTAGGTAAGTAGGTATGAGATAATCTGTTAGGTACCAGATTTTTTGTCATTGACGTATTCAAATATTTATAAATATAGCAATATTGTTGCATCATTAGGTATATTGTTATCACCAATATACAGGATGTGATTACATCAAGGGCATTCTTTGTAGTGGGTGAATCAGTACGACCAAATAAACAACTTTTGATTTAAAAAAATAGGTTTTTTTTTTTTTTTTTTTTTAGTTTTTTTTTTTTGACAAATTTGTAATTTGTATCTATTGAAGAAAAGTTTGAGAAGCGTTGAGTACGCTCCGATATGTAGCGGTAGGTAATATATCGCATATAAACCATTTTACCTACCCTTAGATATTTTAGCTCATCAGGCTTATGGATGTTATACTAATAAAAAAAAAAATAATGAAAAATACTTTTTGTTTTTAGAAATAATTTTTATTAAAGTTGATTATTTCTCACCCTGTATATCAATACCGCTGTTTGTGTTACTGCCGAGTGTCGATATCCGAGGTTATGTTAGACCTCCCCGACCTGTCACGTGCAATGTGAAATCTGCCGCGGTAACTTTTGGGCGACCTTTCTGCCGCAGTAACTTTGAAGTAAGCGGTGATTCTTTATATGAGGCTCCCAGAGCAAGAGTGCTCTAACCCCGAAAATAAAATGTTGAGAAAATCGCGATTAAAAAATATAAATATTTGGAACTTTTTCATTTGATTGATTGATTTAATGAATAATCATACATAAATATTCATATCAGAGCAATTAAAGGTAGATTTTGTGGACTAGACCGTTTTTGTATTGACCACTTTTATGTTCTTATGAAAAAATTAGGACTAGCCTAATATTGAATTAGAGAAAACCGCATAATGGTAATTAAAAATATTTATTTATTTGAATATAAACATAATAATAATGCGGGATTGATTAGGTACCTAATATTTCGCCAATAAACCAAACTCTTAATTTGTTGAAATCGTTAAATAAGTCTCAAACAAATATAACATAATCAAATTTTATTTACAAATAAATTATTACAAAAAATACTGATTATGAATTCAGATAATGAGTTCGTGTTTAAATACTTGTATGATCGATTATGGTCATAACTATGATCAGAATTCTATATTAATTTTTAGTATTCACAAAGCTTATATATGGCAAATTCTATATGAATCTATTTGAGTCCCTCGTAATATCTCTGTATAAATCAAGCTTTAGGTATTTATTAGGAATACGTCATTTTACATTTATAAAAGTTTGGGCGTTAGATTAGCCAAGAAACAAAAAAAGAATAATATTGATTATTGTATACTGCGAATTAAATTGCTACAAATTCATTTATTGCCAGAACAATTAAATAACAAAATAATAAAGAATTTCAATAGTTGGAAAATAAAAAGCGATTCTCTTTACCCACACATATTTTAAAACTAATATTAAAACTAAACAATTCATTTATGTTCTAAGAAACTATATTACAACAAAATAAAGTCCGTATTTTGCTGCTTTGGAAGACTTTCGCATAATAAAAGGCCAGTCTAGCATACTCCCAATTTCAAGGAACGCAAACGTCAGACTGAGCGCAAGTGATGGTAATCAGCAATTAAAATATGTGTTTGGTACATACAAAACCTTTCCTTACAAAAAAATGCATATAAAATAAAACAGTCCTCAGTAAGTTTATAGTTTAACAACCAAATAAGAAAACCGAATCAAATACCAGTCACTATGTAGAGAAATATACATAAATACAAATTCAATGCTGTTCGTTGGTAGTCGCATATTAGGTTGAAAGGCTGAACCGATTTGGCTAGTTTCTTTCTTTTAAATGTAGAAGAGAGGAAAGGAAAAAAAAAAGGAAAATTTGAAATATTGCCCGGAAAATTGGAAAATTCGGGAAAAACTCCCCCCTTCCACCCGACCCCACTCATAGCATCTCTCATAAGGGGAATATTTTGTAAAGCCTTATATTTTGTGAATAAAAACTTCCTAGCTTCATTCACTGAAACTATTTCGGTTTCACTACAGTACAGCTTGATGATGTATTTTTCTAAGCTGATGAATTTGTCGTTTATCACGTCTTTTAGTGGATTAGACTCTTTTAGTGGAGTCTTTAGTGCGCGGGTGGCGCAGCGCTGCGGGGCAGATTATATACATACAGCTTGGCAAAAAGAGTAGACAAAAAACCGACCTGGAAAAAGAATATTTTGCTGCGGCAACACCAACCTTTATGTCGCGCTTTAGCGGAGTTCGCGGGATTGCGTTAAAATCGTCGTTTCTTCTCGTTGTCCACGTTCTTTCGCATCAAAACAAATAAAGCCTTCCGAAGCGGAGATAGGCAGGCTATTTTTAACGTATACAAAAGATGTTTAGCAGAATACAGAGCGGCTAAACTCCTGACTGATTTAGATGAAATAAACAGGCAAGGCACAGGTAATAAAACACTTTAAATATTGTTTTTGACAATATTATAAAGATTTCTTGTAATTTATACACGCAATACGATACATTTCGCCGTTAATAGTACTTATAGGTATATTACTTTGAGGTTATGTTTTCGCCAGCATTCTGTATAGTCTAACCCCACATCGTTGGTACCTGTCAATCTTGTCGTAATGTATGAATATTTCGGTGAACGAACGAATTGTGAAACTTAATAACTAGTAGGTATTACTTTTATCGATTTCAGACAAATCCGAAATCAGAATCGGAAATCACAGAATCACATAATAAAAAAGATACAGAAATGGCGGCAAATTTGAAACACCTGCGAAGCAAAGGAGAGGCCGCCTAAAGGAATTCGTCGATTTTTATATTGGTGCCTTACGTCAAAATGTGCATTTTTTCTTTACCGTATGCAAGGAGGTACCAACTTTAAAAAAGTTATTTACTATCGTAAGGGAAGATTTGGGTTTTCTAGTTGTCAGGAATATTTGCAGGGAATTTTGAAAAAAAACGGATTTTATTATGAACAATGTGCAAATAATAGAGAAAGTCTTATGGAAAACCTCACATATGTAGCTGCTAAACGAGGAAGCTGGTAACTCGCTCCGAATCGGGGAGTCGGAGCCACTGTGTACAGTAGGTTGGTCGGGGTGATACCAAATGCTGTCTGCGCGAGCCTCACCGCGCGTCAAAGAAGTGGCTGCGCACGCAGCTGACCCGGGAAGTCAACGGCTCGCGTCAAAGCACCGGCGTCTGTCTGTCAGCCGCGCGGAGCGTTTCTTGCTCGCGCCCGCCGCACAGCTCGCTGTTTCATCGCCGCACAGTGACAAGGAGTCATCGTGCCTATGCGCAGTGGTTTTTCTTCGTTTCTTCAAGTGTACAATTTTAAATTGTTTGCCTTTGGAAAAATATTATATTCAATTCTGGAATTATGTAATATGTTCAAAAATTAAAATATCCCTATGATATACATACAAAATCACATTTAGATTTTTCTAACCAATCATTGGTCTCTTAATTTTTCAAATTGTTTAAAACTTGCTTAATGTCGATAAGCCCCTTTGATTCTTGTACCCTTCATATATTTTTGGAATGTGCCCAAGACACTCTGGATGACATAACGATTCTAAGAATACCACATACTTCTAAATCAGTTCGGTCGTTTAGAAGTTATGGTGGAATAAAGAAACGGAAAACATACGTAGGTAGATGAACCCTGAACAAAACACTCATTTTTTGTTGAGCAGTCGTGTAAAAAGAGCAGAAACGCTAACCTGAGCAATTGCCATATAAGCTTTAGAAGGGGCGTTTGCTTAGGCAGACGATACCAGGCTAACTCTCACTCGTCAGCGTTATATTTCATATAAGACAATGTACTGTGCTTTAAAGTCATATAGAGGGTTTTCCAATAAGAGGTGTTATTTTGATATTCACAGAAAAATGCCATTTTTTAATATAGATGTTTATTTCATTATAAGGAGGAAGATATGCCGTTAATAGTGGAAAATAACATCAGGCAAATGACCAACATGACCACGCATACAGGACCATATCCTTTTCATGAAATTTCCCATAACCAAACCGCAAAATGGCTGCCCTATGTCCTCGATAGCCTCACAAATTACATCTTTGAGGTCTTGAATCGACGCTGGGCTGTTAGCGTAGACCTTCTCTTTCACGTGGCCCCAAAGGAAGAAGTCGCTAGGTGTTAAATCACAAGATCTCGGTGGCCAATTGTGATCACCTCTTCGAGAGATAACACGGTCCGGAAACTTTTCCCGTAAAAATCATCCCGTGTTCGAGTTTTACGAACTGTCTCTGCCAAATTTTCATCATTTTTATAGTGAATTTTAATAATTTCAATGCGTTATTGAAGCGTGTATCGTTCCATTTTTATTAATGGCATAGTTTCTACTTGTCAAATGTCAAAAAATGACAGTTTCAAAAGTGACATCTACCGAAATAGCGGGCTATTCAAAATAACACCTTATATTGGAAAACCCTTTACATGTTTTCTATTGTACATAAACGACAAATAATTTATTTTGGTAAATATGAATATAACGTATAAAGTACGGCTCTTTCACATTTTATTTATAATATCATTCTGAATAAAGTTATTCAAAATCAAATTATTTAAAAAAACATAACAGCATTGCCCACATACAATACGCATTTTGGGAGACGGTGCTGAGACATGTCCCTAGGCCCTAGAATATTTGGTCTTACTATTCTAACATTGCTGTGTTGCAATATAATTATTTTTCCACAGTATTAAGGGTCTACTCTTATTTGCCAGACTGTACAGTGTACCCGCGCCGCGAGTACGCGACTTTCATGTCATAATTATAATTGTTTCATATTGATATTTCGCTCCGATCGCAGCTCGCACGCTTGTTTAATATTTTTAACACACTTTTGCCACAAGAATAATGTCGCAGTCTATTTTATTTACTAAAACTCTTTATTTACTAAAATGATACTATAATACTAAATATAAACATTTTTTATTTACTAAAATTAACACTACACTATTTCAAGTTACAGATAATTAAGTCACAAATATTTGAAATGTTTTTTTTTTTAATTCTTGTATTTTTACTAAAGATTGACGACAATTTTATTCCAGAATTAAAAACTAGACATTCGATTTATGCGAAAATGATACCAAACTTGGCTTAATACCAAAAGCTACGCCGTTATTATCCTCGAACTTCACTAAGGCTGAAACCCCCCCTCCTCCCCACCTGCATCAAAAATCCAGGTGACTCCACTTGGTAAAACCATCTTAGCAAAACAAAGATCAATCCTGCCGAAGGAAATCTTTGGTTCATCAATAGCCGTATCCTTCATTTTTATTTCGTATACAGACGCAACAAATTTAATCTATAACTAACATGTACAATTTCAAATTGTAAATTTGAGTTGAAATAAATATCAAGGTATCGAACCGAAGAAGCTAATAAATGGACAAAGATTTTACTAAAATGATGGGAAAAACAATTGACTATATTAATTCTCGTTTATATGGTTTTGTATCAAATTATAATAATATTTTGTGCGGTATCAAGTGGGCTTAATTTGAATCCCCGCTGATTACATCAAGCAGAGCCTGATTAATATAATTGATACTGCTGACAGTAAAATTATGAATTTCAGAAAGATAGATTAAGTATATGTGGTAAAAGAACAACAAAATAAAATATTATATATCCCTTTGGAACATGACGGAGAGAAGAAAAATAAATGACGAACGGTAGGTCTTTAACGCTGGTCATGACGACTCATTTTTATAATTCTCCCATACCTTTGAAATATATTAAAGTTATAGGTATTACTTGTTTATCTATACTAATATTATAAAGAGGTAAAGTTTGTGAGGTTGTGAGGTTGTAAGAAGTAATCTCTGGATCTACTGACCCGATTTTGAAAATTCATTTACCAATAGAAAGCTACGTTAATTGTGAGTGTCATAGGCTATATATTATCCGATAAATGAAAAGACTTTTTCATGGTATTCGGATTTGCAAAGTAAGTCGGATTAAAAACGGTCGATCGAAAACGTTTCTAATTAACGCTGCCTTAACAATAAGAGATATATGACTAAGTTCTAGAGAAAAGTTGTATAGCTTGATAATGCCTACAAAAAAGTCAGCGACAGAATATGTCTAACTTTTATATTTAAGTCACAAAAAGTAGTTTGTTATGTTAAAAAAGTAATTTAAATCGTTAGGTCATGTTTATTGGTCATATTATCAACAATTATGAAGTCATATCAAAATAAGTAAATTTATCGTCTCAAGTGTTTAAAACAAAATACTTTTCCCTTTTACTGCATATAATTTCCCTTTTACTGCATAAATGGTTAAAGAGATAAGACACTCACAAATAAGACCCTCACAAGAAGACACTCACAAATAACGGTAATATAGTCGAATTAGCATGCAAATACATACATACATAATATGCAATAAAAATATAACCCTTCTTTTGGCAGTCAGAAAATAAATCTTAGCAATCAGTACTAACCGAACCACACTTATTATTTCATAACAAGTAAAAAGTTTTAACGTCCAACGAAGTGGGCACGGGCCAGCTAGTGAGATAAAATAGCTTTCGGTGAACCAAATTTTAAGTTCCTTGGAGAATCGGAGGAGGGTTTAAACTATATATATCATGGTTTTTTTTAAATGACCATTTATGGTTTTGGAAATGAAACAATTGCAAACATCACAAGTTCACGAAATTAGTTCTGTGGAAAGCTAATTTTTAATATTTTTTTTAGTAAACATACGAATGGCCATGGGGAAATACGGTCATTTTAATGTTTTTCGTCAAAATGAGAGAGTAATGCCATCTTTGTATTGTTCCCAAACGAATCCAAATATGAAACGAAGAGACGCCCTTAAATGAAGGGAGAAGAAAACATGTGACGGGAAAGACTTTCTCGTCACTTTTACCGAATTATCAACTATTTGACTCTAGAGAATACTAGAAGAGATATATTTGGAACCAAAACTGACTTTAGCCACCATTTTTGTAAGATAGCGGCGTTAGCGAAAGTGTAAGGAGGTCAAAAAATTATGTTAATCAGAATTTCAAACTTTTTATTCATGTCAAAAATCAAAGCTACCCGACATTTTTCAATGTAAATCTTTTTTTCAGGTAGGTTGAATGGACTATAAATGCAAAGATTACTTGCGAAAAATAAACTCGAGGAGCGATTTATTTACGGCGAAACATAATGATTTTTTTTCATTGTAGCATCACAAACATTTCGAGAGGGGGAGAAAGAGAATTGTTATTACACCGAAGTTTCCCGGAAATTTGATTTTTCTCAGGATAACTGAAAAACGCTTTCTTTAATATCTATATAGACTCTTTCATTCACGGAGATTTCATGTACGGCTAAGCGTGCTATCAAAAAAAAAGGGTCGGTTTATTTATGATACGATATAATATGTTAGTGCGTTTCATTAAGACCCTGTGACGGGCAAAAGGGACCTCGTGAGGCTGAGCAGTCTTACAATGATTCTGCTTCAAACTATGTTGGCTGGGATACCTAAATTACTATGTAATCAAATATTTGTACCGCAATATATTTTATATTTGCAGCTTCTTGATTTTCTTAGATGATTTTCGGTAATATGCTCTAAAAGAATTTTCCTGTTAGTATCGTAATATGGAGATATACAAAGACCTTTTGTTTATTTTGAAACTCAAAGTATACTCTATACAAATTGAAATAATTTCGACCATTACAATTTTTTAAATACGATTTGGCCAAAGTCTAGTCCAAAGTCCAAAAAAAGTAATATTTTTCTTGAAAGTAATGAAATTTGAAATATTTCTAACCCATACAGGTAATCTGTTAACTTATTGGTTTATAAAGAAGAACTTTAAATATTTTATATTTTTAGTTAAATATTTCATTATAGAACAGTTGTATTTTGATTTTTTTATGTACTACAAAATATAAAAATAGGTGACCCAGTTGACTAGATATTGCCTAGTAGCACTATCTAATGGCCAAACCGTCAAGGTTTCTGTAACTATTAGGTTGTCGCGGGTACAAATCAGAATTTTAAGCGGTTGGCCTATATTCATAGCTTCTATTACATATAATAATATAAATATATACATAAGACTATAAATAAACTAAAAGTGTTTCGTTACAACGACATGGGATGTAAAGGATGGGCAGGAATCAAAAACTAGGATTTCTGGAGGGTAAGATTTAGTTGTGAGGTCATTTATGTACACTTCGTAAGCCTTTAAATTGGATTTCATCTGCTTTTTAAACATATCGAGTATAGCTGCTTACCGTTTACAAAGAGGCAGAAAAATCCAGTGCAGAGCTTCTTAAACTGCATAGGAGTTGGCGAAAAGGTTCGAAAAATGCTGAGGTTTTGCCAAAAGAAGATTTATCTGTGAGGGTAATGGCAGATCGTGAGAGGACAGTTCTGAAAAGAGATCATAAAGGTAGTAAGGTCGATTTCCGTTGAGCAACAGCAGATATTATGAAGATTTATAGAGTCCCTGATGTAAGGCCATTCATTTATTAGCGATAGGTTAGCGATATTTGGTCAAAATTTATCGGCGAGAAAATGAATCGTATGCAGGCATTTCAAAATCTTTCAAATTCACAAATCTTTAATCTTTCAAATCCGAATACATCAGCGTAATTTATGATGGATAGAAAGAACTATGTGTGGCTTCGCCACTTTTCTGACACTTGTTTTCGTTGTATATTTTCATTTGCTCACGATATGTTATTATTATTCGTATATACATTTAAAAATTACCTCTCCATTTATCCGCTACCTGTGCAAGACATACGAATGTAGTATCGATCACCAATCGATTTTAGGCGCGATGTACCACCGCTAAAAGAGGTCACCGTCGCCGCGCCGCCCGCCGAACAGACGAACCGCAACGCCCTTTTTTAATATAGACAAATCAATGTCATTTGACGTTTCACGGTTGTCGTCGATAAGTAAGAGATCCACTTCCTAATACGATATCCTGGGTCTTAAAAGTAACCAATCGTGGTGAGACCAGACTGATATAACGTTTGGATAGAAGTATATTGCATATATTGCACTCGAAGCGTCATTAGGATTAAAACTAACATATAGCTGAATGTCGTCGGCGTAGAGGTGGTATATATAAAACAGATTGTCTAAAATCGATCTTAATAAGCTGATATAAGGTCTAAGAGGGTAACAAAATATCTTCTTAAGGAATTCCATAAAGAATTTTCGCCCAATTCGAGAATTACTAAAACCCGTTAATCGCGATCATGCAAATGAGAACATGTATAATGCAAATAATACAGGGTGAGTTTTAATTAACCGGCACCCTTGAAGTGGGTGAATTAATACTAGGAAATAAGTTTTAGTAATAATTTTTCGAAAAGAAATTACTTTTTTTATTCCAAAACTTCTCAAAAAATCATCAATCATCTCAAGAAAAACAGTTTGAGATTTCCTGTGCGGGCGCATCAGATGATGGGTAAAGAGCCTATCTGTTCGCGGAATATTTCGTCCAAGGGCGAGGTCGCATCACAGCCCGTACACACGTTGCGGTTTACCGAAAATTTTCCCTGTACAGTTTACATTGGCGTGTGCGAACATAATGCGTATACGACAAAGCCGAATGCGTTAAAACCCGATTCGTTTATTTTTGCTGCCGTGTCTTGTCACTGGAAAAGGTAAGCGGCATACTTTTTTTATACGGCAGCGTAATTTCTCTCCTGGGCTAAAACTTTGTCTCATTAACGTATGTTGTTTTTTTTTTAAATCTTACAATCTTGTTAGAAGTTCGGTAAACGTTGATATTTGCCTCCGAAAATAATTGTAGAATTTCGTTTCATCAGTTCTTAGCACTATTTTCCACTATGAGGGAAAACAGGCGGCTGGCCACGCGCGATTCGTATTTATTCCAATAAGTCATTTTATGACATATCCATTCATGCGTATCCATTCATGCGTATCCATTCATGATATATCCATTCATCTACTTAAAATTACTGCGCAATGCCCACTGCGCGACTAACCACGTGTGGCTTGGGAGATCTTGGTAAATAAATCAGGCGGAAATGGTATATAGAAACCGCCGCAGAAAAGGACGCGATAGGTAGGTTTCAAATATTTTTTAAATGTAATAAGTTGTCTCGAGTAAGTTATTTATTTAGGATTCGCATTTATGTTAATAGGTAAAGAAATAAAGTATCGTTGTCTTAGTAGTCGCGGAAGACCAGTCGCGCTCGAAGGCATCTTGCTGAATTTTAAATATAAACGTTAACACTTATCCTGTGTAATCTGTTTTTATTATAAATTACAGAAACCCTCAGGAAATGGGCCTTAGCAATCTCTCCTTAAATAGTAAATTATACCGACCGTTCTAATACAGGCAATAATTAAGCAAGAGTATATGTTTTTTAATTCGGGAAATACTGCACTTAATATTATCTAAAATACAACAATCGATTTTGCGATATTGATTTCCATATGGACACTGAAATTTAACCATAAGTCACCATTTGAGTTTTGGAGATATTTAAAACTTTGAAGTTTTTTCTGTTTTGCGTTTTCTAAAATATATCGAGGTTAACATTTTGCACTTGAGCGGCTTCGCTATGGAGCCCGGACAGGTTTTGCGTCTATTCGGGCGGCTCCGCTATACCGCTATGGTATGACGCCGCGCCGTAGCGACGCTGCTCGAGTATAAAAGACTAAGTTTGATTGAGTATAACATGATTTTAAAGTACCAGTGAAAAGCTTCCCTAATATAGCCGAAATCGTCTCGAGTTGCTAGTTTGCCCGTGAGAAAAAGGCCTCGAGTGCAAAGGGTTAAATTAAGGAGAAGAGGTTACTCTCAACGCTGTATTCTTGAATGATAATCTAATCTCCATTTTTATTAAATGAGTACTACGCCTATCTACACATAAGAAAGATTGAATACGATACCGCGCTTCCGTTACGGGGAAATGCGAGTTATTTTAATTGGCGGCTCGAAGCGAAAGTAGAATAAATATGCGAAAGGACAAAAGGTGGATTGGCCGGTAACAGGGCGGTCCCTGGCCGCCCATTAATGGCCATTAAAGTTAAGTGTGGGAAAAAGGTGCTATCTGTCGTCTGTCGGACGGCTCTTTTATACCAGCCTTGTGTGCTCCCCGTCCGACCGGAGGAGAATATTCCACACGGACATTAACATCAAACGGGTCCCTCTTTTATAATATTTTATAATACTAAATGCGACCTGATCCCCGGGCATAATAGTCCATTTGCGGCGTTATATTTACGCAATAACCGAGGTTTTTAAACCCGGCATCTCGGACTCTAAATCTTTTAAAAGTATTTCATACCATAATATCCACGACGCATAGTGTTTTCTTTTATACGAGCTCAATGCTATACATTTGTTATCCTATTTTCTAATAAAAGACAAAATTTTAACAAAAATAAAACGATCATTTTTTTATAAGTGCATTTGTCTTGTCATGGTGAAACTTAGAATGGGCTATCATAATTGAATGCATATACAAAATTTCGTGTCTGTGCTGTTGACCGTGGAGGAGTCCCCTCGCCGAGAGCCAGGCCTGGGTGTAAAATCAGGTCATGCTTGCCATAATAAAATGCATTCATCAGAACTAAACCACCATGTAAATTCACCACTCGTGGATCCTATTATCAGAACAGGATACTCATGGAAATAATCCAAATCTGGAAGTATATCCTTTCAAATAAAAAAAGAATTTTCCAAGTCGGTTCATAAATGACGGAGTTCTGAGGTAATAAACATTTTTTAAAAAATGCAACCGAATTGATAACCCCTTCCTTTTTTTAAGGTCGGTTAAAAAAGCGCCACAAATCAAAAGTAAAGCCATCACCAAGCTGATATAATAAATAAATAAACAATAAATAAAGGCTTTATCTGTAAGAAACGGCGAGCTTATTTCCCGCAGGCAATATTTTAGATCTATGCTATAATATTGTATAAACATTTTTCGCCAGTAGATGCTAACTTAACCTATGTATATATGTAAAGAGTATGACAAAGACAAAAAAAGAGGAAGAAAATACATATATATGTATATTTAACTTTGTGGGCACATAATACGTCACACCAAAGTAAAGAAACAACGGTTTCAAAAGGAGGAGTATGGGAAAAGAAAGGGTATCTATGAGGAAGTTTCAAATATTCTCTGAGTCTGTTTTTAAAACTTGTTATGCTTGGCGCTAACTTGATATGACATACACTTTTACAAATTAATACACGATTCGAAAGTTTACACTTGCTATCCATTAATATTATGCTGCATCATATTAGATCAAGGTTGACTTGCATAGTTTAGTATTTGATTATAACCGTAGAAGTTTAGAGTTCTATATGAAAGTAAATATGAATACTTTTCATTTACGTTAATTTATATTTATTTTCTTCCAGATGACCGTAAAAAGAAACCTCTCTGTCGAATAAATACCCAGAATTATTCAATAAAACACAAAATTTCGCTAAATAGTCCCCATTTGATAGGATGTACCTACGCTAATGAATAAATCCAACTGTCAAAATATTTCTTATGCCTATTTTCTGATACGGCCTTCAGCTCCCTCTGCGAAATATGTTTTACGGCGACAATGGATTCGAAATGTCTTCCACGAAACGATAATTTGAGTTTAGGGAAAAAGAATAGGCCAAACGGGACTCTATCTAAATAATACGGAGCTTAGTTTAATATTCATAGTATTTTGGGTTAAATATTTGTATACGAATGTAGATGACGACGTCCGATGACGCATTATCGTAGCATGTTATAAAATATTGGTTGTTCTACGAATCTGCCTTATTCGGGTGAAAGTTTTTTCGCAATCATTTGATAATGTTCAAAAAATATTATTTGTTGACTGTTGAATAGCCAACATGACTGATTTTTAACAACTTTGGAATTCTATTCGCTGTCGAATCGCCGTTTCGAGGCTGGAGTCTAGTTTGCATGTCAAACTCATAAAACTTATTCGTTCCCTGGTTATAATGCGTTTCAGGAATATAAACTTCGAATTCCCTCGTTTAAGTAACTGTTCAGCAACTTTTTGCTGTGACTGAAAATCTTTGTGACTTTTTGTGTCTTTAGGTTGACTAACCTAACCAAAAGCCGCAAGCAAATTGTTTGACAGATGCAGTTTCCGCTTCCAAAATGCAGTTTTTTTTGGAGTTTACTCCTTAAGAACCGATTCTATTTAAAGCCCCCGGTATGAGAATTTTATGGATAGTAAAATCGAATGTTAAAACGTTAACAAGAAGCGTTATGATTAATGTCAGTAATGTTGGAAAATTGAAAAGAGTGCAATACCCAACAGACGACCTTAACTTTGGTGAAATTTGCCAGCTCCCGAGCCAACCCATACTGACCGTACATTTGTCGAATGATGAAATGAGAAAGATATCAAATCAGCAGATTGCAATATGAATGAATCACACTCCAGTCGCGCGTCGGAGCTGACACGCACTTTTTTTATATTTACCGAAAATGCCTAATTTTGCAGGTTTATTCACGTTTATTAGACGTAATTAATTGCTTGATGACTGATTGATTGATGATTGGTTGGTGATTGATTGATGATGATTAATTGTTGATGATTGATTGATGATGATTGATTGACGATGATTGATTGATAATTACTAATTGATGATGTTTGATTGATGATTATTGATTTATGATGATTGATTGATGAGGATTGATTTATGGCGATCGATTGATGATGATTGATTGATGATGATTGATTGATGATGATTGATTAATGATGATTGATTGATGATGATTGATTAATGACGATTGATTGATGATGAGATGATTGATTGGTGATGTTTGCTTGATGATTGATGATTGATTGATTGATTGATCGATAGATCAATCAATCAATCAATCAATCAATCAATCAATCAATATACCCCTTCTGCCTATTCTATATTCAATGACAATCGCAGTTAAAGAAAAACTCCAGTCGCGCGTCGGAGCTGTATTATTTCCCGACATTTACCGGTATTTAATAGATGTTATCTAACTTATATTTCCAAAACTGAAGCTACAGATTATTTAAGAATACATTTTATTCACTGGCTAGTGCATTACTTAAAATATTAGTTATTAAAATATTCACCCACCTCTTAGGCTAAGACAAATACTGTGCCTCAAACTTTAATATTATAATTTGAAAGCTCGCCACAGTAAAGATTTTACATAAGCGCTTGATTTCTGCTATGGTGGACTATTACTCTAGAAAGTTATTATTCTCGGCTTTCAAGAATTCAATAATAAATACTGAAGCAGATTAATCAGTGATTCGTTCACAGCCCAGGAGGAGCACGGGCGCTGTGGGAGCACAATCTACATCTTATTTAGCTGTAACTGCGCGAGCGATTTGCTTGAAATATGTAGGGTTATTATGTAAATGTGCCACTGCTGTTAGTCTCGTTAGAAGATATGGAAACTTATGATTTAACATAAATATATTAGGTGCTTACCTATGAAGTTTTTTAAAGTATTTCAAATTTCAGAATAGTTGAAGTCGGTTGAGGTCATGAGCGGTGCGTGACGAAGAGTTTTCAACCTCAGCTCCCTCAACTTTAATACTTTTTGCTGTGGATTGTGTTAGCATACGACAAATCGTGCAGAAGCAGTTGCGAAGAGCTATTGGACATGGATCGGTGGTTTAGTCACGAGCTTCATCAACATTCTTTGCAGTTATTGACAGGACGCTTGTGTTTAACTATTTTACTAGGCTGCAAGAAACTGTAGTGCCTATTCGAAAATAACTAACGAAAATAAAATTTCCATGATATAGTATAAGTAAGCACTTAAAATAAACAGTTCGCTTAATTTGGGATACCAGATTATTTCACTTCAACTGTTAGATTTCTGTTACGGTCGGAAGCAATTGAAGTCTAGAGAAAATATTTCATTACAGAAAACATTACTTGTATAAAAAATCGCCTGTTTCACCTTAGGACTCTCACCGAAGTAGTCAAGGGCTGATTTTACCAAAATATTAATTTCATAAATTAAATCGATGAGCACCCTTTCTCGGTCGGCGGACGAACCCGTTTCAGTTCCGTAACACAACCGCTTTCGGCGGCGTGGTTAGTTTCTCAGCTAGCCTCGGGCGACTCAGCGTTAATATTTGATTTAAATATATAGTGTAATTTAAATATTCTTGGTGCGGCTTATCTATGAGATATTCAAACCAAAATTTCACAGTGTGATTTTTTCCCAACAAGGCATCTGTGTACCAAACTTTAAGTCTCAATGTTCGCCCCCTGGTGGACCAAACTCAACTACAATCTTTTCAACTCTTGCCATGACCAAATTTCAGCTCAATCGGATTAAGTGTTTGGGCGCTATCGTGGAGGAATACATACAGACAGACAGACACCCAGAGATACTTCAATCAAGAAATTGTCTCAATCGCCTCAGGGGGCTCAAACTAGATATTTCAGTCAACTTAGTCATGTCGAAAAGTTGACAAATTATTTTAATATATTAAAGATTTGAATAGACATCATTAAATATCTAAATGTAGGAAATTATCTGTACAAATTAATTTTGCAGTTCTCTAGTTATTGTCAATACTACAGACAGATGGACGGATAGGCAGTCATTGCCTTTAGTAATAATAATGCCATTCTATGATTATCCCAAATGAAGTGGGAAAAATGTTCTAGGGCTTTATAAAATTCTATTTCATGGGGTATGAAATTAATGGCATGAAAGAATATTAACAACATAGGTGTCTATCAATAATTTATCTTTGCATTTCGTGGAAGCATAGGCGTCTTGATATAGCTCTAGAAACTCTCCAGTTCTCTGTCTATTTTGAAGTGACGTTATGTCAACTAAGCTGACTGGCATGCCAGTTGAGTGTACGGCGCGCCCCTTTGCTATTTGCATCTATTAGTACATTGTTATTATGCTCTCGCTGCAATTACCATTCGATGAAATTGCTCTAGTTAGCGTGTCGAGTTCCGAGACGCATTCAGCCGATTCAGTCCTCTTCAATTACGTAAGCATTCATTACTGAAGCGAGCTGCTTCTTCCATTGATGGCGCAAATGCAATGAATTGCCACCAATTCTGAAGAGTATTTTACTAATGAATTTGCTTTCACAGTCGAAAATTTGCCGTTCTTCCGCATTTTCCTTCCATTATTAGCTTCAAGGCCCTATCACGTTGCATTAATTTTAATTATTAGAAGTTTTGAAGATATTATACACTCACTTCGAAATTGGTCAGATTTAACTGTTGCCTACCTCAACATTTAACATTTGTCACATTGCTTACATTTGCCATTTGTCATTATATTTATTGGACAATTAAACTAACCTTTTTGGTACCATAAAATCGTATATTTTTACGTAGCATGGGTGACTATTTTACGGCCCTAGTAGTATTAGTAGTAAACGAAGTGCGGGGCTTGTTTCCAGTCCTTTATGTTACCTGGAACTATAAGATCTTTTGTAATTTACCCACTTTGTGGTTGGGTCAGTGGTCTGCTAATTCTGCTTACCAGTCCATGCAGATAACCTTCAAGTTGGGCAGATCGCTGAGTTCTAGAAAGGCTCGTCCCAGTAAAATATGTCTTTTTGCGGCGAGGCCTGGGCAGCGACCAACGATGTGTATGATGTCTTCAGGTTCTTCGCCACATATTCTGCAGTCCTTGCTCTCGGTCAAGCCAAGGTTGAATAGACGTGCGCTAAGAGTCGTGTGTCCGGTGAGGAGACCGACAGTGGTTCTAAGGTTCTTCTTGCTGATGTTAACTATGGCTTTGATATTTTTTGGAAGTGGTTACTCCGTCATAGATTTTGCCTGGCGACATCCTTGGCTCTGTTTCCAGGATGCCCGATGTTCCTGCTCCAAGCAGTTCCTGATGACTGTCTCTAGCGAAGGGGACCCCAACAGCTGTCCCCACCGGGCATTCCAGTGTCCCCAGTTTTGCCAGTCTGTCGGCCTCTTCGTTGCCGGGTATGCCTTGATGGCCCGGTATCCATATTATTTTTGAGCTCTTGCATACAGTCACAGACCACAGATGACTGTGATGGCGTTAGCCAGCGCGTCCAATGCTGCTCTGCTATTAGAGCAAAAGAGACTTTTTCTATTTTTTACCTTAAATCGCCTTTGGAGTTATTATACCTTATTATAAATGCCTTATTAGACCAAGGTTTTATTACAAATGTCAAATACATGTCGTATGTCAAATAAATGTCATTTTTATCAAAATCTACAAGGCATATGTGAGACCTATTTTTGAGTATAGCTATCAGCTCTGGAGCCCCTACTTATGCAAAGATGTAGATATCCTGGAAAAGGTTCAGCGAAGGGCAACCAAAATGCCAGTGGGCCTGAAGAATAGGAAATATGAAGATCGCTTGGAATTACTTGAAATTACTACTCTCAAACAAAGAAGACAAAGAGGGGACGTGAATGAGACATATAAAATTCTGAAACATTATTATGCTGTACCTGAACTGAAGAATATTTACAAATTCAACGTCAACATAAATCTTCGAGGTCACAACAAAAACTCAACCGTACAAAATTTAAATCTAATCCTCCTAAAAACTTTCTGCGAGTGGTGGACATGTGGAATAAACTACCACTTGAAGTGATTAGTGCAAGCTCTGTCAATAAATTTAAAAACAGACTCGATTTGTTCCTAAAAACTTGTTAATATTGTTAATGCTATATTGTTAATAATGTTTAGCTTCACAAGATCTGAACTGGACGTATTAGAAAAGCTGCATATCCAAAATAAATAATAATAATAATTATTATTATAATAATATGGCAACCACCTTGGCTTGGTAAATCGGACATATTGTTCAATGGGGATGCTGATTCTTTGGTTGGTTTTGGGTCCGTACACGCTTGATCCGTCAGTGAACCAAGCGTCTACGTAGTGGCTTTGAAGCCATTGCGGATTCTTCCAGTCTTCCCTGGCGGGGATTAGGATTTTATAGGACGTCTCTACCAAATTTTTTTTAGTAGTCAATCGTGGGTCAGGGTGAATAGGCTTTGTGGAGGGGGTTTAGCTCAGGATAATTGGGCCCTCCTCGCTTCCACTCGCCCAAGCACTTCAGTCTGTATGTTGTAAGTCTGGCGGAGTTAATTATGAGCTTGCAGAGGCGGGCAGCAAAGTGCCATTTCTAAACCCTCTATTGAGCTGGTCTTCATGACGCCAGTTGCAGCCCTCAGGTTACATCGAAGGTTTAGACGAACATCTAAGACCCTCCAGTCTTCGACCAGGTCGGCCACTTTCTTTATGCAGATAATGATGTCCGATAGTTTCTGTCTTCTTAAGACCATGAAAGTAGGTCGATAGAAGTACAGTAGAAGATGTAAAAGTAGAAGATAAAGACGTGCAGGTTTACCCCCCTCAGGTTAATATTGGAGCTACCCCAGCACACGTGGTAGGAGTTTTCATAGCAATCCAGGAGGAGTTGCAGCCCGCTTTGCTTCGCGTAGGTCACTAGGATTTTTATTTTTTATTGCTGTGGTAGGTCAATGGAGTCATATAGCATATATGCTGGCCCAATGAGTAGATCCACCGTCCTGTCTCCTGCCAAGTTGATTTTTGTTAATACGACCGTTAGGTCATCGCCGCTGAGTTAGGGCACAAAAAAGCTGTAATGCCCTTTGTGACCACGCAGGTCCTAAGTTTCCGAATCGGTTGGACATTATGAATGGTTCCGCAACCTCCTAATCCACTTATAGCATTTCTTACGAGCCAAGATTCTTGGATTCATGCTCCTGGTTAATATCGCCGAGGCGCTTTTGCTGTGGTGCAAGTTGATCTGAATCATGGGGATTATGGGGACTTTTGGGTGATAGATACATTTTGGTGACCCTCCCTATGTTCCCTCCACTGCGTCCGACTCTTTCTTGGGCTTGTTATCGAGCAGCCCTACGGGTGCCCGTGTTAGCCCACAGTAGGATCGGAAATTAAAGGCCCTGAGAGCGGCCAATGAAGAGTCGCTCACTAGGCAGGCGAAGTGGACTTCGTGCTCCCCCTAGCGACGACCAACTCATTGGTCTTCAGATCTGGGGTTTGCTTGCCGAGGAATTTAAGTGCTTCCTCGGCAGTGAGGTCCGGGGTCCTCCACATGTACCACCACTCGATGGCGTTCGGGCAGCTCGTCGACCGGCAGCACGCACAGGGATTCTCCTTCGGAGAATATACAAGTGTATACGTTCTCAAATATTGACTTAAAAATTTTAGCTGATATATATTTAAGCTGTCCACCAACAACAAAACTTCGAGCGGTATAGTCGGCTTTTTGTTTTTTTTATATTGAGTTTTCAGAGGCAAATATATAATATTTGGGATATGAATATCAATGACAGATGATGTGCATCCATTTCTACCAAAGCATTGGACACACGGTCAAGGTCAAAGTAAAAGTAGTATACATGACCTAAATCCTAGAGTCTGCCATTCGCAATTTAACATTTCGTTGAATCGAATTAAACCTTCATCAACGCCATGTGATCGGGAAATATACAGGTAATCGCATTAGTGGCAGGCGAATCATCTTCATTTCCCAAATGCGCTATTCAATTAAAATCTCTCAGAATTAGTATCCTATCTCCTGGATTCCGATCGATAATATTGCACATCGAATGGGGGGTGGGGGGTTCCAATCATTTATACAGCATCTTTACACAACATATTATGACGTCTTTTCACACAAATGCCACGTGACATTGTATGTATATGGACAATCGATAAACAAATGATTATTTTTAAGGCAATTTTCGCAGAGTTTAAACTAACGTACTTTCTAAAAGGACATGGTAATGTTCTATTTAGGAAAAGTTTCGAACTTATAGATCGAATGCGATTGATTGCATATTAGCTGTTATTAGTTATTATAAGGAAAATACGGTTTCTTCTTTACCTCGGAGATATTAAAATGCAGAGAATTTTAAAAATATTCCAGTAATTTCCACTCTATCGACACAAATTCCAAAAAGTTGTTAAACTTTGGCAGTTTGCTTTGATTGAAAGACTGTTCGAATCTTTTGCGAGTCTAAAGTGTGAATGGCTAAGTAGTAAATTACAAAATTTCCAATCTCTATATTTACTAAGGCTCGATATGAATTTTGAAAACTTCCAGCTACAACTTTAAGCCGGAAATCCTATCTTTTTGCAACGCAGTGCAATTTATAACATTTTGTTTAAATATTTTGCTGCCAAATTTCGAACATTATATTTGTTTGGTAAGCTCTGCCAAATAATACCTACCACCAGACTGGAGGATTTTCACCAAAGATTTAGCCGCGGTATTTTTACAGGCGGTAAAGATTTATAACATAACAAGAATAAATATACCAAATAAATAATAAAACATAATATAATCCATATCGTATTATTTATTATTAAAAGGAATGGTTTAGCATTTGAAAGTATACCATATAATAGCATACGCTTCAGACAGTATTAATACGGTTCAAATACAATAATAAGGCCACCTAATTGACAGATTGTCGTTAATTAACATGCCGTAATTGACGTATGTACATCCGAGCGTGACATAGTGATCGGCATAATTATACATTTTAATAGCAAAGTCTATACATAGCATTCAGAACAAAATTGAGTAAAGAAAACTAATTTTTATGTGTCATATAAATAGAGGTATTTACGGAGTGTACAAAAGTAATCATGATTGAACAAAACCACAAAAATTACCTTTAATTTTGCTGGAACATATTTTAGCAGAAGACAAATAAATATACTTATGCACACAAAACATTTTAAAAACTATTTGCTATTGTGCAGCAGACTCTATTTTTAATGCCTATCCAGTGGTACATTTTTTGTACATCGATCGTGCCAACAAAATGCTTTTTGGGGGTCATCATCCTAAGTGCACGTTTTTGGTGGATTTGTCAACTTCAGAATTGGTGATAAACATTTCATTAAAACATAAAATTCGTTTTTATGCGTAAAATATTTTTTATGCCTAGGGTGTATAATATAATATGTATATGGTAATTAAACTTGTGTTTTTTGTACAAACAGATACAAAAACTCTTTTGCAATAGACTCATGATGTTGTAAAGTTGGTCAAAAATGTCTAAATTCTTGTTTTAAATTATGAATTCAGGATTCAAAATCAACTGAACGTCAGCGATCTACCGTCAATTTAATATTTTAAAATTCTTCGCGAGAGTTAAGATCATAAAGACGCCATTCAAAAGTATTCCGTCCTACCATATCATGAGGCATTTTAGATAAATAGTTCAATAAATAAATTCTGCGAAACAATTTTAACTTTTTCGAGACAAGAATTTGAAGCGATTTATTTAATTTATCTTCCCACATATTTCACAGTATTCAATTAAAACACGAACAACAAAACTTTCTTGTAGCTAGAATAATCGTTCTATGCCTGAAATTATTTGAATTTTCAATGAAATATATGGCTTGAATGTACTTTGGTGGTTGTTATCCTGAAGACTGTATTCTTAGAATGGCTGATGAAAGCTGAACAGCAAAGTGTGAAACACCGTTTCTTCCTAGTCTTCCTTTCTTTTCCTGCTGATAGGTAGCTGGAGTAGAGAATGGTTTTATGCAGTTCGGGACATAAGATCCATTGTGCTTCTAGGGTGGGTTTCACTCACCCTAGAGATTCAGGTCCTATTCAGTATCCTCCTCGAGTGAGGGACTACTCTGGAAATGACCCGCGTCCTAGGACCCACGGCTGGTGGATTGATTTTCCCTGGGAATCTGCCTTTCGGTGCTACTGGAAGATTTGCACACCGTGCGGCGTCAGCCAATCGGCTGTGCACTCTGTCTAATTAACTAAAAAGTGTGGAGTCTATGGAAAAAAGCTGTCTTCTAAGCAGTGGGGGTGGATGTTGACCTGTCGTTTTTCTCTCTGGAAATTACCAATTTGCTACATGATCCTGAATTCAGAGCCGGGCAAAAGATACCATGGTCCACGGCAGATTCATACTGAATCACCGCTGGACATACGACAAGTAGACGAACGCGCAAGTGTCCTCGAACCCGATACCAGTCGGTAGGACGGAGGTGTCCTGATGATTAAATACAGACGGAGACATCCTGCCAAAACTGATAGCCAGTGGGGAAGGTAATGCACTAGGTTAACTTACCAGTGTCTCACTGTAAGGCGCTAGCTTCTGTCAGGCATGTTGGCTTTGTTGGATGGTAGGTTTGTATCGTCCACAAGTCTTCTACGTTCACCTCACAGGAGACAGAACGATTACTATCGTTAAAACTTCCGGGGTTCGCCTGTTGTAAAAGGTAATGGGTTCGCCTGTTGTAGTCGATACCTCAAAATGATAAGTAGCTACCCCAGATGCTGGCGTAGGTCTCGGCGAGGCTTACCGGTATGTCACTGGTGAATAAAATATAATATTTTTTCTCTCAGAAAAAATATAAAAAGATTGCAAACGTTACACATGCACGCAATTTAGACGTATTTTTTTAATGGCAGTACAATTCGTAGTACATGTAGGTTCTTAATTAATTAAGGAGATACAATTTTAGTGAAATTTTGAAGGAATAGATTATTGTGACAAATCAGGCGCCTACAAAGGGTACCAAGGTGGGTGAATGTACGCGATAAATTATGTATGCCCTCTTATCTCCAAAGTTTCTCTTGTGAAAATGTTTACTTGTATTGGTAAATAGCAAAGTAGACAGCGTCAAATTGAGGTGGCGTAGGTCCTGTAGCGTATTATATCTTAAATAGTTAGAATACCATAATGTAAACGAAACTGAGATCGAAAGTTCCATACGAAAGTTCCATACTGAAATCTCTCAGCATGCGTAAGCCGCTGTAATTGATGAAGGAATCCGAATACATCGTTTACAAGACTCGGTCCGCAGCAACCCATGCTGGCATCTGAAGAGGCAGAAAGTAGGCGCGGTATGACTAATTTGAAGTTTTTGACTTTTGAATGTCTTGAATGTTCAATGTCTGCGCAGTTGTTTGACTTTTCAATGTCTGAGCAGGCGTTTGTGATTATTGTTAATGATACGTGGACCAGGCGTTCTACAATTAATAAAATCATCACGTATTTTGAGTTTATCCTTTAGAACTCTGTAAGTAATCTTGACAATGTTCATACTGCTATTCCTAAAATGTTTACACCGTGTTTAAATCTCGGTCAAACGATGGTAAAGGAGTTCTTACTGTTTTTATAAATCCACTGTATTATCCGACGTTATTACTAACATACTCGCTTACAGTTCCACAATTCTTACGCCACTCTCCCGCATGTAATATATGGTGTTTGGGTTGCGAGGCTCGTAGGCAATGCTACTTCTGCTTTTAGGGTAATCTGGTACTGACTCTACGTAGGTAAATATTACAGAAAAAGTCAAGCCAGGGATTTTAAAAAATGAGGAGACTTAAAATATGTAGATAAAGAATTTAAATTGAGCGCCCCATCGCTTTGAAAATGAAATGCGGTAACTAAATTTAAACTGAAAACTAAACCAAAAAAACTATATTTACTAACAAAAATTGATATATCGGTGGTAATTAACCAATAAATCGTAATTACTAGTCATTTTACCCAGCTGTAGATTTCCACAAAAAAACAAGAATTAGTTTAGCCAATCCAGGGTTTTAATCCATGTTTTTCCTTTCTCGATATTGGCAAACTAAAATAGCTGAGTCACGCCTAAGCGCAACTAGAGTTGTCAACTACAATGGTGGTAAACGGTTTCGAGTAGCTTGGGCTACAAGATCCACTTTGTTCTCGGATCGGCTTAACTCACGATTAAGCTCCTATTCAGATGCCTCCTTGTGTGGAAGGCTACCCCGGGTAAGACTCCCGGGTCTCAGGCCTCAAAGCTGATGGACCGGTTTCTTCCGGCGGGATTGCATCTCGGCGCCACTGGACGGTTTGCGCACCATTCGGCGAAGCCAATCGGTTGTGCATTCTGACTAATTTCTAAAGGAGTCTGGAGACTATGGAAATATACTGTTTCCCAAGCAGCGGGGGTGGATGTTGATCTGTTGTCATACCACTCTTGAAATGACCTTGGGCCACTCGATCCGGTGTGGCACTACGGGCAAAGAACGCCCAGATCCGCGATAACTTCTAATTTTTTATTTATTTTTTTTTTTTTTATTTGTATCAAACATATTTATAAAACGCATAAAAATGGTCATAACAAGTAATGGTGCGAAGAAACAACGGCCCACAAACAATTGAATTACGGTAAGCGACTTCGGACCCGTAACCAGTCGGAATGACGGAGGCATCTTGAAAGGTTAATTCTAGACGGAGATATATTACCAAACTGGTACTTAGGGAGCGAGGCTACCCGCTGGTTACCTTTCCCGGTTCCTCGCCGTAAGGCGTCAGTCTCTGGCGAGTTAGACAGTAAATTTTTTTCTTCGTGTAGAAGTCTTCTACGCTCATCCCACGGCTGAAATAATGATTACATATCGTTATATTAGTCTGGGAGTGACGGATTTGCCTATTGTAGTCGACACCACCAAACTGTCAACTACAATGGGCGAACCCGTCACCTCAGGAAGTTTTAACGATATTTGATCGTTCTGTCTCCCGTGAGGTGAGCGTAGGAAACAATCCACTGTCTAACGCGACTCGCCTGTAAGAAGCCAACGTATTACCGCGAGAAACCGGGTTTTCACCCAGTGGGCCAAAACTCGCGCCTTAATTTCCAAGTTACAGCCAGATTTCTCCGGCATCCCGACTGGTTACAGGTTCGAGGTCCGATGCGCGGTCCTCTTCCTTGTGTAGCAGTGATTCAGTGACTACCGGATCTATTGCGGACCACAGCGCGGCGTCCTTTGCCGGCTGTTCACCCGGTATCGGGTAGCCGAATGGTCGTTTCAAGAGCGGCTGTCACAAGGTAAACAACCGCCCCCGCTCTATAGGAAACAACGCCGTTTCTAGACTCCCCCGGCTATCTGTCGGCATGCACAGTTGATTGGTGAACGCCGCACGGTTCGCAAACCGTCCAGGAGTGTTCGAACTACGATTCCCAGGGGAACTGTCCCGCAGGCACAGAGTCCTACCCGCGCTCGCACTTCTGCTTGGAGGTTGTCGGATGGGTGTTGACCTTTGAGTTCGGCCGACCCACATGGGCCATAATGGCTCTAATGCAAAGCGCAGAGTAGAAGTGAGATGTCATAAAAAAAAATACGTGTGGCACTCGGGGACTGCCGCGGTAAAGCTATTGCATAGCATTTTTAACAACTTATGCAATTATAATAATTTATTTATTTTATTTTTTCTGATATCAGATAACTGCGCTCTATCGGAAAATGTTGAAATTATTCCGAATCATTTGCGGCTGCGGTAGCAAATGATTCGGAATAATTTAAACGTCTTCCGATAGAGCGCCACGCACGAATTTTTATTCGATAAAGCAAAAAAAACGAATTATTCGAAAAAAATCGTAGATAAAAAGATAGATAATTAAATTATCTTTAAAATGGTGCAGGTTTCATAATAATACGCCAGATAGTATTTGCGTAGTAGTCGTTTTTGTGTTCGGTTAGACCTAATTTCACAAATTAATTAAACTATGTAATATAAACAAAATCTAAAATATTCAAAACTAAGAATATTAGGAAAATGTTCTTGTTTAACATATATTTTTTTCGAATCGTAAGCAGTACTCGTTTAGACGTAATTATCAGTTTAAAAACATTAATTTTCGTTAAGAAATTTCTTCATTCGGTCGCCGCGTTGGCCAGGCCCGCGATAAAAGCTATGCAATAGCTTAACAGGTTACAATATGTGCATGCTGTTCTGAAATTGGCTACGACGTAGGAATTTATCTTGCTCTGGTTAATTCTCGAAGAATTCAAGGGTCTGTAGTTAAAATTTCCGTGTATACTATGTTGCCTGATTCTCGCCTTGTAAATCCACTTTCAAAAACTGAGCTCACACTTACAAAAATCACACTGAATTCAATGGAAAACTTTTTATTATAAATTTTCTTTTAAAACATAGGCGATTTCCCACCAGAATCGCCTAAGCTCCTCGGCCCGCGAAAGAAAAGCTTCTTCTCTCCTCGCCATTTTTCGAACGAATTCCGCCTGATTGGTTCCGGCACACGCGGGTAAGAGAGCAATTGTGTAGTACGTAATCCGTATATTTGTGTAGTATATATAACCGTATTCAACTTACGTGTTTGTGCGCTTACTGTTTCGATCAGGGGTCAGATAGGCGTCTCGAACGGGTGATAGAAAGCTTATAGAATCAGCCATAACACCGCAACCGAAAGGGTTTTACCCAAGTGCGTCTTGGGTTTTACCCAAGACGCCGCAAGGGTATTCAAAAATGTGAAGTATTCGTAATGCCTCGCTAGGTATTCCAAAATGTGAGAGGTGAAAAGTTGTGGTACACGGAAAACGTTTTCACGCAACAATTAAAGTAGTGTAGTGATACTACTCTCTGCAAATTGTGTGTCCGAACATTGCCTACAGGGCTTTTTTCCAGGACTAATAACCGTTCTTGAAAGTAACCCAAATTATATTTTCCTTTGTTCATTTTCGGTAGGCGTAAGTCTTAACCGTGAATAATTAAAATTATATCTTTCTCTTATGTATACTCGACATTCTCAAGACGAACATAATATTAACAAGCACATTAGTTACATAATATATTCTCCTCTCTCTCTCTCAAAATATTGTATCTTTGAAATAGAGACCCGCCTACGTAACAATTCGCCCCCATCAGATACCCGCTTATTACTATTTATGAGGCTAAAGCGCTCAATTCGGGCAAAATTCTGCTACTTGAGCAGTCGTTGCGAAATACTTAAACGTCAATTAAGGTAATTTATTCTTAACTCTCCCTGAATAATTGCTCTATCCGCGAAGAAAGGTGAATAAATAATTTTGTCTGAGCTTTTGAATAAGCAATGCACAAAGTAATGACGGAAGTTGAATTTGCGCATCACGGAGCAATAATCCATCGCAATTGGAAAGACCAATAGGGACGCCGTTTGGATCAATTATTTATAGCAAACAATCGTATACGTATGTATGTGTATGCACGTTTAAATTTGGAAGAATATTTCGATGGTCTTATTATTAGGTCCTTACAAGTCCATTTTTTTTAATTAGGTCCTTGCCATTCCACACCGAAAGAAAAACTTCCAGCAGTCGTCATGGTGAATCGGTAAATGTATTACACACTATATGCTATGCCTCGTACATACCGGATCGACACGTATAATCAATTTTTAACACGCTCTTATTAGGTCGACCTGTATGTAACTATGTAATGGAATTTAAGGTAACTAATTTAACCATCTTCCAAGGATCGTAGCGTCATGAAAATTGGCAGCTGTATGTAGTTCTGATGACAATACAATAATATGGTACTGTCGAACTGATCTGATGATGGAGTCGGAAGATATGAACTGGAACTTCACGATGGAACATCGTATCATAGCTGTGCTTGCACTTGTTAGAAAAGTCTTGGAATGAACTTTGACCACGATTAGGTTTCAAGTTATGATGATGTGGTTTTTAAGTGCATTTAAAAAAGCGTGTTTTTAGTGTTTTTTTAAAAACTATTTAATTATTAATTAAAAATCAATCTATCCTACACAATGCTATCAGGGTAATAACATATTTTACATACAACTATATTTCATTGTACTAGCATAGATTAGTTAAGTATTTAAGTTACGAGAAACTGGAACAACCCCTTTTTACATTGCTAGTCGCAATATCCGGTGAAGCGATATGCGATGAAGGTCAGCATAGATGTTAATAGACAAGGAGCATATATGTTAGGGACTCTCTAGACGATCAAGCATGCTTGTCAAGAATCGCGTCGCGGGCTGGGAGGGGATCGTAAACCGAAGGAAGTATCCAAATATATTTTTTAAATATTTAATAAAAATCCCTAATTTTGCAGTTTATACCAGGGATTCACGTAAATTACACGTAATTGATTGATGAATGATGTGACTCCCTGGTATAAAACTACAAAATTAGGCATTTTTATTAAATATTTAAAAAAAATCTTTGCAATTTGATGTTAAGAGATCGATCACATGCTTGATCGTTAAGAGAGCCCTTAAGAGAGAGCCGTTAAGGGACATTATTTCCTAAATAATATATTAAAACAAACATAAAATATTGGCTTTATGTCCACACCAAATATTATATTGGTTATATAAATACAAATACTAGTTGAATGTAACCCAGCGATGATCGAGTATTGGCTTCTTTGCCTTCCACTCCTATCCCTCTCCTCCACCCTCCTTCCACCCATGTGGCCTATGCTACTCACCGTTCCTTCATCTATCTTTTTTTAAAAATCACATCGGTTCATTGGCTCTTTTAAACTCCTTATTTGGCATTTATGCCGATTTTCATGGCGATGAGTTAAACGGTATAGTAGTAGATGTGCTGCAGCTCCATCTAGTGGCGAATTACAACAAAGTGGATAGCGCGAAAATTATATCCCCGCTCAAAAACCTATGCATACCAATTGTCATGGCGATCGGCTGAACGGTAAAGAATTAGATGTGCTCCAACGCCATGTAGTGGTGAGTTACAAAAAAGTGGACAAGTTGGCTGGTTGGTTCAATGAAGGCGACAGACTGGTAATAGAGAGATTTTATTTCGGTTTACTTAGTAAGAGTTACAATAAATGGTACTCATATGTGCATAAATCGTAGCGTGATTATTGCATGGTAATAATGAATTATCGCAATGGTGCTACAAACTGCGTCTACGCTTTTAAAACTGATACGATATTGCCGTAATGTAGAGCATCGTGGTAATGAAAATTATTGATAGGATGCATCTCGACTTGTTAAAGACGAAAATGAACAGAAATAGTCATATAACATTATGCCCTACGTTTTAAGCTGGGCGAAACGTCTGGTCGGAAACTTTCCCTTGTTTGGCCATTATTTTAACCAAGAAGATCGATATTTAAGGAGCGCTTATCTTTGCTCTTTTTTATTGTATATAGGAACTAGCTGACCCATGCCCACTTCGTTGGGCGGTAAAACTTTTTATTCTGATGAAATTATGAGTGTGGTTTGGTTAGTACTAAGTGGTATGATTTATTTCCTGACTGCCAAAAGTAGGGTTATATTTTTACTGCATAATGTATGTATGTATTTGCATGCCAATTTGACTATATTACCGTTATTTGTGAGTGCCTTCTTGAGAGCGTCTTATTTGTGAGTGTCTTATCTCTTTAACCATTTATGCAGTAAAAGTGAAATTATATGCAGTAAAAGGGAAAAGTCTTTTGTTTTAAACACTTGAGACGATAAATTTACTTATTTTGATAATAATTCATAATTGTTGATAATATGACCAATAAACATGACCTAACGATTAACATTATTTTTTTAATTTGAAAAACTACTTTTTGTGACTTTGTTAGACATATGCTGTCGCTGACTTTTTTGTAGGCATTATCAAGCTCTACAACTTTTCTTTAGAACTTAATCATATATTTCTCATCTTTAAGGCAGCGTTAGTTAGAAACGTTTTCGTTCGACCGTTTTTTTCGACTTACTTTGGAAATCCGACTACCACGAAAAAGTCTTTTTAATTTTCGGTTTAATATATAGCCTATGCCACTCACAAATACCGTGGCTTTCTATTGGTATTTTTTTTTTCAAAATCGGTTCAGTAGATCCAGAGATTACTTCCTACAACGTCACAAACTTTACCTCTTTGTATTATTAGTATAGTTAAGGACAAACATTATCAATGAAAAGTAGATATTTAATCAATTGATATATTTTTGACGTTTTGCCATTTTTAGTGAAATATTTTAATGCCTCTGTTGTAAATAAAGCTCTTGTGGACATAAACAAAAATGCTTTAAAAGAATTATTGACAGCCTAGTCGGAGCTGTTTTTTACTGTTGTTAAAAGTTATACAAATTGCAAAACAAATTGACTAATACGATGGATAAATATGAATATTCAAAATAGAAGCCTAGTATTGTAAGTAGTCAGTAATTCGAAAAGATACGTAGTAAAATTATTCATAGTAATATTCAAATTCAGTAAAATGTTAAATAATGAAATTAAAGCTACGCCATCTATTAAAAAACAAAAAGTACAAATATAAGACAGTATAAAATATTCAGACAATAAGGCTCTACTTTTTTAAGTAATTTAATTGGGCACAATATTTGAAAAATCATGGTCCTCAAATTCGGCCAGATTATAGAAAGGGTGGCCTATCAGCATCTCATTGATGTTTTTTTTTTTAATTTTATGTCCTCCAGCTGTTAAAAATTTGTAGGGAGTAGATTATATAAATTAATGCAAGTAGCTTTTCTGTACTTTAGCCAGTCGTATTCGGGGTACCCATAGAAGGGAGCTACCGCGCGGGTGTGACGCGAGTGAATGTGTGCATTGATTGCAGTTTCTGCGAGGTGCTGTCTAGCATACATTAAACACTGGTATATGAACGCCGAATACATAGTCATTACCCTTGCCTTACTGGGCAGTGCTCTCTTTTGCAAAAGAAAGATTCTTTTACTAGTTGCGGCATTTCCCCCAAAATAGTAGTCCATAAGTCATACTGATTTGGCTGCCACAAAACCACATAGACTTTTGATTTTTTAAATTGAGTAGGTATATCGAGCTACATAGCTTATTAGCTAATTGTTGGATGTGCGAATTCCAATTCTTAACCTAAAAAACCTAAATCAGTCAATCCTAAAAAAAAGTATCTTCTGTGATGTCGATTTCAAAATAGTCATGTAATTCATTTAAGTAGGTAATATTGGCAGATCTTAGGCGAAAACGAATTATTTTTGATTTTGTAATGTTAAGACATAATTCATTAGCATTAAACCAAATCAAGAGTGGATCAATCGTATACCTAATACTATTTATTAATGATTCCTTATTTTTGTCACAGAAGATATGAGATGTGTCATCTGCAAACAGTGTAATGACATCATTCTCGGATGACACATATCCCGGCAAGTCATTGGTGTACACTAAAAATAAAATTAGAACCTAGAAGGGAACCATGAGGTACACCCTTTGTTACCAGAATTGGTTGGCTTCTTGTTCCATCTACTTCTGTCATTTGATGCCTATTTTGTAGGTATGATTGACTTAGATTTAGCCCTTTATCTCTGATACCATAGTGTTCTAATTCATTCAGTAGAATATTGTGGTTAACGCAGTCAAATGCTTTGATAGGTCACAAAATAGACCAATGAACTTCGTTTTTGAACCATCTAACCAATTCAATAACTCATGGAGTAGTTTCGATGTAGCATTAACAGTCGATAGTAATGTACCCGGGCAAAGAAATATCGGCGACCGACAAGTACGCGTCTCAGCACGCGACCGCGGGCGATGCCCGGCAGCTGCTGGCGCGCAAGTGAAACGAGACAAAGCGTACACGTTTGTAGACAAGGACTGCATGAGCGCCACGGCCACCTCGCACGGAAAGACCAACGAGAAAAGTAGAGGAGATCTAAAAGAAGAAATTCTCAACCAACCTGGTATAAATATAAGCCACAATGGTATAGAAATTAACTCATTGTATTTAATGAACTCAATATAGCGACAATATTTTACTGAATGTTAAATGGCGTGTAGTGCAAGGCACGCGAAAAACTACTATAATAATTAATTTGTCGTAATAAAATAAATATTTATTATCTAATTATTATCACGTATTATCTATATAATAAAAATGAGTCGGGTTTTATGTATGTTACCTAATAACTCACGAGCGCCTGGCCCGATTTGAACGATTCTTTTTTTGTTTTGTTCGTAATCATTTCGGTGTTGCTATAGGATATAAAAAAATTGGAAAATCTCTCGGAAAAGTGAGAAAAATGAGAAAAACCAAAAATTATTTTAGTACTAAGCTTGATCATAGATGGCGTTGCTTGACAAGAATAAAAATTCGAAAATCAAGATGGCGGTACAGTTAACATTTGACAGTTAAGTTGAATTTTGCGATTTCTTGATAGCGTTTTCGTGATTCTGAAGGTAAATCAACTGAATTAAATGAATTTGTGTAACTCGTGAAGAGAGGTTCGAGCAACTGAAAGCGATGAGCGTCGCCAAAAATTGAATAAAGCGGCACGGATCCGTAATGTTGCAGTGCGAAGACGATTGAATTTGAGACAAAACACATACAGAGAGGCAATCTATTATGACCTGACGAAACAATACAGCGATTATAAATGCATGCAAATTGGAGAAATGGAACATTTGTGCCAATATTGCAATGCATTGAAGTACCGCCACGAACCACTCGCTTTGTGTTGCGCAGGGGGTAAAATGAGATTGACACCATTGGTTCCATTAGGATCGTTCGTGTCTGGAAATGCACCAGATTCTAAGCATTTTATGTCTAACATTCTCTGTCAAACAAAATCGTACTTTTTAAACACTTTTCTCCTCCATTTAAGACACAACGAGCACTAGCAATCCACAAATGGCAATTGATGAAACTGCTCTTTTGGTGAGACAAAAAATAAACAATCAGACTGCTTTCAATAAAGAATTTAAACAAACAATGCAAATTTCAAACAACTGTCGATGAAAATTACCTATGGTAACGCCATCTGCTGCTAAGCGAACAAATTTATTTATTTATTTATTTGCAGCTGTTATAAAAAACATATACAAAAAAAAAACAAGAACACACAGATTAAAAATTAAAACTATAAATAGACAAAGACTATGAAATAAAGCTACAAACGCTGCAAATTAGGGGTATCCTCAGGATATCTCTTATCCTGGTTTTCAGGACACACCTATTAATTATTGATACATAGGTATATGATTTTTAAAATAAAATAACCAAATCAAATAAATCTTAAAACAAAAAATCCAAATAATCATAATCAAATAAATACACAAATCGAAATAATCAAAATCAAGATATTTAACATCAAATGATATTAAAAGAAAATAACGTAATTACATAAATTTAATAATCTACATTATAATAAATCAAAAATAATCAAAATCAAAATATTTAACATTAAATAATCAGGATACAAATTAATAAATAAACGAAGACAATAGTAATAATCCAATTAGCAATAGTTATTTTAAAATAAAATCAAATTATGACATCTAAATATCTTCCTTTAATAATAAACTTTTAAAGTGGTCCTTAAATACTGCAATTGATTTCGATCGCAAAGCCATTCCCAACCGATTCCATACAACCGCAGAATAATACGAAAAGCTGCACTGGAAATGTGTAGTTTTGTGCTTGGGTATTATAGCAAGTTGTTCACGTGCCCGTGTTGAATGGACATGCCGGTTACGGGACCACGTCATAATCGAGTAAAGATATCGCGGCTGTTTATTGCGTACTACCTTGAGTACAAGGGTCGCAAGATGGAGCTGCCTTCTTTTACTCATATTCAACATGGAAGCTTTCGCAAGGAATGGTGACACATGATGACGTGGAGGAATCCTAAAGCAAAATCTTGCGCAGGCATTTTTTGCAGTCTCTGAAGTCTCCGCTCAGTCTTCCTATATAGACAGGGGCCGTACACACAGTCGCCATAGTCCATTATAGACAATATAAGGGCATTTACAAGTAGTATTCTGATTCTGACGCTGAGGTACTCCCGAATTCTGTATAAGACCTTTAGACGTGAGAAACCCCACCCAACGCTTTTGCTGACATGTTCCTCAAACCGTAATTTTCCATCAAATAGAATACCCAGATTTTTAGCCGTAGTGACCAGTGGTATTGGCAAACTGTCCACCATTATAGGAAGAGAGCCATAGTTAGCAATTTTAGTCCTGCCCTGTTTCGACCCAATAATCATAAAACATGACTTCGAAGGGTTGATTTGTAAGCCATGTTTATTGGACCAAGCGGAAAACCTTTCAAGATCGGCATTGATTAGGCTGACTGCTGAAAATGGACAATTCGTATCTATGGAATGCATTAATTGAGTGTCGTCGGCATATAGATGATAGCGACAGTTTTCAAAATTTGCAGCTATGTCAGAAGTATATAGTGGCGAGACGAAGTTCGCCGGGTTCCGCTAGTGTTTCAATATATTTGACAATTACACAAAAAATAAAACCTTGGTTACTTTGTATCATTTTAAATATCGTACTTCGATCATATTTGGTTTGTTTCAGTCACAAAAAAGTAACACTAAAACTATGACTTTTGTAATAATTTAAGTGTTTATATAAATAGGAAAGTGTTTGATCTCTCCTAGAAGACACTTAAAAGAAAACTGGTATGGTTTTTTTTATACTCGCGAGGAAAATTGATTTATTCGATTTTTTAATATTTTTCGTGTGTTTCTCCTCCCAATTAAGTAGTATTTTCAACTACGCCTACAGTATTTGTGGGTATTTGCCCGATATTGTTAACAGTTCATACCAACACTGCTATATCACTATCTTGCAAAATTTGTGAAATTAAAACTTGTTTATACCGGATTATTTATAATCGGGTTGGCTGAAACCACTGGAAACTATTTAGGCACCGAGTACTTAAAAACACATATTTAATAAGGTAGCTAACAATTAATCTCATTTGCTTTAATAAACTAAAATAACTGACCTAAGCGCAACTAAAGTCACGCCTAAGCGCAACCTGAGTCCCGAACTACAACGGGCGAACCCGTCACCCCAGAAAGTTTAACGATATTAGATCGTTCTGTCTCCCGCGAGGTGAGCGTAGACGATTTAGGACAAAACAACTAGGGTTGTCGACTACAACGGGCGAGCCCGTCACCGCAGGAAGTTTTAACGATTAGTCGTTCTATCTCCCTGGAGTAAGCGCAGAAGACTTGATGACAAAACAGTCCACCGTCTAGCTACGCCACAAGCCCGTAAGAGGCCAACGCCATAGCCGCAAGATAACCAGGAGTGTTACCCGGCGGGCCTATACTCACGCCCTTACTTCTAATTGTGACCAGATTACTCCAGTCTCTCGATTGGTTACGAGTTCGAGGTCGCTTGCGCGGTCCTTATCTACTCTCCTCGGATATGCCTTCCTTGGAACATTTTGACTTGGACACGACTTGAGATAATAAAGGTCAATTTTCTATGGCGCTCCGTCTAAGAGGCCACCTCATTATTGCCATTAACCATTCTGCCAAATCCACTGTCATTATCCATTCTATGATATAAATACCAAGAATTGTTTATTTAACCCCTCTCGGGGTTAACCCCTCACTAAAAGTGCACGCACAATCTGTACATGTTGGTATTAATTTACTATACAATATAAAAGAAAATGTTTCATGTTGGTATTAATTTATTCTAGTCGTGTAGTTGGCTCAATCTGTCAACCAGGTGTCTTCCGTTCTCTGTTTTGGTTTCATGTTGTATGTGTTCTGTTATTTTCTTTGCAAAGGTTACTGTAAACAGTTTGCTAAATACATGGTTGAATGAGGTCTTCATTGAAGCTTGTTTTCGGGTATTTTGGTAAAGCAATTTAAAGGCTACATTCCTGAAACGCATCTGAACAAGAAAAGAGGTAGGGGCTTATACGTTTCATATGCAAATTAGCCTCGAGTCCCGGAATAGCGTTTTGATAGGTAGCTAAAACCGAAATAAAACACCGTAACCTCATGAAAATTAGATATGTGGACTATTTACTTTAATAAACAGGGCATTCTCTACTCTAAATTCTGTTCGGATTTGCTGAGGTGCAATATTCAAACAAAAAATATTATTTGTACGTTATGAGATGCCTACAAGTTAATGTTCACCTGAAAAGAGCCGATTCGTGGAACAATATATTTTCTTGACACCCATCGACACTTCATTTTGAGTTCATTGACGCCATAAAACTATAATTCGCAGAGGGAGCCGAAGGAGGTATTAGAAAACGTTTAAAAAGGTGTTTTGGAAACTGGATGATTTTGATTCAATTTTGAAGGTGAAAACATAGTTTTGAATAAAATAAACAACTAGGGTTGTCGACTACAGCGGGCGAGCCCGTCACCTCAGGAAGTTTTAACGATTAGTCGTTCTATCTCTCTGGAGTGAGAGCAGAAGACTTGGACAAAACAGTCCACCGTCTAGCTCCGCCACAAACCCGTAAGAGACCAACGCCTTAACCACGAGATAGCCAGGAGTGTTACCCGGCGGGCTTACACTCGCGCCCTTACTCCCAATCGTGACCAGGCTACTCGAGTCTCTCGATTGGTTACGAGTTCGAGGTCGCTTGCGCGGTCCTCTTCCTTAAGAAGCGGTGAAACGGTGTTAACGGTGAAATGGTGTTAATAAAATAAACAATATTTTGTGATTTGTTGAATGATTCCGGGTATTATTTTGACAGTAGGGCGGTGTCGACTACAGCGGGTCAACCCATCGCCGCAGGCTGGTATAACGATATGTCATCGTTCTTTCAGCAATAGGATGAACGTTGTAGACTTAGAGACATGACAATCTACTGTCTAGCTTCGCCTACAGCCCGTTAAAGCCAATGCCTTACGGCAAGGCACCGGGAAAGGTATCCAGCGGGCAGCCTCGCCCTTTAACTACCAGTTTTGGTAGAATATATCCCTCTAGAGTTAACCTTCAGGATACCTCCGTCCTCCCGACTGGTTACAGATCCGAAGTCGCTTACGCGGCCTCTACCTGTTGTATTACAGCAGTAATTCAGTTTGGATTTATCGCGGACCTGGGCGTCCTTTGCCCTTAGTGCCACACGGGATCGAATGGCTCAAGGTCATTTCAAGAGTGCATGGCAGCAGGTCAACATCCACCCCCGCTGCTTAGCGCCGTGTGCAATCCCAACAAGATAAACCGGTCTACCAGCTTGTGAGGCCTGAGATACGAGAGTTTTACCCGGGGTAGCCTTTCGCACGAGGAGGCTTTTGAACAGGAGCTGAATCGTGAGCTGAACCGATCTGAGAAAAAATGAACCTTGTGACCCAAGCTACCCGAAACCGTTCGCTACCGGTATTTATTTGACAGTATTGGTATATTTATTTAACGTATAGGTTTTGACATTGAATGTTATTATGACTACGTGCGGCATCAGCGCTGGCGGCGCCGGCGACGAGCTGAGTGCTTTGTAATGCTAAATTATTCAAATTAATTAAAGTTTGATGCTAAGGCTAAGCGCATACACTCCGCTCTTAATAGTTCAACTGTTTAAGTGTCTGTCAAACGGCTACTGGTTTATGTATATGGAAGTGTGCATACTATCGATACGATTGTACGATGACAGAAATGCGACACGCGACTGTTCACTTAGCTGTCGGTTTTCTACATTTGAACGGAAAGGTTGCGTCCAGACTTCACTGCCATCGTATTTATTTCCTCTAGGCTCCGCTGCAAGTGTTAGCGTCGTTGGAATTTTATTCGGTGTTTGCTATGCTAGATCGAAAGCGACCGGAAGCGACACGTATCTATTGATTGAATTTGTGAAGAGGAGACATGCGCTATACTTATTTATATAAATCCAGTAAAAGAGTAGCCCGCACAGGGGAACAGAGGTACTTTGTAATCTCTCGTTACTAACGCAATTTAAAGTATGCAAAAGTTGATCAATCTATGTGTCTATTTTAATCTCGAATCCGGTATTATTATTATTTTACGACCTATGCAGTTTTCCTATCGAGAACAGCAGATTTGTGTTCGATGTCTGTAAAAATCCATGTAAGAAAATTAATACCTTAAATAAAAAAAAATGCCTTCCATTCGTATAAATAATACTATAATTAACATTCAGCACATATAAATTATTGTACCCCGCACATGACCAAATCCTTTTATTAACATTTAGGATATCTAACACCTATCGGCGAGGATCAATCACTGCAGTCCGGTTTTTGGATAAATATTTAGCCTACAGGGTGCGTTGTAATAAAATAGCTATTGAATATATATATTTATAATCTGCAAAGATATGATACATAAAATCTGTATGCCTAAGAAGTCTATAAAAAGGCAATTTAAACATGGGAATAATTACCTTGCCTGGAAAAACCCGTCGCTGAGAGGCCTCTGCCTACTGGTAGATCCCGAACATGTCTGATATACCTTCGAGTTTGGAACCAAATTCATTTAATGCTACGCATCTTAAATCAGTATGAAAAACAATATACCTAGCTGTAATAACTCAAATGCTGTAACTCGCATCCCAGAACGCTGCTATATTAGAAGTAATCAATTTAATGCCAAAAAATATGAAAGTTTACTAGCTAGGGTTGATAATGTCGAGGAGAAATGCTAGTAGATAAAACAAGTAAAGGAAAAATACGTTTTGCTAAACGCACATCCTTCATCGAAGAAAAGTCGGATTTGCCGGGAAATCAAGTATAGATAAGGATGTGGAAATAGTCCCATGAAAATCCTAGGTAGGGTAGTGACCATAAATACTAGTCTCACGCTTGATTCTGCATTGAGATAGGAATATTGTCCTAATTTACAGCAAACTATCAAGTACATTGATAAATATACGTCAGTCATCTTCAGTTTTGCATCGAAGTAGAAGCATAAGAACTTCATTTCTGTCTTAAATCAACTTAAAAAATCCCGTAAAAAATAGACCTATCTATATCTCAGAGCACTTATTGCAACTTACTAAATATATATCTTATTATCTCTAAGAAATTTTGACCAATAAAATAGTTTTGCCTTTCGCTAGTATAAAGACGGAAAAGTAATTCGTAAAAAACCAGAAATCTAATAAAAAATCTTTACGTTGTGAGGAAATGCTGTATCAGCCCACATTCTTAGCTGCTATTATTATTATTTTATTACCTATTTATCTTTTACTTAGTAAATGTTATTTTTTTTCGATAACTTAAAAAAAACATCAAAAAAAATATAAAAAAACGAAAATCTTACTATTCATCGGAATAAATAATATAATGATTAACAATCAGTATAAGTTTGTAATAAATATTGTCTTTTACATCACGTCATTTCAAAAAAAAAATTAATATTGTTTTTATAAATATTTTGTAAATTTATATAATACATATCCTTATAGTATTATATCAAGCAGCGATTTAATATTTCGTCTACCTAGTGTTGACTAAAGACTACCATACATTTATTCCATTCCAGCATAGTTTTAGTTTATTATTTACAATCTACCCTCCGAAGGCTTCGCACGGAGAGAGTTTTAAATTTATTGTTTTGAATAAGGCTACAATATCTAATTAACGAATACAAACAAATTTACAAGTTAACTTATAAGTGTGGTATTTTTGTCCTAACATTGGAATTATTCCAATAATTTCAGGCCCCGATGCCAACTGGTAAATATTACGTATTGATGTGACACGCGAAAGAGCCACGTAAAGTTTTCTTTGATTTGCGTTTACATATTCGGCCGAATAGGCGAATATCGCAGTGAAGTTATTGAAAACTCCACTTTACGGTACATATATATATGTGTAATCATCGACTTAGGGTCTAGAAACAAAGCGAAACTCGACAACTATCGCAGTTGTTTGACATTATAAATAGGATACAAACGAATTTACCGCGTGAAATTTGTAGCACCCGACGTTTCGGTGACGTTGCAGCCACCGTTGTCCAGGGTAGTTTGAAAGAGCTGTCAATCCGTTGTTTTGCGGGTAGGCCGCATACCGCTGCCGCCACTGCGTAGGTTATAACGGTGGTGGGGGAGGGGGCGGGCTTGGAGAGCGCGAATTTCGAAAATCCGTCTTGCACACAACAGTCACTGTACTTACAGATCGAATAAGTAATATGCTATACAGATTCGATATAAAAACGATTTTGAAGCCAACCTAAAATATAGTTCGATTTTTGAGGCCTGTAAAGGATGTAATACCACTGCAAACCCCAGGTGTGTATAAAGTCGAATGCAGTTGCGGTATAGCCTACGTTGGACAAACAAAACGGCCCATAGCCACGCGACTGATAGAACATATCAACGCTGTTAAAAACGTTCAGCGAGAAAAATCGGCGATCTACGAACATATATTGGATAGTGGAAGTAACCACTGGATGTAGTTTCAAAATCCCATTGTGATATCCAAGGAACAATTCTACTTTCCTCGCATGATCCGGGAAGCCATTGAAATAAGAAGAACCCCGAACTTTAATAGAGACGACGGTTACAAACTCTCTTCTACGTGGAACCATCTTCTTAAATTGTTCCCGCAGCCGAACGCCGAACGCAAGGACGTAAGACAGGATACGGTGAGTGTTGACGGATTTTCGAAATTCGCGCGCTCCGAACCCGGCCACCCACCACCGTTATAAGCTACGTAGTGGCGGCAGCGGTATGCGGCCTACCTGCAAAACAACGGATTGACAGCTCTTTCAGTCTACCCTGGACAACGGCGGCTGCAACGTCACCGAAACGTCAGGTGCTACAAATTTCACGCGGTAAATTAATTCGTTTCTATCCTATTTATAAAGCAAAACTCATTCCATAATGACAATTATGAGCACACATAATGTGTTTACACAGACTTTTATTTTACACTTTTTATTTTACACTATTTACTTTTTTTATTTTACACTATTTACTTTTACACTTTTACTAATGTGTTTACACAGAGTACATTCGGCGAATGGGCGAATAGTGAACGCGGCATGAGAGAGATTCGTAATTTTCTCTCTGTCGCATTGCTCCACAGGTTATCAACATAAATAACTCCTCCGACAATGACGAGAACTACATACTGTAAAGGATATAATATATATACATTAGATGTTTAAACTAATTAAAGTAACTTTTTTGTATAGATCAATTCTGTGAAAAATAATTTTCATTTTAAAAGTTCTTTTGTAGAACTCGTGGTATTCGCTTATATCTAAGTAAATATCAATTTACCACTTTCAAATATGCACCGATTCGATTTAAGTGACCGCTTAGCTTCTTATTTTATAATACGTGCGAGATGATTTTCTAAACATATTTTATTGCAGTGGTTTTACCCGACTTGTAATAAAATGATTACGCAGTAACTCTTCAAAAACTCCCGAACAAGTTTGATGCAGATGCGGAAGGATGTCTCGTTCCATTTATCGTTTAACGTCGATCTACCACCTAAACGCAGTGCTATAATTTACAGAGTGTCAACATACGATAAAAGTTTTTAAGCTATTGCATAGCTTTTATCGCGGGCCTAGTAGGCCAGCGCGGAGACCGAATGAAGAAATTTCTTAACGAAAATTAATGATTTTAAACTGATAATTACGTCTAAACGAGTACTGCTTACGATTCGAAAAAAATATGTGTTAAACAAGAACATGTTGGTAATATTCTTAGCTTTGAATATTTTAGATTTTGTTTATATTACATACTGTAATTAATTTGTGAAATTAGGTCTAACCGAACACAAAAACGACTAATACGCAAATACTATCTGGCGTATTATTATGAAACCTGCACCATTTTAAAGATAATTTAATTATCTATCTTTTTATCTACGATTTTTTTTGAATAATCCGTTTTTTTGCTATATCGAATAAAAAAATCGTGCGGGGCGCTCTATCGGAAGACATTTAAATTATTCCGAATCATTTGCTACCGTAGCCGCAAATGATTCGGAATAATTTTAACGGTTTTCGATAGAGCGCAGTTATCTGATATCAGAAAAAATAAAATAAATAAAATAAATAAATAATTATAATTGCGTAAGTTGTTAAAAATGCTATGCAATAGCTTTACCGCGGCAGTCCCCGAGTGCCACACGTATTTTTTTTAGATCCCGCTTCGAGTAACGACAACGTATATCGTCTCGTCGCTTCAGAATCCGTGGGCTGATAATTTTAACAGTTTCATAACAGTACAGGCGTTATAAACGGTGCATTAAAAATTGTGGAATAATTATAAAATACAACATTACCATGTTAGTTTTTAACATCCGTACTTTTCCTCACCAACACCAGCGCGACCGGTTATAAAGATGTGAAACGCCTCGATAAAATATTTAACTGGAAAGCGGTTCAGAACCGCCGTCACTTTCGATTTGATTGCTGAAACAGCCTCAAAATGCTTATACCCTTGAGGGCGGTTTTGAGTTTTCGAAAGACCAGGAAGTCCACTGGTGCTAAATCCCACAAATATAGGGTATGTTCAAAGACCAATAACCTCACTTGCCCGAAAACTGAGGCACAATGATGCTGTTGTAGTGTCTTGTAAAAGACACCAACCACCGAACTTGCGAACTTCGGGTCGGATACGACCAATTTTTGCGAGCAATGATTTGACGGTTTTGTCAGAAAAAAGTTAATAGCAACACATCGCCCCGCTTTGTAAACGTTGACAACGCATATAGATACGTTGACGTATATCACGTGTACTGGAGACACCGTATTGTCAAGGTCTACAAAGTAAATGCGGGATACAGCTACAATCAAATACAGATAGGTTCAGTCTACATAGTTCTCTAGTGGCCCAAGCGAATGAGACACTTTTTTCCACAAAAAAATAATCCCGGTACTTATTGAACCCGGTGTGTACTTCTATACAAATGCTTACTTAATTAATTTTACACTACGCGGCCAGTCAAAGGTTATGACTGCAACTGGTAAAACTATACAATGACGGGGAGGTTATCTATATTAATTCCGAACTGCGTGCAGTTACCACAGAAATAAAACCCGAGAATATAAACTGCAATGTAAACGTATTATGCGTATGATGTAGACTGAATGAAGCTAGTTGGCTTTGTAGACTATTAGTAATTCTTTAAAAAAAATTGCTTCACTTGTGCTTCGTGCCCTATTGCATAGGGTAAGCTGCGTTCGACTCCTGATCTACGCCCACAGTTAAAATAACGCACTAAAAATCTATTAGGAGCAAAATGTTTTTATAAATCTATTAAGCTCACAGTAACGTCATATAGAAAATAAGAAAATTCTGATAGGAATATTCCATTTTAGCGGCTTTCACAAGAAACACTTACGTTTTTCGACTGGGGGCGTTTCCATTTGGATTTTGACATTAATAGGGCCTGAAAGATGTTACTTTTAGAAGGTACGACGCGTGACATGCAGATAAAGTATCCGTATTACTCGTCAAATCCGGAGGTAAACGTGATTCTCCTATATTTCGATATAAATAAAAAATCCTCGATAGGTGAAGAATACCTAGGTATATCGGAAGCAAAAAATAAAGTTACATAAAAAGCGGAATTCAAATTAAAATCGAAATCCTTGTTGGAAAATTCAATTTAGAAATCTAAATAATTTCCAGATATTTCGAATATTCAACTACTTATAAGCTTATATATCCAGCAAATAGAATGAGAAATCGAAAATTTCCGACCGATCTCTATACATTGAAAAAGGTCTTCTAACAAGTAGTTTACGACCTAATTTATCTTCTAATTATATCGCGTATATCTACACAACAGTTTTGTTAAGGAAAGTACGGTGGTATCTAATCTATATGATTTACAGGCTAAGTAAAGAAACGTATGAATGAGCGCACGCAGGTCGACAAGCTTTTCTTTTACCTTGCAATGTACTTGCTTTATTTACCTTGGCTTGTATTTACCTTTTTTACAAGCTTTTATTTACCATGCAATGTACTCGTATGTTAGTTATTAGGTATGTTTGTTTAGGTTAAATCTTGCAATCTGACTTAGAACCACATCCTCTTGATTCAGTTCCGATGATAATGCATTTTGTGGGGAGCATGACCTGATTCTACAACCAGGATCGGCTTCTGAGGACGCTACTCTTCCATATTCAACAGACACACATTTTTTTATACGCATTCAATTATGATAGCCCGTTCTAAACTTCATAATTACATGGCTGCTGCACCCAGGGTTGGCTCCTGACGAGGGGACTCCTCAACGGTCAATAGCACAAAAACAAAATTATGTATACGCATTCAATTAGGATAGCCCGTTCTAAGTATTACCGCGACAGGGCTGCTGCACCAACCAGTGATTGCTTCCAACGATGGGAACTCCTTAACGGTCAACAGCACAATCACGATATTCTGTTTATCATTCAATTATGATAGCTCATTCTAAGTTTCACTATGACATGGCTGCTGGTCCCAGGGCTGGCTCACGACAGTGAATTTAAATAAAAGCTTGTTTTTAAAATATTTTTTTACTATGAACTTATAATTCGTAAGCTGAAGAGAATCGGTATACGAGATGACTTGCTGAGATGGTTCATTGTACTTAAAAATCGTAATTAGTCTAACATAGTAATTTAACTATTATTATTCATGCTAATACTCGTCGGAAATAGGCGTCGAAAAAAACTACAGTTTTATTAATATTAATACCTCTCGGGACCGTAGGCCAATGTCGAGGCAGGATCAAGTAACTTTAGTTATAAAACATTATAGCAAAAGAGTAGCAAGAGTCAGTTGTTGATATAATTATTTGAACAAAATAATATTATAAATAAATACAAAAGGATTACAATACGACAGATAGTCATAAATCAAATTACTGTATTTTAATAATGTATTTGACAATGCATATTTGGTCAAAAAGACACTTCTTCTAGCTCCTCCTCGCGTTATCCAGAGTAACCCGGGTCTGTTTTATACAAAGAGATACAACTTCAATAAGGCCAGGCACTTCCTAATTTTTAATTAATTAATTTAGAATAATTGGTACGCAAACAATACTCTAATAAATACATTATTACTAATACATACATTATTACTAATACGTACATTATTACTACTAATACATACATACATTATTACTAATCCATACATTATTACTACTAATATATACACACATTATTACTAATACATACATTGTTACTACTAGTACATTCGTACATTATTACTAATACTTACATTATTACTAATACATACATTATTACTACTAATACATATTTACATTATTACTAACACATATATTATTACTACTAATACATACATACATTATTACTAAGACATACATTATTACTAATATTTTTACATAATTACTAATTAGAGTATAATTTATTTATTTAATTATTAATTACTATAACACATTGATTAGCTTGCAAAAATAACAGGAACCGAATAACAAAACCTTTACCTTTTGCGTATTTGTTTCTGTCACCCAACTGGGACTAGTCCGCTCTAGGGTGGACAGGACTCTAATATTACAATCAAGTTTACTTGATTGCCTGATTCTTACAAATGTACAGTTTTTAGTAAAAAGCTAATAACCCTAAATTGCCCTAAAATGTGGTCTTCAGAATAAAATAAAATAAAAACTTACAACAATAAAAACATATTAAAAGAGAATATAATAAATAAAATGCAATTCCATGATATATTTATCGGAAATAAAAATAATATAAAATTCGATTAAATAATATAAATAAAGTTATATGTGAGAAAAGAAAGAAACAGTCATTAATATGCAATATATATTAAGTAATATAGCATTCAATATAAAAATACCTAGTCAAAAAAGTACAATTCATTGTCAAAGTCAAATACTTTTTGGTAGTTAGTTCAATGTTAAAATATACTCAACATACATGTTTAAAAATATGTTAATAATTTGTGCACCTAAGATTTATTAAATAACTAGATGACCCGGTGAACTTCGTACCACCTAAAATTGATTTGATTGTAACTCTTCATAAGCGTTTATTAATCCTAATCAATCTTCCAAATCCAATTCATTGATATCTATAATATAGTTAAATCATGTACGGTTTGAGTTTCGTTTGGTGATTAAAAGAAAGTCGTTTGTAATTAAAATAAATTTAACGTATTTAATTTACATGATGAAATATAAATGCAGTTCACATTCAACACAAAACATTCTAGTAAACTATGTTCTTCGTTTTGATTACGGCGCGTAAATAACCAAAAGTGATGGCTTTCCGAACGATTGCTTGCCGAACACGGGACATACAGTTGTCCTTAAGCGAAATACGGAAATTCCAAGTTAATTCCGCAAACTCAACAAGCGTGATTCGTCATCGCAAAGGCCAGACGCTCATGGAATTTCAGCCGTTTAAAATCGAATGGCAAATCCGTTGATTGATGTTGATTGTCGAGGTTGATTGATGTTACGCAGCATGATGATGACTGAGCCTAATTTCTATTGCAAATGTGAGGTGGGAATCCAGGCAATCCCCGTGAATTCAAAAATCCTGTGAGATAGTAGACTACCTCATCCTGGTTGATAATTGTATCTATCGATTTAAAGGCAAACAACTGTCCCTGTATTACATTTTGAATGGTCGCATTGAGGTCATCGACATCTTTGATTTTCACCGCTAATTGGCTCGTTCGGTCAGCTAATTATGGTATTTAAACTTTTGCGCTACCTTCGGAAAAACACGCCAACATGGTTCCTCCTTCGATTCGGTCAAATGACAGAAATCAGTGGACAAAGTGATGAATCTGGTCGAGATGTCAACTGCGACTTTCCCTTTACCTATGTACAACAATTGCTTCGAAAACACATCTGCATTTCGATTTTGTTGCAAAAACTTTCGCATGTTATTCGTCAATCGAAGTGTCTTTATTTGATGATTTTAAGCACGCATTTAGTTCGTCAGCTACAGTTGAACGTGAATTAAATGGAGAAGCTTCAGACTTCTCCGACTTTTTCGATTTTTTCAGCTTTTTTTACTTAACTTACTTTTCCGACTTTTTCGACTTTTTCCCATTTTTTTACTTTTTTGACTTTTTGACTTTTTTGACTTTCTTGTTTTTTTTGCATTTTCGACTTCGTTTTACTTTTTTGACCTATTTGACTTTCCCGACTTTTTCGACTTTTTCGCCTTTTTTTACTTTTCTGACTTTTTTGACTTTTTTCCATTTTTCGACTTTTGTGACTATTTTGACTTTTTTGTTTTTTTACCTTTCCGATTTTTTTTAACTTTTTTTTGCATTTTTTTGACTTATTCGACCTTTTTACTTTTTGACTTTTTTGACTTATTCGACATTTTGACTTTCGCATTTTTCGACTTTTCCGACTTTTTGACTTTTTTGACTTTCCGAACTTTTTTGACTTTCGCTTTTTTTTACTTTTCCGACTTTTTCGACTTCTTAGCTTGTGACTTTTTTGATTTTATTGACCTTTTTGACATTTTTGCCTTCGTCGACTTTTTTGACTTAATTGACTCTCCCGACTTTTTCGCCTTTTTACTTTTCCGACTTTTTCGACTTTTTTGTTTTTTATACCTTTTCGTCTTTTTTGTTTTTTTTTTACTTTTTTGACCTATTTGAGTTTTTTTGCATTTTTCGACTTTTCAGATTTTTTTTACTTTTTCGACATTTTCCGCTTTTTTTTTTTTTGCATTCTTTGACTTTTCCGATTTTTAAACTTTTTCGCCTTTTTTACTTTTCTGACTTTTTTTACTTTTTCCCATTTTTCGACTTTTTAGCTTTTGTGATTTTCGAATTTTTGAAATTTTACACATCGTACGGAATAAACAATACGATCGCCGCCATAGCTATCTAGAAAGTGGCCAATGTTCCCAAAATGACCAAATTTCGATTTTTTCGATTTTCAGTTGTTCTTTGAGTTTTTCCTAAATATTTTTTTTTGTAAACCACCCTAGAATCAAGCCAAACAAAATAAAAGAAAATACGTGTGCCACTCGGGGACTGCCGCGGTAAAGCTATTGCATAGCTTTTTTAACAACTTATGCAATTATAATTATTTATTTATTTTATTTATTTTATTTTTTTCTGATATCAGATAACTGCGCTCTATATTGAGTTGTTAACTACAACGGGCGAGCCCGTCACCACAGGACGTTTTAACGATTAGTCGTTCTATCGAGCTACAGTGAGCGTAGAAGACTTTGGACATAACAAATCCGACGTATAGCTACGCCACAACCCGTAAGAGACCAACTCCTTACCGCGAGAAAGCCAGGAATTACTTCCCGGCGGCTTGAGAAACTCGCGCCCTTACTTCCAATTGTAACCAGATTTCTCCGGTCTCTCGATTGGTTCCGAGTTCGAGGTCGCTTGCGCGGGCCTCTCCCTTACGAAGCGGTGAAACGGTGTACACCGAATCTATCGCGGACCAAGGCGTCCTTTGCCCGGCTCTGAACCGGGATCGGCTCTGAACCGGGATAACTGCGCTCTATCGGAAAACGTTAAATTATTCCGAATCATTTGCGGCTGCGGTAGCAAATGATTCGGAATAATTTAAACGTCTTCCGATAGAGCGCCACGCACGAATTTTTTATTCGATAAAGCAAAAAAACCGGATTACTCGAAAAAATCGTAGATAAAAAGATAGATAATTAAATTATCTTTAAAATGGTGCAGGTTTCATAATAATACGCCAGATAGTATTTGCGTAGTAGTCGTTTTTGTGTTCGGTTAGACCTAATTTCACAAATTAATTACAGTATGTAATATAAACAAAATCTAAAATATTCAAAGCTATGAATATTACCAACATGTTCTTGTTTAACACATATTTTTTTCAGCAGTACTCGTTTAGACGTAATTCTCAGTTTAAAATCATTAATTTTCGTTAAGAAATTTCTTCATTCGGTCGCCGCGCTGGCCTAGGCCCGCGATAAAAGCTATGCAATAGCTTAAAAATAATTCAAATCGGTCGAGTCATTTCCGAGATCCTGCGAGACTAACGCACGGCGATTCATTTTTATATATTAGATTATTCCTAACATTTGATATATGGTTAGTCTGTCATGATTCGATAACCATTTCTTTAATTTATTTTTGAATTCCCTAAATGACAAATTCATTTTTATTTCCATATTGATCCGATTGTAAAATCTCGGCGCAATGAAAGAGTAATGTCTTTGTCCAAATGATGTTTTCCTTCTGGGTATTATTAAGCTATATTATACATGTGCCCTAATTAATAATTACCAATGTGCCTTTTATCTGAAGATTCATAAAAAAGGCAAATTACTGTACATTTATGTATTTGACAATGCATATCTTGTCGAAAAAATACAGTTACAGGCCTAATAAACAGAGATATGATAAGGTACTATGATAGGTTCGGGTGGGTACATATTTTCTCAGCCGGTAGAAGTCACTAATAAAAAAATAGTTTGTGTCACCCCAAGACTTTCCCGGCATGAAGACAAGGCTTATCCTTATCGCGACAAACCCCGTAAGCCCCCTTCCAAACATTCGGTAACTCTCCCCCCCCCAAAGACCCCTCCACCTATCCGATACTGATAGTGTCAGGTGATTATGATAGCAAATGTAGTATATTTGTAGTATTTTTGTAGTATGTCATTTGTATTAAAATAGCTATTTCCTAATATGATGCAGTATTTTATTTTAAACGTAGAAACTATTTTTCTCCGCTTATACATATAAGAAATATTTAACCAAAATTTCAGAATGTGGTTTCAGCCCAAGTTTAATTGTCTAAGTCCAATATTTCGAGATTAAAGTATGACTAGCGCGCTCCCTAGTAGACCGATTTCAACCCCAATATTTTCAACTCTTGCCATGACCAAATGACAAAAATGAAAAACGAAATGAAATGAAATGACACCAAAAATAGAACACACACCTCGTACAACGAGGTCTTTGGCATAGTTAATTCAATATATTGCTCTTGAAATGTGATACACTTTCAAGAGCAATCAATAGCAAAATAATAGTCATTACTGACTAGTATGGTATATTGAATAAATAAAACACTTCTCTCTATTTTTCGCACATACACACACACACATAAAGACACACCACACTATGCCTCGCTCAGTGACACAACCTTTACACTTTTACGTACACAAAGGTCTAAATATACTTATTAAACACACCCACACCGACATATTCTACCATACATTCAGGTACACACGCACCGTTGACCTTTTTGGACACATTGTCATAATAATATAATATGTATTGTTTTATTTTAATCGTTTCATTATATATAACACTTAAGGCATTATACTTTCTTATACTGCCGTGAAAATGATAATTTATTATTCATTCGTATTTATTATTAAAACCTTTGTATGCGCGAAAATGTATAACTTGCTTTAAGCTGGCTGTTAGATCCTATTGTATATATAGTCTGTAATGATAGGAATTATCTAAATATAATAAAATATCCCTTAAATGAACATGTCCATTAAAAAAATAAAAGTAACAGGAGACTTGCGAAAATTTAAATAAATAGTAAAGGTCGCAATCGCCTGATTGCGTTAATGCTAAGAAAGGCTGGGAGGGCCCACTCAATCTTATGTACATATTTTAATATGAAATTACGTTGGTTTCAGTAAATGACGCAGTTTTAAACTTTGTTGGGTGTGTGCTAGTACCGGCCTAAACTGGGGTCGCGAAATATTGATTTAATTACTAAAGACATATTTTCAGAAAATCTCAGATATATTCGCCTTCCCTAACGCACAAAAAAAACTTGAAGGTGTCGACTACCACGGGCAAACCTGGCAGGCAGGTGTCGACTATCACTCCATGAAGTTTTAACGATACCGATAGTTTTGTCTCCCGGGAGGTGAACGTAGAAGACTTGGGACGAAACAGTCCACTCTCTAGCTAAGCCAACGCCTTACCGCGGGACACCGGGCATATGCAACCAGCAGGCTGATCACGCGCCCTTACTACCAGTTTCGGCCTGATTTCTCCGGCCTCCCAACTGGTTACGGGTTCGAAGTCGCCTGCGCGGTCCTCTCCCTTATGTTAGCGCTGATTCGGTATAAACGGAATCTATCGCGGACCACGGCGTCAATTGCCCGGCTCTCATACGGGAATGGGTGGCCGATTGGTCGTTTCAAGAGCGACTGTCATAAGGTTAACAACCACCTTCGCTGTATAAGAAACAAAGCCTCCAGCCTCCAGACTCCCCTGATTATCTGTCGGAATGCACAATCGATTGGCTGATACCGCACGTTGCGGAAACCATCTAGCAGCGCCCGAAGCACAATTCCCAAGGGAAATCGTCCAGCAGGCACAGAGTTCTACCCGGGCTCGCACTTCTTCTGAGAGGCTACCGAATGGTTAGCTGACCCGTGAGTTGGGTGGACCCTGACACATGGGACATAATGGCCCAACTGCAAAGGGCCCATTAGCTCCTGCAGAAAAGGACAGTACGTTACCGATATTATGCTATTTAAAACGGATCGAAGCGTAGGGGTGGTTCTTATTAAACATCTGCCATCCGTTTTTAATTTGGCATCCGGGGTCAAACCGCCCTATCTGCAGCTCCTTGACTGATTTTACGGTATTACTAAATATTCAAGTCATACGAACTCGGTGTCAAACTCCTACCTCTTTTCAATTTTCCGTCACAACATAGTCGAGCGAGTAAATGCCTTGATGTATAATCTAAAACGGCCTGACGGAAACACACCAAAAAATTAACGCTTTCAATAGCCAATAATTTTTATAATTCGAAATTTAAATTCTAAGTGTTAACATATTTTAAAATTTTCTCACCTCTAAATAATAATTCAATAATAAATTTATAAGAATATAGTGCAATTCTACAGTCTGGATTCACTCGCGGTTAACACGGGACGCGTCCCGAAGGATCTTATCGGTCTGAGCTGTTCACTTTAAATATTCGACCAGCGTGTCTATGGACAAAGTCGACCATCGAAAACAAGCGAGCTGTCGTTACTGGCTGGGGGCAGATCGACTTTGCTGAAGATACATCGGACGACTTACTGAAGATGGTGGTGGATTTGATTGACCAGCCGACCTGCCGAAGACTATATGCAAAGACTCTCAGAAAGAGGTTACCGCAAGGTATAACGGACGATCAATTGTGCCCTGGAAGCTTAGAAGGAGGACGATACTCTTGTGGAGGCAATAGTGGTGGACCACTGCAAGTGACGATAGCTGACAACCAATGCCTCTTCAACATAATCGCCGTTACCAGTATTGGAAAGAGCCCTTGCGGAAGTGCCAAGGGACTTGGCATATACACTGCAGTGAAGAGTCATGTGAAATAAATGGCGTTTTAGGAGTATGTCTACTGCCGGAAAATTGTCCAAAAACTGACGGGGATTTGCCAAAAAGGAAACTATCAAAATTTTGTATAATGTCGGAACAAGAGACTGTATGCTGTATTCAACACAGCCCCATGAGCAACAACACGAGATCATCAGAAAACCAGGATAAATCCAATAATGCATCTTCTGTATCACCGCCTACTACAACAACTACCAATAAGTCACCGGTCATCTCTACAATAGCTCCAGAAAAACCTTAAACATCGCCACAAGCAATAACTACCAATTTCATAAATGACAGTGTGAAAAAACGAACTAAATCCGAAAAAAATAGCTCTGCAATATTGAGTATAAATTTAACAATGACAGCCATTGCTGTGTTGGCGATTAATTAATTTATTTTATTTTATCTGCATCCAAACTTTTCTCTGGTCGTAACGGTCTCCGTTCCATCGGGTTCAGAAGAGGGAGGAAGAGAGAGTGCACCCGTGGTCGCGCGCCCACCTGTGCACTATAATATAGCCTGCGCACTTGACTGCTTCCGAACAGTGGACTCTGAGAAGACTAAAGAAGTCACTAGAATCTACAATGCAGTCGCTATGGCCGAACACGGCTAGAAGGATATATATATAATTTTTAAACAGTGCTTAATCAGTGTTTTTTTAAAATGAGTATGTCGAGAAACATAACTTTCACTAATTTGCCATTCGGCATCAGTTAAGAATTAGCGTGGGTGGCGTCAAATCAAAGTTAAAAAAAATATTTTTTCATTGTAAAAGAAAATTTAGCAATTGGTTTTTACCGCAAACTACTAGATAAGAATCATTCACAAACTCTTAGTTCGAAATAAAAGGAAAACAAAAAATTATTCTTTAATACACAAAAAAAAAACCCTGTTTCTGCTTTTATTATGTCTAAATACAGATATAGTGATTCATTTTACAAAAATGTATATTTCTACAAAATTATTATAAACTACATAGCTTTTATCGTTGTTTGATTTAGTAATAATAATGGGAAATCTTACGACGAGCTAAAGATTATTTGTTATTTCACGCAGTATGATCCATTTCCTATAAATAGAGTAGCTACATATTTTTATTATTAATATACATGGCAAAATATATAAATAAATAACCAATAACATAAAAATATATTTTTTTTACGAATTTTTAATTATACGAATCTTGAAAAACGTAAATTAGTACTGTAATGAACGGCGGGTCTAATATTATAGCAAGTGACTGTAGGTATATCAATTGTGCTCTAAACTAAGTCATCGGTATATTGGCCCGATCGTGCATTTCCTATTTTAAACTTTTTATGATTACCTACCAAGAAACTCATTCGCTTATTGAGGTAAAAATAGATCGAAGACATACGTCTTGGGAAAACTCGACCGAGAGCCAGTACAAAACTTTCTAAATTAATGAGTTTGCTCTATAAAACTAACTTCATCCAGACACTGCCCTTCAGCATCAAATCTCTTCTTTCGTTCTCAGCAATCTTTAGGGCGAAATGTATTTTCGTGCGGTGACGACAGCAGGAAGGGTGGGGGAGGGGGCAGCTCTTCAAAACTATTCTTCATTTCTTTTCGGGTGAAGGAGGTTTCTTGGAGAGATGACTAATTTGACATGGTTGTCTGCGTTCAGCAAATTGAGACGATAATAGGATTAGCAATTGAGACGTTCATTGAGGCGATTAGCAGTTCAGCAAATTGAGACGATAATTAAATCGGACTCGAATTGTGTCAAAACTAAATAAAATCATAAGAATTATTGTATCGAAATAAAAACACTAGAAAATTGTATATGAAGTTAACACAAAACTCAAGCTAAATCCGCTGTACTATACATGTTGTTAGACGATGCATAATTAAAACACTTTTTCTCTCTCTATATATATACATATATATATATATATATATATATATATATATATATATATATATATATATATATTGTTTGTGAATTTATACTTGCTATTCGATATGTTATATTTGCTATTCGAAATATTCATGTTATTGTAATTATTGTGGTATGATCGTTGGCAAATCAGTAGCTTCAATTTATCGCACTCACGAGCAGCGATTTAATTACTCAAATGATCGCCGTATGTAGAGATGCGTAACTCGCCCGATAGAGCGCGCCACGCGCCAATTAAGGAGTACTGTCTAGCGGCGTACGGAAATATGATATACATATTTAACATTCGACAATAAAATGAGATTTATAAACTGTAGTACTGTTTCATTTCTCCTACTCACAAAAGTGCGCTGTTGGAACAAAACATATTGGTCTTACCGAGCCGGAGTATTTTTGGATGTCACGTACTTAAACGTCAGTGGATCGCTGAAAAAGAAGTACGAAGTGAACACTGAACGAGCCGAAGTGCAGGACGAAGGCACCACACGGCGTAAGAGCGACGCTGGACGCTGGGAACTGGGACGGAGGGCAGCCTAGTACCAGCGTGCAGAGCAACAGACGGGATCGTGACGTCAACCCAGAAATCAACAGTGACGTGAGTGAGTGATTTTCAAGATCGGAAACCGTGAGTACAATTTTATAGTGTTTGTCAATATCATCGTCTAAAGGTTTTTGGAAAAATATTTGCTACAATGGAGGGACTTATAAAATTACAAATGAATCTCAAAAAGAGCATCGAGAAGGCCAGCACCAATTATAGCAAATCACCAAAGGCCCGAATAACGCTAGAGTATATAGAAGTGAGGTCCGACAACCTGGAAACCGATTGGATTACCTTCAGATCAAACCATGGAAAGCTTCTTGAAGGCAATTATAATTTAGACAAGATTCCTTACATGGAGGACGACATTTATATGGAGGTAGAAGATATATATGTCGAATACAAAACATTATTGAAAACGGCAAGAAATAATTTATTAAGAGATTCAAGTTCAATTAAATTAGATTCTAGTATTAGTTCAAGTTCTGCTTCAGCTGTGAAACTGCCAAAAATTGAAATTCCGCAATTCTCAGGTAAGTATTCCGAGTGGACCACTTTCCGAGATTTGTTTGTATCTTTAATTCACAATAACAACTCTATTGATAAAGTTCAAAAATTACATTATCTAAAAGGACATATCACAGGTGAGGCAGAACAGTTAATTAGACACATACCCATAACGGAGAACAACTATAACCAGTGTTGGGATCTGTTAGAAGAGCGTTTTAATAATAAGAAGTATTTAGTAAATTGTATTTTTAAAAGACTTTTTGGTCAAAGACGGATTTTATCCGAGTCGGCATGTGCGTTAAAAGATTTGTTGGATACAACAACTGATTGTATGAATGCGTTAACCAACGTTGGTATTAATGTGAGCACTTGGGACATAATTGTCATTCATATAGTCACTTTTAAACTCGACCCAGAAACGCGTAAGCAGTGGGAGTTAAATAGTTCAAACAACATTAGTACAGAACTACCTACCCTGCAACAGTTCAAGTCCTTTATAGAGGGTAGGTTTCGGGCGTTAGAGTTTATAGAGCCCAATAAAAGATCGTACGCTTCGCACATGCTTCCGGCTAATCCTAAAGTTTTGCTCAGCACAAACAACACATGTTCAAATGGTTTACGTTGTGAATATTGTTCTGAAGGTCACAAATTATGTTTTTGTAAGAAGTTTATTAAATTAGATTATGCTCAAAGAAGTCAATTCGTAAGAAATAAAAAGATGTGTTTCAATTGTTTAGGAGGTAATCACTTCATAAACAAGTGCAATAAATCGACCAATTGCCATGTGTGCAAAAGGCGTCATCATACACTTTTACACCCACCTAGTACAAATGAGCATAAGGATCAAAGAAACAGTTCAGATATTTCTCATGAAGATATCGTACCTTCAGTGGAGAATGTTCCCTTAGTGTCATGTCTCTCAACAGACAAGATCAAGCCTAGACAAGTTTTATTAGCCACTGCGTTAATACAGCTACAATCAACTTCTAAGGACTTTCAAATAGTGCGAGCTTTGTTAGATCAAGGCTCCCAAGCTTCCTTTATTACAGAAGCTGCAGTTCAACTCTTGCGTTTAAAGAAAATTCCTATCCAAGGAACAGTAACAGGTCTTAGCGCGGAGAAGGTAATCGTGTCAAAATATATGGTTACATTAGTATTGAGGTCCTTAATAGAACCCAATTATGAGATCGAGTTTAAAGCTTATGTATTGAAGAACATCACTTCTTATCTTCCAGAAAAAAGGATAGAAGTGATAGATTGGACAGATCAATATCATCTGCAATTAGCAGATCCAGAGTTCAGCCAACCCAATAGGATTGATGTCTTATTGGGTGCAGATATTTATAGCCAAATCCTGAAAGATGGCGTGAAGAAGGATTCAAGCGGCTCTATGGTAGCACAGTGCACTACCTTAGGCTGGATTCTATCTGGCGTAGTTCAACCCGAAAGTAGAGAACATAATATTAGTACAAGGAAGATCACAGCAATGCATGCACAAGTCAACGAAACCGATATTCTTAAAAAGTTCTGGGAAATCGAAGAACAATTACCAATTGAGGGAAAAATATTTACCGTCGAAGAACAAAGGTGTGAAGAAATGTTTGCAAGCACTACTAAAAGAACAACCGATGGGCGGTACGTTGTTAAATTACCGTTCAAGGAGCCGAATCCTTCCTGCATAGGCGGCAAAAGTCGTGAGATTGCGATCAGAAGATTCAAAGGCATAGAAAAGAAGTTTCTGGCAGATCCAAAATTGAAAGGAAGGTACACAGAAGTAATAAATGAATACTTAAATTTAGGTCATATGAGACAGGTAAGAGAAGAGAAAAATTTAAATAGCAGTGTGTACCTACCTCATCATGCCGTAGTCCGAGAGGATAAATCCACCACAAAGGTTCGTGTGGTTTTTGATGCGTCCTGTAAGAATGATAACGGCGTGTCCTTAAACGACACTTTGATGGTAGGACCTACCTTGCAGTCTGATCTTCGTCACATTATTTTACGCTGGAGAACACACCCAATAGGTCTCGTGGCAGACATTGTTAAAATGTACAGACAAGTGCGGATTACCGAAGAGGATACCAAATACCAAAAAATAGTATGGAGGGACAATCCTGATGAAGAACTGAAAGATTACGAGTTGCTTACCGTTACCTTTGGTACAGCATGTGCACCGTACTTGGCGGTCAAGGTTCTGCACCAAGTAGCCGAGGACGAGGGAAAAGAATACCCATTAGCTGCAAATAAAGTTCAAGACAGTTTTCTAATGGATGATCTAATGACTGGGTGTTCTAATGTAGAAGAGGGAGAAAGGATATATAAAGAGATGAGAGATCTGTTAAGGAAAGGTGGATTCATCTTACAAAAATGGAACAGTAATAATAAGGAACTATTAGAGATCATAGATGGATATGAAGAAGATATAAAGAACAAAAAAGAAAAGGAAAAGGTGCATGCCTGGTGTGACTCAACAGTAGTTCTAGCTTGGCTGAACAGTCATCCTAGCCGATGGAAGACGTTCGTGGCCAATCGCGTATCGGAAATACTTACCAATCTGGATGCAAATCAATGGGCTCACGTATCTACAAAGGAGAACCCGGCAGATTGTGCGTCTAGAGGGGTTCAGCCAAAACTACTCCCAGACCAAAGCCTTTGGTACGAAGGACCCCAGTTTTTGAAGGAACAGAGAATTACTTACAAAAGAACTATTAGCGTAGACACTGAGTTAGAGTCCGTCAAAACACACTTAGGCATAAAGCACGAAGAGTCACCATGGGAGAAGTTTTCTTCCCTACAAGGGTTAGTACGAGTCGTAGCATTTTGCAGGAGATTTTTACCCCGTACAGACGACAAATGTAAATACCTGAAAGGGAAAGAAATAGATCAAGCATTAAAATGTCTAGTACGAGAATGTCAAAAGAAGGAGTTTTCAGAAGAGTACTTACATATGAAGGAGAACCGCAGTATTAGATCTAAAACCAGTAAAATCAGAACCTTGTGTCCTTATTTAGATCATGAGGACATTATCCGAGCTGGTGGCAGACTACAACAGTCATCGCTGCCCAACCAAACAAAACATCCAATAGTACTGAGCCATGATTCATACATTTCAAAACTAATAGTCGCAGACGCTCATGAGCGTACATTACATGGAGGCGTACAGTTAACTCTTAATTTTATAAGATCGGCATATTGGATAGTCAGAGTTAAGAGTTTAGTAAAACAACACATTCGTCGATGCGTCACATGTGTTAAAATTGGTGCTCGGGTAAGTAATCAACTTATGGGGTCACTTCCAGCTGTTCGTTGCACGCCAGCCAGACCATTTTTACATAGCGGCGTAGACTTTGCAGGCCCTATTAATATAAGAACTACAAAAGGACGAGGACATCGCTCACACAAGGGATATATTTGTTTATTTGTATGCATGGCTACGCGTGCCATACATCTTGAAGTAGTGAGCGATCTAAGTACACAAGGCTTCTTAGCAGCTTTCCGTCGCTTCGTGTCTCGGCGAGGGCATTGTGCCCAAATGTGGAGCGATAACGGCACAAACTTTGTGGGAGCAGCACGTGAGTTAGCAGACTTGCTCTCCTTACAGAAAGGTATTGTGGAACATTTAGAGGCCAACGGTACAGAGTGGCACTTCATTCCACCTCATGCGCCAAATTTTGGTGGATTATGGGAGGCTGCCGTGAAATCAACGAAATTTCACCTTAAACGAGTATTAGGAGATACGACCTTGACTTACGAGGAGATGAGTACGTTACTCAGTCAAGTCGAAGCTTGTTTAAATTCTAGGCCCATAACTGTGGTGAACAGTGAAAATGTTAACGAGCCAGTTCCTTTGACCCCTGCTCATTTTCTAGTTGGTGAACCATTAATAGCAGTACCTGATCGTTATTTAGAACAGACAAACATCAGTCCTTTGCAAAGGTGGCAAATGGTTCAAAAAATGTTGCAAAACTTTTGGAGGCGCTGGTCGCAAGAATACTTGACAAGCATGATAAATCGGTACAAATGGGCGCATAAGGTCCCTGAACCAGAAGTAGGAGATGTAGTTCTTGTCAGGGAATCTGATATGCCCCCAAGTCGCTGGTTATTGGGTCGAATAGATCAAAAGCATCCTGGTCTTGACAATATAACGCGAGTGGTCACATTAAAAACCAAAAATGGAGTTCTTAAAAGACCTATATCTAAATTGTGCATATTACCTGTTAATAAAGAATAAGACTTTTAAACAACATTTATCTGTTTCTGTAAATTTGTTAATTTAAGTTGTTAATGTAATCAACTGTTTAGTTCATAATGTATCAGTAGTTTGGTAGATAAGTTCGGTGAATAATACTTTAATTAAGGCCATTATTTAGAATAATGCCCTTGGTGGGCGGTATGTTTGTGAATTTATACTTGCTATTCGATATGTTATATTTGCTATTCGAAATATTCATGTTATTGTAATTATTGTGGTATGATCGTTGGCAAATCAGTAGCTTCAATTTATCGCACTCACGAGCAGCGATTTAATTACTCAAATGATCGCCGTATGTAGAGATGCGTAACTCGCCCGATAGAGCGCGCCACGCGCCAATTAAGGAGTACTGTCTAGCGGCGTACGGAAATATGATATACATATTTAACATTCGACAATAAAATGAGATTTATAAACTGTAGTACTGTTTCATTTCTCCTACTCACAAAAGTGCGCTGTTGGAACAAAACATATATATATATATATATATATATATATATATATATATATATATATATATATATATATGTATATATATATACATACATATATATATATATATATATATATATATATATATATATATATATATATATATATATATATATATATATATATATATATATATATATATATATATATATATATATATATATATATATATATATATATATATATATATATATATATATATATATATATATATATATATATATATATATATATATATATATATATATATATATATATATATATATATATATATATATATATATATATATATATATATATATATATATATATATATATATATATATATATATATATATATATATATATATATATATATATATTGAGTGAGTTTACGTATAAAGAAGGATTGTAGCTTAATTTTTGAGATAATTGGATGAAGGGTGAGCGTTTACTAGTTGAAAAATGGGCCCAACTTAAACCTACTCCTCTTTCCGCAAGTGAGAGGCATTCATCATTCTCGTTAACACCTAAAGCATTCCCGAATCCGATCAAGGGAATCCTTCGTCACGATGTAAGTGGCTTTTATAATTATTTACTTTATAATCATCTTATTGATCAATTCTAAAAAGAATATATCTATATATATATATATATATATATATATATATATATATATATATATATATATATATATATATATATATATATATATATATATATATATATATATATATATATATATATATATATATATATATATATATATATATATATATATATATATATATATATATATATATATATATATATACATACATACATATATATATATATATATATATCACAATCAATCGTCTCTTAAATGCGGAATGACATTTCGAAAATTTGATTTGAAATTCGAATATATCCACTCTTTAAAAGGACGATATACGATTGCTGGGCTCGCTATCAGCCAGCTGAAAGTGGTACTCATCCAAGAATACTCATCGTCGAAAGTGGTACTCATCCAAGAATACATCTCGTTTAAACAATAAGCATTTCCCAGTCCAGTCCGGGAAAACCTTCCAGCTATGTAAGTGGCTTTTATTATTTTTATTTCTTCATCAAAGTGTCATCCTTTAAACGAATTCTTTAAAAGAAGATTTTACAAAACACCAATCAAATATTAACAATATTATACAATTTTATCTTATGTTTTGAACTCTTGTAAATATCATATAGCCTTAAGTATAAACTTCTCGACCAGAAATTACGATTTATATCTTATTTCATGGGAACGAGCAAATGAAGTATTTTATTTTTATTTTCATTTAATAGCTGGCTGATAGCGAGCCCAGCAATCGTATATCGTCCTTTTAAAGAGTGGATATATTCGAATTTCAAATCGAATTTTCGAAATGTCATTCCGCATTTAAGAGACGATTGATTGTGATTTTTTTCATTGTTTTTGCTTAAATTTGTCTTTAATAAAGACATTTTATTTTGGTTTGCAAAAGGATACGCTTTGTTTTTGAGATGTGGATGAAGGGTGATCGTTCGCTAGCGATAAAGGGATCCCATTAAACCTACAGTGTACCGTCGAAAGTGGTACTCATCCAAGAATACATCTCGTTTAAACAATAAGCATTTCCCAGTCCAGTCCGGGAAAACCTTCCAGCTATGTAAGTGGCTTTTATTATTTTTATTTCTTCATCAAAGTGTCATCCATTAAACGAATTCTTTAAAAGAAGATTTTACAAAAAACCAATCAAATATTAACAATATTATACAATTTTATCTTATGTTTTGAACTCTTGTAAATATCATATAGCCTTAAGTATAAACTTCTCGACCAGAAATTACGATTTATATCTTATTTCATGGGAACGAGCAAATGAAGTATTTTATTTTTATTTTCATTTAATAGCTGGCTGATAGCGAGCCCAGCAATCGTATATCGTCCTTTTAAAGAGTGGATATATTCGAATTTCAAATCGAATTTTCGAAATGTCATTCCGCATTTAAGAGACGATTGATTGTGATTTTTTTCATTGTTTTTGCTTAAATTTGTCTTTAATAAAGACATTTTATTTTGGTTTGCAAAAGGATACGCTTTGTTTTTGAGATGTGGATGAAGGGTGATCGTTCGCTAGCGATAAAGGGATCCCATTAAACCTACAGTGTACCGTCGAAAGTGGTACTCATCCAAGAATACATCTCGTTTAAACAATAAGCATTTCCCAGTCCAGTCCGGGAAAACCTTCCAGCTATGTAAGTGGCTTTTATTATTTTTATTTCTTCATCAAAGTGTCATCCTTTAAACGAATTCTTTAAAAGAAGATTTTACAAAAAACCAATCAAATATTATATATATATATATATATATATATATATATATATATATATATATATATATATATATATATATATATATATATATATATATATATATATATATATATATATATATATATATATATATATATATATATATATATATATATATATATATATATATATATATATATATATATATATATATATATATATATGTATATACACATATATATATATATATATATATATATATATATATATATATATATATATATATATATATATATATATATATATATATATATATATATATATATATATATATATATCAAACATAAGCATTTCCCAATACAAGCTGGGATTTCCTTCGCTACTTTTTAAGTAGCTTTTACTAATTTTATTTTAAATAAAAACATCATCCTATAAACGGATTTCTTTACAAACCTTATCAAATATAACAATATTATACTGTTTTCTACAATATTTCTTTACAATTTTTTAAAATTATACAATTTTATATAGGTTTACCTATTTTGATAACATTATACAATCTTTTTTATAAACTCCTCTGCCAGAGATTAAGATTGAAGTTTCTTCTTTCATTTCATTGAGCATATGGAGGTTTTTTTAGTTTTCTTTCGATTTAATGGCTCGTTGATAACAAACTCAGCCAATTGTATCATATTTTAAATGTTAGTAGCATTCGAAATTTGAATTATTTCGTAATGTCACTTTCATTTGGAAAACGGCTTTGCCGAAGTGATCAATAGTTTAATTTTTTATTTTGTCGCTTAATTCGTCTCAATTGAAGGCATTTTGTGTTGCATAAGGATAAGCCCTGTTTATGAGATATATGGATGAATAGTGATCGTTAGTCGACTGCAAAAGGACCTTTAAACTTACATTGCACCGTCGAAAGTCGTGCACATCCGTAAGTATATCTCATTCAAACATAAGCATTTCCCAATACAACTGGGATTTCCTTCGCTACTTTTTAAGTAGCTTTTACTAATTTTAATTTAAATAAAAACATCATCCTATAAACGGATTTCTTTACAAACCTTATCATATATATATATATATATATATATATATATATATATATATATATATATATATATATATATATATATATATATATATATATATATATATATATATATATATATATATATATATATATATATATATATATATATATATATATATATATATATATATATATATATATATATATATATATATATATATATATATATATATATATATATATATATATATATATATATATATATATATATATATATATATATATATATATATATATATATATATATATATATATATATATATATATATATATATATATATATATATATATATATATATATATATATATATATATATATATATATATATATATATATATATATATATATATATAGATATATATATATATATATATATATATATATATATATATATATATATATATATATATATATATATATATATATATATATATATATATATATAATATAGGTCCCTTCGATAGCGCACCGAAACAGCGCGTATGTATAGTTGGGTGGGTGGGTAAACATGTACAGTTCATGTAGTCGCATTTATGTAACGTAATATAGTGGTTAGTATTGGGATGATGTCTATTGTCGATGCTAAAGGTCATATATTTAGTCTTGTACTCGTTTAGCGTCAAAAGATTATTGTCAAGCCATCGTTTAGCCAGCTTCAGTCCCGCAGTCCCCGTGTCAAACGAAGACGTCCATGTGTCGCCGTAGAATAGCAACACAGTGTCATCGGCGTAGGACAGTACGGAGCCCTGAACCTGAAGCTGGCATAGGTCATTTATGTACACTAAGAAGAGTATTGGGCCCAGTGTGCTGCCCTGTGGGACCCCATAGGAACACGGCAGGGATTCACTTGTCTCGCTGTCAATTTTAACTTGCTGCGTGCGTCCAGTTATATAGCTACGAAACCAGTCCAACTCTACGTCTAATACTCCGAGTTTCTCAAGTTTCGTGATTAGTCTATCGTGAGGTACTGTCGAAAGCTTTAGCCAAGTCGAGAAAAATACCAATGCAATGTTTGTTTCTATCGAGGTTTTCTGTTATACATTTAGTTAATTCAAGAATTGCATCGGCAGTTCCTCGACCCCGGCCTAAAGCCATACTGTCGGTCTGACAATAGATCATGTGTCTGTAAGTAAGTCGTTAGTTGTTTTGCGGTTAGTTTTTCTAGTATTTTGCTTATTGTATTTATTACTGAAATCGGACGATAGTTTTTAAGGTCACGTTTGTCACCTTCCTTAAAGATCGGTATCACATTGGCTGTCTTAAATACTTCAGGAAATTTTCCCTTGCCTAAAGTGAGGTTGGTAATATACACCAAGGGTTTGGCTATGAATTTAGCAATGAACTTCAGAGTACCTACACTGATACCATCTGGACCTGGGGCGGAATCGCTTTTTAGCAATCTGATTGTCTTAAGAATGTCATCTTCGTAAACATGGGTAAATTTAAACTTCCTTTCAATATTAGGCAAAGTAAAATCGTCTTCAGTTGCGTTAATCGTTGTGGAAGTTTGATTGAAGGCCTTGGCCAGATTGATTCCAACATTAGTGAAGTATCTATTGAAATGTTGAGTAACGTCGCTCTTGTTTTTAATTAGTTGCCTGCCAATCTGGAGTTCCTCTACACTGCTTGTCGCTCTACCATGACTATTACTCATTTCATTAACTACCCTCCAAACAGTCTTTAAATTAAAGTATCCGTCTCAATTTTTTTCCGGTAGTAGTCCTCCTTGCTCCTCTTAATTATACTTGTGCAAATTTTTCTGTATCGTTTATAGTAGTCTTGTAGCGTCTTGTCGTTTGGGAATCTTCTCATTTGTTTGTGTAATTTGTCCCGTTTTTTAATGCATTTAATTATTCCAGTATTCATGCAGGGTTTTAGTAGTGTAAATTTAGGTGTCGTTATTTTTGTAGTGGTATTGTTTTGTATATGGTAATTTAAAGTATTTAAGAAAGCTACCGTTGCTTTGTCGACGTCATTAGTAAATGTTTCTGACCAATTTTCTTTACTTATGTCATTAAGCAGCCCTTCATAGTTAATAATTTTCTTGGATTTTATCATGTTAGCCTTCGCATTGTTTTGCTTGCCATGTAGTCCAAAGAGTGTGGAATAGTGGTCAGTAATGGTAGTATGTGCGACCGCAGCAGTAAGGCTATTTTTAGATTTTACATATATATGATCTATACCGTTTGCAGGGCGAGTTGTTGTGTTGATCGCGGAAACGAACCCCATTTCGCTCATTAACCCTTCGTAGTCATCAGCCTGGTGATGTTTGGGTCCTGTTGTCGAAATATTGATATCTCCTGCGATTATAAAATGTTTTACTCTATCATTATTTACGTGTGTCACAATCCGTTGTAGTGAATCTAAAAAAATTTCGATATTGATAATCGATGGAGATCTATACAGTGCAAGCACTCTGATGTCATTGATTTCAATTAAACGTCCAGTACATTCTAAAATTTCTAAATCGTAAATGTTAGCGATAATTCCTACCTTCGTGTAGACCACCACACCATCTGCTCTATTACCGTTATTTTTAGTGCCTCTAGCGTTGTACCCGATTAGCTGAGGTAAATGCGGTAAATCTCGTATCCATGCTTCTGATAAAATTATGATATCCACATTTATTTTTAGCTCGTGTAGTAGCAGAGGTACCTGATCGAAATGTTTTGATATACTGCGTATGTTTAGGGCTAATATTGTTACCATATATTGATTGGTGAATATCTTTAAACATTCTGATGGAGAGTTTAAAACAAAGGTATCAAGATCCCCCATTTCATCAATTATGTTTGTTATATTATCGCCAGTAAATATATTGTCGCATGTTAAAAATCAGCAGTGTATTGCACCTCGTTATTGTAGTTTCCATCTCTATTGATTCAAGGGAATAGAAAGAATGCCTATATCTCAACTTACGATATATTTTTATATGTATTATTTGTATATAGTAGTGAAAAATAGTAATCAATGGATTAATAAGTATATATGTATCTTGTGGCATTGAGTTGTATAAAATATTGTTGTTCTATTTTTTGGAATATTTTATTATAGAATTAAATTGATATAATATATATAATACCCGCTCATTGTGAACTTACACAGTGAACTTTTTTAACATAATATATAATACATATATATAATATTCATAATACATAATAACATAAATAGATGTAATTTTATGATAGATTCTATGCGTAAATATTTTTATTTTCCGGTTTTCAAACCGTGTTATAGAAGAAGAAGATTTTCTATTGAATGATTTGCAAAAGTGTATCTTCGCTTCGTACCCGAAATGTTTTAGCATTTTCCTGTTTTTTTAAGAAAACAGCTCCGCTCTTGCACCAACAGAAAGTAAAGTTATGCTCTTTCGCGATTTTTTTTTATATCGTTAATAAATAAGCCGTGCGACGAGATAGATGGTCCCCTATGTAGATAGGCTTACGTTCGCCTTTTATATTCAGGTGCGCGGTGTGTAGTTTTTCTCCAATTTTTGCTCTTTGGTTAAAGTTCGTAAACTTAACGATAACGGGCCTACGATTCCTGTCCGGAGGTTTAGTTGCTTTCCGATTGGCAGTGATGATCTCCTTGGCATCCACGTTAGCATTGACTAGCAGGTTGATGTTTGCCACTGTCTGCAATAAGTTTTCTTGCAGATTTTCCGGTAGTCCGGAAAATCTGTTAGCAAGGCAGATTTTCCGGACTACCGGAAAATCTGCAAGGATTTTTTCTAGCAAGGCAACCCTCTTACGGAGGCTTTCATTTTCATCCCTAATTTTTTTCAATTGGCTGCATTCTTCTTCGACGACCGCTATACGCTGCATTATGTCATCATATTTGCCAGACATCATTTGAACGGCTTCAAGAATGGCATTATTCTGCGATGCTAAGTCGGAATATCTTTGAAGGATCTTATCCTCCATCATCCTCGCAATGTTGGTTTTGAAGTCGTTGAGAGTTCTTTGCAGGAGCTCTGGCGTAAGTGTGCTCGTACCGGGTTGTGTAACGGATGTCCTTGGCAGATTCTCGCAGATGTCGCATTTCCACGACTTCATCGCTACCTTATTTATTTTTCTCGCAATATTACATCCATTATGCGCAGTTTCCTTATATTCCGTACATATCAGAATTTCCTCAGCGACTACGATGTTTTTTTTGCACTTTTTACAGGCGTACGATAATGTTGATAATGGTGGCATCTCTATTATCCGACTTGGTTATCCTCTCAAACGGCTTGATTGTTCTCGGTAAATTGTTTGTTACGGGGTGACCGGCAAATTGATTCGATGATATTTATATGAACTGTCACTTTAGATTTTAGTTTATTGTTGAAACATACGTGAACATTTTAGGATTTGTCCTGTTAGGTTTAGAAGAGCACTTTTGCAGCTTCCCACTGACACCACCTTTTACGCGTTTATATTGTTATTTATATTTTTTAAAACGGTTTGAAATGCAAGAATGACAGCAAGCCCAGTAAACACAGTCAGGCGATCGAAATTCAAATTCAAACTGTCGGTGTACCCACATACATAGCTGGAAGGTTTTCCAGGACTGGATTGGGAAATGCCTATTTTAAATGAGATGTATGCCTGGATGAGCACCACTTTCGACATTGCAATGTAGGTTTAATGGGATCCCTTTATCGCTAGCGAACGATCGCCCTTCATCCACATCTCAAAACCAAAGCGTATCCTTTTGCAAACCAAAATAAAATGTCTTTATTAAAGACAAATTAAAGCAAAAACAATGAAAAAATCACAATGAATCGTCTCTTAAATGCGGAATGACATACCGAAAATTCGATTTGAAATTCGAATATATCCACTCTTTAAAAGGACGATATACCATTGCTGGGCTCGCTATCAGCCAGCCATTAAATGAAAATAAAAATAAAATACTTTATTTGCTCGTTGCCATGAAATAAGATATAAATCGTAATTTCTGGTCGAGAAGTTTATACTTAAGGCTATATGATATTTACAAGAATTCATTTTAATAAAATATATTAAAACAGTTCACAGGTCAACAGTAATATAAACAATTTTTCGCCGCAGGGTTAAACGACGATATTTCGAATTATATATTTTTTAAATATTCGCAGAGAGAATCCAAAACTATTTCACAATAACCGTTTTGCGACGTACTCAATATGCAACTACTCAAAAATAACATTACTATTAAATACAACCCCTTTTTCAGGTAAAGACGAGAAAGGCATTTTGTGAAAATTTAACCATTGTCCACTCTTCTAATTGTTTCCCAACCCAGATAGGTTGCAGAAATATCTAATAAAGTTTTATGACTCCTCCGATGAATGAGCCCGACAAAAAAAAGGAATGATCACACTTAGTTACTTTCAAAAATACGACACCTCGTTTATTTTGTGGGTAACTGTTCGAAGACTTTTTCACAGTAGTGTATATATTTGATTGGTTTTCTGTTTATATTGCTTTTTAAAGAATTCGTTTAAAGGATGACACTTTGATGAAAAAATAATAATAAAAGCCACTACATAGCTGGAAGGTTTTCCCGGACTGGATTGGGAAATGCTTATTTTAAATGGATGTATGTCTGGATGAGCACCACTTTCGACAGTGCAATGTAGGTTTAATGGGATCCCTTTAACGCTAGATAACGATCGCCCTTCATCCACATGTCAAAAACAAAGCGTATCCTTTTGCAAACCAAAATAAAATGTTTACTTTTGGATACAACAATGTACCGTTAAATAGACTGCAATTTACCTCTTCTACACCCCTTTTGTACGTAGATAGTTAATATCAATTACACATTAATGCTACACAAGCATGTGTCGGTGTACCCACATAAGGTTAGAAAGTTAAAGAATGTGGATAAAAGTGCTGGACAAAATAACAAAGTCAAATATGAAATACGGTAGTGCGAGTAAAGTTAAAGGCAACGCAGGTAAAGTTTCTTTATTTACGTCAAATGGTGTTATTCTCTCGCCGGTTAAATCTGCCGCTCACGGGGATTTTAGGGCTCAAAATATACCTGATCATTTATTCTCGTTGGAAGAGACCCGTCCATTCACCAAATGGGAGCGAGGGGAATGGGTACAAGGGAGAGGGGTGTATAGGAAGGATCCACCATCTACGGATGATGAAGTTGCAGGTTGTATCTTTACTTAAAATGGCCACATATCTTATTTCGCTGTTTTGACGGGGTAATACGATTTTACAATTCTTTCTGAAACAATATAAAAAAGCATCCACTTCTTACTTAAATTGTAATAGGTAATATAGAAACATGGACTTCCTAATTTTTTTCCTTAATCGCCACTAATTTATGTGAAATTTCGAATACGGTGTATCGGCCCGGTGGCATAGTGGCGTATCGGCCCGGTCGCCTGATCTTACATTGTAAGGTCCCGGGTTCGATTCCCGGCTGGGTCATCATTTTCTGTTGGAATAAAATTAACGGAATTGCATTTTTACTTCTGTCTATCGAATGCAATAACAAGACACACTTACACACGTTACACACATACATACATATAAACACGTCATAGTAGGGTTTGTTGTAAGAGATTGTCATATGACAATAAACCCCGCCCATTGTGATTTTACAATAAAGAGTAAAAACAAACGAACAAACTATCTGATTCTTCTATCTGATTTGACTTCGAAGGATTGGTAATACTGTATAAAATAGTCGATAAAAGACATCACATAAACCTCCTATGTTAGAGATGTACATTTCATAACCGACAAAACAACTGCTATGCATTAGGATATTTTCAATCTGAACGACGAGCGATACTAATACTAATGGACGGTTATTGAAGATGCATATTTTCCTAAAAAGTAGGTATTTATGTTACCACTTATGTCATAAAATATATTACCATAAGTGTGAATTGTTATGTTGCAATTTTCTTATGTCACATTAAACCGATACGTTTCGATACGTCGATTCGTCCATTCTAAATTCAAAAACTTATATTCGTCTTCTCATCATGATATTTTGGAAATAAATAATATGTTCTTGAAATAAAATAAATAACCGTTTTACTTAATCAAAAATATTAAATGTAATATCAATACTTCTACTAAAATTAAGTTTATCTAAAAAAAACAATTTTGTCTCTTTGCCATTTAAAAAGGAGATGTGTTATCTTTGCTATTGAAATAAAACTGAAGTCAATTTAACAGAAACCACAGCCACGAACCTCTGATTATGGAACAATATCTTATTTCCGCAAAATTTTAATGAATCTCTTTTGCACCGAGAATATTTAGTAATTTATATTGGTATAGCTCTATGGAAAATGTCCACAAAATTCTTTAATGCTGGAAAGTGTGTTAATGTTGGGAATTACGTATGATATAGGTACTAAATCAGCTAAATAACCGCTTTTATAAGCCTCACAAATCGAGGCTCTTTCTGTAAAATTTTCATAATTTAACCAGTATTTCAATATTGTCGTTACGAATGTTTCGTCTAAGTTGATCGAGTGTATTTTAGTTTTTTTGGAACAAATATTGCTCCTTAAAAGACCTAAGAAAAAAAATCTGGCGACCGTGGAAGCCAATCGACATTTGGTTTATTGTATATTCCATAATAAATTTGATATGTCGTTACTTCACGACTACCAAAATATGAACTGCCAAAATTAATATTTATAAAATGGCGGCCGAGCAAATTCGTAGTAAAGCTTTCCAGCAAAACCGGGTATTAGGTATATAAAATATATGCATAGTACACGTATGTTTTCAAAATAATTCCTAAACATAAAACATTAACTTTTTAAGTTTTCCATACTCAAATCCACACGTGACTACGACTAAGAAGAAACCAGCTTAAATACAGCTATGTATATATTTGGAAAAAGTCATTTATACGTACTAGGGGATTGATACAGGTGCATATAGTCAATCAATTAGAAGTATTTGTAAAGTTTCGATAATAAACTGAATGAATTAACGTGCTATAGATCTCCGTGGGCAGGTTAGATCGCTGTCATTCATTCGTGCCGCACTCATCGTGTCCCGAAATAGCCAGTAGTATAAACAAATATCAGGTTTCATTGAGTCTCCCAGCCGCACGCCGCGACGTGGGCGTTATAATCACCCCCGCATACCAGTCAGTACCTTTAATAGTACTGAAAGGGCCGGACCGCCTGAATAAAAATGGCAAAGTAAAAGTATATTAACTCGCTATAAATAGCACGTCACAATATTTTTTTCCATTCTTCTATTAGCTTGTTGATTTTGTAAAATTTTCGAATAGGTATGTATTTTCTGTGTAAATAGCAAAATTTTAAATCGGATCCGGTAATATCCCCTTTAAGGATAAAGCTAAGTTTATACTAGAAAGGTTTACTTAGGAGAATTTCACCTTATTTCGTTTTTGAACTTTGTTATATATTTCATGGTTTGTTTTTATAATATTAAATAGATACACGGTAAGGCGTGTATATTTTAGATGTGGGCATGTATGAGCGGGGACCATTCATCTTTCTAAGTGGTTCATCATGCGAGCAACAGGCGGCGCTGTTCTGACTACGCAGTCGCTCTGGGGGCCCGTTCGAAAAAGTTTCAGCGCGAAATTCTCTTTCGCGAAAAGTTCTGCGCGCGCAGTGGCGACGTCGGCGCCCTAGCTGCCAGGTTATATTGCGGCGCCGCCGCCCGCCCGCCATCGATCGGAGAGTGAGACGGAGAGCGAGTGGGACGCACGTACGCTGCTATAAATAAAGCAGCGGCCGTCGGCCCGCGCGAGACCATCGCTGGTGGCGGCTGGAGCAGCAGCAGCAACAGCGGAGGCCTCTCCGCCACCGGCGATGGTCGCTCCGGCACTCCTGACGCGCACTCGGAGCGCTGCCTATTTAAGACCTAGCGCCCCGGCTACTGCGCAACAAAATGGCCACTTCCTGCGCAGGAACATCGCCCACCCCCCCTCTCACTTACCTGGCTTTCACAGCGCATTTACGACCCCATTCAACCCCCTACAATTACGGGAAATTGAAAAAAATAAGCATTTTGTTATTTACTAGCCCTTAGCACGCGCCTTCAGCGCATCTTCCAAATAACGTTTGGGACTGGAGCCTACGTTGATGTACCTTCGGTCATCAAAGCAACAGTTATATTTATTTGACAAAGCGCGCAGTGTCTGTCCAACTTTAATAGAAACTCAATATTTAAAATGAAATTTAAAAACCTTGTATTTTAATTTAGAAAACTCGATTAAGGCAGATCCAATACCTGGAGTCGGGGAAGCTGGTTCGTGGACCTGAATTATTACTGGACAGGTAAAGGTAATTTTTCCATTCTGGTGATGCGGTTTGCATCCAGCTCTCCATTAATCCTGCCTAGTAGAATGGCGTTTATTTTTCCATTCTAGCACTACTGGATGTAGCACAAGCCTTATTGTAGCACAATCTATAATTATGAAAGAGTTTATCTACATCAGGTGCAAATCAGTATAGTTTTTTTTATTTATTGATATTTTTTTCGACTTTAACAATCAATCAGAATAACAAATATTGGAAAGAATTAAATTGAATAACCAACAACTATAATCAGTAATCTCTATAACCATATAGAGATTAATGCTGTACTATTTATACTATGATACTTTATTAGTGGCGGCAGAAATTCTAAACATTACTATATAAACAGTCATCGGTGGCCAAGCCGCAGCCTGCGGGCCGCGTGCGACCCTCCGAGTGGCAACTTGTTGCCCGCAGAGCTGAGTAACATGAACAGAAATTTCAACTTTTACTGTACATAAAACCACCAAAAAACATTTTCTCTATTTGGATTCACAAGCAATAGCATATTTATATACAATCGGGGCTATGAAGTGCTGGTATGCATTTCGGAAGGCGAGAAGTGATACAACAACTCGTGCGAGCGGGCGCCAGCCTTTCTGAGGCAAACTATCGGGTGCATAACCACGAATAACTTATTTGTAATCCAATCTGTGCGCACATGCGATCGAGCTACTACTATCTGTGTAGGTAAGTAAACTATGCTTTTATTTTTACAAATTGTTGGGATTGTGTTAACAGACTGAAGACGAAATTTATTTGACTAGCGCCGTGTAATTGAAATAACGGATAAAATCGCCGTCATCGCCAGTATAATTATAGACAAGTAAATATATCAAAAAGAATAAAAAACAAAACTAACGTTGTATAAAGAGAAGTATTGTATTTTATAAGTGTCTTTATAACAGTTTTTTATGATTTTTTGTGGTTAATGTATTTATCCATACACTTAGATGTGTATTTTCCCATACACTTAGATGTATTTATCCATACACTTAGAATGTACTCAATAATAACTTTAATTTGACACTAAACACGATATATGTATTTATGTTAATTTATTGTCATTTGGACATATAGACGACTACTTACTTGATATTTTGACAGTTTAGGTACTCCGTGACACTGAGGATGACATAATGATTCTAACAATACCACACACTTCTAAATCGGTTCAAGCGTTTAGAAGTTTTTAATAATAATAATAATAAATATATCAAAAAGAATAAAAAACAAAACTAACGTTGTATAAAGAGAAGTATTGTATTTTATAAGTGTCTTTATAACAGTTTTTTATGATTTTTTGTGGTTAATGTATTTATCCATACACTTAGATGTGTATTTTCCCATACACTTAGATGTATTTATCCATACACTTAGAATGTACTCAATAATAACTTTAATTTGACACTAAACACGATATATGTATTTATGTTAATTTATTGTCATTTGGACATATAGACGACTACTTACTTGATATTTTGACAGTTTAGGTACTCCGTGACACTGAGGATGACATAATGATTCTAACAATACCACACACTTCTAAATCGGTTCAAGCGTTTAGAAGTTTTTAATAATAATAATAATAATAAACTCCTTATTTGCACTTAATAAGTATACAAAAAAGGCGAGCTTATTGCCACATGGTAATGTCTTACAGCTAACCTAAACATAGTGGTACATGCGCGCATTGTGAAAATAAAGATTATTACATAACATACAGACAAGTGGAAGAATTTAAGACTAATAATGCCCGAGGAGAGGAAATTGGGAGAGGAACAGGAGAGAAAGGGAAGAACTGGTTACTTCTTAGAAAGGTAGTAATCCTTAAGGTGAGTCTTAAACGATGGTAAAGAAGGTGAGTTTCGTATATTTGCTGGGAGATCGTTCCAGAGTCTTGCACCATGGACACAAAAAGAATAGGAATAGAAATCACTATTATGACTCGGAATTTTTAATAAACTGTCAGAGGCTGACCGAAGTACGAGACCGTGGGAACTTAGTGGTTCAAAAAGCTCCTGGAGATAGGAAGGTGTTAATTGGGTAAGTACGCGATATAGGAGAGCCAGCTTATATGAACATTTCTTCTTTGGTGTATTGGCAACCACTTTAACTGTGCCCAGTGGCGGCGCTAGACCAGACTTGGACGTCGGCGAAATTAGGTTCGCGAGGCCTTTTTTATTTCCCAGTCAAAGAGAAAACGTTAGATTACATGAGCCGAGTTATAGTGAAACTAATGTATGAGTAAACGAGTTTTATTGCTAATCAAATGATGTTAAAAATTACACAAATAGAAATTAAAATAGACGAACTTTTCGGCTTTTGGTCTCACTGAACTTTTGCAGGATCATGTCATAGCTAATACTAGCCGCTATTTCAGCTTCAATTGATAGAATTGATAACGCAGATAGTCCCTCTTGGGTCATCGTGCTTCTCAAGTAGGTTTTAATCAATTTTAACTTTGAGAAGCTTCTCTCAGCGGATGCTGTACTGACGGGAACTGTGAGCATGATTCTAATTGCTATGTAAACATTTGGATATATTTCTTTCAAATTATTTTCTGAAATGTACTAAATGAGTTGTTCGCGTCGTTGACAGAGTCAAGTGAATTCGCTGTTAAAAGCTGTAGCTCGTCATATAGCTCGAAAGGCTGTATGTCACTGTTTTCGCCGTCGCCTTTCCGCAGTATTTTACCTAAATCATTACAATGCTTGAGAAGGTCCTCTTTTGATATCGATTTCAAATAACTGATATCATAAATAAAACCAAATTGTTCAAAATATTCATTGAGCGCTTAAAATCGACATTCGGTGTCGACTATAATAGCATCGTGTTAAAAAAGTTAACTCTGTAATGCGTTCCTCTGTAAACTCTGTAATAAATAGTGTTGCCAGAGGACTCTGGATAATACCCCTAAAGTACTACTCACTCACTTCACTCACGCGTGTATGAAAAAAAATAAGAATACATAAATAAATTTTAAATAATTTGTAAAACTTTTGCGAGGTCCCCTCAGGTGCGAGGCCGTCGGCGGTCGCCGACGTCGCCGATGCCTAGCGCCGCCACTGACTGTGCCCTATAGTCGGACACGTGATCATACTTACGTAGACCGAAGATGAATCGTATGCATACATTTTGCAAACGTTCAAGTTTGTTGAGCAGTTCCTCTGATAAATAGAGATAAGCCACATCTGCATAGTCAAGGACAGGCAAGAGGAGAGACTGTGCAAGAGATTTTTTTGTGTCCATAGGAAGAAATCTTCTGAGTGTTTGCAGAGGGTGAAAACTAGCAAATATTTTACGACTTACCTCGTCCACGTGTGGTTGCCAGGAGAAATGTTCATCGATAATTAGACCAAGATCTTTCACTTTTTGCGACAATGGTATGGTGATATCGTTTAGTTTTAAAGGCGAGAGGGATTTTACATTTACTCTGGAGAGCAATTTACGACCTCCAATGAGTATAGGCTGGGATTTCAAAGGGTTGATTAGTAGACCCATCAGCGCACACCATTCACAAATGGCCTGAAGATCAGAGTTCATGACGGCGATCGAGGCATTGATGTTTTCGGGAGAGAAATGATTATATATTTGGACATCATCTGCATACAGATGAGTATGTCCACGAACTTGGTTGGAGATAGGATTTATAAAAATTGAGAAAAGAAGCTGGGACAGACCCGCACCTTGGGGAACTCCAGCTGTTAGATTAACCCATTCGGATGATCGATCGCCTACTTTTATACGCTGTTGTCTGGCTCTGAGATAGGAGCTGAACCAATTAATAACGGTTTGCGAACAGTTGAGAGTTTGTAGCCGTGCAACGAGCAAGTCGAAGTCGACAGAGTTGAAGGCGCTGCTAAGTAAGTCTAAGAGAACAAGCAAAGTAAGTTGTCTCTGGTCCATAGCTTTACGTGCGTCGTCGGTTACTTTGACAAGGGCCGAGGTAGTACTATGACCGGGACGGAAACCGGACTGATAGGGATTAAACATATTGAATTCAGAAAGGTAATCTGATAGCTGAGAGAACACTATATGCTCCAACACTTTTGAGAGAGCAGGGAGAATAGATATTGGCCTGAAATCATTTGGTCGCACAGGATTTGATATTTTAGGAAGGGGTATAACGTAGGCATTTTTCCAAGGAGCTGGGTACGAACCAAATTCTAATGAGGAGTTTATTATGTGGGTAACGACTGGCAGAATACATTGGATGATACGTTTGAGCATATCTACACTGAGACCATCCGTTCCCACGGCCTTAGATTTAATCCGGTTTAATGTAAGTAAAACCGTTTCAACAGTAGCTGGAACAAAGTGAAATTTACACGGATTGACTGGCACACTAGAATTGGCAATATGGGTGGTAGCACGGGACTTTGCTATATTATCTAGTAGAACCGGTGACTTTGAGAAGTGGTTATTAAGAACGTCTATATCTACATTGGGATCTACGGGTCCTTTACATTTACCAATTCCAAGTTGGTTCAGCACTTTCCACATTTCTTTGAGAGTACAGTTTGCAAGCGAGTCGTAGATGTAACATTTTTTTTCGTTACGACATAGTTGGTTACAACGATTTCTTAAAGTACGGTAAAATTCCCAGTTGTCAGCTGAAGGATTACGCTTAAACTTAGACTTGGCTCTATCGCGCTTCAACATATATTGCCGGATGGAATCGTTGAACCAGGGAGCTGATTGATGTCGAACTTTAGCAATTTTCACAGGGGCATGCTTATCGTAAAGCCTGATGATCTTCGTATTAAAGAGACCAAGTTTCTCGTCGATGGTAGGGCTCTGGAAAACATCCTGCCAGTCAAGTTCCCAGGCGTCGCGACAGAAAGCTTCCTTGTCTAAGCGCCGAAATCCCTGAATTTAATTAACCTACGGGGTACTTTACAGCAATGGATTTTATACGAGGCATATAGAAGGTCGTGGTTTGAGAAACCGCCGATCGTCAATTGACCATGGAAGTTGATGAGCCGGGGATTAGATGTCATTATCAGATCGAGCCAAGTGTGGGAGTTTCCGCTGTGGTGTGTAGCCTGCAGCGGAAGTAAAGAAAGATTTAAAGAGGACACTAATCTTGTTAGTTTTGAGAATCTATGATTTTGTTTTAAAAGACATGTATTAAAATCGCCAAAAAAGAGAGCATGTGAAAAATTTGGCAGATATTCGTGTAGGACATTTTCTAATTCGTCAAAATAATTGTTGTTATCTGGTGCAATGTAAAATACTCCAAGGAGAATACTCGTATCTTTCATGGTAACGCGAATTAATAAATATTCGGGAGCAGGGCTGCTACCGACTGATGATTTGCAAATAACTTCATACGAAAAGTGGTCTTTTAGGTAGATAGCGACTCCTCCACCTCTGCGAGCTGTCCGATCATTGCGAATCAGGTTATAACCGGGTAAATTGTATAGAGACGATGGTAGAGACGGTTTTAACCATGATTAGCTTATCATACAAGCATCTACAGTTTGATTGGAAAAAAGAGCATAAAATTAACTAAAATGAGCCGGAATGCTTTGCGCGTTCAAATGGCATATATTTAAAGAATGTTTATTGTAAGAAAGTGTGTCACGTAGAATTTGGTCGGTTGATCTTGAGGAAATATTAGTCGTATCCATCATGGAAGTATCTCCCAGCATGGTCGTGTCGTCCCCTAGTAATACATTATTTAAGTCGGTGTCACTCAGTTCATCAAAGGGAAAGGGCGTATGGGTAAGGTTAGGGATAGAAAGGCGTCGGGCAGACATATTTATACAAAGAAAAATTAAATAATAATTATTATAATAATAAATTGGTGATATTCAATCACACTAAAAGCAAATAAATGCATCGGACCCTGCTCGCAAAATAAAAAGGAAACAGTAGGTGCCAATTTTACAAACCATAATTATTTGTCATAGGTCTATTCTAAATAGAATAATATCAAAAGTTAACTTAAAACAGAAAAAAATATAAACATTCAAAAAGAAAGGCAATGTACTCTAAAAGGAAGTAAAGAACAAATACACATGTTTTTTACAAAAATACAAGAAATGAAACATTAGAAAAAACATACAAATGCGTGCATTTACTTACCACCGATATTATCTGATTAAGGCATCAGGAATACATATTCACACGTAAAAGATAAATAAATAATGGTACCTAATAATAAAATAGAGATAATGAATCACGCTAATGACAGATAGATGCATAAAACCCTGCTCACAAAATAAAAGGGAACCGGTAGGTGTTTATTAAACCTCGAAAGAGAGCATATATTAAAACCTCGAAATAGAGCATAGAAAAAAAACATGACTTTCAGAAATAAAGGAACATTACAAAAAGACAATTATCGAAAACATACCATATACATTTTCTTATTACCTATATGGTTTAGCACCTACTAAATATATCATTAGACAAGTTTAGACAGTAACAGTATTATGTCATTACTCAGCGATTTCTTCCCAGTATAATAAGCAGTATTTGAGTTTTTAATGTCATTGTAAAGAAGGCAACGTACTAACAATATAATTATATAACGTGTACAGCATCGTAATTACTTTTTTAAACATAATTACAAATTAACTAAGTATTTTTATAATAACCAAATTAGGGTTACAAGGTAAATTGTATAGGGTTGCAACGTACCTTTCAGCTTTCATTTCTTATACGTAATATTTCGGTAATTTGTTTAACTACTTGTAATAGACAAATCCATTAAAGTAATTTATGCAAGATATTTAAGTACTTAATCAGTTTCCTTATAATAATTGAGTCTGAAATTAAAATAATGAGAAATATATATTTTATTGCAGGCGTTGAAAAGTAATAAAAATAAACTGATGACCGGGTATTATTGACGGGGTAGTGAGAGGTCAGCTTAATAGAACAGAGAATCGAGCGGTGTGATAACATTCTATTCTCTTTGAATGTAAATAAAGACGAAAACGAACGGGGTAGAATACGCGTATTATCGCTTCTGTCAAATGTTTTGCGAAAACACTGTTATATCGTTATTTTATTAGGATAAATATAGCGCAGCGGTTTCTGACCTCTGTGGCTTGGCCAAACTGATTAAAAAATAAATCATTTTGCATTTTATGGTGCAAAAAAGTAACTCCTAGTGTATCCCTGTATGCGAGAAACATGAAATACTGGGGTGAACAGAAATCTATTATAATGAAATGCTTATAACATCGTACATGGGATACAATTGTTAATAAAAATGTTGGTAACAATAGGAAAAGTATTGTAGTTATATCGCTTACAATATATAAAAAAAACACTTACTGAAAAGTTTGTGGCATACAAGAAAATAAATAGATATACTTGGACGATGCGGAAATGTCGAGCTGGTGTTGAAATTTTGTTATAGCAGAAGTATTTACAAATGAAATCAGCGGCGTCTTTGGAGCAGTCTTTTCCGGGGTGATCACTTTTGGATATCCGTGAGTGAAGATCGCGGCGTTTGACAGCATTATTAGGAACCTCTTCGATATTAAACGATGACGATGGGCGATAGCGGCTTCCAATTGCACCTTTGTTTTTATGGTTCGCCGGGATTCGTCTGGAAAGCGTACGCAGATACTGCCATCCCGTGTCCAGCTATTTCCCGCCTCAAAGGTCTTCCTCGCATCGGTGTATATTAGCAGTCTTTCGGGCGTAAGGAATTCAGTTACGACGAAGCCGGATCCTTTCAGCTGCTTCTTTGACGACCAGATGAGTTGACGATTTCTTCTCGAATATAGTTGAATAATGACAGGACGGGGCTTCGAAGCTGCAGTCTTCGGGGGGCCAAGCCTACGAATTTGTTCTAAATCCGAGTTGTTGAGACTGGTTATTTTTAGCTTTTCCCGTAATATCTTAACGACGACTGCTTGTAGGCTTTCCCACTCGCTTTCAGTACTTACTTTAAGAACTTGCCCATTTGACAAATAATTATCCTATTAATTTCATGGCGTTTTTCCTATAGATTCATCATTATAATTTTATTATAAATGACTTTTATAACTGACATTATAATTTCGCTCTTATTAATATGCAAAATATTATAAAAATGAGCTGATGTGAAAATTTTATTGAAATAAAATAAAGATGATTGAACGATCGTCGGTTGATTTTGTTGTTTTCTTAAAATTTCCTCAGTGTTCTCGGTAATTTCTCTAAAATGCTATATTCTTTTTAATAAACTGACTTTATATATTTTCCCCTCACAAATAAATATAGCATGTTGAGTGTATGTCTATTCCACCACGATAGCGCCTAAACGCTTTATCCGATTAATTAAGCTAAAATTTGGCATGCCGGCGTCATTCGATCATGGCAAGAGGTAAAAAGATTGTAGTTGAAACCGGACCACCAGAGGGCGTGTTAGTCATTCTTTAATCTCCAAATATTGCAGTCAGAGACTAGAAATTCGGTACACAGATACCTTGTTGCACCGAAATCAGTTTGTTAAATTTCCGTTTAAATACCTCGTATACAAGCGTCGCAAATAATATTTAAGACCAGGCACATTTAAGAAAATATGGCTGATTTTAATTATAGCCGTTTTTAAATAAAACGCCGTTTCAATCTTTTTATATATTTTAATCAGCTTGCTTACTATATTTACCTTGTTTAAAAATTAAACCCTAAGGGTAGTGCAATGAAATTATCAGTATAATTATCTGACGAAATGAAGACGGTTTTGAAATACGAATGTTTATCTCACCTTTTTTTAAAAAAAACATTATCAATAGGTTTGGAACCTATTTTACCAACTTTATTATTTTTAGTTTTTTTGGGCCGTATATAATATCTATGAGAGTAAATTTTATTGAAATTATATTATGCTATGAGTGATAAGTTAGGAAATTAAAAAAACCAATATCTGATATAATTTTATTTGTACAAGTAACTGTAAAAACAAGTCTACAGCCCGTAGAAAACTACGAAGTTATCAAAAATCACTAGATATACGAGCATACCGGAATGTTCCGAAGAGCTCTCGAGGTGCTCTAACTGTGCTTCGGTTTGACACAAATTTTTAGGATATCTGTGCAATTATGGTAATTTTTTTAAAACTTTACAAAATTGAAATGCAAATGATGATACATTGAAACCACCAAAATCTGTAAAATTAGTATTTAATGGAGCTGACAGCTATATTGACATAACGTATACTACACACACGAGTATTATGACTTTGCATTATAATTTATTTAAACGTATTCTCTTTCCCGTTTACTTGCTTGCTTGTTTGTGCAATTTTTAAATGTCGATTATGAGAAAACTAGAGCGCATATAAGACATATGAAAGTTTACATAATGTTTCAATCTATCCAGTCTGCTTTCTTGCTTTAGATCTTATTTATTTGTAATCATGGATAGAAACTATTGCAAATTGTTTAATTTTCGAATTTTTACCAACGGGAATAACCCCAATTATTTAGTATTTTATTCATATATATTTTTTAATTTAGTAAGTTTATCGAAATGGTTAAAATTTGATTGCCCTTGAAACTTTACTGAACCGATTACTATCAAGCAGCGTCTACTCAATTTAATTTTTATGGAAGTTGTCACTCGAATAACAGGTATAGTTTTGGTCCAATTTCATAGAAGTAATACAGACAAATTGCTCATCAATGGTAAGTAATCTCCGCACTTTTGCTGAAGTGCATTCCATAAAAGATAAACAGTTTAAAATCATCGATAATAGAAGTAGCTATTAATTATGAAAATAACAAAAATGCGACAATTACTTAAATAATTAGCGATTCGCCGCTCGTAGCAGGTCGTAGTAAAGCGTACTCAATGAGCAGCAGCTCGTACTGGCTCGTAGCAGTTTGCTTAACAATTCTTGTCAGATTAGAAGAGAGCTTCGTAAAAATAGTTTAACCTATTACATCTTGCTATCAAACAAGCTTATAATAAACTCCCCCGCGACTAATCTAGGTTTGAGGTCGCATATTTATATGAATAAAGAAATCTGGCTCCCAGCTATGGTGTTTCTTAGTGTGGCTACGAGACATGCTGTTATTGATTTAATTACGTGTTCGCAGTAGCACCTCATAATATTATAAAGCCAGGCGTTTAATGCACTTTTCCTCGGTGTTATTAATGCCAGACGCTAAATTAATATTATGCACAAGTTGCTGCTGTGTGCTAATGGCCGGAGGGTTGTTTCAACGTTGTTTGCGGTTTCACAATCAACCGTCGACTGGTTTAATATCGCAATTGCGACCTACAATACCGGTTTTTTTGAATCGTGTTACATTTTAACATGGCCCAATGATAAAGTTAGATTATGCGAAATCAAATCTAATCTGTAAAGTCTCCCTCAGCGCACATAGCCGTCGAGACAGTCCTCAGGCTTATAGCGATCCTATGCTATTAAAAAAATGATGTCTTTGTCGGGACATTGGTCAGGTCAAGGTTTTTGTTGAATGTTGTCTACTCATACATCTATAAAAACTTCATATTATTACAAATCAATAATATACACATACAAATGTGATTTCATCTCCGTGATATCTTAAAATGGGGATCTGTTTTTATTTTTGTGGATCTGATAAGATTTTTGCATTTAAATTAATGCAGTTTTTTAAAAGAAAGAAGTTTTTTTTTTATTTGAAATATATTATAATAAATTTATTATAATAAAGATTAGCAATATTGGTCAAGTGGCTTGGTTACCTTCTAACTTACTTGTTTAAGTTTACATGGTATAACTTACATCAAAATCACTATGATAATTGTCGCAGAATGGTTTCATTGAATTCTTTTCTTTGTGATTTATTTATTATTTTTCCAAGAAACTAACAAAAGAATGGCTTAACTATACACTATAAATACATGACAGAAAATAACCATACCAAGATTTACTCATGTCGTTCTACTACGCTAAGTTTGTGCTAGAGCTGACATGTTGTTAGAATTGTTGGCAGAAGCGTAGTATATACTTAGTAAAAAATCTCTTTATTACGCAGCGATTTTGCACTCATACAAGCGCGCGTTGTCTGTACGCTACCACTACATAGATTCTCGGGCTGCCTCGGTTTCAGCCTGCCAGGGCTTTCGCGCGAAAGCTAGGTAAATAAAAGTAGAATTTTGTGTGTACAGTCTGTAATGTAACATATTAGAAATTACATTAATGAGTGACTTGTCATAGGTAACGGTTAAATATTGTTTTGTATATAACCTACTTACCTGCGTACATATGTAAGTGCGTAGATAGGTATGTACCTACCGACGCACCTGCTTTCATATATGTGCGTAGATAGGTACCTACCTAACGACGCATTTTCGTACATAGTTATGTGGGTAGATAGGTACCTATCTACCGACACCACTGCGTAAATAGGCAAGTACGTAGTTAGGTAGGTGCATACTCAAACTTTTGGGTTACTAGAAAAAAGCTATTAAAACTACACTTCAAAAACTGTACATTCCGATTTCTACCCAAATGAATGATGATCTAATGAGAGTACTCAAAGTATAGATAGATAATGTCAAAAGCTGTCTTTTTTTCTGTAGTCATCATGGTTGCAATGAATTAAAAGCTAATTCGTGTTATACCATAAAACAAGATAAAATCATTGGTTTTTATAAAATGCATTGAGTGCAGTCACCAAAGCCGTCAAAACATGCTTTGGTAATAATTGTAAGAGGATTTTTCGTGAATTGGATACGATTAGTTGGCTAAATTTTTTTAGCAGAAGTTAAAGTAGCGATATGTTTCATCATAGATTGACAAAATTTTATTAAAACTGTTTGAAATTGACCTGAAAATTAAAGTATTCGTCTCTGATTTAGGAACCGATTTGTTAAACGCCACAAAAAAGATCTGGTTCCACTGTGAAGCTATATTTTTATATAAATGGCAAAAAATACTACATTTCATCCCCCCATTTGATCAACTTATTCGTAACAAATTAATGCCGTATGATTTTCATTTTCGAAGGAAAACTGTAGCTACATATCAAAAATTGTAAAATGTCTTGAACAATTGAAATATTATAGTTGCACATCAATTAACTAACAGTCACATTCATCCCACAAATTTTGAGAAGATGAAAGTGCGATATGCGACGCAACTTTTGAGTAAAATTGTGGCATGTGGAATTTCAACATACATAGATTTTAATATGATTGACGAATCCGGAAGAAGGATAGTTCAATTCATACAATTAATGTATGACCTTTTTGTTACACTAAATTCGTCAACATTTCTATATAGCTACAAATTCAAGGCTGCATTTAACGGAGCTAAATCTCACGAAGAGTTTTTTTTTTTTTTTTTTTTTCTCTTTATTTGAAAAACAACAGATTTACATCAGTCTTAACCCCTTGAGTATGATACGACCAAATCTGGTTCTGAAACAATTATCCGTTGAGTATGATACGACCAGATCTGGTTCCGCTTTTTTTTCACTTCTTTGACGTTCTCATATTTATTCATAATTATCTAATTGTTTTACAAAATGATATTTCAATATTCTATATTCGAAATTTCAATGCAATCATTGTGCAGTTGTTCTTTTTATGATTGGTGTAGTAGTTTCGTAGTTATAGTACTTTAAGGTCGATGTCGCCGAAAATCCTGCAAAAGAGACAGATGCATCCATGAAAATACCCATTTACTCCAAGGGTTAACAAGACGGCTTAACCAGGATATCATCGAGAATTTTTTCGGTAAAATTAGATCAAAAAATGGGAGGGCTACGGAACCAACCGCCGAGCAGTTTACATCAGCCTTTCGAAAGTTGTATTTTGAAAATATTTTAAAAGAGCCCCAAAGAAGCAATTGCGAACACGATTTCTCAAAGCTGCTTTTACAATTAGATGACTTTAATACCAGTAATGATGATAATAATCAGGTGGGGCAAGTTTCGGTTTCAAATGACTCAGATATGAAACAAGAATTTTGCGAAATTACGAATGCTGACTACAGCCAGATGAAAATTACAGAAAAAGAATCACTTTTTTATGTTTGTGGTTCACTATTAAGGAAATGTGCTGAGAAGCATAACAATTGTGAGGTTCTAAATTCCTACATTGATGTTAACCAAAAAGCCCACAACTTTAGTGCGCAGTCAAGGTATCTCAGGTACAGGGATTATGCTAAAGATGGATATTGCTAGTCATACCACCTGACGATTTTGTGAATTATATCGAGAAAATGGAGCACATATTTAAGAGCGAATTTGAAAAAAAATCATATAAACAATAAAATTGGCAGGTCTATTTACAAACAAATCCAAAACATTGATTTTTTACCACCACCACCATGTCCTTGTTTTCCTAAGGCCTATTTACAACGATTCTTTATTAGAGTGAGAATATATTTTACATGTAAGTTTAACAATACGGCTTTTCGAACTGCCGAAATAGGCGAAAATATTTTTCCGTCAGCAATTTATAACTACTTATGCGTATCTGTTTTGTTTTATGTAGACAATATGTGATTTATATTAACTTTTCTGACTATTTTTCCTGTTACGTTTTTAAGTCGTTACGTGTTTAATAAATATATATTAATAGATGAACTGTTTTTTTTCAAGCATGTTTTTTCTTTCGTTAGTTTTTAAAGTACCTACTTAAACTTGATAAAATACAGGTATTTGGAACACGTGTTACAAGTGATGAATATTGTGTAGTCATCACCAACTCATATATTCTGTTAAAGTATCATTTTGGGAACAGGCTCTTGGCCTATAAACCAAAAACACATAGATGTACTTAATAAATAAATACTTGTGTTTCTGCTAGGATGTGCTCACCATCTGTGTATGGTTGTGTGTGCCAGCCTTGGTGGGTGGGCGCAGTATAGGTACTTATTTCGAAGACAGGCTCGAGATAATCTACTATTACGTTTTACTATGCTAAAATGTAGGTATTTTGAACACATGCAACAAGTGATGAATGCTGTCACACAAAGTTAGCGATAAGTCATATATTACGTTACAGTACAATTTTGGGAATCGACTCTTGATCTATAAACCAAAAATACATAAACGTACATAATATTTATAAAGAATTGCATTTCTGCTTTAATGGGATCACAACTTGTCAATTGTGTATTTGTTGTGGCAACCCTGGTGGTTCGGCGAAGCGTAGGTACTTATATCGAAAATGGGCACGAGATATTCTACTGATGTTATTTTACTACGGCAGAAGTATTTTATGTTTGATAGATTTTAGTAAAATGTTAGACTTTATATTAGTGGGAATTGTAGATTTTAGTTAGGCATCGCATATCTTAGTAGTTGTAGATCTTAGTTACAACTAGAGCTGTCAACTACAACGGGCAAACCCGTCACCTCAGGAGTTTTAACGAAATTTATCGTTCTGTCTCCCGTGAGGTGTGCGCAGAAGACTTAGAACAAAACAGTCCATCGCCAAGCTCCGCCAAGCTCCGCCACTTGCCAGTACGAGGCCAACGCCTTATCCGCGAGATAGCCAGGTATTTAACCCAGCGGGCCGAAACTCGCGCCCATACTTCCAGTTGCGACCAGATTACTCCGGTCTCCCGACTAGTTACGAGTTCGAGGTCGCTTGCGCGGTCCTCTTCCCTTACGTAGCGGGGAAACGGTGTCAAGCGAATCTATCGCGGACCACGCCATCCTTTGCCCGGCTGTTCACCAGGAATCGGATAGCCGATGGTCGTCTCAAGAGCAGTCGCCGTAAGGTCAACAACCACCCACGCTCTAAAGGAAACAGTACTGTTTCCAGACTTCCCTGACTGTTTGTCAGAATGTACAATCGATTGGTTTACGCCACACGGTGCGCAGACCGTCCAGGAGCGCCAGAAGATTGACTCCTGGGGGAAACTAGCCATCAGGCCAGAGTCCTACCCGGGCTTGCGCTTCATGCGTGGAGGCCACCGGATGGGTGTTGACCCGTGAGTGTGACCGACCCTGAACAAATAGGTCTTCGTGGCCAACTCAAACCCCCCGTACCACCCTGAGAACCCATTTGTTCAGTTTTTTTTAAAAAACAAGCATACAAGCGAACGATTGCATACAAGCGAAATTTACAATTGAAAAATTTTAACATTGAAATGCATGCAAACACAAAATAATAATAATTGAAGATAAAAGAAGACAGGCTACCAAACACAGAGAGGATGTCAGGGGGACTAAGTGGCTGGTGAGGGGGTATGTAGACGTATGGATCATGGGGCGGTCTCGTGGGGGACGGCCTAACCAAGGTCCTCAGGCAAGGGACGCGCCCGCGGGGGCGGTTTGGGGGACGGCACATAGACGGGCACTTCGGGCTGGAAGTGGCCCCCGCATCACGCCACTGGTGTCAGGGGGGACCCCAAAACTGGGGTTCCGGGAAGCCTCAACTCCTCCCAAAGGGAAACCCACTTCTCCACGAAGCATCGGAGCGCGCCGAAATAACGCCGACCCTCGACCAGATGCGCATACCATATCGGTAGACGCTTAGCGCACGCGCCGACCTCACGCACCAATTCATCCCGTGCGGTCGAAAGCTTTGGGCATATCCAAATGACGTGTTCTGCCGTTTGAAGTCCATGCCCACATACGCACCAGGGGTCACGGGAGAGTCCAAAGTCAGACAGTTTGGCTTTGAACTCCCCATGGCCCCCGACCAGCTGAGTGGTATGGTGATCAAACCGCAGAAAACACGCATTTTTCATTCTCGCCTCTACCGACGGAAAGAAGCAGTGGGTGAGGCGGCCCGTGCCGCCAGCGTCCCACCTCTCCTGCCAAACAGGAAGGGATTCCGCACGAATCAGGCAGGCAAACTCCCCAGCTCGATACCCCGCCGGGTCAACCGAAAGGCCATGAAAGACCACTGGTCCTCCCCGACGATACCGCGCCAACGCTGCACGCTCTAAAACCTCCAAATCGATGGGCAGGACGCCCGCAATGACAGGTAGATTGAGAGTGGACGTCGTCCTGTACAATTTTCAGGTGGTTGTTTGGGCATTGACGGGTTCGAAGCTTGCACAGGATCATCGGCCACCACGCGTTATCGAAAGCACCGGAGATGTCGAGAAAGACTGCAACAACGTAGGGGCCCTCGTAGTCACGGACCCAGTCCTTAGCAAAAAGGATGGCGTCCTCCGTGCTCTTCCCCCGGGTAAATCCAAACTGCCGCTCGTTCTGAGAAGACAGATCTTAGTTACAGTAATATTATACATGATTATATGGATAGATATGCGAAGAAGCTTGTAGCACAGCGTAGCAATGATTAAAGCGTATCGAATGCATAGCTCATGGAGTGCGTAGCAGTACTTAGGAATCGTAGCAGCTATTAAGGCGCTAGGATAAAACCATAAATTTCCAATATTTCTGTCTACTCCCTAACTAATGCAGACTTGACAAGTTTGATTCGCTAGATTAGCTGCATTAAAACCTCTCCTTTATTTTCAAAATGCTTTTATAATAACTGTATTATTCATTTAATATAATAATGCAAAATTTATTGACCTAATTAATCTTCTCGCGGTGTTATTTCGCTATCGCCCTAAGGCGGATTACCTTTCGCCAGGAATCACAAATTGAGAATGGTTTTAGGTAATTCAACGTGCCTGCGATACCGTCCTCTGCTGCCACAACGGGCGGCTAATTGTCTTGTAAATACGCGCTTAGCAGTTTGCAATAACGACTTACTCGCCAAGTCGGCGATGATCCTGAGCTTATTTTCCCTAGTGCTTTCTATTCCGACTTCTCTCTTTACTCGAAGGTTAGTCAGATTATCCCGATTAAAGAGAGTTGGCACGGGATCGCCTCAGTGCGCTAGGAGCTATGTGAGAATCTGGAAGGCGTGGGAGAATCTAGGCGATCGGAGTGCGGGTACGTCGCACTGTGACATACGAATACCTAGGAGTATATTATTAATATTAATTCCTTATTACCTTATTATCAAATTTATAAAATGGTTCGACGAGTACAAAAGTATTAAAACGAGTCACGCATACCCAAAATGCATTTGGAGTAGCAGACTAGACCATCGGTATAATATCGATGAAGTTAGCGTGGCAAGTGTGTAACAGCATTGACCGGCAATATTGTTTGTTTGTTTGTTTGTTTCTACACTTTATTATGAAATTGTCACAAGGAGTGGATTTATTATCACCCGATAATTACTTACAGCTAACCTTTCTAATGCGTCTTTATATGTATGTGTTCGTGCAATATGTGTGTAAGTTTTGCATTTGATCGTCAAAATTGACATGCAATTACGTTAATTTTATTCTAACGAAAAATGGTCACCCAGCGAATCGAACACGGATCCTTACAAAGTAAGACCAGGAGCTATTCGCAAGCACCATGCCACCGGGACTTGTATATCTGGAATATCTGGGATATCGGTGCGGACTAATTCGCTTAGAAATTAGGACACCAATATTATGTAAAATTCATGATTTTCATTTAACTTATTACAATTCTAACTACATGCGCAATTCAATGCTTAACCGATTGCCACGTACGTATAACGATAATTTCACAGGGCTTAACATTTATAGTAGAAACAAAATTAGCTTCAAATCGGCAGTACAAACCGCCCTTGAAGCTGCAGCGACAACTGCTAGTAATTAATGATTTGTAATATGTATGTATTAAATATAATATAACATATAATATGTATTCCCATTTACTTATTTTGAATTTATGTTGTATAAGTATATATATTTGCGGTTAACTCTACAACTTTTGCGGTCATTTGATTAATAAATATTTACCGATGTATTGTATTTTTGGTTTCATAATTTAGTTTCTAAAATATTTTTCAAATAATTTCGAACGGCGAAAGTTATAATCGGCATAAGAACATGTTTTTTTTAAAGAATTATGTATCTAATTATAAGTTCATGCTGTTACTTACCTAAATAAATAAAATAAAATAATAAATAAATAACAATTAATTACAATTAGCTTATTTAGTTCCCTATCAATTGATGTAACACTTTTATTTTTAAATATATTATTTCCATATTATTCCGCACGCGATATCAGTGTTTACCACGCTTACGCGGGGCGCCATCAGTGTCGACTTGTCAGTAGTCTGGTCATACCCTGCGGGATGTTATCTTCAGCTTTGTAAAGAAACATCGTAAATAGACAATGACAAAACAGAGGAGTGTGTAACTACTTTCTTATATGCCTCACCATAGTAATTCAGATATGTCATTATTTCTTAGCGTAGTTAAAAACTTAATAAATATAACTTTACGTTTTGGTTTCGGGCTTTGTCAAGTAATGTAAAATTAAATAGCTTACATCGTTGGACAGCTATATTTGCAACTTAGAACAACTAAAATAATATGACTACCGATATGTTCTAAATGAAATGATAGTGGGGTGGTCGGACCGACAGCAGCGAAACAGCGCGGATATAAAGGATCATTGGCCAAACGCAGGTACTCCTGCTAGCAGCAGCATCACATAGAAATCACTTCCGGACGCGGAAACTCGCATCCGGCCTTCGATGGGAAATTGCAATCCTTGGGCGGCGCAATACTTGCAAGCTATTATCAATGAGAGAGAGAAACGCCATGTACGGGCAGAGAAACAGAGAGCTGGCAACGGATATTAACGGGACGCGGTATTTCGCTAATGATTATAAGAAAAGGAATTGTCGCGGCTTTGTTGGGAGGAGTAAAATTGTTTGGCGTAATTGCACAATAATCGATGCATCAGCTCAGTGATGAAGTGAGAGAACAGCCAACCAGGGCAGGTGGTAAAATATTTAATTATACTGCGAAGCCGTTATAAATATATAAGCATAAATAATAATCTTATTAGGCTTTACTTTTAAAAAATCTAATTTATTATTACGAATAAAATGAGTCACGGTGCGCCACTCGTGTTAGAGAGATTTGAACGGAAGAATAAGGCAAAGCGTAGGTAGCTCTTGACCTTGAATTGGAAGCCAGCGTCCGACTAATAGGAATTTAATCCTGACGTAAGCCGCGGCATTGGTGGTATGGTAAAAGTGGGATAGTTGCCTCTGGAGGATAGAAGCCCCATACTTGAAAATTAAGACTTGCAAATATTTTACGGTCGCAGCTAATACTTATAAGCAAAGTACATCCCCATGCCCCTCTAGTGTGTGATCGGCAACCGAGAAAATTGGACTTGTCGTATATATACAAATAAAGTTCGACCACTTCGCTTACAAATAACGCGCATTACAAATTCAACGGTTTTACGGAAGCGTGTAGCTTTTGATTGTCAAAAGTAAAAGATTTTAGTTCTTTTTTATTTGCTTGTGTTTATGTATATGTATATGTGTAATATGTATATACATAGTATATGTGTAACACAAAATGCCTTCAATTGAGACGAATTAAAGCGAAAAAACTAAAATAAAATACTTTGATCACTTCGGCAAAAGCCGTTTCATAAATGGAGG
>OX155980.1:30455070-30509049 GCA_944548615.1 Micropterix aruncella
CTATAATATATTTAACTCGTACGCAGGACAGATCTTAAACATAACCGACAACCAGTTCAAGAGACGGGTGTCTCATTGGCTCTCAAATTATACTAGAGAAGAATGCGAAAGTATGATATATTAAAATATTTTATTTCTAACCACAGATTATAGGATATATATGTAGATGTAAATTATGGATATGTATACAGATATACAGATTATAATATGTTATATTTTATTATGTTATACTATTATACTATTATATATTAATATGCTACATTATTTTATATGTTACATATAACATATGATATTATATTATATTGTAATATGTTATATTATATTATTTATATTATATTATCCTAAATTATATTACGTATTGTTTTTTTTTTTTTTTTTTTTTTAAGACAGAAGAAGGACAGCAGGCAAGGCTACAGGCTCAGCAAATAATACCACAGAACTATATATCCATCACCCCAACACAGGCGTATACCTAGTGGGGTGATGTAATCCTGACAAGTTAATGCCCTTTCGCGATTTTCTTCATATGTATTCTTTTAAAATGTGTTTCTTTTTTATGTAACTATAAAAAATAGGATAAATAAATAAATAAATAAATAAATAAATATATATATATATATATATATATATATATATATATATATATATATATATATATATATATATATATATATATATAATATATATATATATATATATATATATATATATATATATATATATATATATATATATATAAATATATATATATATATATATATATATATATATATATATATATATATATATATATATATATATATATATATATATATATATATATATATATATATATATATATATATATATATATATATATATATAAATATATATATATATATATATATATATATATATATATATATATATATATATATATATATATATATATATATATATATATATATATATATATATATATATATATATATATATATATATATATATATATATATATATATATATATATATATATATATATATATATATATATATATATATATATATATATATATATATATATATATATATATATATATATATATATATATAAAATATATATATATATATACATAGTCCTGTCATAAATACTGTTACACGATTTTTTGGAAATTAAAACATAACGGCCTGACATTTCTTATCCAAATTTTTATTATCCAGGCCAGTCGTCGATCGAATTACGCAGCTCATATAGAGAGAAGATGCTCACTGCTGCGACCAGGGCAGACTTGAGGGCTTCGATTTTGCTGTATCTTCTGTGGCACCCTCTGTCCTCCAAAACCACCCATAGCGGGCTCAGATCATGACTGCCAGCAGGCCAATCATCTGGTGACAAACGTGCTGGTACATGGCGCAGCAGCCAGTGTTGAGTGATTATGGCCTTGTGTACCGGCGCCGAATCTTGCTGGAATATCTAATGCTGGTTTTGAAACCTTGTTTGGTTGAGAGGCTTAATACCATGATTCAAGATTGTCCGTTGATAAACTCTAGCTGAGGTTTTCACGCCTTTTTCGCAGAAATGAAGCTCTGTGGTGCCATCATAGGCAACAATCCACCAAACCATCACTGAAGCCGGATGGTGACCTTTCTTGACCCGTGGATTGACCTGGAAGGCCTCTATAGATGAGTGTGCGTACATCCTATCATTCTGCCTGTTGAACTTTTCCAGCGCCGTGAAAAATTTTTCATCGGTAAACAGAATTTGTTCGTACTAGACCAACCGCGTACTGGACAAAAAGCCGCTTGCATTTCTTTCCTCTATTTTCCTTCAGAATGGCCGTAAGCAATTGTAGGTATTTGCGGTGTTTATAGGCCCCAAGACCCAAGTCTTTTTTGATGATGCGGTTCAAGGATATTGAATTCATATTCATTTCTCTCGCCATAATCCCCTGTTTTCGGAGTGAATTTCTCAAAATACGATGCTTCACGGCTTCGATGGCCTTTGGCGTACGAATAGTTTGAGGACGGCTGGACCGCTTGCGGCCTTGAATGTCACCAGTATCCTCGAATAATTTGATGCACAGATACACAAACATACGGCTAATTTGGGGCGGCTGGGGCACCCGAAATAACTCGCTTTTCTCGACTTTGCACCGATGACGCACAATAACTGCGACACGATTTTCTTTGTCGGTCCACTCCATGACGACGTTAAAACTAATACTAAATTTACTATTCCACATCCTAACAATTAATTGTAGATTTCCCCCACCAAACAATACGTGCATATGAAGTAGTATATAGTCTTTTCTTCCCTGCTTGAGTTATGAAAAGCTTTCTAAACAAGGAAAAAGAAGTAAAAGTTTGCGAATTTATACCCGAATAATAAATGATTAGTGTCCTTGGGTAAACCGTTCTTTAGTCGCCGTAATTCATGGTTATAATGGTTAATGGTTCCGTTAAATACGGTAAATTAAATCTTTTTTTAGATACAGACAATTAAATTAATGTAGCTCGGCTCGCTTTTAATATATTACAGTTATATCTATATTTGAAATTCGATAAGTAGCGAAGTTCCTTTGTTAACGACTTTTTCTGGATCGCCTTATCTTAAGGATGACTAAATATATTATAATTTAAGTTGTGCAAATACGAAAGAACGCTGTTTTAGAGGACATGGTATTAGACGACGCTCTTCTATTTTGATATTTTTTATCAGAATTTTGTATAGGTACATGAGGAATTTGTTAAAATGGGCTTATTAGTAAATTTAATATGTGATGAGAAAAAAAAAATTAATATGTGATGAGAATTTTTTTTTACACCACAAGTATCCCGGCAAGTAGACAGCCCCTTTCATATCCTCCCTTCCCCCACTTTTGGTCTAACACCTGGCCTACTCTGCCTTTTAACCCCCCCCCTTATTCTTTTAATTTTTTAATAGATGATACCTTATGGAAAATTATATTTACCACGACTGACTATTGTTGTTATAATTTGGCATCTAATATTTGCTACCTAATATTCATTAAAGGTTTGCCTTATGTTAATCCGAAAAAAAATCACTTGATCAGATTATAATGTAGATTTAATTATTAATTACATTATTATAATTATTAATTATTAATTATAATGATAGTAGAACAGGTTCAAATCTCAATTGGTTAAACGTATAAATACTATATGAAAATGGATGTAAAAATCAATAAAAAAGTTTTAAAATGCTTTTGTTAGTACCTATCACATATTTGTTAAAAACTACCACATTCATACAAAATGTTTATTTTAAAATTCATAAATATCATTATCATTTCTATTTTATTTGTATTTAATTACTTTGCTAAATTTCACTGATAAACTAAAAAATTGGAATATCTATCAAGTTATTGATATTTGCATTGACACTTTAATATGTTATTTTATTATATTAAATTTTAATCTCAAATCATAAAGCCATTTGGCTCGTTTTTACCGATATTTCTCCGCGTCTTACTCATAAGATATAGAAAATTACTAAATAAAACTATAACCACATGAAACCGTTGGCCATTATCATGGTTAAAACAAATGTAATAATAACTGTTTTGATGACTATGCGATTGTTTTGGCGTATATTGTGTAGATTTAATAGACTGTACCTATACTATAAAGCACTATAATGAACTTACCTATTTTTTTTTTGTCTTTGGCAGGAATGCTCAGTCTTCATATTCGAGAAGAGGTGTGCGGAGAAATTGCACAAGCCCAAGAGGAAAGAGACTGTGTCGGAAATCCTGCGAGGATCCCTGCGACAGTTGGAAAGGTTTCGCCATCCCAAGATGTTGCAAATCATCCATCCGATTGAAGAATGCATGGAAACTCTCGCCTTTGCCAGTGAACCTGTTCTCGCAAGCTTAGCAAATATATTGGCATACCAGGTAATTTATCTCATCGTGAATAATTGCTTAGTTTCCGTCTATCTCAATAAAATGATATTTCAGTTTAAACAAATTTAGAAACGACGAAATTCTAGAATACGTAAACCATATATCTTTATTGTTTAGCGATTCAAACTCGTAAGCTGCTTTAAATGGAGCTTATACCGTTAAAAAATGGGCAATTTGTTCCACTAGTGAACTGTTAATCCTTGAATGTAAAAAGAAATCAAAGGTAATACAAAATAATAACGGCAATAACAGCTCTTAACCGAATCACGCGCTATACAACATTCTTGAAAATCGGCAAATCTCCTACCGTATCAGAATAGAGGCGTAATCGATGTGTTGAATATTATCGTACTTTTGCCCGCGCAAATAATTAGTTGTTTGCTATTACCGTAATTGTACTAAATTATATAACAAAAGCGATTGAGTAGCCCACCGCTGACCGCATAATGGAAAACGGAAAGTACATAATCGTATTAAATAAAACAAAATGACAGATAACATTAAACAGTAGTAGCCAAGGTGAAATAATAACAAATAATCAAGAAATGAAAATATTTCATATCAGAAACTCCCTGGATATATCAATTTGTTGATATTTTGCCGGTGGTAAAGTTTCAACCAGGAATCAATTTTAGATTTGAAAAAAGACTTTGCAATACAAATGGCAAATACAATTTTAGTTGAAATATAGTATTTTAGTTGTAATAATGTTATAAAAATATTTTTAAAAACAAATTATATTTCAAATATGTAGTATTGAATATATAATAAAATAAGTTCCTTAAATAATCGTTGAATAACATTTTAGATAGCTTTGAATATTCTAAAATAGTTATACCGAAAAAAAAACTTTGCCTATTTTCTAATACTTTGATGTAAGTTAATTTACAAATAAACCATTTGGCATTTTCCAGTCTTTCCATAAATATTGGCATTTTCCAATCTACTCATAACAAAATATGTAATTTATAGCAATGTTACCAACTTAGTATAATGTATAAAATTTTTGTTTTTTGTTTACCATATTATTATTATTATTATTACTTATGCCTTTTAGGATAATTTGAAATTTTATTTATTATCGAATGTTTATTTTTTACAAAAATTTTATTTTGTTTAATTTTATTTTATGTTATTTCCATAAATATTTTTATTGTAATTGATAGTTTAAAATTCTAGTATTAGTTAACTGTGTGATTTATCTGTGTGATTCTAGGTTTTAGCGAATATTTTAAATTGATTTCACGGTATTCTTCTATGTGTTATTTAATTATCATTAGGCAGTATTTAATTATACGTATCTGAGCCTACCTTAGTGCGGCCGACTCGTGCAATCCAGTTAGATTAGGTTTATTAAATCTGTATCTGTATCTATGATTTTTGATAAATAAAGAATTTGAATTTGAATTTGAAATTTTTGTAGGTATAAATATTTCATCGGCAGAAAATATCTGCCATTAAAGTTTAAATGGACACATACTAAACGCTCATTAGTGAAAGCGAAATTATGAGAAAAGTAATGTCTTAAAGATATAGGGTGATTAAATTTTAGCTTATTAACTGGGTGGAAAGATAATTTTATCTAAGTAATTATAAACTCCATATCATTATTATTTAATTAAAGAGGCATCACATATTCATCTCTGAAACCTCTTCATGGAGAATGCCAAAATTATAATCTATATATTTAAAAGATGGTTGCGACTGACTTATTCATTCATCATCACCGAGCCGAAACCCTAGCTACGAATATTAAATTTTCTACAGCGGTTCCTTTTAGGTTGAACGTGCTCACTAAGACGGGATTTTGCAAAATATAACTCCTAATGGATTGAAAAGGGATGAAATGTCTTTTGCATCACTTAATCCCTGTGAAATATTAGAATGATTTTACTCAAAAACAATTCCCCATATAAATACCTAGAAACGATATCCAGGGTTTTTCCATAAAAATCCCTTTAAGGGAATAATCCCATGAAGGAATAATAAAAATCTCTTGAAGGTTTTCTTAATATCTCTTAAGTCTGATAAAATATCAGATCGGTTTTACTCATTAAAGTTTCCCTATATAAATGCCTAAAATATAAATTCAGGATTGTTCCCTAAATATCTCGTTAAGGGAATAATCGGGGTTAAAGTTATGTTTACGGGATAAAATGTTTTTGTTTGCGGTTTTCTCAACATCTTTTAAGTGTAATTAAATATCAGGTCAGTTTTACTGAAAAAAGTTTCCCTTCATAATTGCCTAAAAGTTAAATTCAGGATCTTTTCTTAAACATAATAATTGTTTATTACTAATTATTAATAAAAATTAAGGGAATAAATGGAGTTGAAGTGATCGAATAGTGCTAAAATTTAATTTGTTATTTTTTTAAATATCTCTTAATCTCGATTAAGTAGCAGATCAGTTTTATGATCTTTTCTGTTTTCTGAAGTTTTATAAAATGTTCCCCATGTAAATGCCTAAAAATTAAATTCAGGACTTTTCCCTCAAGATCTTTCGAAGGGAATAATCGAGGTTGAAGTGATCGAAAAGAGCTAAAATGTTTTTTTGCCATTTTTTTAATATCTCTTAAGTTTGATTGAATGTCAGATCGGTTTTTAAAAAAAGGGGTTATTCAAATAAATGCATGAAAATTTTATTCAGAAATTTTCTGTCAACATGTCTTGAAGGGAATAACCGTGGTCGAAGTGATCGAAAAGTGCTAAAATGTTTTTTTGCGAGTTTCCTAATAACTCTTAAGCCCGGTTAAATATCAGACAGGTTTTACTCAAAAAAGGTTACCTATTTAAATACCTACAAATTGTATTTAGGATTTTTATCTGAAAATCTCTTAAAGGGGAATAATCGGGAGTAAAATATATAAAAAGTCAATACTTTGTATTATTTGTATACTTCTTCTTTGGCCTCTTATTGTGAAACTTTCCCTCACGAATAACATAAGGGTCCACTGAAAGGGTTATGTTTTAGCTGGGCAATTTTTCGAACTTCTACGAATCTACTCAAAATAGGATATGGAGAATATCACGATTGCGAGGGGGAAAATGACCATCCCTGCAGGGCAAGGGCAGTAAGGATGATCCTCGCAGACCTTACAGCTAGAATATACTCTGATATCGCTGATGTTAATCAGACATCTATGAACTGGCTGTACGAGCGAGCCATTCAGACCCCCAAGAACAACAAGGCTGCAGTCATCAGACACTTTACTTAAATCATTCGAAGGGGCAGAAATGGAGTAGGTCTGTAGACTCGGTAGTACAAACGAATGATGCGTTGCATCAATAAGTCCCAATGGTAGTCACTGAAGGCGGCAGCAATCAAATTGAGGGAGAAGAACTACTCACATGTTCAGTTATATGTGGCCTGCTTCACTAGAACTTCGCCGAAACGTCGGGTGCTACAAAATTCACGCGGTAAATTAGATTTTTTATCTTAATAAAATGGTATTATATTTTGTAAGTGGATACTTTACGTTAACACATCGCACTTGCACATCAGTGCCTGTTCTATCTCTAGTAATATCATGTTGTGTCTATATAATAATTCATCCATTTAATTTTTTACATAATCATTACTACCGTTTTGGTCAGTCCAATGACTCCATGCCATATTTAAAAAAAACATTAGTTAGATTCATCTTGAAGGGTATTTCTAATGATATTTCGTATCAGAATTAATGTATCTGTTGTGTAATCCGAGAACTTTTACGTAAATATGATAAAATTCACTATATTTCACTTGACAATATCAACTTAGCACTTAATTATTAATCCCGCAGGAACAATGTCAATCTTGAAATGCAATAATCCCATGTCGCTTCTTTATATATAAATTTGTACTAGATGTGGACTATATTTAGAGGAGTAACTTCAAACTTCATTGTGTTAATATTAGTAATCGAAAAAAACTGTAAAAAGTAACCTAATTAAATGTTAAAATTATAGAAAAGTATGATTCAATTAGCCTAAAACAATTTTCAAACAGCCTATTTTGAAAAATAATTGATAGATACACTAAAGTTCAGCAAATTTTTTCTCCTTTGGTCAATATTTTTTATTTCATTTAATACTCCAGTATACGCGCCACTATAATACGCACGAATACTCGCTTGGGCTACATACTTACTTTGATAGCCCATTTTATAAGATATATTATATTAAAGAAATGTTATAAAATAAAATAAAAATTCTGCATTAAGAAATTATGTTTTATATTGTAAATTTAAAAAAAACTAACTTAAATATGTGTTTTTATAAAATCAAAATATTATTTATTTTTAAACAATTTATATTTATTATTTATTTAATCAAATATAATTACAATCATAATTTAATCAACCCTCACAAGAAACTAAATTTCGTTTAAAAGGTATTAGAGTAGTTATGAAATCTACTTTAGTCAAAATGATCTATCAAAGTGATGTCTATAAAAATGATGTCTATGTGTGTCTGTTTAATGAATGTATTTTAGGATATAGCTTTTGGTTTTATAATTTCGACAGATTATATACTACTTCGGAAAGTAACAAAAAACAAAGACGTGGCCCTGCCTACTCCTGGCGCTATTATTTATTCGGAGGGGAAGAACATTTGTATGGGGCTTCTTAACAAAACGTTTTATTTTAGTGCACGAAGACAAAAATATTTAGTGTGTTTACAGCTTATGATATATATTTACGATTGTAATGGTGTATTTTTGGTTTATTTTACTAATAATATTTAAATGTATAGGTAATAACTAGCGGTTGGAGATAGGAACATGGTAAAAACACAATAAATATTTTGTCGACTACCGCGGCATCGGTCGGAATCAGAGAAAACACATGTTTTGTTAAATTTCAAGATGTCACTAATTTGACGCCTTATTTCTCAAAATATCATAAGAACTGTTTTCTTACGAGTTTTTAAATAGTACGAGTAATAATCGAGCACATAAATTGTTATTCGATCTTCTTAAAAACGCGCCTAAATCTTACCAAAGTGAAACCATTTTGCCATGAAAATAGGATATTTGACAGAGACATTTCCATGCATTTTATGTTCTCTAAAGTTACCATTTTATTTACCATTTGGTACAGAATAGATATAATATAAGGAAAATCTTCATTCGAGTTAGCAACGGTTTACTAAATTGCGATAGCTGCATTTGATATCTGGGGCACGTACACAATTTTGTGATCGGCCGTGCGGATATATAAGAGCCGTAAAAGTTCCATCAGTACAGCTGCCAGCTTAGTGAAATTTACCGCCTCAGAATACCAGATATGCGAGATACCAGAATACCAGAATAAGAAAATTCGACATATCAGCTATTTATATATATATATATATATATATATATATATATATATATATATATATATATATATATATATATATATATATATATATATATATATATATATATATATATATATATATATATATATATATTTTCAAATTGAAATTATGTTTATTACTAAATAAATGAAATGATAAAATAATGAAAGGGCACTTATCTGGTCTGTGGTGACCAGGAGTGACTCCACGCCTTATTCTTCTCTTCCTTCAGCGCTTGCTAGGTGTTTCCTGCTGTGGTATTTCAAAATGGCAGCGGTAACACAACATTGTTGTGTTACCGCTGCCATTTTGAAATACCACAGCAGGAAACACCTAGCAAGCGCTGAAGGAAGAGAAGAATAAGGCGTGGAGTCACTCCTGGTCACCACAGACCAGATAAGTGCCCTTTCATTATTTTATCATTTCATTTATTTAGTAATAAACATAATTTCAATTTGAAAAAATAATAATTTACACATTTACAATCAAATATATATATATATATATATATATATATATATATATATATATATATATATATATATATATATATATATATATATATATATATATATATATATATATATATATATATATATATATATATATATATATATATATATAAAAAAAAATACGTGTGGCACTCGGGGACTGCCGCGGTAAAGCTATTGCATAGCATTTTTAACAACTTATGCAATTATAATTATTTATTTATTTTATTTTTTCTGATACCAGATAACTGCGCTCTGTCAAAAAACGTTGAAATTATTCCGAATCATTTGCGGCTGCGGAAGCAAATGATTCGGAATAATTTAAACGTCTTCCGATAGATCGCCGCGCACGAATTTTATTCGAAAAAGCAAAAAAAACGGATATTATACTTTTCTTTTGATTATTCGAAAAAAATCGTAGATAAAAAGATAGATAATTAAATTATCTTTAAAATGGTGCAGGTTTCATAATAATACGCCAGATAGTATTTCTGTAGTAGTCGTTTTTGTGTTCGGTTAGACCTAATTTCACAAATTAATTACACTATGTAATATAAACAAAATCTAAAATCATCAAAGCTAAGAATATTGGGAAAATGTTCTTGTTTAACATATATTTTTTTCGAATCATAAGCAGTACTCGTTTATATGTAATTATCAGTTTAAAATCATTAATTTTCGTTAAGAAATTTCTTCATTCGGTCGTCGCGCTGGTCTAGGCCCGCGATAAAAGCTATGCAATAGCTTAAAAATTAGTAAAAGCTACTTAAAAAGTAGCGAAGGAAATCCCAGCTTGTATTGGGAAATGCTTAAGTTTGAATGAGATATACTAACGGATGTGCACGACTTTCGACGGTGCAATGTAAGTTTAAAGGTCCTTTTGCAGTCGACTAACGATCACTATTCATCCATATATCTCATAATATTTTATTTTTTCTGATATCAGATAACTGCGCTCTATCGGAAAATGTTGTAATTATTCCGAATCATTTGCGAAATTATTCCGAAGCAAATGATTCGGAATAATTTAAACGTCTTCCGACAGAGCGCCGCGCACGAATTTTTTATTCCATAAAGCAAAAAAACCGGATTATTTGAAAAAATTCGTAGATAAAAAGATAGATAATTAAATTATCTTTAAAATGGTGCAGGTTTCATAATAATACGCCAGATAGTATTTGCGTAGTAGTCGTTTTTGTGTTCGGTTAGACCTAATTTCACAAATTAATTACACTATGTAATATAAACAAAATTTAAAATATTCAAAGCTAAGAATATTAGGAAAATGTTCTTGTTTAACATATATTTTTTTCGAATCGTAAGCAGTACTCGTTTAGACGTAATTATCAGTTTAAAATCATTAATTTTCGTAAAGAAATTTCTTCATTCGGTCGCCGCGCTGGCCTAGGCCCGCGATAAAAGCTATGCAATAGCATAAAAACCTCCATATGCTCAATGAAATGAAAGAAGAAACTTCAATCTTAATTTCTGGCAGAGGAGTTTATAATAAAGTTTGTATAATGTTATCAAAATAGGGTAAACCTATATAAAATTTTATAATATTAAAAAATTGTAAAGAAATATTGTAGAAAACAGTATAATATTGTTATATTTGATAAGGTTTGTAAAGAAATCCGTTTATAGGATGATGTTTTTATTTAAAATAAAATTAGTAAAAGCTACTTAAAAAGTAGCGAAGGAAATCCCAGCTTGTATTGGGAAATGCTTATGTTTGAATGAGATATAGGTACTTACGGATGTGCACGACTTTCGATGGTGCATTGTAAGTTTAAAGGTCCTTTTGCAGTCGACTAACGATCACTATTCATCCATATATCTCATAAATAGGGCTTATCCTTATGCAACACAAAATGCCTTCAATTGAGACGAATTAAGCGAAAAAATAAAAAATTAAATTATTGATCACTTCGGCAAACCGTTTTCTAAATGAAAGTGACATTACGAAATAATTCAAATTTCGAATGCTACCAACATTTAAAATATGATACAAAAATATCTCATATATCTCATAAATAGGGCTTATCCTTATGCAACACAAAATGCCTTCAATTGAGACGAATTATGCGAAAAAATAAAAAAGAGATATATGGATGAATAGTGATCGTTAGTCGACTGCAAAAGGACCTTTAAACTTACATTGCACCGTCGAAAGTCGTGCACATCCGTAAGTATATCTCATTCAAACATAAGCATTTCCCAATACAAGCTGGGATTTCCTTCGCTACTTTTTAAGTAGCTTTTACTAATTTTATTTTAAATAAAAACATCATCCTATAAACGGATTTCTTTACAAACCTTATCAAATATAACAATATTATACTGTTTTCTACAATATTTCTTTACAATTTTTTAATATTATACAATTTTATATAGGTTTACCCTATTTTGATAACATTATACAATCTTTATTATAAACTCCTCTGCCAGAAATTAAGATTGAAGTTTCTTCGTTCATTTCATTGAGCATATGGAGGTTTTTTATTTTTATTTCGATTTAATGGCCCGTTGATAACAAACTCAGCCAATTGTATCATATTTTAAATGTTGGTAGCATTCGAAATTTGAATTATTTCGTAATGTCACTTTTATTTGGAAAACGGCTTTGCCGAAGTGATCAATAGTTTAATTTTTTATTTTTTCGCTTAATTCGTCTCAATTGAAGGCATTTTGTGTTGCATAAGGATAAGCCCTATTTATGAGATATATGGATGAATAGTGATCGTTAGTCGACTGCAAAAGGACCTTTAAACTTACATTGCACCGTCGAAAGTCGTGCACATCCGTAAGTATATCTCATTCAAACATAAGCATTTCCCAATACAAGCTGGGATTTCCTTCGCTACTTTTTAAGTAGCTTTTACTAATTTTATTTTAAATAAAAACATCATCCTATAAACGGATTTCTTTACAAACCTTATCATTTATCATATATATATATATATATATATATATATATATATATATATATATATATATATATATATATATATATATATATATATATATATATATATATATATATATATATATATATATATATATATATATATATATATATATATATATATATATATATATATATATATATATATATATATATATATATATATATATATATATATATTAATTTTATTTGTCTGCCGTGTAAAGCCCACTTTAGTCAACGCTATTGTCGAATTAATATTCATGCTTTAATAGTTTTATATCTACATATAAACTGACGAATTCTAGTATGCGTTAATTAGCTTTAATTCATAATTCATGCTTTTATTGTATATCCTGAATGAATAAATTGAATACTGAATACTGAATACTGAATTTAATATATACATTTCCATTCACTCTTCTTTGTTGTTGTTGGGGTTTATTTTCCTATATAATACAATTTTCTTTGTATATTAGATTTAATAAAATAAACGCTACAGTATCAGAATAGAATAGATTCTTTATTGTTCAACAATGAATTCCTTATTCTATAAATGAAGTCTATAATTGTACATTCTTTATAACAGAAATCCAAGTAATTAGGTTGTACTAAACAGCATACTGTATACTTACTGTTTGTTTGTTTCTACTCTTTATTGTAAAATCACAATGGGCGCGTATATTGCTCTTAAAACCAACCCTACTATGACGTGTTTATAAGTATGTGTGCGTGTAATACGTGGGTGTGTGTTGTTATTGCTTTCGATCGACAGAATAAAAAATGCAATTCCGTTAATTTTATCAAAATGGTAACCCAGCCGGGAATCGAACCCGGGACCTTACAGGTTCGTGTAACTTATCGTTTACCTTGTAACTATTATTAAGCTTATAACAAAAATGGGCAATGTTTGAGGGATGCCCTGAGGAGCTACCATATTTTTAGGAGTAACCAGAATATAAGCCCATTTATAAGGGCTATTTGCTATGGATATTTATCTTATTCCTGGATTTTGCCGGATATTAGCCGGAATTTGATTAAAGTTAATTGGGCCGGGGGCTATCCAAAAAATAACGCTTCTTAAAGGTTACGCAGACATCGATCTTTGCTAGAATTGCCGAAGACAAAGCCCAAAACAATACATACATGATAATCGCGCGTTGCTGAAAGAAGGCACGTGAAAAATATCTACTAAGAGACCAACATAACGGAGCGATACCTTTGAACCGTCCCGTGGGAACAGCGAGACCGTTGCACGCACAGCCCTTCTCGTATGTACACACAAACCCACACAAAAGCATACTAGTTATTTTATTTTTGAATTGTACAACCTGATTGATAAGTAACAATAAACGTTTGTAAATCAAAATGTAACTAAAATTATATCATGAAATTAGAATAAGAGAAAAAAATAATTTAGAGTTTACATTTTAAGATATATTAAATTCAGAATCTGATTAACCAGGCCGAACCCCGCAGAGGAAGAGAGAGATTTTTAATGTTACTTCTCGTTTTGTTAATAGGATTGTATTTATTTGCTGATTTTGTAAGTTAAGTACAATCAATGTTTAAGCGTATATTAGCTTGATGTCCAACAGTTTCAACTCGCTAGATAGGACGTTTGAATTGTACTTTTTAGCGATTACTCTCGAGTGCGATTTACAAGTCGAGTTAAAGCGGTTACAGTAGCTGCTCTCTATCCCAGAATATCGTATGCAATAATATTGTGCGCTAAAGCATAAATAATTTTCAGCGTCTTGGGAGCGACCAAGTTCTTTAAAAATCAAGAATCCTTACTTTGGCCGTAAATCTGCTGACAAGAGTGTTCCCGTTTAAAAGTACAATTGATTGTAAGTCCGAGATAATTTACTATTTTTATGAGAAATACTTGCATAGTTGGGCGGTGTCGACTACAACGGGCGAACCTGTCACAGGCTGGTATAATGATATGTAATCGTTCTTTCAGCCCTGGGATGAGCTTTGAAGACTTTGGGACGGAACAAACTTACCGTCCAGCAAAGCCACGAGCCCGCCAGAGTCTAACGCCTTACGGCGAGGCACTAGGAACTTAAACCAGAGGAGCTATCTCGCCCCCTGGCTACCACGTTTTGGTAGTATATATCCGTCTATAATTAACTTTCAGGATACCTTCCTTCTCCCGACTGATTACGGGACCGAAGTCTCTACCTGCCGTAATTCAGTGGTGATTCAGTTTGAATCTATCGCGGACCAAAGGCATCTTTTCCCTGGCTCTGAATTCAGGATCAGGTAGCCTAATGGTCAATTCAAGAGTGGTTGACGACAGGTCAACATCCACACCCGCTGCTTAAGAGACAGTGTATCCCGGCGCTACTGGACGAGAGAACTGCGAAAGCTACTTCGAACCTGTAACCAGTCGGGAGACCGGAGTAATGTGGTTGCAACTGGTAGTAAGGGCGCATGTGTCGGCCCGCTGCGTGATTAAACTGGTTATATCGCGGTAAGGCGTTGGCTTCTTACGGACGTGTGGCGTAACTAGACGGTGGACTGTTTTCGTCCTAAGTCTTTTGCGCTCACCTCACGGGAGACAGACGATCTAATATCGTTAAAACTTTCTTAGGTGACGGGTTCCCCCGTTATAGTCGACAGCTCTAGTTGACAAATTACATTCTTTAGGCTCAAATTACATTAAGTCAACAGCGAAATTTGTTTCAGCATTACGGTTTTCGGCTCCTTTACCGTGTACATTTAAGAATGTGGGGCAATTAATCTTCGATTGCAAATAGAAGGCGGGCAAGAGGATGGGTACAATTTTTATTGCAAGTGCCTACAATTGGTGGACTTTCCTGCTCTGCTATTGCACTTAAGGCTCTCGCAGGGTTGCTGTTGCATTCAACTTTCGGACAACAAAATGAAAAGTCTATATACCTTAACGGGAATCAAAGGAATGCTACTACCCCTAGGTCCACTATCGTTGACCAATAAACGGATATACCTGCAAATAAGTCAGTCTTATTAGAACAAAGAAAATATCTCATTGACCCATAAGTCCCATCGAGATCCTTGAGAGTCTCGTTCGATTTACGAGACGAAGTTGAAAGCAGCAACGATATTAAAAATATCTCGATGGATATCAGTTTCGTTTCGATTTTTTCGAGACGTAACTGAGTCTCGTCTCCTCTCCTCCATCTCGTCTCCTCTCGTGCCCATCACTAGTCGTATGTAAGCTCGTATGTAAGCACGTACGTAAGCTCGTATGTAAGTCGTATGTAAGCATAGCAAACATCGCCCGTTACAAGGTTTACATCGAATCTGGTATGCTTGGCATTGCACCAATTGACAGATCATGTTTGTTGAGCCTTAGTAAAATTTTGTTGGATACACCGCGAGCACAGACTTCTCATTTCCAAATATTTGAGTAGGATTGATTGTACCTGACCTATGTCCATTCTTAAGAATTCCCGAATCTCATGATAGGTCACATGCCTGTCTGTTTCGATTTAACAGCACCCAGAATCGATATTTTTGGGAAAATTATAACTTTAGGAAATATTTCACCGAGATTGACACTTGAATTCTTCAAACCAGCTGAAATTGTTCCCTTGCTTGGTGATTCATCGCCAAAAGCAGTGAAAAGCCGAGCTCTGTTGATTTGTCAATTTACCTAGGTACCGAAATGTGCATTATTAAAAATACACTAGTATAGCAAATTTTTGAGATTTTTTAACTCCTCAACCACTAAAATTCTAATTTTGAAACGTTGTTTATAAATCTGTACAATTAATATATTGAACTTGATTTAAACTAAAATTAATATTGTCTAATAGTCATCATGAAATAGTTTTTTTCTCTCTTCTAAATAATTCTGGTTTTCAAAAATTTACAAATTTACATATATATACTATTATTTAATTGTTTTAATGTCATCTACGCTTGCCTATTATCAATGAATTATAGTTTAGGGTCACACACACAAACACACACACACACACACACACACACCACACCACACCCTCGCACACACCTACACACACATACAGTCTTACACACATACACATAAAGTAGAAAGTCTTTTATTTAACGTGGAGCCGTTTAATTTCTTATCTGCTTTCCTAATAGATGGTGTATTTTTAAGCTATTGCATAGCTTTTATCGCGGGCCTCTAGGCCAGCGCGGCGACCGAATGCAGAAATTTCTTAACGAAAATTAATGATTTTAAACTGATAATTATGTCTAAACGAGTACTGCTTACGATTCGAAAAAAATATATGTTAAACAAGTACATTTTCCTAATATTCTTAGCTTTGAATATTTTAGATTTTGTTTATATTACATAGTGTAATTAATTTGTGAAATTAGGTCTAACCGAACACAAAAACGACTACTACGCAAATACTATCTGGCGCATTATTATGAAACCTGCACCATTTTAAAGATAATTTAATTATCTATCTTTTTATCTACGATATTTTTCGAATAATCCAGTTTTTTTGCTTAATCGAATAAAAAATTCGTGTGCGGCACTCTATCGGAAGACGTTTAAATTATTCCGAATCATTTGCTACCGCAGCCGCAAATGATTCGGAATAATTTCAACGTTTTCCGATAGAGCGCAGTTATCTGATATCAGAAAAAATAAAATAAATAAATAATTATAATTGCATAAGTTGTTAAAAATGCTATGCAATAGCTTTACAGCGGCAGTCCCCGAGTGCCACACGTATTTTTTTTTTCTTTTAAGGATGAGCGCCCTCATTTCGATCGAAAATGAAAAACTGTGAATATTATTGGAAAGGAGGAAGAAAAGCTTTCAGGCTTTTAACTTCTAGTCTCTCTCTCTCTTTGATTTTCCTGTCTTTCTCGCTCTTGCTCCAGCGTGTGTTGTAAAGAGACCCGCTTTCAGAAGTGAAAGTAAACGTGAAAAGAGGCCGCGTCGCGTCGCTTTTAAACGGCAGAAAGGTGAACGGAGGCGTTCAGCTCAGTTGCCCCGGGGAAAGACTCTCCCTTTCCTCTGCAAATTATTCCACACGATTACTTTCTTCATACGCCTTAAGGAGTTTCATTCTTGGGCTCTGATTTAAATTATTCAGTACTGCACTGAAAATTAAACGATTTGTTTTTTCGACTGTAAAAATGTGTGACGCGTAAATGTAATCGCATAAAATTACGTTTAAAATAAAATCATAACCTTAATTTCGTCTGTGCTTTAAATATTACGACTCCTTACAATTGGATTTGACTATGATCTCGTTTATGCCCATTCTCGAGTACGGTGTCTGCCTAATATGAATATAGTCTTTGTTTTATCCCCTGACTTATCAAACCCTTCAACTAATTAGACCCGATAGGAAATTATATCGTGTTTTAAACAAAATTAAACAAAGATTGCTTGATAATTAATAGTAGCTGCTGGAGAAAGTATTATCTATTCGAATTGCACTTTAAAATACATTTTGAAAATAATGCATTTCAATACAATTCACTTAGGAAGTGTAAAAATCTATGGGATCTGTCCTTTGGATGTCTAGAAAGTTCATTCATTCATACGCACCATTTTTTGCTGTACAAGGCCTAGTAGTAGTAGTAGTAGACGGAGTGGGGGGCTTGTTTCCAGCCCTTGATGTCACCTAGATCTATAAGATCTTTTGTAACTACTCACTATGTGGTTAGGTCAGTGGTCAGCTAGTAGCGCAGTACTTCTTACCAGTCCAAGTAGATCACTGACCTTCAAGTTGGGCAGATCGCTAGGTTCGAAAAAGGCTCGTCCCAACTGTGTCTTTTGGCGGCGAGGCCTGGGCAGCGACCAACGATGTGTATGCTGTCTTCAGGTTCTTCGCCACATATTCGGCAGTCCTTGCTCTCGGTCAAGCCAAGGTTGAATAGATGTGCTCTAAGGGTCGTATATCAGGTGAGGAGACCGATAGTGGTTCTAAGGTTCTTCTTGCTCATGTCAAGTAGGGCCTTGGTTTTCTTTTGTAGTGGTTGCTCCATCATGGCGTTTGCCCGGCGACATCCCTGGCTCTATTTCCAGGAAGCCCGATGTTCCTGCTCCAAGCCTGATGATTTTTTTTACCTGTAGCGAAGGGCATCCCTACAACTGGCTCCACCGGGTATTCCAGTGTGCCCAGTTTTGCCAGTCTGTCGGCTTCTTCGTTGCCGGGTATGCCTTGGTGACACGGTATCCACATTAGGGTGATTTTATTGGTTTTTCCCAATTTGTTGAGCTCTTGCATGCAGTCCCAGACCACAGAAGATTCTGTGGTTGCTTTAGCCAGAGCATCAAGTGCTGCTCTGCTGTTAGAGCATATAAGGATTTTTCTATTTTTTACCTCAAGTCGACTTTGGAGTTTTATGCATTCCAATATGGCAAATACCTCGGCTTTGAAAACCGTAGCATATTGTCCAAGGGGAATGCTGATTCTGTGGTTGGATTTGGGTCCATACACGCCTGCCCCAACACGCCCGTTTGTTCCTGATCTGCCGGTGAACCAGGCGTTCGCGTTGTGGCTTTGGAGCCACTGCGGGTTCTTCCATTCTTTCCTAGTGGGGATTAGGATTTTATAGGACTTCTCTAACGAATTTTTTCCGTAGTCGGTCCTGGGTCAGAGTGAATGGGCTTTTGTGGAGGAGGTATAGCTCAGGATGATTGTGCCCTCCTCGCTTCCGCTCGCCCAGACACTTCAGTCTGTATGCTGTAAGTCTGGCGGAGTGAATTATGAGCTTGTCCAGAGGCGGGCAGCAGAGTTCCACCTCTAATTCCGCTGTTGGGGTGGTCTTCATGACGCCAGTTGCAGCCCTCAGGCAGACAACCTTGAAGGCTTTTAAGAATGTTTATTGTCTCGAGCTTTTTCACCCTGGACCACCAAACTATTGCAGCATAGGCTAGTCTAGGCAGCAGTACTGTCCTGTAGAGCCATAAGGCGACCCTGGGTTTGAACCCCCAGTTTTTTCCCATGACTCTTTTGCACGTCCACAAAGAGGCATAAAGGTTGTTCTCTTGCGCTCGAGGTGGTGCTTCCAATTGAGCTTTGGGTCTAGATAGACTCCAAGGTATTTCACTACTGTAGCGTATTCTATCTCCTTATCCCAGAGCTTGAGACACTCAACGGGTTCGGGTTTGTATTTTCTGGTGAAAATCATGGCCTTAGTCTTGCTTGGATTAGCGGACAGACATCTGGCCTGGCTCCAGTCTTGGGTGGTCTTAAGTGCTTTGTCCATGAGCTCCTTAAGTATTGATAGGAACTTTCCTCTAACTACTATGGCCACGTCATCAGCGTAGCCGTAGACAGAGAAGCCTAGGTTTTATAGATCTGTTAGGAGTTCATCTACAACGATGCTCCACAAGAGGGGGGAGATGACTCCACCTTGTTGTCAGCCCTTTGGCAGGGATTCCCGTGATAGAGGTGTCGCCTTTATAGACGGTCAGATTCTTATTTGATAGCAATGTCCAGTCAATGATAGTCTCTGGTATTCCTCGTCTGTGCATAGCGTTTTTTATAGTTGCATATGATGTGGTGTCAAATGCTCCTTCGATATCCAAGAATACTCCCAGAGCGTAACCTTTCGCCGCTAGCTGTGTCTCTATTGTGCTCGTTACAAGGCCTAACTCTGGAATAATTTTTACTCCAAATATTGAAACAAGATAGAGATTTTAAAACAGAAATTCATTACAACTGTTTAATATATGACTCACGGGCCTGGTAAGTCTTACTCAGATCTTTTGGACCAGCACATTGAGTTAAGTCTGAATGACAGACGCGTTGTTTTAGATATTATGTCACTCCACAAAGACTGTTATAATGGTTTCGATTACTCATGCTTTTTTTGAGCTTTTGTTTTACAGGAGCTTGTTTCAGTAATTTGCGAGGAAATTCCATTATAGTAAAATCTCTATTCCAACTGCCAACGCCAGAAACCAATTCTGGGCTTAGAGGGCAATTATGGAGAATGTGCGACCCGTGCAGAGACACGTTGTCGTTCAAGCGCTGTACAAGCGTCACTATCAACACGACTCCTCTGCACTTCGTCAGTATAGTTTACTGTTCTCTATATACTCTCTTACTGTTTCTTTTTTTTGTCTTTACGTTTACTAAATTCTTTGTTACTACTAAAACATGTGGGATCTATATTTAAAGTTATAGCTTATTTTGATTAAAATATCTCTTGATATTGATTTGTATGTTTCGTTTTTCCTTTATTGCTAATGCTTTCGGAAATGATAAAATCATAACATGCTCTACTTATCTCTGTGAAATATAAAATACTAGAGCCAATCACTTGTAATATTTATTACCGAGGAATATCCAATTTTGAAAGATTTCACAATATTTGAATATTCGTCCTCACCCGTAGAAAACAAAGTTTTAATACAATTAGGTTTAATAAAACTAGGAATGAGTTGATTAAAATAATCAACTCATTCCTAGTAAAAATATCTAAAACCGCGATTTGAGTATCTCAAATTCTATGGCTTCGAAGGGGGAGTGAATGGGTGGTAAGGTGAACACTCACAAATGGCAAGACAGCTGTCCTAAACCTACCACAGCCGGTCGTTAGTTCGGAATCCACTGCTCACCCCCGAGAAGTGTAAAAAATAGTATTATGATGGGCCCGACGCCGGTCGGTGAATTCCATGGCAGCTCCGTTTTTATTTTATTTTTATATTATTGAGTTGTTTACGAAAATTGATTAAGTAATTGGTAGCAATTTTAGGTGAGGTTTTTTGAAAGATTTTAAAAATTATTCTTTCATGAATAAAAGAGCGGCATTATTGATTTGGGAATGTAGAAATTAATGACAGTGAAATTTTTATTGTATAGGATTTTTGTGTGTATAAAGTCAGAATACGACTTTTTTGAGTGCATTCTTGTAGTAACGCCATGATATGAAGTAAAATTATTATTATAATATTTTTTTTAATGGCTGCATTTCGTGCAGCTATTGGCTAATGGCTGCCATACTTTTCGTACTTTTCGTTATAATATCAACGTATTCTATGCCAAAGAAACATAAAAAAGAGGGCAGGCGGGGCATACGTCACACCCTCCTCTCATCCTCCGATTTAGAACTCCCCGCAAAAATAAGAAACTTGATTACCCCTGTTCGCTGATCAATTATTTAATTAAAAACTTTTTACGGTTTCGCTTTCGAATATTGGAACCGAACTGACGTGAAATAGAAACGTACACTGGAATAATTATAAAATGGTGTTGTGAATTCATTTTGTGGCAAACGAATCGAGACGCCACAGAGTGCACAGTGTTTCATGCCAGCGGGACCAAAGTCATTTCAAAGTTAACTAATGCGCCATATTGGATATTTGGAAACCCCGGGTATATATCGGGTTCTTAGTAAATTTGGGGAAATCTAATTAGCTGTAAAATTCGGGCGATGCGCATTCATATAATATAAATTAATATAGCTTATTTATTCCCTGATACAAATTTGTTATGAGACTAAGTTCAATGTTGTGTTAAAGTATGGATTTTTAACCATTTAAGGACCATGGAACATATATATGTCTCCTTAGTTCAAAATATCATTTTATAAATTATTGAACACAAATATTGTATATGTTATATTTTTTCCACGTTATTGAGACATGAGGATTTTAATATTGGCAAAATAAATAGATTGTTCTTTAGAAATATATCTTATTTTTCCCAATGACCTCGACATCCCATCCCAAATGACCTCGACACGAACTGACATTAAGTGAAATGACACAAATTCGAATGACAAACGAGCGGTGAGTTTAAATAAATAAATAAAATATTTATCGATACTTTTTTATTTGGATTTTTTTTTTTAGTGCTGACCCTTATTAAGTTATTAAAATCATATTGATTAATATACAAAATTTATTTACATCTCTTATGGACCACAGGGACATCAATTGTTTTAAAAATATATTAAACAAATATTTGCTAAACTTGACATACGAGTACATATACAGTATTTTACAACGAGGGGTCTCGTTGCACGCATTTAATTATGATAGCCCGTTCTAAGTTTGACCGCGACAGAGCTGCTGCACACAGGGTTGATATCCAACGAGGGGACTCATCAACGGTCAACAGCACAAATACGAAATTCTGTATAGCATTCAAATACGATAGCCCGTTCTAAGTTTCACTTTGACATGGCTGCCGTACCCAGAGTTGGCTCGGAACAAAGCATTTTAATGAAAGCTTGTTTTTAAAAACGGGGTGTTTTTCTATTAACTTATTTAATATATCTGACATATTAAATCAAATGGCGTGTCATATTAAAAGGTATGACCTGTGTTAGTACTTTGTGTGTAAGTTGCACGAGTATAAACTAGATCTTGTCCCAACATTTTAGTAACAATAATGAAAAACTAATTCATTTGCCAGAAAACGTCTAAGCTTCTCTTCAGTTTTCTTTGCCAGAAAACGTCTAAGCATCTAGTTTCTCTTTATCGCTTAGGTAAATAATTAATTTTATCTGTACGCCTAATAACTCAATTTGTAAAGAAACAACATTCTTAAAGAAATAAATAAATAATAAATACAAACGGAGCTGCCATGGAATTCACCGACCGGAGTCGGGCCCATCATAATACTATTTTTTTTTTTACACTTCTGGGGGGTGAGCAGTGGATTCCGGACTTACGAACCGGCTGTGGTAGGTTTAGGACAGCTGTCTTGCCACATGTGAGCGTTCACCTTACCACCCGTTTACTCCCCCTTCGAAGCCATAGAATTTGAGATGCGCAAATCACAGTTTTAGATATTTTTTCTTAGAAAGAGTTGATTATTTTTCTGGAAAGGCCAAGATCTTTAAAGAGGTGAAATAGAGATTTAGCTGGCAGGCCACGAGCGCCAACTTTCACCGCGTGAAGGTGTACAGTGAAGCCGTTCCGGGTTACGGCATTTGCAAGATCATGGTATTTATATAATTTGTACTCGTGGTCCTTTGGGATTATTGATTCCCATGGAACAGTTAATTCTACAATAAGAGCCACCTTCCGAGATAGAGAGTAAAGAGTTATATCTGGACGGAGGGCTGTGCATCCGAGACTTTTAGGGAATTTATACTGCTTAGAGACCGAATCAACCTCCAGAATCCAATCTGTAGCTTTCTCAATTATTGAGAAAGGTTTTGTAGTTAAATGTTTTTTTCCTTTAGAGCCATCCCGCACAAACTGTATTGGGGGTTTGGAGTATACTGTCAAACCCTTGTTGGCACGAGCCACTGAGAGACTAATTACCTCGCGAATAACAGCGAGAACTTTGTCATGGCGGTAAGTGTACCGTCCTTGATCTAAGGCACCTTGCCCACAGCTAGAATGTGTCTAGCTGTGCAAGGGGTATTGCTACAGAGGGGACAAGAACTATCCTCGGCAAAGCTCCAACGAGCGAGGTTACTGGGTCCAAAGAGCGAGGTTACTTACACTACAGGCTCTGGAAGTGTATGCTGAAAGGCATTCAAATAAAATTTCAGGATCTCTGGCGTCCAGTCATAGAGCATTACCTTCCAGTGCATTGGAGGCGGAATGCAAAAGTCCCCAATTGTTGTCCAATCATTCTGGCATTAAAGGCCAATAGCATGAGCCATACTGTTGCTGTCGTAATCTCCCCGCAAAAGAGACTTCTTCAAGTCCACGTCGCTCGTGGTTGTACTGCCATACCCCAGACCAGTGCCATTCTGGCTGATTCCAGTAAGGAACTTTTTGTGGAAGTCTACGCGGGCTTGTAGATCATTTGAATCACTACGGCCACTTATTACGTGCTTCAATATTGCCGGATCTTTGAAATTGCACAGAGTCGAATTTTTGGTTATTCTGGAGTTGGCGTAGAGCAGAGAGGGCAGTTTTAGCGCTAGCCCACAAGTTTGTTTGGACCTGAAGAGAGTCGAGGGGTCAGCTGGTTTGGCTAAGGACATCCAGGATTTTAAACTAGCTGTCACCAGCGCATCTAGACGGGACAGTTGGGTTTTGGTAAAATCGTAAACAAGAAAGGGCCATGACAAATGTGACGTTAGATAATTGTCATAGATCCAGGCCTTACGAGGGCCAGAAATTAGCAAGGCATCTATTTTTGCCAGGCAACTTTTGAAATGCTCTATAACATGATCGCCCAAGACGTCTTTTTCCTGATGGGTGATTTTTCTGCCGAGGAATTAGAAATGATTGTTTGGGTCTATAAGGGAGATATTAGAGCCCTTATAGACCAATTTGGGGTCATAGGATGTAAATTTTGTGTCTATGCGGGCGAGTCCAAGGCAAAAACATTTGGAGGGCTTCACTTTTATACAGCCTGACCAGTCGCAGGAAAGCTCCACTTTCTGTAATAGCAGGGAAAGCTGCTTGGGGCTTCTGGTGATGAAAGTTAGGTCGCCGGCAAAAGCGAGGCACGACGAGGTGTATTGGCCGTCTGTTTTAAAACGGTAGCCCCACTTCCTGTCAAACTGCTCAGGCTTTCCAGCAGTATATTAAAAAACTGTATCAAAAATCGTCGGGGAGAGGCAACAGCCCTGAAATAGTCCAATTGAATATGGTATAGAGCGGGTAGTCCATTCTTGCGTTTTAACATGGAACGTCAGACAGTTGTAGTAGGAGGCTACAATGTCACGCACGACTGGTGGGAAGTTGTACCAGCGAAGTGCAAAGTGGCGGAGACTGTGTCGGACTGACCCAAAGGCATTCCCTAGGTCGAACCAGCATACATTGATTTGTCGTTCGTGCTGTCTCGCATCCTTGATGGCAGCAGCAAGGAGAGAATTTTGCTCGAGGTAGCCCGAGACGCCACGCATGAAGCCTTTTTGAACTGATACTCCAAGGTACTCATTCCGGTGCATGAATTCGCTCATCCTCGTGTGGACTATGCTAAAAAAGATTTTGGCCGCAAAATCTGTCAAAGCAATGGGCCGAGCGTCCTTTGGTCCGGTGCAAACTGGGACCCTCGGAATTAAGATGACTGTCGCTCGGCCAAAATTCTGTGGGACTACACCGCTATTCCATATATTTCGGAAGGTCGATCCTAAATATTGCAGAAGGCAGGGACATTTTTTGTATACTAAATAGGGAATACCATCGGGACCCGGAGTAGAGCCCGACGACTTCCTCTTTACTTGATTAAGAATATCATCTAGAGATGGAGGTTGAGAAGCAAAAGCTACCGTAGGCAGGTGCGGAGGTGTAATGCCCGGCGGAGGGCTGTAATTATGGAGCCGCATTGGGTCCTCACACGTGGTCGAAAAGTATTCCGTGGCTATTTCTTCCGGGATTTGGATTTTTCCCTTGGCGGCAGACAAAACCTTTTTGCTGTAGTTAAAACGGTTTTCGTCGAACCGGGCTTCCTCTTTGGATTTGAGAAATGCTGCCTTGCGCTTGTCGTTTTGCGTTGCTACGCTCTGTATGAGTTTTAGTATAATCTGCAAGAAATATAATATAAACAATAAAATAATCTGGAAGAAAAGAGAATCCTCACTCAATCTACGTTCGATGCATCTATTTTTGGCAGGCGCAATGTTGGGGTTATACTTTTTCGAAAATGACAGCAGAATTGCATTCGTTACGAATTTAGGAAACCGCGAAACTAGTGTCACTCGTAATAGAATAAAAATATTTCGGCGAGACAATCATAGACGCATTCAAAAATATTAAAGACGCATTTAAATTTATAAAATACACCGTTCGCTAGCGATGAAACTCCAGATATATTTTCAATAGAAACCGTTTGTTAAAAATTGCAAATAAAGCAGAAAAGTTATAAAAAGATATAAGATTTAAAAAGCTAGTCCTTTAATCCTGCCCGAGGAATGTCTGACATGGCCTCTCTGTTGCGTCTCTTCCCTTATCATCTCACTGGCAATTAAGTGTTCTGATCGCCAACTTCTCCCATGGAAAAGAAGAAACTTGGCCGAAACTTTATCACCCTCAATCGTTAACCCTCCTATACTACGCATGGGTCCTTTGGGCAGGAAGGATTAGCAGCTGTCTACAGTGCCGGATTAGCCACGTAGCAAGAGTAGCAAATGCTACGGGCCCCGCGCATTGGGGGGCCCCGCGCACCCACGCCTGCCTAAGCGTAAAATTATCGCTGCAGCCTGCAACAGGCCAATGGGAAACGTTAAATATATTCAACGGCGGGGCGCGGGGCCGAGTTTGGGAATTAATATATCCAATTTAAGAAAAAACGACCTCACGCACTTTTTATATGTGATGTATAATATCATCAGCGATATATAGTAAAACTTTGAACTTTCTAAAGTGGGATTCTCGATGCCTGGCAGACCGAAGTTTGAGCGGCCGCCTCGCCCATTAAATATAATCATCGGTGGGGCGCGGGCCCGAGTTTGGGAATGAATATCTCCAATTTATGAAAAAACAGCCTCACGCGCTTTTTATATGTGATGTTTAATATCATCAGCTATGTATAGTAAAATTTTTAACTTCCTAAAGTGGGATTCTCGATGCTTGCCAGACCGAAGTTTGAGCGGCCTCCACGACCATTACATAAAGTCATCGGCGCGGCGCGGGCTCGAGTTTGGGAATTAATATCTCCAATTTGAGAAAAAATGACCTCACGCACTTTCTATATGTGATGTTATTATCATCAGCTATGTATATTAAAATTTTGAAATTCCTAAAGTGGGATTCTCGATGACTGCCAGACCAAAGTTTGAGCGGCCGCCTCGCCCATTAAATATAATCGTCGGCGGGGCGCGGGGCCGAGTTTGGGAATTAATATCTCCAATGTAAGAAAAAACGACCTCACCCACTTTTTAAATGTGGTGTACAATATCATCAGCTATGTATAGTAAAATTTTGAACTTCCTAAAGTGGGATTGTCGATGCCTGCCAGACCGAAGTTTGAGCGGCTGCCACGACCATTAAATACAGTCATCTTAAATTAGAGATATTAATTCCCATACTCGGGCCTGCGCCGCGCCGATGACTGTATATAATGGTCGTGGCAGCCGCTCAAACTTCGGTCTCGCAGGCATCGAGAATCCCACTTTAGGAAGTTCAAAATTGTACTATACATAGCTGATGATATTATACATCACATATAAAAAGTGCGCGTGGTCTTAATTTCCAAACTCGGGCCCGCGCCCCGCCGTTGATTATATTTAATGAGCGAGGCGGCCGCTCAAACTTCGATCTGGCAGGCATCGAGAATCCCACTTTAGGAAGTTCAAAATTTTACTATTAGCTGATGATATTATACATCACACATAAAAAGCACGTGAGGTCGTTTTTTCTTAAATTGGAGATATTAATTTTAAACTCGGGTCCGCGCCCCGGTGATGATTATATTTAATGGGCGAGGCGGCTGCTCAAACTTCGGTTTGGCAGGCATCGACAATCCCACTTTAGAAAGTTCAAAATTTTACTATACATAGCTGATGATATTATCCATCACATATGGAAAGTGAATGAGGTCGTTTTTTCTTAAATTGTAGATATTAATTCCCATACTCGGGCCCGCGCCGCAATATTATGAAGCGAATTGTAAGCATTGCTCAATAAGGTGAAAAATATTGGGCACTGTTTATTTACTTTTGTTAATTTCCTTTTTGCATTTCCTTTTTTGTAATTATTATGAGTAAAGTAGAAGTTTTTAAGCTATTGCATAGCTTTTATCGCGGGCCTAGGCCGCGCGGTGACCGAATGAAGAAATTTCTTAACGAAAATTAATGATTTTAAACTGATAATTACGTCTAAACGAGTACTGGTTATGATTCGAAAAAAATATATGTTAAACAAGAACATCTTCCTAATATTCTTAGCTTTGAATATTTTAGATTTTGTTTATATTACATAGTGTAATTAATTTGTGAAATTAGGTCTAACCGAACACAAAAACGACTACTACGCAAATACTATCTGGGGTATTATTATGAAACCTGCACCATTTTAAAGATAATTTAATTATCTATCTTTTTATCTACGATTTTTTTCGAATAATCCGGTTTTTTAGCTTTATCGAATAAAAAAATCGTGCGCGGCGCTCTATCGGAAGACGTTTAAATTATTTCGAATCATTTGCTTCCGCAGCCGCAAATGATTCGGAATAATTTCAACGTTTTCCGATAGAGCGCAGTTATCTGATATCAGAAAAAATAAAATAAATAAATAATTATAATTGCATAAGTTGTTAAAAACGCTATGCAATAGCTTTACCGCGGCAGTCCCCGAGTGCCACACGTATTTTTATTGTATTTTATTTAGTATTCGTTAATAAAGTTGCACCGTACAATAATGGCTGATCTGTCGGTGTGAATTATATAAAAACGGTCTGATTTTACTTAGATTGTAGTTATTGTCCACATTGCAAAATTTCACACAGTTTGTTGAAAAAGAAAATTGTACGTATGTGTATATTTTTAAAACAACAGTGCCACTGTTGTAAATATATTTTATTTTTATATTTATATTGTCGAATATGATTGAAACTGTGATATGTTGAATATTTCCTCAATTTAATTTTTCTGCGAAGTTTTGGTCGTAGCTGTCTCGCCGATTTTTTAAGCTATTGCATAGCTTTTATCGCGGGCCTGCCAGCGCGGCGACCGAATGAAGAAATTTCTTAACGAAAATTAATGATTTTAAACTGATAATTACGTCTAAACGAGTACTGCTTACGATTCGAAAAAAATATATGTTAAACAAGAACAGTTTCCTAATATTCTTAGCTTTGAATATTTTAGATTTTGTTTATATTACATAGTGTAATTAATTTGTGAAATTAGGTCTAACCGAACACAAAAACGACTACTACGCAAATACTATCTGGCGTATTATTATGAAACCTGCACCATTTTGAAGATAATTTAATTATCTATCTTTTTATCTACGAATTTTTTCGAATAATCCGTTTTTTTTTTTGCTTTATCGAATAAAAAATTCGTGCGCGGCGCTCTATCGGAAGACGTTTCAATTATTCCGAATCATTTGCTACCGCAGCCGCAAATGATTCGGAATAATTTCAACATTTTCCGATAGAGCGCAGTTATCTGATATCAGAAAAAATAAAATAAATAAATAATTATAATTGCATAAGTTGTTAAAAATGCTATGCAATAGCTTTACCGCGGCAGTCCCCGAGTGCCACACGTATTTATTTTTTTATTTCTCTTTGTAAACATTTTTGCATTACACTGTACCTCCAAAAATTATATTTTATTACCTTGTTTAAGGAATAAAAGGGATCTATCAAAAAGTTCTATTTTATTTTACACCCTAAACTTAAAAACTTAAAAAGCAAACCAAGGGCCTTTTAGAGAATTTGCTACGGGCCCCGCGCTGGCTTAATCCGGCACTGGCTGTCTATGCACTTTTTCCCTTCTCCAATTGCGGTATCTGATAAATAGAACACGATGAAAATGTAATGTTATCTAAAATATTTGTAAAAATAATTGAAATTTTACCCATAAACAAAAAAAAACGTAACCTTCGAGACTTATTGATTTCACTTTTTAGTTTTTGATGCCGTAATTTCCCGAAATAATATTATCATAACTTATATAGTTGCTATCATAATTATGAAGTCATAATAAGTATATGTTTTCTTTTGCAGTATTGAAATATACATATTGCCAAAGATTTGCTTTAATCTCTATGACATCTTTTCTATAGTAGTATTACATATTAAAAATCTTCTTCAGCCCCGCTAAATTTCTTGTTGTCACTACCTTTGCCCCTTTTCATTTTTTGATCCGCGAACTGTGCAGCTGATCTTTGCAGTTGCAAATTTAATAATAATGCGTTACGCGGTAGAGGGGCACCACTGTTGCTCCTACGTCGTCAATGCTATTGCCCAACGGGTCTGAACCGGATAACTGACTGTTCACCTCTCTCTCTCTCTCTCTCTCTCTCTCTCTCTCTCTCTCTCTCTCTCTCTCTCTCTCTCTCTCTCTCTCTCTCTCTCTCTCTCTCTCTCCCTCCCCCCCCTCTCTCTCTCTCTCTCTCTCTTTCTCTCTCTCCCTATTGGCGCACTATAGAAGCGACCGCCCGCTACTTTCAAAATTACACACTCAGAAACAAAAAAAATACGTGTAGCACTCGGGGACTGCCGCGGTAAAGCTATCGCATAGCATTTTTAACAACGTATGCAATTAAAAATATTTATTTAGTTTATTTTTTCTGATATCAGATATCTGCGCTCTATCGGAATAACTTAAACGTCTTCCGATAGAGCGCCGCGCACGAATTTTTTGATAAAGCAAAAAAAGCGGATTATTCGAAAAAAAATCATAGATAAAACGATAGATCATTAAATTATCTTTAAAATGGTGCAGGTTTCATAATAATACGCCAGATAATATTTGCGTAGTAGTCGTTTTTGTGTACGGTTAGACCTAATTTCACAAATTTATTACACTGTGTAATATAAACAAAATCTAAAATATTGAAAGCTAAGAATATTAGGAAAATGTTCTTGTCTAAGATATATTTTTTTCGAATCGTAAGCAGTACTCGTTTAGACGTAATTATCAGTTTAAAATCATTAATTTTCGTTAAGAAATTTCTTCATTCGGTCGCCGCGCTGGCCTAGTAGGCCCGCGATAAAAGCTATGCAATAGCTTAAAAGTCATTTATATTCGATCCACCTAATAAAATATATATGCAACGGTGTACACAGGAAAGAAATGTATGCTAAATACAGCTATTAGTGATATGTTTTCCCGTTATTAGTCCAAGCATATTATGGAAAAAAATGACAGGAAAAAATGTATTTCTCAATGGTTTTTTTTGTAATATTTAGTCGATGATCCCGATTTTCAACTTTGCAATCTTTTTACGAGGATGGCACTAAGAATTTTTTGCACTTATTTCAGTCTTCAGTATGATGATGCGATGCATTTTACAATGTGCTTTCGACCTCACGAACGATGCATTTTACTTTCCTGGTAAAGAAAAATATTGTAAACGCTCTTCTGTGTATCTGAGTCTGAGTGTCTATGTGTCCGTGTGTCTGTGTGTATTCTTACACGATAGCGCCCTAACGCTTTGTCCGATTAAGCTGAAATTTAGCATTCAGGCATCATTTGGTGATGGCAAGAGTAAAAAAAATTGTGGTTGAAATCGGTCGACCACGGGGCGCGTTAGTCATACTTCATCTCGAAATATTGGACTTAGAGTGACTTGAAATTCGGTAAACAAATGGGTCGTAGGGTCGAAACCACGTCATTGTTAAGTTTGGTTTCAATATCTCTTATACAAGCGAGAGAAAAAAATAACTTACGACATACATTTTAATCAAATTATAACTTCGAGCCGCCTGAGGCTAGCCGAGAAACGAAGCATATTAGTAAATAGCCATTTTAATACAAAGGAAATCTCCTACTTCAGTGGGTTCCTATCCCGCCTTATCTAGAGCGCTTCAATAGATACCCAAGTGCTTAGGATGCAAAAGGGGTTTCGGGGGTTTTGTTTTCGGGGGGGTTTTGTCGGAGGGTTGGGGGGAGGATGTTGGGGATTTGAAGGGAAAGGGGGTTTGATCGGTGGTGGGGGGATTTGGTGTAAGGGAGGAGGGGTTGAGTGTGGGGAAGGGTTGGGGAGTAAGAGTTGCGGGAATGACGTTGGAGGGTAGGGGGTTTGGAGGGTGGGAAGGGTTTGGGGTTCATGGGGAAGGGGGTTTAAGGTGGGATGGGTGGGGGAAGGGGTTTCGGAGGGTAAGACGTCGAAAGGGGGGGGGAGGTAAGGGGGGTGGGGGTTGATTTTGAGCATAATAAGATTTTCTACGTTTTTCATTAGGTGATAAAAAGTGATCATTTTTCAGCGCGCTCTATCGGCGGTTTAGAACTTCGTAGGAAATAATTCAAAACATATAAATTGTATCTACTTTAATTTTGTTTAGAATAGCTTTTATCAAGAAATACATATTCCGTAAGGTATGAGCGAAAAAGTAAAATAGGTGTAAACATTTTAAGGTTTTCGCGTTTTCTGAAGTTAGGTCACCTCTGACGAGGTGGTAAAGTTGAAAATAAAATTCACTGACCAAAAATACATACAAAACCGTTCAGAAAAAAACTTTCTCCTGGAATCGTCAGGTTTACATCTCATTCGCTTGGATTATATTTGATTTTTTTTTTGTTAATAAAATTATTATATTACCGTTGTTTCAGGAAACTTGTCAAGTATCATCGACCGGTCCTCCATCTACCGGAGCCTCGCACCCAATGCCCTCGCACGCTCAGAGACCTGCACATGCCAAAGAATACCATTTTCTAGATATTGAACTGAAATATGGACTTCTACAGGTAAGTTATAAAGCCGAATTCTTATTGCATATTTTCCTTTGTAATATACTCCATAAACAGACTAGTATTCTTGACCTTTGCAGACCCAAATCTGATATAAACCATCGCTATCAGAACTCCTTCTTGCTGTACTCAGTTGCTAAAATGCGTGATTCCTTGATGCCTTCTCCAAGGAGTGATTCCCAAAGTAGGCAATATCGGCTACCAGTGAGCTCTTAGCTCCCCAGATAGCTTGCTTACGGGCAATTGACTGTTAAAGTAATTTAGGGGCGAATTTATATGATTATAGGTAATAGGCCTATTTTTTGAGCTTACATTTTAAAAAACTATCTTGGCGATAATATCGCTATCGTATACATAAAGATAAATTTTATTAGTAAGCACCCGACAAGTTGGTGATTCTGTATATGAAACTAATCAAGAAAAGTACGCACAAAAATAGTTATTATTAGAAGATTTTTCTTCAGAACACGTTTCTACAAAAAACTGTGTTAAAAATGCTCCAAAAGGTTTTTTTAATTAGTACTCTTACGGAGGAAAAGCATCCTCTATGTTGAACTTTCGGATATTCGGTATTTTCGCTTAGTAACAAAGATCAACAAAAAAAAAATACTATAAAAAAAATAGAATAATATCATATAAATATAACTATCTAATTTAATAAAAAAAATTCTTTAAAGAAAATGTTATTTTTATTTAGTTTTATAAATAGTATAAAATTGAAGACTATCTTGGTTGTTAGATATTCTAAATAAATCGGATTTTACCTTTTGAAGTTAAAAGCATCCTGCGAATGAGCAATGTTGTATAGGGTAGACTAAAGTGCTGTCAGTTGTCCGCTGTTGCTCTGATACTGTTACTGTCCAAATTAAAACGGTGGTGATGGTAGAAGGGGGGGGGGGGGGGGTGATGTTGGAGCGCGCCGCGCGTTTTTAATTCCGCTGTGCACACAACACTCACTGTATCACGTTTCGCATCTTTGCGCTCGGCGTCAGTCGTTGAATACATTTTAAGAAAAGGGTTTCAGGTAGTAGAGTTCGAAATCATCGTCTCTATTGAAGTTCAGAGTTTTTCATATTCGTATGGCTTCCGGATTATGCGGGGGAAATAGAATTGTTCTTTGGATAGCACAATGAGGTTTTAAAAAATCACATAGTGGTATTTAACTTCCCCTAAGGGTATTTTTTATCAGTTTCATGTATAAACACAATAATAAAAACTAATCTATATTACCACTCGTTGGGAAATCAATAAGTAGAAATATCATCAAGAGCCCTCAGTGTCTCCCCTCCCCCCTCCCCAACCATCTCATTCCCTTTCTTTCCGGAGCTCAAAATAAGTTTTTGATGCAAATTTTAAGGCATTTGGCGACGAAGACACCGTGAATATAGCAACGCAGAAGTTTTCCAATAACATTTCATACACAAATTACATTACGTACATTTTGGCCAGGAATATAGCTTTCGAAGCTTCAAACTTGGTATCTTATTATTAGCATAGGTCGTAACACATATTAAAAAAATATTACTACTGGAATTTCCTCGATGTCGACGTCTTTTTCATGTACACTTTGACTGTCCTATTATGTATTGGTATCAAAGTCACTTAGCTGCTTTCTAAGATAGAGTTCTATTTCTAGGATATCGTGGGTATGTTGACATGGAAATGGGACAAAGTCTTTTTACCTATATTCTACAATCATCGCAGTTAAACTGAAATTCCCTGTGATAAATCAAGGGAAGTTATTTATTGGTTTTCCTTTGATGAAATCATTAACCATGATATTCTTAGAAACGAAATACAGACAATTGTATTAAAGGAACGAGATAAATTCATCAATTAACTCTAATACGAAACCATAATAAAATTAATTTACATGACAAACATAATAACAATAAATAAATACAAACGGAGCGCCATGGAATTCACCGACCGAAGTCGGGCCCATCATAATACTATTTTATTACACTTCTGGGGGGTGAGCAGTGGATTCCGGACTTACGAACCGGCTGTGGTAGGTTTAGGACAGCTGTCTTGCCACATGTGAGCGTTCACCTTACCACCCGTTCACTCCCCCTTCGAAGCCATAGAATTTGAGATGCGCAAATCGCAGTTTTAGATAATTTTTCTAAGAAAGAGTTGATTATTTTTCTGGAAAGGCCAAGATCTTTAAAGAGGTGAAATAGAGATTTAGCTGGCAGGCCACGAGCGCCAACTTCCACCGCGTGAAGGTGAACAGTGAAGCCGTTCCGGGTTACGGCATTTGCAAGATCATGGTATTTATTTAATTTGTACTCGTGGTCTTTTGGGATATTTGATTCCCATGGAACAGTTAATTCTACGATAAGAGCCACCTTCCGAGATAGAGAGTAAAGAGTTATATCTGGACGGAGGGCTGTGCATCCGAGACTTTCAGGGAATTTATACTGCTTAGAGACCGAATCAACCTCCAGAATCCAATCTGTAGCTTTCTCGATTATTGAGAAAGGTTTTGTAGTTAAATGTTTTTTGCCTTTAGAGCCATCCCGCACAAACTGTATTGGGGGTTTGGAGGATACTGTCAAACCCTTGTTGGCACGAGCCACTGAGAGACTAATTACCTCGCGAATAACAGCGAGAACTTTGTCATGGCGGTAAGTGTACCGTCCTTGATCTAAGGCCACCTTGCAGCCAGCTAGAATGTGTCTAGCTGTGCAAGGGGTATTGCTACAGAGGGGACAAGAACTATCCTCGGCAAAGCTCCAACGAGCGAGGTTACTGGGGTCTGGAAGTGTATGCTGAAAGGCATTCAAATAAAATTTCAGCATCTCTGGCGTCCAGTCATAGAGCATTACCTTCCAGTGCATTGGAGGCGGAATGCAAAAGTCCCCAATTGTTGTCCAATCATTCTGGCATTGAAGGCCAATAGCATGAGCCATACTCTTGCTGTCGTAATCTCCCCGCAAAAGAGACTTCTTCAAGTCCACGTCGCTCGTGGTTGTACTGCCATACCCCAGACCAGTGCCATTCTGGCTGATTCCAGTAAGGAACTTTTTGTGGAAGTCTACGCGGGCTTGTAGATCATTTGAATCACTACGGCCACTTATTACGTGCTTCGATATTGCAGGATCTTTGGAATTGCACAGAATCGAATTTTTGGTTATTCTGGAGTTGGCGTAGAGCAGAGAGGGCAGTTTAAGCGCTAGCCCAAAATTTTGTTTGGACCTGAAGAGAGTCGAGGGGTCAGCTGGTTTGGCTAAGGACAGCCAGGATTTTAAACTAGCTGTCACCAGCGCATCTAGACGGGACAGTTGAGTTTTGGTAAAATCGTAAATAAGAAAGGGCCATGACAAATGTGACGTTAGATAATTGTCATAGATCCAGGCCTTACGAGGGCCAGAAATTAGCAAGGCATCTATTTTCGCCAGGCAACTTTTGAAATGCTCTATAACATGATCGCCCGAGACGTCTTTTCCCTGATGGGTGATTTTTCTGCCGAGGAATTTGAAATGATTGTTTGGGTCTATAAGGGAGATATTAGAGCCCTTATAGACCAATTTGGGGTCATAGGATGTAAATTTTGTGCCCATGTGGGCGAGTCCAAGGCAAAAACATTTGGAGGGTTTCACTTTTATACAGCCTGACCAGTCGCAGAAAAGCTCCACTTTCTGTAATAGCAGGGAAAGCTGCTTGGGGCTTCTGGTGATGAAAGTTAGGTCGTCGGCAAAAGCGAGGCACGACGAGGTGTATTGGCCGTCTGTTTTAAAACGGTAGCCCCACTTCCTGTCAAACTGGGTCAGGCTTTCCAGCAGTATATTAAAAACAATATTAAAAATCGTCGGGGAGAGGCAACAGCCCTGAAATAGTCCAATTGAATATGGTATAGAGCGGGTAGTCCATTCTTGCGTTTTAACATGGAAAGTCAGACAGTTGTAGTAGGAGGCTACAATGTCACGCACGACTGGTGGGAAGTTGTACCAGCGGAGTGCAAAGTGGAGGAGACTGTGTCGGACTGACCCAAAGGCATTCTCTAGGTCGAGCCAGCATACATTGATTTGGCGTTCGTGCTGTCTCGCATCCTTGATGGCAGCAGCCAGGAGAGAATTGTGCTCGAGGCAGCCCGAGACGCCACGCATGAAGCCTTTTTGAACTGATACTCCAAGGTACTCATTCCGGTGCATGAATTCGCTCATCCTCGTGTGGACTATGCTAAAAAAGATTTTGGCCACAGTGTCTGTGAGAGCAATGGGCCGAGCGTCCTTTGGTCCGGTGCAAACTGGGACCTTCGGAATTAAGATGACTGTCGCTCGGCCAAAATTCTGTGGGACTACACGCTATTCCATATATTTCGGAAGATGGATCCTAAATATTGCAGAAGGCAGGGGCATTTTTTGTATACTAAATAGGGAATACCATCGGGACCCGGAGTAGAGCCCGACGGCTTCCTCTTTACTTGATTAAGAATCTCATCTAGAGATGGAGGTTGAGAAGCAAAAGCTACCGTAGGCAGGGGCGGAGGTGTAATGCCCGGCGGAGGGCTGTAATTATGGAGCCGCATTGGGTCCTCATACGTGGTCGAAAAATATTCCGTGGCCATTTCTTCCGGGATTTGGATTTTTCCCTTGGCGGCAGACAAAACCGTTTTGCTGTAGTTAAAACGGTTTTTGTCGAACCGGGCTTCCTCTTTGGATTTGAGAAATGCTGCCTTGCGCTTGTCGTTTTGCGTTGCTACGCTCTGTATGAGTTTTAGTATAGAGCGGTACGCGCGCGAGAAGTTGTGGCAGAGGGCTTTATCCCCGGCTTTCTTGGCTTCACGTAACTGGCGACGAAGTAGCCGCTTTTGCCTACGGAGCTTTGCCTTAAATGCGTTTTCTCTGTGAACCGGGTCGACATGGGTAGATTTTGGGTAAACACCCGAGAAGTATTCATGGACCGCCACCTGGAAGGACGACAGCTGGACGCTGGCAGGGGCATTACGGTTCACAGAGTGGTCAAGAATAGAAGTTAAATTATTATTATGAAATTCCCAGTCCTCTTTCGCAAGTGAAGGGAATTTTAGAGGAGGGAAGGATACGATTTGCGCGGGTAGAGGAGACCGGTCGGGTGACAAACTGCGGGCAGATGTGGAGTCAAGGGACATGTGAGGTTCCACTCTGTCCGTGACTCCTTGCGACGGTTTAAGACACTGACGTGCAGCGTCGCTATCATCGTGCCCGGCAATGTGTTTTTTTAACCATGCTAATCGTTTATATTGTTTCCCGCAGATAGGGCAAGCAAGGTCCGGTGTCGTTTTAGCCGTGTCGTTGTTTGGGGTTTCAACTGGGGTAGCGGGAATTCTCCCCCCCTGATAGGCCGCTTGGGGGCATATTTCCTTTTTTTTCTTTTTTGCTTTATATATAATCGGGTCTGGCTTGCAAGGCCATCGACCCGATGCGTTCTTTCACGCCGTCCACCGTCTCTCCGGCTGTCACAACTCTTTCGTTGTTGTCATCCTGATGATCAGGGGGTTTACAATAAATACAAACGGAGCTGCCATGGAATTCACCGACCGGAGTCGGGCCCATCATAATACTATTTTATTACACTTCTGGGGGGTGAGCAGTGGATTCCGGACTTACGAACCGGCTGTGGTAGGTTTAGGACAGCTGTCTTGCCACATGTGAGCGTTCACCTTGCCACCCATTCACTCCCCCTTCGAAGCCATAGAATTTGAGATGCGCAAATCGCAGTTTTAGATAATTTTTCTAAGAAAGAGTTGATTATTTTTCTGGAAAGGCCAAGATCTTTAAAGAGGTGAAATAGAGATTTAGCTGGCAGGCCACGAGCGCCAACTTCCACCGCGTGAAGGTGAACAGTGAAGCCGTTCCGGGTTACGGCATTTGCAAGATCATGGTATTTATTTAATTTGTACTCGTGGTCTTTTGGGATATTTGATTCCCATGGAACAGTTAATTCTACGATAAGAGCCACCTTCCGAGATAGAGAGTAAAGAGTTATATCTGGACGGAGGGCTGTGCATCCGAGACTTTCAGGGAATTTATACTGCTTAGAGACCGAATCAACCTCCAGAATCCAATCTGTAGCTTTCTCGATTATTGAGAAAGGTTTTGTAGTTAAATGTTTTTTGCCTTTAGAGCCATCCCGCACAAACTGTATTGGGGGTTTGGAGGATACTGTCAAACCCTTGTTGGCACGAGCCACTGAGAGACTAATTACCTCGCGAATAACAGCGAGAACTTTGTCATGGCGGTAAGTGTACCGTCCTTGATCTAAGGCCACCTTGCAGCCAGCTAGAATGTGTCTAGCTGTGCAAGGGGTATTGCTACAGAGGGGACAAGAACTATCCTCGGCAAAGCTCCAACGAGCGAGGTTACTGGGGTCTGGAAGTGTATGCTGAAAGGCATTCAAATAAAATTTCAGCATCTCTGGCGTCCAGTCATAGAGCATTACCTTCCAGTGCATTGGAGGCGGAATGCAAAAGTCCCCAATTGTTGTCCAATCAATTGTCCAATTATTATTTCTCTTCAACCGTCTTTTCCATTGTTAATATAAACCAAAATGTTAGTATTATTTAGAGTCTTCCATATATATTTTCTATGTGGAATTTCTGAATGCAACATTAACCATATCATACAGTTCGGGCAAACTTGATCAAGTCTGCACTTAGTCACTTTTTGCCAAAAGTAATCGTGTGTTTATGAAGCAAAGGAGATTTTTTGTTAAAATAGATGTAGATGATTTTCATAACCTTAATATTTTTTTATGGAACAGACGATGATTTATTAAAGGTATTGATGACAATTTGTAATTTAACAAAAACATTACTTGTCACATTTTCCTATATAATGAGAAGACTGATGAAATCGACAATTCTAGGAAGTCTTGTTGGTTCCATCATGTGATTTTGTAAAATTGTACAGAGGCCTCGTTTCTGATGTGCGAAAACACGATTCCGATTGACAGTGCGACCTTAAAATCCACGCCATTCATATAGGAAGTAGCATGTGCGCAAAAGCGCACTATCAAGAATTGATCCTATATTGAGCATATTCTGTTTATTTACAACATTATCTCATTATTAATTTAAATCTTCCCAAGCACGCCATTGCCATGGCGTGAATGCGTTACTTTGGCAAAAATGGCGTAAAGGTAAGTAAGTAAACTGAGATAACTTTTCCTGTTGGAAAATTTTCGCTCAAGTTTAATGAGAACAGCTTCATCCTATCTTATACCCGTAATATCCGTTGGAAAGTATTTAAACTAGTGAAATACCTGCATCTCTTAAGAAGTTTCACGGAATAGTTTGATAATTGAGTTAATATTACAGCTGACAGATGGAATTTTGAAATATTTTACCTACAGTCTAGTAAAGAGCAGTAGAGAGCGGATCAATCTCATATAATATAAAAAGAGAAGTTCCGTCCGATTCACTCATTCACTGACTGTCTCATCAACGCCCAGCCCTAACTCTTGGACCTAGAAAGCTGAAATTTTGCACAGAGGTTCCTTTTAGGACGTAGGCGCTCACTAAGAATTTTTCGAAATTCAACCCCTAAAGGGGTGAAAAGTGGTTTCAAAGTTTGTATGGAAAAACGATATAGACGTGTTTTTAAATTGGAAACTTTTAAAGATTACTCCAATAAACAAATAAACAAATAGGTGTTATATGATTTTTCAAAATTCCACCCCTAAAAGGGTAAAATGGGGTTTTAAAGTTTGTATGGATAAAAGATTTTAGATGGACTTCTTATTTCGAAACTTTGTAAGATTACTCAAATAAATAAATTAGGAAAAACTTGTTTCATATTTTTTCCAAAATTCAACCCCTAAAGGGGTGAAACAGGGTTCCAAACTTAGTATAAATAAACAATAATAATGTGCTTTTTGTATCGAAACATTGTAGGATTAATCTAATAGAAAAATAATAAAATATATCTTTCGTGGTTTTTCAAATTTCAACCCCAAAAGGGGTGAAAAGGGGTTTTAAATTTGCACAGAGAAACGATATAGATGAACCTTTTAATTGAAAACTTTGTAGGATTACTCTAATAAACAAATACGCAAATCGGTGTATTAAGTTTTTCAAAATTCAACCCCTAAAGGGAAGAAACGTGATCTAAAAATTTCTATGGATAAACGATAATAGATGAACTTTTTTTTTCAAAACTTTGTAAGCTTACTCTAATAAACCAATAAGCAAATAGGTTTTCCATGTTTATTTCAAAATTCAACCCCTAAAGGGGTAAAACGGGATTTTAAAGCTTGTATGGATAAACGATATTAGATGGACTTTATAAATTGAAACTTTTGTAAGATTACTCTAATAAATAAGAAAGCAAATACCTGTTTCATATTTTTTCAAAATTCGACCCCTTAAGAGGTGAAACGGGGTTCCAAAATTTGTATGAATAAACGATATAAGATAAACTATTTATTTCGAAACGGGGTTCCAAAATTTGTATGAATAAACGATATAAGATAAACTATTTATTTCGAAACTTCGTAGGATTATTCTAATAAACAATTAAGCAAATAGGTCTTTCGTGTTGTTGCCTCACGGGAAGTTGATTGCCTCACGTGAATTGAACTATGCAATGCAGCGAGATACCATCTAAAGAATTCACAATAAAGATGATCAGGATCATCCGTGGAAGCGATACAACCATTTTCTCTCAAGGCTGTCTTGAAAATGTTAAGTTTTTGCCGTTACTTTTCTACTGCTAACATTCTGTGCCAGTTTCTTAACTACATTGTTATAATTAATGGCAATCATTTGTCCGCCATGATCCGATAGACGCAGCTGACTGGCTGAACGGAAAAATTATCAGAGTTAGTAAAGATATTATCTATGCATTTACTGCTGCTAGCTGTCGTTCGCGTAGGGAAGTCTATAGTTTTGATTAAATTATACGACAAGCAAAGATTCATTAAAGTATCACCATTATTGGATTTTTCCGAAAAAATGACGTTAAAATCGGCACACAATAATATTTTGGAAGAATCCCTAGCTAACTTGTCAGTACTATCTCTAGGGTATTTAAGAAGTTCTTCTTAAATTCATCAAATTCATCAAAGCATACAAAAGACATACAAGAAAGTAGTATGGTTTGCTAAGCAGAAATATTGAAAATATACTATAGATAATTCAGATAATAAAATCAAGCTGAAAATCATCAAAAAAGAATGTACACAGAACCCAATATATTTAAAATGCCTACGCCTCAACGTCAATGGCAGTAGTATAGATGATGCTACAACGGTTGCAGAACTTTTAATGACTATTTCAGCTCCATACCCTTAAATATCAGCTACCAGAATAAGAGAAATCACTTAACTTTAGGTTTGCTTGAAGGCTATCGTAAAAGAAATCCAAATTCATTAATATTCTCCCTCACCAATTTTTTCGAAATAATTAAAGTTGCTAAATCCCTTAAAATAAAAATTCAACAGACCTGTGTTATATATCTACCAAAATCCTAAAAAGTTCTGTAACCGTAATCTCGCACACTCTTTTTTTCATATTTAATCGATGCATGGAACATGGATTCTTTACCACTGAACCTAAGATGGCTAAAGTGGTACCGATATTTAAAGAAGGTTGTCCTGAAAACAGATATAATTATCGGCCCATATCTCTTTCACCAGTTTTCGGCAAAATTTTTGAAAAATTACTGCTTACCCGACTTGTTAATTTCTTTACTGAAAACCAAATCCTGTCAAAAAAAAAATTGGATTTCAAAAAAATCTCTCTAGGCAAGATGCAATCGCCAGTCTAATTAAAAAAACACTACTTGGGCTAGACAATATGAAAAAAACCGTAGGCATTTTCTGTGACCTCTCTAAGGCTTTTGATTGCGTAGACAACTCAATTCTACTTGAAAAAATGGAATAATACGGCATTAGGAATAAGGAACTGCAATTCATGGAATCTTATTTGCAAGAACGCACTCAGATTACGCAAGTCGAAAATAGTAAGAGCGCGTCACAGAATATCAACAAAGGTTTTCCTCAAGGATCAATAGTTAGACCTCTTCTCTTCCTCGTGTATATTAATGACATACCAGATTGCCTGAAGTCCGTGGATGATGAAATCATTTTATTCGCCGATGATAATTCACTTCTTTTTAGCGATAAAATAAAAACACTTTAGCCCAAAGTAAAAGAAAAAATAGACAGGCTTAGTATTTGGTTCCAAGCAAATAAATTGTCACTTAACGTAAATAAATCAAAAGCAATATGTTTCTCTTTGCGGCCGTCTGATTTCAATGAAATAGACGTATACTTTGGGTCTGGCAAACTAGAAAATGTCCCCTCCACTAAATTTCTCGGATTAGAAATTGATCAAAAATTACAATGGTCTGATTACTTAAATGATCTCAGTAAACAAATGTGCAGTGCCATATTCGCCATTAAAAAAATAAGAAATTTATGCGGTTTTGAAGCCGCTAAACCTGTTTATTTTGCATATTTCCACTGCCTCATAACTTACGGCCTTCTATTTTGGGGAATGGCACCAAACTCAAAAAGAATTTTTCTTCTCCAGAAAAGAGCGGTACGCAGTTTATATAGAGTCTCTCCAAGAAGTTCTTGTAAGCCGCTGTTCGTAGAATCAGGAATCATGACTCTATTTTCTTCCTACATCTACCAAAATATTATGTACGCTCGTAGACACCTAGCAGAAGTTCCGGCGAATTTTCATCATCACGATACGAGGAATAAATCCAATCTCCACATAAACCGACAGCGACTTAGCAAAGTGCGATAGTTTTATTCACCAAAATTGTTCCTTCTATAATAAGATTCCAGAGCAAATTAAAAGCCTTGGAGAGGACCAATTTAAAAAGATAATTATAAATAATTTGGTAAGACACCATTGTTTATGGTATAAGGGAGTTCGAAAATTCCGAGTTTATTATCCATGGTGATAATTACTAAAACTTTTAAAATTTTAAACATAACGGTATTATGATAGCTGACATTTAAATTCCCATATAATTTAGTATACATCTATTTATGTTTAAATACGAAGGCATATTGCTGGATTGACAATAAAATTATTTTACGTTGATTATTCTACATAGAATTTGCATTTCTATTTTAATATATTATTCTCTCTTACTATTTAATGACATTAGTATATTTTGATTATTTGTAACTAGGTAATATTGAATATAATATTACAGCCATGACAACTATCATGATAGCTATTTTTTTAATAATTAAATTTTACGCATTTAATTTTGTGACGCATCCAAGTGTAAGAATGCCTATCTGCTGGAGTAGTTGATTGTATTGTATTGTATACAATCTTCTATAGTTTTGATCGTTTATACTTTGACGGTTTGTATTGTTTATATATTTGTTTGTTTCATTTAATCTATAGACGAATAGATCTCATTAAGTTGAGTCAATTGTTTTAATCGTTTGGCAATAATATTTTCCATATACCTGAAATCAATGTTTCTATTTGCAATTAGATTTTTTCATACTCCCTTAAAGTAACATCTCAACTTGGTATCAGTACTGTACTGACCACGTCTGACTTGACTTATTTAACTTAACTCCGGTCATCTGTCTGAAACTAGTGTTTTAACGCGGCTATGGATATTACCGTAAATTTATTATTGCCACAAAAATTGTTATAGCCACATACTAAAATTATTTTTTCTTATAAAATTGAAAATACCGTGAAATATATAAAAAAATAATAGCGAAAATATTTTGAAATCACAGAATTATGCCCTTTTTCTCGATTTGATTGATTGATCTTCTTTGAACTTTGATAACATTTACAATATGTTTATTTCACTTTTTCTCTGGCAGTAAAACTTGGTGCGAGGTACTGCTATATTCTATAATTATGTCAAAATTTCATGTCGATAGCTATAACACTTACCGTGATAATGGTCGTGACCTAAAGCGAAGGTCGCCGATAATAGGGGTTCTTTTCTTCAAAAGTAAAACAAAACGAACGAGGGAAACATGTTACTCTTTATTCGATCAGCAGCTATTACCATTTTTACTGATACGAAAATAGCGATCTTAATTTCGATGCCTGGAAGAACGGTGTTCTCTTGATATAATTTCGGAGCGTGCGAAGAATTGACAATACGAGAAATTGGATTGGGAAGAGAAAAGGCAAAGGATGGTACTGCTCTGAATAACAATCACATAGAGCGCGAAAGAAAGCGAATATTCACGCCCCTAACATGGCTACTCGATATAGTATGGTGACATTTTTATGGTTCTACTCAGGATCATTAAGCAAAATAAGACGTTGCGAAATTACTACTGTCGATAACAATAATAACTTATTCCAGAATGAAAAAACAGGTGCTCGGAGAGAGACAGAAAATAAAATCACGCTGTACAGTATAGTTAAACGAAAACGTTTTCCAAAAAAATATTTTTTGATACATAAAGTGATTAGTAATTTTTCCATAGGCTGATTTTAATAAAATATAATATTGTTTTTCTTTTCCATGAATATTATTATTGAAATATTGGAATAAATAGTTTAAACCTACTACTTTTTAAAAAATAATTGGATACATCTACATACCACCGAGGATGCACAAAAAAAAAGGAAATAATTTTGGTTTACCAATCTGGTGCTTTACCAGACTAAAAAAATGCATTATATCAAACAGTATGAGAGTTCACCATTGTAATAAAATAAGGTTTAGTAAAAAAAAATAACCAGTTACTGAAATTACCGAAATATTGTACGTTGACGACTAATATAACTAAAATGACAAAAAATTTGCTCATGCATAAGTCGCTTGTGTTTAGGGTGTGTGTGTTTATAACTGCGAGATATTGTACAAAAGTAATTGTGTAACTATTGTGTAATGTTTATAAATTGATATAAAATGATAAAAATCATCGTTATCAAAGTATAATAATAGTCATACATAACAGTTAATTTTGAGTTGTTATGACTATTTGAAAAAGCTTAAAGACTTATTTAAAATATCAATCCAATTTAAACAGTTATAACAAAGCTCACAAAAGCGGGTGAGTACTCAATTTCTGGGTGCATTTGTTTTGAAATGTGGCAATCGAAAAAGGTCACATTAGCCCATGGCTTTTAGATCTCGCTAACAAACTAGTTAGACCAACCAAATATGCCATATATTTTTTTATAGATATAGGGTGACATTCAAGTAGACGCTGCTTGATGAGAGATGAGTAAGCGAATCTATTTTAAATAGCCTATAATAAGTTGCAATACATTTTTGTCCTTTTCTTTTCCAGATATATTCTAATAGGATTTCCAAGCTTCAACGAAGTAACGTTTTTAACTAAATGCAGACTGAATTTTATTTTAGCTTGGAAGGCAACAATATTTCTCTTACAATTTTTAAGCTATTGCATAGCTTTTATCGCGGGCCTAGGCCAGCGCGGCGACCGAATGAAGAAATTTCTTAACGAAAATTAATGATTTTAAACTGATAATTACGTCTAAACGAGTACTGCTTACGATTCGAAAAAAATATATGTTAAACAAGAACATTTTCCTAATATTCTTAGCTATGAATATTTTAGATTTTGTTTATATTACGTAGTGCAATTAATTTGTGAAATTAGGTCTAACTGAACACAAAAACGACTACTACGCAAATACTATCTGGCGTATTTTTATGAAACCTGCACCATTTTGAAGATAATTTAATTATCTATCTTTTTATCTACGATTTTTTTCGAATAATCTGTTTTTTTGCTTTATCGAATAAAAAATTCGTGCGCGGCGCTCTATCGAAATCGTTTAATTTATTCCGAATCATTTGCTTTCGCAGCCGCACATGATTCGGAATAATTTCAACGTTTTCCGATAGAGCGCAGTTATCTGATATCAGAAAAAATAAAATAAATAATTGCATAGATTGTTAAAAATGTCATGCAATAGCTTTACCGCGGCAGTCCCCGAGTGCCACACGTATTTTTTTTTATATATTTTATAAAATAACGTATTAATGATATCGGAAAAAAAATGATATCGGCAATGTTGTGGCACCAGCCTTCCCTAGAATGTATGTATGTCCTACTACAGATTTAACTTGTCCTACTAAGGCTCGAAGTTTTGAAAATAAACCTAAGTTTGGAAATTAACCCTTAATGGAGATTTTATTATATTCGCATCGTATAAAAAAAGTTAACCATATGTATTAAAACCTGTACCATTGCTTAAAAGTAATAATGTATGTATGATAACCCATCCTTCCTTATTGTCGCCAAGCATTCATGTTTGACTGATCTTGTTTTCTTTTTCAATATAAAATTATAGCACTTGGTTGTAGCATTCTAGCACAGAGAAGAGATGAGAACCATAAGTGAAAGTGAGAGATGTACAACCATTAGTCAATTTACATTAACAACAACAGAAAGCATAATTACATTAACATTACTTGAACTTGGCAGAAACAAAGCCGAGAAACTTATCTATACTACTAATAAAGCTGAAGAGTTTGTTTAGTAAAACGCGCTAATCTCTGGAACTATTAGTAGGATTTAAAAAATATATTTTCGCATGTAGAATATTAATCACAGGATATTACCCATAAGGATATTAACATCATGTTACGACCCTTAGGAGCAGAGCAAAAAGTATTACAATACGAAGTATGTATTAGCGCGGATGTGCATCGCATCGTGCTATGGTGGGTCGGGGGCCGGGGCGACCGTCCGACGAGAACCGAGCATTACCAAGAAGAGCCAAAATGTGCATGCCTTATATACCAGGTTGCGGCTAAAACCAGTATATACTATCATAATACGAGTACATACTAGTATATACCTGTAAACCAGTATATACTATTATAATACTTAATCATACGATTCTGAGCCTACCTTAGTGCGTACGTCTCGTGCGATCCAATTAGGTTAGATTTAATTCATTTGTAACTGATATTTTGATTTTTTGTAAAATAAAGAATTTGAATTTGAATTTGAATACCACACTATTATAATTTTTCAAGCCGAAGTACTCTAAAATAATTATAAATAATCAAATTTCTTCTAAATTAAACAGCGGGTCAATCCGCGGAGCACAGCTAGTTACATATACACCCCGTTAAAATGTATCTCCATTACCCTATAGTTTAACGGTAAATATTTATATTTATACTTATCATTCTATATTATTTACATATTATGTATCTATCAAATATAATATATACTATCGATTCCTTTAGTTTTAATCAATGAGAAAGCAGTGTAGTTAGCATTTTCAAGTCTATCTTCGTACGGTCTTCGGCCTAGCTAGGCATTTTCTGTATTTAATGTATCTTAAAATATAGACTCTAAATTAATAAACTATTCTTATTATGATAGCAATTACAAGTATATCTAATTCTCTACAAACTTGTTTGTGTAGGGTTTTCTAAAAGTGTTGTTCTTTAAAATAAACCGACCTAAAATGTGCGGTGCATTTAAGACGCCTCTTCGAGCAGAGCGTAGCGATTTAATTTAGCCCAGACAGCCTGTTTAGGGCCGTTATTGTGCGGAGAAGAGCGTTAAAAAGTAAAGCCGAGCGAAAATCCCTCCGTTATTTATAGGTTGATTCGCTCCACGCGGCCCGTTTGGGAATTCAATTTAATAGAATATTTCCATTCGTCGAACGTGATTAGAAAATATGATTGCATTTTGTTTCGCAGTACTTCAATTTCGTACTTCAATTAAATCCTTATTGACTTGCTTCCCTTAACTGTTTCTCATTAAAGAGGCGATGTGAAAATAATAAAAACTCTAGGTTCTGCTCAATTAACCTTCTCCTTCTTCTTAGCTAGTAGTAATGATTGTGATCATTACTTTGCAGATAGGGCAACCAAGTAATTCATTTGATGTCATACCGCATTTTTCAACCAGATGTGGGTTTCTATAATTCTTATCTTTAAACAAGTAAATATATTTAATAGGATTAAAATACGACTGCCTTTACAGAAATTGAACTATACAGTTTTGTTTTCGGTAAAATATACACAAAGTACCACTTGAAACAACACCGTAAAATTTCCCTGTTTTCCGTTGAGGGAATAAAAGGAAAATTCTTAGAGTTTCCTGAAAAATTATAAAATTCGGGAAAATCTGAAAGTGTTTTGTTAATTAAGTGTAAAAAAAATTAACATCGGAAACAAGGAAACTCAATTTCTCGTTACTTACATGTATTTTCGATCGATGAATTAAGTTGTTTTTTTTCAGTCTATCCAAGCAACCACGAGTGTTTCTATTTGCGGTTGATATTAGCAGTTTGTGGAACAACATCGTTTCTACATTTTTAACTGATAATAGTGAATTGCGTGACACATATAGAGATGCCTGTCAACGCTTGCTATTGCTAGAGAATGGCCCTCATTGGGAATACACCCTCCGAGATGCTGTGATTGCGTTAAATGCTCATCAAATACAAACATTGTTTTCGATAATTATCTCACCATGTTTTTCATCAAAACCGATTGCTATGTGGACCAAATACAAAAATTACATATCTGATGATATTTTGCATCACATGCGTACCAACATATCAAATCGAGGCATTGATATTAATTGAGGAAATGTGCTTGATGATATCAAACAAGGCATTACTGAGGTTATCTGCTTGATGATATAAAACAAGGTAATAGGCCAACTAGTTATGTCAGCGCCCAATCGTCAAACATTTATAGAAAAAAAAACAATGTGATTGCGGTGCTTTGTCAGAATCAGTTCGAACGAGCTTTCCGCTGTTAAATCGGAAACAAAAATATGCATACGATACTATCTTGAAAGTTATGAACGATGGAGCAGAAGGAATTTTGTTCTTGGACGCTCCCGGTGGAACTGGAAAAACTTTTTGATCGTATTGATTTAGGCAAACCATTCGCTTGCAGAATGAAATTTCACTTCCACTTGCTTTATCAAGAATTGCAGCTACTTTATTGGAAGTTGGTCGAACAGCTCATTAAACACTTAAGTTGCCGTAAATATTGAAATCAATAAAACTCCAACTTGCAACCTTTTGAAAAACTGTGCAATGGCCAAAGTTTTGCAGCAATGCAAATGGACCATTTGGGATGCGGGGGGAGGCTGGTGTTAGTGGGGGGATATAGGGGAGAGGAGGTAGGGAATTGGGGGGGGGGGGGTTGGAGTTTTTCGGGACGGGGACGGGTATTCGGAAGAGGGGGGGGGGGGGTTTGGGAAAGAGATTAAAGGGGAAGTTAGGAGGGGGTCTAGTTTGGAAGGGAGAGGGGTTGTTCTGATTGCTGGAAAAGTCTTTGGGGACACAACCGATTTTTTTTCTTTGTTTACATATTTCAATAGCTTTTTACAAATTTACAAAACGATCATAAACACATTTATTGAAATTTGGACAGGACAAGGTCTGCGGGTCAGCTAGTATTAGAATAAAATTAAAAATTGACATAAATTATGAGTTGTGACAGTCGCGGTTAGCACTGCTTATTTCCTCGGTCGAATGACGAGAGAACCAGCGAGCTTGTACCAGCGTTTCCATGTACGATTTAGATCCTCACGGTGTGACTATTTAAGCGAATGTAAATCGATGATTGCAAGAACTACTATCGATATCGTACACCGTATTCATTACATTTACTTTATTTCATTTAAAAACTGAAATGTGTGGAAATAGGTAGAACCTTCGAGTTTTTAGACGACTGGACGATTTCACCGCAATATTCCTTGTAATGCCGCGCTGGCGTGTAATGTGACGTGCCTTTCGCTGAGCATCCGAACATGTCCGGTGCTGCATATACGTCAGTTCGCGACTGCGATATGTCAAGTATATGTATGATGATATATTATTACTGGTATGAGAGTATAGGAAAAAAAGTCTTTTATAATCTTTTATATCTCTTTGCGTGATCTTCTATCCAACTTAATTTCATTAAAATATATTTATCTTCGTCCAGCTAACGCATAGCCCTAGCCGAAAGTTCCGTATTAGACAAATTTCTCAAAATTGAAGATATTGACTGATAAGTCTTATCAATTTAGCAAGTGCGACGCTGTCTCAAAATTTGATCTAGGCATCGTGATTCCTCAACACGTTTATCAATATTTGAATTCACAGCATCATCATCCAAAATTTCAGTATCATCTTTTGTTTTGAATATTTGATTATGAACAACATAGGTACATGGGTACATGTAAAATTAATTAAATAAGCACAAATTAATTAAATAAGCACAAATGCCACCCACCTTCAATCAACTTATTAGCTGTTCTTCCCTATCGCAAATTATTTATGTAAATACAAAGTGCGCTTAACGTCGGTGCAATCTTGTTATGGCTACAACAATAAAGTCATCCTCCTTTTGCCTTGGGTACTTTATGGACGCCTTTCTTCCTCCTTTTAATAAACAGTGGATTACATTTTTAATTGCTTTATGCAAATAGACTCTGTTTTTAAAAATTCTGCATTCAATTTATGAAATAAACCCAAGAACAGCAACTAGTGAAGAATAGAATGTATGTATAATTTATGAGCATAACATTTCCAGTACGGATAAAAATAATAAAAACAATAAACGGTCGGACACAATGGTGAAATAAGACAAACCAAATAATAAAAAAAGTGACTAATAATGTTAACAATAGATAAAAGAATATTTCTAATACACCTTAATCAGCACCGTTTGCTGCAGCATGCGCAGCAGTTTTATTCTCCAAAGCGTCGGATTTCCTAATAAGGTCCGGAATTATTGCAGTATAGGAACCTTTCTTAGAAATCGAAAAATAAAGAAATACTACTAGATTCGATTATTGTAATGCTAAATGTGAAAGAAAAAAACTTCGAACGCGTAAAATTTCAAGACCAAAAAAAAAAGGTTTTTTAAACTCAGTTTTTAAGGCTGTTTTAAAAAAAACTAATCTAACCTACCGCCAAATAAGTGTTTATGTATTATTTAAAAAAAAACTAACCTAACCTACTGAAATGTATGGGTTTGGCGTTTCTTTGGATGCCTATATCCTAGATTATTGCAGATTCGGAATCAGCGTGGTGAATATAGTCTGGTGACGTAAAAAAATCAACAATCTAGGAGAGGTTCCTATACTGCAAAAATACGAATATCAAAAGTCCTAGAAAAACCCAATTCAAAAAAAATCCATAGCTTAGTCAAAATTTTAATAAGGCTGAATTCATATTTCAAGAGTATCAAGCTGTAAAATAAAGGAAAATATCGTCATAGTTGACATTCGCCAAAATGCGTAATTTATATTTTTAGCGACGAAAGCTATATTGCTGGGATTGACCATTAATTAAATTGTTTGAATTTAACTTTAGCAAACGATTATTATTATGATAATTAGGGTTATATAAAATGTTATCTTTATACAAATGTAATCAACAATTTCTATTTTATAATTACATTGTTTCTCATACCGATTACAAAATTCTTAAATTAATTTATATACTCACAACTTTCACGATATTTAATTTTCCAATTCAAATTATATTACTAAGAATGTTAAATGCAATGACGCGTTCAAGGGTAGGAATTCCTACCTACTGAAGTAGAATGTAATGGTAGTATTGTATTAAAACATCGATTTTTACTTTTACTACCCACAAAATTTTTAATTGTGAATCCACAAAACTCGATCGGCGGCTTTCTATATACCTGGCAATCAGTATGAATTTAAAATAAAAAAGGCATATATATTTTACTCCGAGGGAGCTATATGTAAATAAAAAATCATAAATATCATTGAAAACAAACTTCATAAACAATTAATTGAAAATCTTAAAAGCTGTGTTAGGTATTATAAAACAAGGCTAGAAAGAAGACTCTTTTTAGTAAAGGAAGAAGAATCTTAAAACAGACTTTTTTTAGCAAATATATTACAAATATAGCAAATATATTACCATACCATAGCTAATATAATTCTTACATATTTCAGGAATTTTTAAAGATAAAATGAAAAGTTACAATGTTTTTCACGATAATATTAAATTCACCAACTTTTAAAATATCTTACAGATACGATTTACGCTATACATGTGGCGATTCTTTGGGGAAAATAGTAACGACCAATGCAACGGTTACCCAAATTATAATTTATATGAAAGAAACATCTAAAATTATATAACTGCTCGTTGCTCGTCCCATCTAAACAATTCACCATGCATACGTTTGAATTTCGAAACCCTGATGTTTCAAACCATGCGAAGCGCGCGCTTCGCTCATGAGTGAATAATATTCCAAAACGGCGACCATTACGGAAGCAATGGAAAATGAATAAAATAAATAAATATATTAAGAAGTAAATAAATAAAACACAATAACATGCGGAAATCTCGTTTCAGACCATACATAGTCATTTGCCGTTAACCATTTTCTTCTAGGTGGTTTGTTTTTGTTAAGGGGGGGGGGGGGGGGGTAATAGGGTGTGTGTGTCAAAACATGAAGAACATATTTCGTGTAAAATGTTCTTTTTTCACTGAAAATCGGAGCATTAGTTTTTAGACTGTAGATTCGATATTTAAATAAGGGACTGATTCTATATTTTTATTCCGAAAAGGAGGCGGAATGAAAAACAGGAAACACGCCTTATTTCGCTCCTTAGTTTTGTGGTCGTAGAAACATAACGTTGAAAAATCTGGGGCCAGCATTCCTCCTGAGGGTGGGGGGCGCGTTGTCTACCTTGATGATGACCACAGTGCCCTTTTGCACATTGGCTGTCGGCTTATCCTATTTATCACGAGACTTTTTCACGAGACTATTTAAGACGACCTTAAAAATCAACGATTGTCGGCTAGGGATGCTCGAGGACGTGGCAAAAAATCGTCAAGAATGGAAGCGAATCGTGAATGGAGTACGAGATCAGCGGCACCGACAGCAGCGTATTGGCTGCGAGGGCGACCCCCTCCCCAATCGCCGGCTACGGAATAAATAATAATAATAATAATCACGAGACTGTGGTGTAAATACTCGATACGCCATCGATTCCAAAACGTCTGAAAGAGGCTATAGACGAACTAATGCCTTTTAAGTAAAGTGACATGAGTTGACTCTATTCCAATTGCGGGCAGAGATAAAGCTGTGATGTATTTAAACAATGAGTGGGGGATATGTGCTGAGGGTACAGCAGGATCCCTGATTTGCAGTGAGTGGACGCAAATTAA
>OX155980.1:30509249-30521749 GCA_944548615.1 Micropterix aruncella
TTGATCCATAGGTTGGATCAAAGGCGTACAATTTGGAGGCATGTACAGTACAGAGAAGTTGCCGTCTTCTGTTGTCAAATCTTCAGCATTTGGATGTCCAGGGGCATTGTCTAAGAGTAGCAATGCTTTTTGTGGCAGTCCCATTTTTTTTAAATGGCGTTTGACTTCAGGAACAAAATGGCCTCTAAACCACTCGAGAAAAATATCTCTGGTTACCCAAGCACGCCTCTGCCCTTCATAATGCACTGGTAATTTTACAGATCCAAAAGATCTTGGCTTTTTTGCCTTCCCCACAACTAGCAATGGTAATTTGTGATTCCCTGTAGAGTTTGCGCAAGGCATAAAAGTTATTCGCTCTTTAGACACTTTCGACCCAGGAGCGCTAGTTTCAGCAGAAGAGGCTAAAGTTTTGTCCGGCAGAACCTTCCAAAACAATCCTGATTCGTCGGCATTGTAAATTTGTTCAGGGCAAAGGTTCTTTTCTTTTATCTCGTTTAGGAATTTTTCTTGGAATGGTTGAACAGCTTCCGTATTGCTAGAGACTTTCTCACCTGACACTTTCAGCTGACGTATGCCATGACGTTTTTTAAAATTATCAAGCCATCCTCTACTTGCAGAAAAATCCGAACCTGTTAGTTTTTTATGGAAGAATCTCGCTTTTTCCATTACGACCTCACCAGACAATGGAATGTGGCGTCGTCTTTGTTCTAAAAACCATGTGAACAGTGCTTCTTCTAGCACTGGATTCTCTGGTAATTTTAGAGTTTTTCTGAACCCTGGTCCTTTCTCAGTTTTAGCTATAAAAGATCTCAATTTTTGCTCATTTTTCTTGAGGTCTGTAATTGTTGATTTTCCAACGCCATACTTACAAGCAAGAGAAGTTGCCGACACTCCGTCCTTTAAACTGTCTAGTATGGTGCACTTTTCGGCTATAGTCAAAGTTTTATGTTTGCGTTTTGGTGTTGGAACCATCTTTATAACCTCAAAAAACACGCCGCGCACGAGTACAGAGCAGAAAAACGTGGAATGGACGCGCAACGTGGCAGTCGTAACTGCAGACTAATTAATAAACAACATAGCAGCGAGGCGAAGGCGAGGAAGTGGGGTGGGGTATGCAGTTCGGATTATAGCGACGTTCGGATTAGCCTGAGTACGGATTATCGAGGCTCTACTGTATATATATATATATATATATATATATATATATATATATATATATATATATATATATATATATATATATATATATATATATATATATATATATATATATATATATATATATATATATATATATATATATATATATATATATATATATATATATATATATATATATATATATATATATATATATATATATATATATATATATATATATATATATATATATATATATATATATATATATATATATATATATATATATATATATATATATATATATATATATATATATATTTATATATATATATATATATATATATATATATATATATATATATATATATATAATATATATATATATATATATATATATATATATATATAATATATATATATATATATATATATATATATATATATATATATATATATATATATATATATATATATATATATATTATATATATATATATATATATATATATATATATATATATATATATATATATATATATATATATATAAAAATACAGGGTTATTGGTTATTAGAAGTATTCCTTTAAACAGTTCATAGAAGAGGTCAATTGCAGTCGATTTAACCATATAATGCCTTATGCAAAAATGAAGCATTCCTGAGATATTTAAAATTTTAGTTTTTTTTTAAAACAACTGACATTGTTCGTTAAAAAAAATAATTAAAAAAAAACTACGCATTCTTTTAATATTCCGTTATTGCTTTTGGGTTGGTGACATCCCAAAAAATAAATATTAGCTATGGAATGTACATCATTGCAGTTAATTTTGTCACTATGCTCGAAAACATTTGAAAACTAATAAATAAATGCGACATATTTACACAAAAATGCATGTTTAAAACTAAAAGTTACAAGACTATTTTCTGTGCATATTAGCTTCAAAACATCTGCATCTTATTAGCTTTCGAATGAAGTATTACAACTCCAAATCAACAATGGGATGACAAAAATATGACCAAAACAATAGGTGTAGGTACAACCAAATGTTTAAGAGTTAAATATTGGAAGCACATCTTCTACAAACAAATTTTAAGTTTTAATGCTAAAATCATTATTTAAACAATTTCGAAACCTAATTTCTATTTAAACCCTTAAGTTTAACAATTACTATGAATAGAATATTTAACACAATAAATTATTTTTGGCTTAAAGTTGGATAAATCTTACTATTTTTAGTATAAAGTTACAGTTTTAGCATAAAGTTAGAGAAATCTTACGATTTTAACTTGTGGTGGGAGAAAAATAATGTTTTTTTCATTTATTTATTACAGTTCATTTTCAAAATGACCACCTGTATTTCGCAAACATACACGCATTATTTGACGCAGCTCACTTTTGTCTACCGTTTAAATTCTGGGGCAGAAAGTGAGGTCCAATTAAATGATTATTAATAATTCCCATCCAAACATTGACAGAAAATCTTCTTTGTGAACCTTTAGGTCTCTTAAAGTGAGTATTTCACATTGCTCTTTCTTCCCAATAATGTGCATTGTGATAATTTGTTATGCCGTCCTTGTCAAAATTGGACTCATCGGTCCATAAAATTTGTTTGAGAGAATTTGGGCTTTCCAGGTCAGCTTGTAGTAAGAATCTACAAAATTGTATCCTTCTCGGGGGATCTCCTTCGTCGATCGCTTGTACGGGCGTGTAATGGTATGGATGAAGACCGGATTCATGTACTGTATACCATACCTTCCATTGAGATATGCCAAGGAGGCGTGCTACAATCACAGTTGATACAGTAGGATCTTGTTGAAAATGAAAAAGAATTTCGTCTTCATCTTCCACATAGTAAATTCTAGGTCTGCCTGCATCACCTGATAACAACAAAAATAGTTTTAATCATAAGAAAATCAGTATCTATTTAGTCCTGCGACCGAGTACAATCAGTTGCTAAATAAGAAACTAGCAGAAAAAAGATAATGGTAACTAACAAGAAACTAATAACCGAGTATTTTTTTGTAACTCTAATGTAAAAAAACACCTAATTACCTTGTCGTCTACGGACGGTGCCAGTCTCCCGAAGCCGACGATAATCACTATCGAAAACACGCACATCGGGTATTCGGCGATTTCGAAATTGAGCCGCGTATTCACGACGGGCAACTGCAGAGTTGCCTCTGACTAATCCGTAGTGATACAGGATATCTGCATATTCTTCATTTGTGAAGGAACGTCTTCTTTCTCTTTGCGCCATAACCAGTCCTTATAACAGATCACAATTCGAATCACCAGGAGGGCAATCAATCACAGAAATCAGTTCACAAGCCGAGTCGTCAGAGAAAAAAACAAATCGCAAAGAGCACATAAGACACATCCGAACGCAATAAATCGCAGGAGCGGACTACCGACTAACTAACTAAACCCCCGCACAAGCGTCCTTCCCTTCGTCGTCCCGCACCACTTCCTCCTATTATTTTGATCATATTTTTGTCATTCCTTTGTGGATTTGGGGTTGTAATACTTCATTTGAAAGCTAATAAGATGCAGATGTTTTTAAGCTAATATGCACAAAAAATATTGTTGTGACTTTTAGTTTTAAACATGCATTTTTGTGTAAATATGTCGCATTTTTTTATTAGTTTCCAAATGTTTTCGAGCATAGTGACAAAATTAACTTCAATAATGTACATTCCATAGCTAATATTTATTTTTTGGGATGTCACCAACCCAAAAGCAATAAAGGAATAATAAAATAATGCGTAGTTTTTTTTTTTAAGCTATTGCATAGCTTTTATCGCGGGCCTAGGCCAGCGCGGCGACCGAATGAAGAAATTTCTTAACGAAAATTAATGATTTTAAACTGATAATTACGTCTAAACGAGTGCTGCTTACGATTCGAAAAAAATATATGTTAAACAAGAACATTTTCCTAATATTCTTAGCTTTGAATATTTTAGATTTTGTTTATATTACATAGTGTAATTAATTTGTGAAATTAGGTCTAACCGAACACAAAAACGACTACTACGCAAATACTATCTGGCGTATTATTATGAAACCTGCACTTTTTTAAAGATAATTTCATTATATATCTTTTTATATACGATTTTTTTCGAATAATCCGTTTTTTTTAGCTTTATCGAATAAAAAATTCGTGTGCGGCGCTCTATCCGAAGACGTTTAAATTCCGAATCATTTGCGGCTGCGGAAGCAAATGATTGGGAAATGTTTATGTTTGAATGAGATATACTTACGGATGTGCTTTCGACGGTGCAATGTAAGTTTAAAGGTCCTTTTGCAGTCGACCAACGATCACTATTCATCCATATATCTCAGAAATAGGGCTTATCCTTATGCATATAAATGAAAGTGACATTACGAAATAATTCAAATTTCGAATGCTACCAACATTAAAAATACGACACAATTGGCTGAGTTTGTTATCAACGAGCCATTAAATCGAAATAAAAATAAAAAACCTCCATATGCTCAATGAAATGAAAGAAGAAACTTCAATCTTAATTTCTGGCAGAGAAGTTTATAATAAAGATTGTATAATGTTATCAAAATAGGTAAACCTATATAAAATTGTATAATATTAAAAAATTATAAAGAAACATTCGACACCCGGGATCGGGTGGTCGAATAGTCGTTTCAAGAGCAGTTGCCGTAAGGTTAACAACCACCCTCGCTCTATAGGAAACATGACTGTTTCCAGACTCCCCCGGCTGTTAGTCGGAGTGCAAAATTGATTGGCTGACGTCGCACGATGTGCAAAGCGTCCAGGAGCGCCCGAAGGTTGGAGATCGCCGGATGAGTGTTGACCCGTGAGTATGACCGACCCTAAACGAATGGATCTTCGTAGTCAACTCCAACAGGGCCTATTAGCTCGCACTTCTAGCAGTCTTCTATAATGTCATTACCCAAGCATAGTCTCTCTATATGTACGAAGTAAATATGTGAGCCAATAATGCGAAAGGCGGCGGTTCTTATATTATTACACAACTGCCTAAAAAAAGAAGTGTTATGTTTTTAAGATTAAAATATGTATGTTTACAGTTTCTTTATTCCACTTTAATTGCAAAACTTTTAAACCTATTTAGACGTGTGTAGTATTTTTAGAATATGTATATCATCCCGAGTGTCATAGAATACCGTACCTGTCCAAATACCAAAAGGGTAGTTGTCTAAATGTCCAAATGTCAATAAATCAATATGAATATATCGCGTTTAGTATCAAATGAAAAGTCTGATTGAGTACATTTCGGATATATACATAATGATACATGCATATACATGAATAAATACATAAACTACAAACATTTCATTAAAAAACCTATAGAAAATAATCTATACTAATGTTATAAAGAAGTAATGTTTGTAAGTTTGTAAGTTTGTAGCTAGGTGGTAATCTCCGAAACTACTCATTCGATTTCAGAAATTCTCATTTCACTAATGGAAAGCTTCATTATCGATGAGCGCAATAGGCCATATTTATTGTGATAAATATTGATTTTCAATATGAAATCACGATATTTTTAAATCAAGTCGGAGAAAAATGAGCTGGTTAGTTACTTTATCGGCGTGCCGTGACGAAACGGTTTAATATATATGATAAAAAATTAGAACAAAGACATAGGCCTCATAAAGATCTATAAGAAAGTCGTCGACAGCATATATGGTATCTGACTTGTATATTTAGGCTACAATAGCTGCTTATACCTATATCTAAAAAAAAAATAAGAAAGATAATTAGTAGGAAAAACTATATCATTTGCCGATGACACTACAATTATATTTGAAGGTGAAAACTGGAAAACGACATTTGAAAAAGCCAACAAAGGCATAAATATAGTTAGAGATTGGTTAGATAATTCGCTGCTCAGTTTAAATATAGAAAAAACAAAATTAATCACTTTTAGTATTAATGTTAAAGGTCAACCCTCATTGGAGCACAACGTTGTTATACACAAATGCAACAGACAGAATGGTTGCAACTGTCATATTTTAGAAAGAGTGGAATCATTTAAATATCTCGGTATCACCATAGATAATAAACTAAGATGGCAAGAACACACGGATAAATTAGCATCTAAAGTTCGTAAACTAGGATACACTTTCAAAGAGGTAAGAAATATTTTAGACCCAAAAACACTAAAAAGCGTTTATTATGCATTGTGTGAGAGTATCTTGAGCTACGGGATGATAGGATGGGGCGGTTGTTCTAAAACCATTCTTTACCCCTTAGATATTGCACAAAAGTCGATTTTAAAGATTATCATGCGAAAGCCGTATCGTTATCCTTCGGAAAATCTTTTCAATGAATATAATGTGTTAGATATTAGGCAACTATATTTAAAAACATCACTATCATATATTAAGTTCAATCAGATAAATATTTTTTCTCAAAATACCATATCAACGAGGTTTTCCGAAGATAATAATATGATAGTACCCAGAAGGTATACTACTTTTGGTCAGCGAACCTATACATTCATTGCCCCAAGGTTTTTCAATGTTCTTCCTGGCGACATAAAATCAGCACAAAATAAGACCTACTTTAAAAGGCTGCTTAGAAACTGGCTTGTAAAAGAGGGAAGACAAGGAATTTTAAAAATACTGGATATTATAACCTAACCCGGACATTTGAATATTTTGAATCTTATATTGGATTATTTTATTTATTATTATTATTATTATTGTTTTGTTTTAACGTATATTAAGAGATAATTTGTTTTAGTTTTAACACTATTTTATCTTAGTTATAAGTAAAATGCAGGACTATTTTGTTTAAATTCTTATTCTAATTTTTACTATTTTAAATTGATTTGTTTTTTTTATTTTTATGATTTGAATTTATTTGCTGTCATTTAATTTTCCACTTCTAACTTTAATTTAATCAAGTATTTAGTCATTTTTAATATTGTTTTGCAATTCCATTTTTGTGCATACATGGAATATATGCCACTCTTATAAACACGGTATTTGTGCAAGCACATTAAAAAATAACGTTTACCTTAGAACAGGTCCCGGCCTAGTTAGGTAACGTTGCCACTAGACTATGCATTGTATTCTTTTTTCTGCTTTTGATTCAATTTTGAAAGTATTCCTAAGCTGAAATTGTTTACTTTTTAATTATTTGCATTACTTATATAAATAAAAATAAACAAATAAATTAGGCAGTCTTTGTTGAAAACATAAGTAATAAAATAAGAAAAATAAGAAGGCGGTGAGGTGACGAAAACAAGACGCGTACGTCTACAAGATAAGTACCGTGCTCCTAAGGGGGGGACGTCTTGCACTATATATCTAAAGGTAGCGTCTAAAACGCAAAAATACTCCACCCTATTTAAATAAACAAATCGATTCGAAACTTTACAAGAAGCGAAGCCGCGGGCAACAGCGAGTTATACATACAATAGTTCACTTTCTGTAACGGCGGTCGTGCTTTTCATTCGTCGTGCTATTTTAATACTATAATATACTTGTTGGCAAACGTAATAAATAGCACTGATTTTGCATCTAGCATTTGGAGCCCGATAAATCGGAGAGATGGATTGAAAAATATGCACGGTAAAATGTTATCCCTCACTAACTGATGTTACAACAACCTAACTCTCTCGTTAAAAGTTTTTCCCTGAGTACATTTTCAGTTATCGAATTATTGCGCCCCGCTAAATCATGCAACAAATGTAATAGAAGTTTTAATGGTCACTTTTAACTCGCGATTTTACCTTACTCGTATACATCGAAAATAGTGAATAATTTAAATATTCACAGTGCGTAGAAATTAGACAAAAAATTAGATAACTTTAAATGCTAATGAAATAATTACAAAGCGTTGCTTTAAACTGTGGTTTCCAGTTCTTATCTTAAACGACGGTAGTGAGACAGAGCACCAAAATTTTTCCCAAACTCAAGTTATTTTTTTAAAAACTGGCAACACTGAAATGGTCCTATCGAAGCAGCTGCAAATTGTACAAAATAAGACGGCCGTATTTTGTTTTGTTTTTTAGAAAAATTGAGAAAAATATTTTCACAGTGTAAGTTTTTTTTTGTGTATGTTTGCAGTCATAACGAAGGTATGTAGCGAATATTGAATTTCTATTATTATTACTAGCATCACTATACTTGCATGTTCTCAAAGCGGCTATATAGCCTCCAAATTTTTGATAAACGTTTATGCCTATAGCGTGAGGGGGTAAACTGTTTGTTCTCACGATTTAGGAGAGATGGAGCAGACACCTCTCTATTTTATTTTTTTTCCAAACTACAAATATTTTTTCAAAACTGACAACATTGAAGTGGTCTTGTCGAGCCAGCTGCACAGGGTGCAAAATAAGACGGCCGTATTTGGTTTTGTTTTATAGAAAAACTGTAAAAAAATGCTTACACAGTGTCGGTTTTCTTTATGCTTGCGGTCATTACAAGGTTATGTAGCGAATATTGAATTTGTATGATTAAAATTAGCATCACTGTACCTACTTGCATGTTATCAAAGCGGCAATAAAGCCTAAAAAAAATCGATAAACATTTATTTCTTAGTGTGAGCGGTTGAACCGTCTGTCCTCACGATATAGAAGATATGGCTCAGATATATTGCTAGTGCGATGGACCACTCCATATTGGTTTTTTTGAGATTTTGGTAGTGGTTTGAGTTTTGTGTATTTGTTGATGTTTAATTTTCGAGTTGTCAGAAATACGTTTAACATAAGTGAGTTTAAAAGTGGCTTTTAGAGAAAAATGGACTAAGGTTGTTCTAACCAATGCTATTAAGGCTTCTGAAAGGCGGACTGGGAATGAATAAAGGCGCAAAAACATTTGGAACATAAAATCACGTTCAAGCGGACCTTAAAGAATAAAAATTTATCCAAAGTATTATTTATTTTTGCTAGATCCATCTCATCTTAGTAGGTGGTCCAACTCACCCTTAAGTGTGGGAGAGATGGACCGAGGCTACCTTTTCTTTTGAATCTAAAATTTTACCTTTAAGAAACTGTCGTTTTGCTATATATATTTTATTAATGGTAGAGTATTAATAGTATATTGACATAATACCATAAGCGTGTGTTTTACTCATTCACAAAAAAAATAGGCCCCAAAAAAAAGTGGTCCATCTCTCCAAAACTATTGTACAAAAATACCTGAACCTGCGTCCTGCTGATATGAAAAGCAATCGGTTTTTTATCCGTTATCAAAATGACAAGTGCTTAAGTTATGTTATGGGAAAAAGTATGGGAAAAATAAAATTTCTTACATGCCACAATAAATCGCTACTTATTTGAAGTTACCACATATCAAGCTTTATACAAAACATTGTTTTCGTCGTACTTCTGCTACCCTTTTGACCGATTCTGGAGCGGACTTAACTGTTCTCAAGCGACATGGAGGATGGAAGTCGAGTGCTGTAGCAGAGGGGTATATAGAAGATACCATTGAGAACAAGGCGAAAACATGTGAACGCAACGTGGAAAACATTAAATTGCAACCTTCAGTTAATCCATCTATGCCACTATCGTCGCGCCCATCTACATCCAAACAACGAGATTCACCGTCACATTTTCCTCAAAATGAGCCAGATTCGGACATTATTTCAAACACGCAGAATATGAAATCTACAACAATCTGAATTCCTAATAAAACTGTGACAATAAATATTCATAATTGCGAAAATGTTTCAAATGTAAATATAAGTGTTTAGTTGTTTTATTATTAGATAGTATTTAATTTCAATTTAGTTTATACTCTATGTTTTATTAAATAATAATATTACAATAAAATATCAGGCGCCTTTTATTTTCTCATAGAGGGTGATGAAAAGTAGAGTGTATCACTCGGGCGCAAAATATTTTTGGCTCGGGCGCTTTTTTTAATCCCTCGCTACGTTCAGGATTCTACTAAAGAATCCCTCGCTACGCTAGGGATTCTACTCTAGAATATCTCACTTCGCTCTGGATTCAAAAAAGCGCCCTCGCCGTGAAAATATTATTTTTCTCCCTTGTGATACAATCTACTATTTCGTTCTAGTAATAATAATAACGGAGCTATAAATTATTCCATTTGATGAATATAACATTTTTATTTCAAACCCCTCTGAAGATGTAAAACAAGTCTAGTAGAAAATAGTAGGCAAATTCATTGGTATTTTAATCCATACTTAAATATTTTTCTACGGTCGGAATTTATGATTTTTATAAATTTGTATATCATCAGATTTTGAAATATTTGTTTTAAGATCAACAATTTTTTTTACAAACTTAGTTCGAATTGGTCGTGTGGCTTCTGAGATACATTGAGTAGAGCTACAGCCGGGTAGCTTCTGAGATACTTCTGGGATACCGATACACAGCCACACATTTTTCAGAAATCAATTTTTTGGATTGCCAAGATCCTAAAATGTGAAGATCCGGCGAAAACTCGAATTCTTAATTTTGCTCGGAAACAAGACCTTCCATTTTACATACTTCATATATCACGATGTATTTTTTAGGAAAGTAAATGATATATAGGTCACCACCTTATTCTGCCGATATTCAAATTGAAAGTTTTTAGTAGATAATTCTACATAAATACAATGGTATGCACCTGTATTAAGGACCGAAAGTTCATTTGAGAGGACTGAAAGCCCGTCTACGACGGCGGCAGGTCCGAGCATAAGGTCGTTGGCTTATTATAAGTTTATAAATATGTAGAGAGTTTAAGTAATGCAATGGCCCGAGTGCGCTCCTTATAAGCCAAAAGTGTGGCGTCTGTTCCCCCAAGAGGAAAAATCTTTGATTTACCATGATGTGGGCACCGGCTTCAAGAAGGATGTTGGAGGAAACATGTTAAGTGTATCACACTGGCAGTTCTCTTCATCGTACTATTCGTGGCCTCTTATGCCGTCTTTAAAATCCCTTTTGTAAATAAAAGCCTACTTCGGGAAACGGAAATTTCATCGCGCCGTGTGCCCGATTCAAGTAGTAGATTCAAGACCGGGCGCTAACTGCGTCAAGCCATAGACAATGGCCAGATTAACCCTTTGAAGCAATATCTCCGGAAAACGTAAATCCGTCCTAGAACGCGCAGCGAGCACGCGCCGTTCTAGAAAGCATTTTCAGAACAAACGTACAAAGTTTGAGCTCTCCTCAAAGAGAACTTAACTCATTTTGAATCCGGAAATGGTGACATCAAATGGTTCTCAATTTTATCTCGTTTGTCGACTTATTTTGTGAAAATTTCTTTGCACGCTTTACCGCTAAAATTAATATACCTATTTTATATGAGTCTTTTAGACAAATGCTTACCCATTTGCTCTGGTTCGAGAAACCTATGACTTTTTGCGATTTAAATCCTAATCCCATCGTCTACGACAGAGGTTCTTAAACTTGTTTTTTCTCGTAGGCCACTTTGAAAATTTTACTGGTTTCGGTTAAATTTTACTACTGTTACATTTCTACCATACCCCCAAAACATTGCAAGCACGGCACAATTCTTATTTCGTCCCTTTGCACGTCTCACCAAGCGTTGCAGGCGGGCGGGCGGCGCTTTGTAATTCTCGACAAGCGTTGTACTGAATATCGAATATGCAAGTTTTTACAAGTAACAGTAAAAGTTAAAAAAAAGGATATTAATGCTAAACATTGATAGGTAATCCAAGCCAATATTTTTTTTGCTATCGAAACCAGCTAACAATAATTAAATTAATAATTTGAAATTCCTCTCCTTTTTAAAATTTCTCTCGTTTCCGTCTCTCTATTAGCCTAGATATACTAATATGTGTCGAGGATACTATTATATGTAGCGTCGCTTTAAATGTTTTAGACAATCAAATTTGGGAAACACTCCTGCCACGACTACGACTGCGACAAAACTCAGAGTATTTTACATTCCTTCGTCTTATATTGCAGGATTTACCATTTAAAATATAGGTAACCTACGGTTCATCACCCTAACACATTCCCGACATGCAGACAAACTCTGTTTAACGTAGTATTTTCTGAAATACGGCAGTATATTTTTTTTTGGAGTCGCTCTTATACGAGATATTTCGATCAAAATTTCACAACGTGATTTTGGTCCAACAAGGCATGTGTGTACCGAATTTCAAGTCTCTAAATGAAATATTTCGAGATTGAAGTATTACTAGCGAGCCCACTGATAGACCGATTTCAACAACAAACTTTGCAACTCTTGCCATTACCGAATAATGCCTGCATGTGAAATTTCAGCTCAATCGGATGAAGGGTTTGGGCGCTATCGTGGAGGAATACACACACACAGACACACATATGTACGTCCACAATACTTTCCTTCCCAGGAATGTAGGTATCTAATATAATGTAAATAACAGGATAAAGCAAAATAAAGTCTTTA
>OX155980.1:30526749-30569360 GCA_944548615.1 Micropterix aruncella
CGTTTTAGCCGAATAATGGATTTTGTCGACTTGGATGATATGATCGATCTGGATTTATTGGAAGAAATCAAAATGCGTCGTGATAGGCGACCAAAAATTTACAAATTGCGATACGACCCGTTCGATTTGGATGATTACAATTTTAAAACTAAATATCGTTTCACTAAGCCATACGCCGTAAGAATCATCGATATCCTGAGAGCTGACCTGCAAAATACCACTATAAATTCGATCAGCATTCGCGTAACAAAACAATGGGCAAGGGCTTTCTGACAACAAAAAGTGACATTTCATGTGCATTTCATGCCGCTTCAGTTGGCCACACTGCTTCCAAGCGGGCGTTGCCATGCTAGAAATATGACTTGTCTTTGGTTTCAGGGAGTAGTTATAACCGCGTTATAACTGATTTATTGGTCACGATTTTACAACTTCGTTATAACTCGGCTATACCGGGTATAACAATAACAAGGGTTTAACGCGGTTATAAGATAATTTTATTGGTAAGAGTGTTAGAATTTTATTTAATGAGTTTTAAATAACACAAAGTAGGTAGGTAAGTACTATTAAATGAATATATTCGATATATGTAAAATGTTATTAAATACAATGTTTTAGCTAACAAATAATACAAATTATTGAGTGCTAATGATATTTAAATGATTTAATAACTTTATATAGGGTATTTATTATTCACCGAGATTATATGCTTGTATGCCAAAATATGCCCTCTATCTCAAAAACGGTTAAGCGCATAAAAAATGTTTAATACAAAATTTGTCGCAAATCATATGCTCTACATTTTTTGTCATAGATGTTAACATCATTGGAGCTATAAAAACCTAGTTAATCGCGAAAAACCAATTTTGGTGACCTTTAACCTTGAATAACTTTCGACTCAGACACGAGATTTTATGAGACTTTTGAGACAACGTATAGATCGCCGAAATAAAGGTGTATACCAATGTCCAGCTTATTATCTCTCATTCCGAGATTTACCCCCTTTTTTTTGCTAAAGTGACTGCACTATTAGAGGCAGAAGCGTGAACACAAATCTTCTCGAATACACGGATTTTATGTTGAATGCCCTTGATTCTGGACAGCAGGTTGATGCCGTGTATACCGATTTTTCAAAGGCTTTTGACAAAATTAGTCATTCTATCTCAATACGAAGGCTTTTAAGTTTCGGTATACACAGTGATTTGCTTAGATGGATCAAGTCCCACATAATAAATCGCAGTCAGCCGTCTCCATTAAAGGTTACCGCTCTTCTTTCTTAAAAATCCCCTCGGGAATTCCCCAGGGATCTCATCTTGGCCCATTTCTATTTACCTTATACCTTAACGATATTGGACTCTGTTTTAGGAAATCACATCACTTGCTTTACGCAGATGATACAAAAATATGTAAAATTATTAAATGTCCAGAAGATTGTATAGACTTACAGAAAGATTTATTATTATTTGAACAATACTGTAATGAGAATCAAATAAATTAAAATACAAATAAATGCAATGTTATAAACATTCACCAGAAAACATCATCCAATCATGTACAACTACAATATCGCGGTAAAAACTTGACTCGAGTAACCAATATTCGTGATCTGGGCATTACCTTGGATTCCAAGCTGCACTTTAACCTTCATTTTAATAAGGGCGTAGATAAGGCTTTCAAACAACTTGGAATGATTCTGGGCATAGGTAAACCTTTTACCAGAGGCAAAACTTTCAAAGTACTCTACAATGCATACGTTCGAAGCGTTCTAGAATTCGGAAGCGTAGTTTGGAATCTCCAATATGCTGTTCATATAGATAGGATTGAGAGGGTGCAAAAGAGATTCTTAAAATCATTGGACTCTCGGACAGGTAACGTGTCTACGGATTATGCAGAGAGAGCGACAAAACACAAAGCACACTTTTTCTATGCAAGACGTGCTTTCTTAAACAATATCTTCCTATATAAAATTTTAAATAACCATATTAATTCTGCACCCCTTTTGGGAAAATTCTTTTTGAAATTCCTCGGTCTCCCTCTTCTCGTTTAAAAGATACATTTTATATACCCTCTTTTCTCACGAACTTTGCGAAAAATACATTTCTCAGACGGGCATTATAATAAGCTTCGAATGACCTCGACATATTTTCCGACACTTTGGTTAGTTTTAAGAAAAAATTAGGCGATTTGTTGCATTACCTATATTATATATATATGTTTATTTTTTGTTAAAGTAAAACTTTTTGTGTTTTGGTTGCATTAGTTGGTTTGGTTGCTTGGTTTAATAAGTTATTAGGATAATTTTGATTGTCATTTTCTCTTTGCTACTATTTATAATGTTTTGTAGTAATTAATAGTAATATAGGTCTATTTGTATTATGTATTATTTTCACACAAATGTATATTACTGTTGTTACCTAAATAATAATTAAAAAAAAGAAATAAAATAAAAATTAAAATTAAGCATAATTCTGATTGCCGCAAAGTCGACTTGAAGCCAAGCAACGCGTAGTTTCGGTACAAAAGTTTACACGTCGTATTGAACTTCATTTTCAATTGTAATGCTATAAAATGTGTAAGAGCAAAGAATTGAATAGCATCGACGCCCGAACCATGGCAAGTACGGAGAACTCGTAGCTCGGAAAAGCAGTTTCCTGTATCAAACTAGATGCCGCTGAACTGAAGTCAAAGATAAAGTCTACTGTTTCCTTATGAATAATATTAATTAAAGTTCTAATGCGAAACAGAGGTAATATCTGCTGTTTTGCTGATTAATAATATTGATTAATATCTGCTTATTTGCTAGGCGAATCCTGATTAAGTTAATTCTATTTTAGTTACGATTGAGCGCAAACTGTGAGTAATAATAATTTAATTATTCGTTTTATTTTCTGGAAACATACAGCGCTTTATTAATTATGACTAATTATCTTAATACAGTTTTTCGCTGGCCGATTATTTTACATTATTTTCTTTTAAGGTAAATCAAAAGTTTCATTGGACTAAATTAAAATTAAATTACAATCGAAGTATTGCAAGGATAGGAAAAGAGAGGGATGGGATATATGTAGGATAAGATATAGGTATTCAAATTATAGTCTTCGCTATTCTCATTTTCGCTCTGAGTGTTTTGAAACAATTTGTATGTGTATATTACTTCCTAGACGCCTAGTGAGCTAAGGACAGCCTCGCTGAATTTAGGTTGGTTCAAGTAAAAAATGTCGACATCTTCGAATCGACTATTATATGTGGTCATAAAGCCGTGCATAACAGAGTTTTGGGCGAAACTAGTGCTCACACGAGGGATTTCGAACGTACGAGGAGAGCGAACCTTTCGTGGCGGAAACAACAATGACAGTTTCTTTACCAAATGAGGGCTATCAATTTTGTTATGTATTATTTTATGCAATAATGTCATATTAGCCGCTGTGCGGCGGTCTTCCAGTGAGCACATACTAAAATAGTTCAGCCTGCTCTCGTAAGTTCCAAGTCCCAAGTGCTCACGGTAGTCCAGGTATCTAATAAAACGTCTTTGGACGCCCTCCACGCTATTTTTATACACGTCATATTCCGGATTCCAACTCTGCGATGTGAACTCTAAGGTGTTAAGAACATAGGATAAGTAAAGCGTTTTAAAGATGTTAATGTTTGAGAATGGTTTACATATTCTATTAACAAAACCAAGAGTCCTCAATGCCTTGCTAACAATACTTTAGATGTGTTGGTCGAACGTCAGCTTTTGATCCAGTTGTACCCCAAGATCTCGAATGCACTGAACTTCGGGGATATATTCGCCATTTACACGGTATTTGAAATTGATGCTTTCCTTTTTGCGACTAAATGTAATGCTATTACATTTGGTAGCATTTAAAGTGAGCTCATATAGAGTCGGTCAATATCTGTCTGAATATGGGGACAATCGACCATGCTATCCACTTGAGTATAAACTTTGAGATCATCCGCGTATAATATTTATTTTATTTTATTTTATTTTTATTTTATTAATTTTAGGAATCTTACAGCTAGGTATACGGTTATTACAAATTAATATGTATATAAGGCCAATTACAAGGTTCCACAAGTAAAAATGTATGAATAGGTATATAAAAGGGGGAGAAAAAAAAGCAAAACAAGTAGACTAAGAAAAAACTAAACAAAGTAGAACAAAGGATTAGCCAAAGAAGGCGTCAGCCAGTAACTTCTTGAGCTGCTGGACTGACATATTAAATAAGTCATTGTCATATTGGGTAGCTACATCATTGAAACTTTGGCTTGCTCTCAATAGATAACTGTTTAGCCTGTAATTGGTGTTAGCTCTGGGGATAAACAGGGTGCATGGTCTTCTGATCGGATCAGCAGAGACCCTCAACCCAACCTTCTCCAATAAATCCGGGCAGTCAACTGAGCCATTTGCTATCTTCAATAGGTAGGCGACATCTGCAATATGGCGTCTTGTGGCTAAAAGTAAGAGGTGAAATTTATGACAACGTTTAGTGTAGTCTGGAAAGAATTTTTTTACTTTAAATTGTAGGTGTCGTACAAAACGTCTCTGAATTCGCTCAATGCGGGTAATGTAAGTGTTATAGCTGGGGTTCCAGATTTGTGATGCATATTCCAAGTGACTACGTACATATGCACAATAAAGAATTTTAATGGTTTTAATAGATTTAAACTCAGATGATAAACGCAGAACAAAACCTAATGTTCTTGATGCTTTGCTGATGACACTATTGATGTGCTCATCAAAGAGTAATTTAGTGTCAAAGATTATACCTAAATCACGGATTGAGTTTACTCTAGTAATATTGATATTCTTAAGAGTATAAGAAAAAAGAAGAGGTTGTGGCTTACGAGTGAAGGAACATAAATAACATTTGGATACATTTAAGTCCAATTTGTTTAACAAACAGAAACGGTCAAAACGATTGAGATCTTCTTGCAAACGTTGTGCACTTTCTTGTGAGTTAATCGGACAGAGTATCTTCATGTCGTCAGCGTATAGGATTACTTCGCAGAATTTGAAGCACGAAGATATTGGTATGGCCATATTGACACACAGGAATACGAATGAATACGTTATAGAAGTGCCAATTAGCAACTCACTGAACGAGAAACAATTAAATTCTGCACTTCGCACATTGTGTCATCAATATAACCACGTAACTTACATTCCTTTCACGAGAAATCTGGCTGCGAAGATAACTACTGAAATTAAAATGCGCAAGTACGAAATTACATATTTAAGCTATAATAAACTACAAGTGAAGGACTGCTACAATAAAAGACAATATAAAATCTGCAAATCAGCATCAGAGGGAAAAAAACCGGATTTGGAGAAAAAAACTTCCACAAAAGGTCAGCGCCTCATTCCCGATTATTTCAGCAAATGACCGCCAAAAAACATCCCTAGCACTGAAAAAAAACTAAGGATCACGGATTACTTCAAGACCAAAAAATCAGACGCCGAACGGATTACTTTTTTATAGATAGGTCTTGTAACAAAGAGCTAAGGGTCAACCAATACTTTAAATTACTGTATCTAAATATTCAATGCTTAAGCACAGGGCGTGATGAATTAGAGGTATATCTAAATGAGAAACCGGAAATTAGGATAGTTTGTATCTGCGAACACTGGGTAACAGAAGGATGCGAACTCGAAAGCATTCACGACGAATTTATTCTATCGACAAAGTACTGTCGAAATGTTTATTCACACGGCGGAGTGGCGATATACATTAAAAAGGATATACCATTTGATGATATAACAAATCACTATAATACATTTCAAAACATTTCAGTAGAACGTCATTTCGAATGCTGTGGAATTAACTTGAAATCAAATGATTTAATTATTCTCTGTATCTATAGGGTACCTAATGGAGACATAGACTTGTTTTTTTAATAAATTAAGTATGATTCTGGAAATATTAATCTTCAAAAGGGTAATAATAGCCACAGATCATAATATTAACCTAATGGAAAATAAAAGTAGTGTCAGAAGATTAAAATCAATTCTAGCTCAATATCGCATGGAAATCACAATCAATTCACCAACCCGAGTTACACTTACTACAAGTACGTTGATAGACAACATATTTACAAACTTACCATTACATTTATACGAAAGTAAAATAGAGTCACTCGGAATATCCGATCATGAGGCCATATTCATGAAAATTTTCAATGAAGGTAAAAAAATATTTAAAAAATGTTTTCTAAAAACGCGGAAAAGGATTTTTCCTAATAAATCTCAGTTGGATTATAATGAAAATTTATCAAAATTAGATTGGAATGGAATTTTCGATCAGAACACTGACAAATCTAACTGGTTTTCTAGTTTTTTGAAAACTATAAAAGATGTTTTTGATAATACTTTCAAACATAAAAATGTGAATTTAAAATCAAATTTAAAACTGAAATGGATAACGAAGGGTATTAAAGTGTCATGTAAAAATAAACGAAATTTATATTTTTTATTAAGAAAAAATAAACGAGATCAGAATGCAAGAGACCACTGCAAACAATATAAAAATAGACTAAAAAAAGTCATAAAGCAGGCACGGAGAATGGCAACAAAAAAATATATCGATGAACAAAAAAATAAAAGTAAAGCAATTTGGAATATTGTAAACCTTAACACAAACAGAAACAACAAACCAAAAGTCAATTTCGAAATATACACGGAGGACAAAATTACAATAAATAATCCTGAACATGTAGCAAATGAATTTAATAAATATTTTGTAAATTATCCAACGAAAATAAACAAGGCTCAATGTAACAATAATGAATTTCGTTTCTACTTATCAAATGCAAGACAAAATCCAAATTCAATATTTATGAAACCCGTCACTAGTAGGGAAATAGAAAATATAGTAAAAAAATTGAACAAGAGTCATTCTGCAGGGACGGATGAAATTCCAATGTTTGTTGTAAATAGGGCAATAGATTACATTAAAAACCCCTTAACGCAGGCTATAAATGCCTCTATAGAAAGTGGTGTTTTTCCCGAAGAGTTAAAATTATCAAAAGTGATATAAAGCAGGCGCAAGAACTGAAACTGGAAATTTTAGACCAATTGCAATTTTGTCTTCTTTCTCAAAAATCATAGAGACTATAATTAAAAATAGATTAATTGCGTTTTTTGATGCAAACAATATTCTTAGTGAAAGACAATTTGGATATAGACGAAACAAGTCCACTACTAAAGCTATCGAGGATTTCATATCTTATATAAATGACAAACTAATGGACAAGTACTACACCTTAGGTATTTTTTGCGATTTGAGTAAGGCATTTGATTGCGTTAGGCATGATATTTTACTAAACAAACTAAATCATTATGGAGTCAGGGGAGACTGCTTAAAATGGTTTGATTCATATTTAACAAATAGGACGCAAATCGTGTTAATTACACAATGTCAAAATCAAAACATTACAAAACACTGTTCGATCCCTTTAACTAATAAACTTGGAGTCCCGCAGGGTTCCATTTTGGGCCCTATTCTATTTTTAGTATATGTAAATGATTTACCAATGTATTTCAACGATATAAATGTAACGATGTTTGCTGACGACACTAGTTTAATTGTTGCCGGTAAAGATATGGACGAATTATTGATTAACGTTAAAAATAATCTATTCAAACTAAATAGTTGGTTTGAGAGCAACAACCTCACACTAAATGCGTCTAAAAGTAACTTCATACATTTTACAAATCATCGAAATCGGAATAAAGGTTCGCCAATAATACTTTCAATAAATAACACTGCCATTCCTCAAACTCATTGTACTAGATTTTTAGGTGTTCATGTCGACGAACTTTTAAAATGGAACTTTCACTGTGAAAACCTCGAAAGTAGGTTAAGTCGGGCATGTTATGCTTTAAGTATTGTAATAAGGTCGTTGGATGAATTGCAAACAAGAAATGTTTATTTCAGCTATATTGAAGCTATCCTAAGTTATGCCATTACGATCTGGGGAAATTGTTATGCTTGTCATAGGTAACCCATATTTATACTCCAAAAGAGAGCAGTGCGAATAATTGCAAAGGTGAAAAGGGAAGAGTCGTGTCGACCCATTTTTAAAAGGCTAAGAATCCTCACCTTAACCTCACTCTATCTCTTTAAGTTACTAACTGAGTTTTTTAAGAATAAAGAAACATATTATAAAAAGTTTTCAGATACCATACTAAAAATACGAGAAATAAATTAAACATTTTTATACCATGTATTAAACTAAACACAGCAAGGCAAGACACAAAATACTCAGGGCCATATTACTTTAACAGGCTACCAGAAAGTTTAAAAACTATTCAAGTGGAAAGCTTATTCAAAAAGTTACTTAAAGAATTCTTATTAGACAAAGCTTTTTACTCGATCGATGAGTTTGTTAATTTTAAATAATTTTTCAAATTTTTTGGTCATTTTTTTGACAATTTTAAGTAGCATTTTTTAATTATTCTGACTTTTTCTGATTTTAATTTCTTGATTATTTTTATCAATTATTTTAATTTGTGGTTTTAGTAAATAAATCTTAAAAATGATTTGGATGCCCTAAAAGCAATAATGAAGTAACTGTATGTACGTGGTGATAAATTTAAATATTGTAAAAACGAACTAATGTACTGTAATTTAAATGTACCTAAATATTAAGTTTCTACAATCTGTTAAGATTTTTTTGGAAATAAATTGAAATTGAAAATTGAAATTGATACATCATTGACAACGATGTTAAACAGGAGCGGTCCCAATAGGGATCCTTGGGGTAATCCAGAAGGGATTTGCATTGGTGATGACGTGTATCCGTCGAGAGCTACAGTCTGTCACCTGTTCTGTATGTAGGACGTGAACCACCTGTACAAGTTTCCACGAATTCCTACTAATCGGAGTTTGGATAAAAGTACTGTATGATCAATTCTATCGAAACATTTGCTATAATCGGTATAGATGACATCAACTTGAGAAGGTATGGACATATGCTCAGATATATAATCGCTACAAACAACCAGGTTAGATGTCGTAGACCTTCCTCTTAAAAAACCATGCTGCTGTGAGCAGAATGTATGTTTTAGAGTAGAGTAGAACTGGTTATAGACAACCTTTTCTAGCACTTTAGCAAACAGACATAGTTTGTAGATAGGCCTATAGTTTTCAACCAGGTTTCTAGGTCCCTTTTTGTGAATAGGTGTTATATACGCAGACTTCCAGATCGAAGGCATAACACCCTCAGAAACGGATCGCCTAAAAAGTAGGGTAAGCGGAGCTGAGATACTCTTAGCGCATTTGACAATAAATAATGGTGGGATACTGTCTGGACCGGCAGATTTGTTCAAATCCAGAGACTCTAACAGTTTACAGACCTCTGAAGATTTAAATTCAATGTTCGCTATATCAGTTGATGTCGTGTCGTTATCAGGAGTATCCGGGGTGTGATTAGCGTCACTGTATGAAAAAGTGGAGTGAAAGTATTCACTAAACATATTGCATTATACCATTCCCAGAATCAGACGATATATAATGTACTCTGGTGAAGCATAAGCCAATGTCTATATATAAGCGTCAATATATAAGCGTTAAATAGCAAAGGACCCAAGTGAGAGCCCTGCGGAACTCCAGAAGGGACTGTCACGAAGTTAGACCTAAAACCACCAACCCCTGCAGCTTGATGCCGGTTTGTGATATAAGAGGAAATTCAAATAAAAAGGTCTCCGTGCACTCCCACCCTCCTTAAACGTGCTCAGCGGGTTAATTTATAAAGAAGAATCCAGTGATCAACCCGATCGAATACCTTAGCAAAGTCTGTGTGGATAGCGTCCACTTGCTTTCGCCCGTCCATGGTCATTAGGATAAGGTTGGAATATTCCGCCAAGTTTGATACTACCGAACGCTGGTTGAGACATCCGTGTTGCTCGGCGGGTAGAAAGGTTGCAATATATGGATATAGCTGGGAGTATACCACCTCTTCGAACAGTTTACTTAAGACAGAAAGAATTGATATGGGCCTATAATTGCTAACTGTGTTTTTACAGCCTGTATTATGAATCGGGACTATGAGTGCATCTTTTCACTTTCTAGGGAATATTCCTTGAGCTAACGACAGGCGGAAAATCATAGAGAGAGGGCGTGTTAGCTGATTGGCACAATTTTTTACGAAGACGGAGGGGACTAAATCACTTCCAGCGCCTTTATTCACATCCAGGTCTTGAATGCATTTGAGTACAAACTCCTCAGTGATGGTAATAGAACCCATGCTGTTGGAGCTCACTTAGTCGCTTATCGTTGCTGTTGATGGTCCGGATGGTTGGAAGGTTGGTTCAGATGATGTGCTATCTTCGCTAATACCGCTATGAGCTGAGCTTCTTTTCGAGTATACGGTTTGAAAGTACCGGCAGAAATATTCACAAATTTCTGGCCTATCAGCAGCGACTTGGCCGCCATAGTTCACATACTGTGGTATACTATTTCCGTTACGCACAGATTTGATGTATGACCAGATTTTTTTTGGGTCCTCCTCGATATTGCACTGTGCGTGCGAAATAAAGCTTGCGAAACATTGCTTTTGAAGAGCCTTACCCTGGCGTCGCAAGAGCGCAAATGAGTCGAATCCAAGGGGTTACCGTATCGTTTCCACCTTCTGTGGAATTTTGACTTCTCCTTTAGGATATTTATTAAGGCCGAGGAGAACCAAAGCGGGTGTACCGATTTGTAAGATGATTGGTATGGAACATAAAGCTCAATTGCCTCGTTTATAGCTTATACATATATATAAATATATATATATATATATATATATATATATATATATATATATATATATATATATATATATATATATATATATATATATATATATATATATATATATATATATATATATATATATATATATATATATATATATATATATATATATATATATATATATATATATATATATATATATATATATATATATATATGATTTGTCCACCGCTGTGTCTACGGGACGATTTGCAATTAAGTCATTCCAGTTGATGTTCGTTAAATAATTTTTGATATGTGGCTTTGTAAAATTTACATACTAGTCGCGGTGGTTCTGCAATGATGTCAATAAAGCATTCCCGATATCCACGATTAGCGATGGATGATGAAAGTCCTCCGGTACTAATGGATCAGTGGCGCGGGTGACTTGGACTTGGGTGTTCGATAGGACAACATCTAGCCAGCGACCCTTTTCATTGGCAATACCGTTAAATTGGTCTAGACCGGCGAATGAGATGGAGTCAACGAAAGAAGCACTGATCGTATCCAATCTACTTGCACATTGCTTAGCTAAGCTATCATGTCTAATCTCCCATGTAATATTCGGTAGGTTCAGGTCTCCGAGAATGACAAAGATATCGTCAGAGTGACGATCTCTTAAAGAAATACACGATTCGAGGAATGTTTCTATCTGAGTTTGATGAGTTGGTCCTCCGCCGGGAACATATACACATGCAATGTGCAGGTCGCATTGACTGGCGAGATGACGTCCGGGCACCGTAACCAAGACGCATTCGTTTAAGGCGTTTAGAGGCCACCACTCTAGTCGGGCGCGGAGACGTAGACTCTTGCGTACCGCCAACATAACTCCGCCGCCACGAGCGTGCCCACTCACCTCTGCATCTCTATCGCATCTGTAAAGTTCATACCTTTGGTAATCTACTAATTCCCAATCAAGAATTCCGTTTGTTAACCATGTTTCGGAAATCGCTATGATATGGTAATTGTGCGAAATTACGTTGTGAAAAGAAAGATCAGTCTTTGATCGCAACCCTCTTACGTTTGCGTAAAATATCTTAATGTTACTCTCTGTAATGAGTGAAAATCAATATGTATTTTCGGAATCTGTGGTTCTTGTCTGTGAGATATATCGTATTAAATAATATTATGATAATATAAATGATAAAAATATTGTTTTTCAGTTGTGTAAAGTATGTTTTTATGAGCAAGCATAAAAATAATATGGTATAAGCAGTATTGAATATAATGTGTGTAAGATTCGAAAATAATAATATGTGAACTGTGGCTGTGAGCGTATAATAAACATAAGAAAGTGTGAGTATATTATATACTCATAATTGTCGTCAAATATTGTAACAACAGCTGATTTGTGATTGTATGAACGTAACGATTGTAGCTTGTACCGCCGATTAAATTTATAAAACCGCCTTTTAATTCTGTACGAACAACGCACTCTCCATAAAGTATTATTTCGTCTGGTAGCAAGCCGCGGAGACGCGACGCGCCAATAATTAACGACTTTATTGCGCGATGATGCCTGTGAAGTATTAACACACCTATGGTCAGTTGAAAAATTGTGTACAGATAGCATTCTACATTATTGTTCATTTCAGCCGATACTCGATTTTCAGGTATTCTCAAACTGCGGACGCAAGCCGTTGTAGTATTATTTTTGCTATGGGGTATTGGTTCCATTTTGAATGAAATATGTTCTATATCAGGTGCTATTTCCTCAAAGAAGTTATGTGGAATGTAGATATTCAGTTTGCTTAGTACATACATTGAGTGGTTTAGATGTTGTGAGGATAGGGACGGGAATAGTTTGAATAGCGACATTACATAAAAGATAAAATACACCAAGCAAATAATAATAACATGAAAGGTAATGAATAGTGAAATTAAGCTAAAAAATATAAATTTAAATATACTTTTGAGACTTACATACAAATCGGGTATTGTGCCAATGTCGGTGTAGTGGGGTCTTCCTGTGATCATTCCTTGTAATCCGAGATTTTTTCAAGTCTTCCAAATTGGAGATGGCCAGCGGAGGAGATCCGTCGTGTTTCCTGACAAATATCCGACTTTGTCGAACCCAGATTTGACCAAAATTCAACTCTTTAGCCAGGTCGCGAGTCTTTTTCAGCAGAGTCCTGTTATAGGGCGTTAGTTGTTCGTTAATATAGATGTAACTCGCGTCCATGAATACCGATGTCGCTTGTTTTTAGACCCTTGCGTGAACGGATGGCCGACAAAATTTCATCCTTGCTTTTTCTATCATAAAATTTTACGATGATAGCCTTGGGCCTACCCAATTGCGAATTTCGTTGCGCTATTCGACTGATAAAGTCTATTTTGGACGTTGAGTGCATTACATATGGATGCCATAAAGTCTTTCAGGTTTTCTCCCTTCGTTTCCGTTATGCCGTTGATTTCTAGATTTTGCAATCTGTCTCGCTGATCTCTATTGTTAGTGTCCATCTCTATTTTATGCATTTTTATTTCTAGACATTGCACTTGAGATGACAATACATCATATTTTCGCATTTTTAAGTCACGATCACTATTCATCCATATATGTATCTCAAAAATCAAGCTAATCCTTTTGCAACACAAAATGCCTCCAATTGAGACGAATTAAAGCTGCTTTTGCGCGCTGGCTTCGCTTTGCTCACGAGAGTAATTAAAAATTTAGGGATGTTAATTAATTTACAGAAACTCCGACCGCTATCTGCATTAAAGTTTTCTTTTCTAGTTAGTTCTGTGGTTCCAGTTTATATGAAGTGAACCGCGCAGGCGTTGCAGCATCCCCATAGGCGTTGGATGATGAGCGACCGTTGCCACCCTCAGTCGACGGTATAAAAGCTGAGTGGGGTAGCGCGCCACCCTCATTGCGCTCTCGCCGTGGCTTCTCCGTCCGTCGCGGTGCCCCGAAGTCCCCGCTCCCAAAACGCGCTTATCGGAAGTGTTCGCGGGCTGCCAGGACCTTTCCTTCAGCGGCTCAACTTCGACCAAAGTGCGTAAACTACGAGCAAGTGATGAACGTTTTTAAGAATTGACTGTTTTCTGACAATAAGAAGATATTTAAAATAAGAGTTTGAAGTGGCTCGAGTTTCAATATGAACGGGCGCGAAGCCCGCGGGCCGCCCGCGCCAGCTGAATCCAACGGCGAAGTCAAGATCGTTATCTATGTGACCACCCCGTACAATTACTACATAGAGATTGACGTCGTTTACTACAAACACATCAAGACGGCTTCGTATGTTGTCCGTTATGTTCTGTCTAGAACCGGAAAACCAAACTCCGAAGTAGACTTAGGACATGCTCTGCACTACAACTTATCTGACATTCTCCATTAAAGTGAAAGACAAACTTTCAAATACTTTATCGAAGAGACTATTCCTGCGAAAATGAACTGGTTTTTGGCAGATATGTCGTTATATTTGCTTCTTCTATTGGGTAAGTAATATGGTTTAATCAATTTCGTATTTATTAGAGACTTCTGTCAAAATTCAAGTCGAAATACTCATTTATGGTTCTGAAAATACTCATTTGTGGTTTACTCATCTGATGTTTTCTATGAAGTTTGAGTTTTTTTTTGAGTTTCTGTGAAGTTTGAGTTTCTATGAAGTTTGAGAAATTTAAAACTAATCATTTTGTATGAAAAATATTTATGTAATTAATCGAAATATTATACAGATATGCCATTTTAATAATATTTGGTTAATTTACCTAACTGACTCCGACGACTTGAAGACGTTTTTCACTGCCTCTTAAAAGTTTTTATTTCCCTGTAAAAATTTACCAAAATTACGAGAATAGTGAAAGTCTTTTGTGTCGGAAACGGAGAGCCTTTAGACGCAATACTTGCAGCTTTGCAACTATTTGTTGTAAAGTGTGTGGTCGTTAGTTTTTGTGTAGAAGCAGCAGAGAAATAGATAAGCCAGGCCCTATCGGCGATATCCTCCATTCCTGTTTACAGTACTTGACACTACATTGCACTATTGGGCCAGACTGCAAAAGGTTATAAAGGACAAGACCGGTAAAGGATATTTGGAAATAAGGCGTTTTTTAACGTTTCCTTATTAATATATCTGAGCAATACACTAACCAGAGTGAATAAGGTTTAGAATCAAACATGGTTTAGAATCAAATTTAGTTTTGTGTTTAGTCTGAAAAACGGCATACCTAATATTTAAGAACACATCGTTATATTAGAAAAATATTTAGCGACAAGACTAGCTTTCTCGATTTTTTTCCGTCTTGCCGAAAAATCTATATTAGGATTGTTGTTGATCCGAAATGTGACGGACCGTTTATATCATGGCTACTTTCTTTAACTTCAATATTAGATAATTTGGCAAGGTTTGGCCTAAATTATCAGTGAATACGCCTATAATATAACTGTACCTAATCCCCCAGGTATAGCAGTAGTTATGCCGTAGGCAATATCTGTTTACCAAATCAAATATGTGCCTCTGAAACCACTGAAAATTTATTAGGCCGCAGTAGAAATGACGAGGTATGGAAATTGGGGCCGTAATATACGCATTCAGGTAATTCCAAGTTGCAAAGGTTATCGTGTATATTTGTAAAATATGGGAATGCATATCGAATATGAATTACACAGTCTGTTCTTTCCAACATGATCAAACTCTGTCAACATTACGTTAAACCCATCGACCACAAACCTATTAACGGCGGGCCATTTTTCTTTCGTTTTACATTTATAAAGTTTTGAAATGTATTTTGAAAAAAAATATCTCGTTAGTTTTTACTTAACTGCCAAATTATTTTTCAACGAATATTTGCCAAACAACTATGAATATAAATACGAAAGTCTGCTCTATATTCTACGAAAGTCTGCTCTGCATTTGAATTGTACCAATAAAAAACAATAAATCTAATGTTTTTTTAATATTATTTTCTATCAATTCTTAAAAAAAAAGTGAAAGTTAAGTAGGTACCTATAAACTAACATGATTTTTTCCGAAATATATTTTTAAACCTTATAAACATAAAATGTAAGAAAATCGACCATCAGTATTATTTTTTTTGGTCGATGTATTTTGACGTAGTTTTTATGCTGTCACAGTTTGATTGTTTTGGGAAAGAATATACTTTGTATCGCGTATCAAATAGGTATGAAATTCCTATGAAATAAAATATCGTAAGATACATGTATATGAAATGCATAATGAATATATGTATATTATGAAATATATATAGAATGCTTCAAATAATATCTTTTGACAGGACTCCGATAAACTTTAACATTGCAACGGCGGAAAAACAACAAATTTCCTGTCCGAAAATTTATACATTTGAAAGAAAAATCGGGATAGGCTCGCTGCACTTTCTTATTTTTGGCAAGGTTGGTCTTTTTTAAAGGGTCATTCTGTACATCGGACTGAATGAAAAAGGTCCTTATTTTATTTTTTTCTGCATTGCTATATTTTACTTTACATGAGATTATTAAGGTAAAAACTCAGTTGAAAATCAATATTACCTTTTTTTAATTTAGGTAATGGTCTGAGAGTTTTTTGTTAAAGATATACAATATCTGCAGTATCGGAGGCCCAAGTCAAAAAAAGTTGTAGATGTTTTTCAATTCGTGTAGAAAAACCTCACATAAATAAAATCTCCTAATGTAAAAACAAAACAAAAAACACTTTTTTATTCAGTTTGCGATGCAGAATCACTAACTTTAAAAATGCCCGACCGTCTTGTAAGTACTGTAAATATTTAAATATTTAAGGTTAATAATAGATACGCAAATTTTATAAACCATTCTTTGCGTTCCAAATATTATAATCGAAATTGTACATGATCACACTACTACCAGGTTAGTAGGAATAGGTAAAATGGATATGTATTTTCGGGTCCGTATTGCTATCAATACTTTTTGGTTTGAAAGCCGAGTCTCCTTTCCAACAAAATCTAATAGGAGAGTATTAAGAGGCCTATTACAAAATAGCGTAGGTATTCTTTTAAAATGAGTTTAAAAAATGAACGCATTTTTTTTTGGATGTAACTATAAAAGATAGGATAAATAAATAAATAAATAAATAAATAACTATTCAACCCTGGGAGAAAACCGCGGCACTGAGCGCTCTTCTCTTGCGCAAGCAAATATATACACAATTTCTAATTGTTTTTTGCAGTGTTTTCTCCTTTCTAATGACAATAATTTATATTATGTCGTATTGCTAAAAGAGTGAACTTTAATATAGTATAAGTATTATATAAGAATCTTATTTTATTTCTGAGAAAATTAGAATGATACAGGAAGTTTTTTTTTAAATTTTGTGTAATTGTAAGTAATGTATACCTTGGATATGTGGTCAAAAAACGAAAAAATAAGGCCGCTATGGTCAACAAGAATACATGACGGACATAAAAAAAAATAGTATACGGTTTTCGTTGTAGTGATATTACTGTATTAAGGAGCTCAAAGTTTGCCTTCCGAGCGTTTTACGAATAACGACTTTCGGAAAATGGGCTGAATAAGTAAATAATATTCGTTATATCTAAAATTAAAGGCCTCTATGGTCAACATCAAGAAATGGTCCAGGTAATTCAGTAATTAAAGTTTGTAGAAATCTCTTCATTTCTTGGAATTAGAACGCCAAAAATCCACTTTTCTTGCCTTTCTGGAAAAAATATGTGATAGGGCTCTTAAGAATATGAAAGGTAACAAAAATATTGGAGATTTCTCAAAAATTGGTTATACCAAAAAAACACTATTAGGACGTTTAAAGAAAAAAAATCTCTGAAAATAAAATCCATAAGGACCGTATAAATAATAAATAAACTCACGGAAGAAAAATAGAATTAGTACGTTGCGTGCAGCAAAAATAACTTCACTTTTTGATTGAAATATGCCACTTTCTGTGGTGGTAATACATACCAAAAGGTAACATTTCAGATAGGGAGGCATTTGAAAATCCGTGCAGAAAACAAAATGGCGGCCGTTAGGGATGGCCGCTGTTAGCCGCAAAATATATTTCTTGGTAGCTCAGCTTCTAATTGTCCGATTTCGATTTAATTTTTTTTTTCTGTTTGAAGACTCTTGTGACAACGATACTTTTTTGTCTTTATACATTTATCACTAAAACGTAAGAATTTTGTACAATTTCCGAAAAAACTTAAAATTTTACTTTTCTCGCGATTTTCAATTATGAGTAAGTATTTTGTGCTCAATATTTCTTTCTTTTCCACTAAAATGATTTATCTCTATGGAATTACATATATACGATATGTCATATGCCATATGATATATGGAATATGCCAAAAAAGTTTTATTTTAGTAAGCAACAGTGAATATAATTATTTTGAAAACTTTATTAAATTAAGGAAACCACGAACGGCGAATATAAAATTGCGCAATGCGTATACAAAATTTTGAGTCTATGCTGTTGACCGCTGAGGAGTTCCCTTATCGGGAGCCAACCCAGGGTACATCAGCCATGTCATGGTGGAACTTGGATGGGGCCATCATAGTTGAATGCGTATACAAAATTGTGAGTCTCTGCTGTTGACCGTTAAGGAGTTCCCTCGTTGGGAGAAAACCCAGGGTACATCAGCCATGTAATGTTGAAAGTTGCAAGTTGCTATCACAATTGAATGCTTACACAAAATTTTGGGTTTCTGCTGTTGACCGTTGAGGAGTCGCCTTATAAGGAGCCAACCCAAGGTACATTAGCCATGCCATAGTGAAACTTGGAAGGGGCTATTACACTTGGGAGCGCATACAAAATTTAGAGTCTCTGCTGTTGACCGTTGAGTAGTTCCCTGATCGGGAGCCAACCCAGGGTACATCAGCCATGTCATAGTGAAACTTTGAAGTTGCTATCATAAATGAATGCGTATACAAAATGTTGGATCCCTGCAGCTGTTTACCGTTGAGGAGTCCTCTAGTTGGGAGCCAACCCTGGGTGGACGGATTTCAACCAAAATCTATTCAGCTCATGCCATGACCAAATGATGCCTGCATGCCAAATTTCAGCTTGAAGCGTTTCAAGCTCACAGAGGTGCGTTCACAAAAGTAAAATTCCCAACACTGCGTGCGGATATGTAGTTTATCGGGCCCGACATCCAACAAGTGGGAACAGCGCCATGCAAATACATAAGCGAGCGAGATCCGACACGATTTTTTACCGGGCGTGCGGCGCTCGCAAGCCGACCGAGAAAACCTGTCGGAGACGACAAAAAATCGGTGTCGGATAAGTGGGAACAGCTCCATACAAAATGTTCTGCCACTAGGCCACCCGACATTTTATCGGGCCTGACACCCGACAAGTGGGAACAGGCGGTTATTCATCTTCCAATTCGACCCTGGAACAAAATAATTACTTTTTTTAAGCTATTGCATAGCTTTTATCGCGGGCCTAGCCCAGCGCGGCGACCGAATGAAGAAATTTCTTAACGAATATTAATGATTTTAAACTGAAATTACGTCTAAACGAGTACTGCTTACGATTCGAAAAAAATATATGTTAAACAAGAACATTTTCCTAATATTCTTAGCTTTGAATATTTTAGATTTTCTTTATATTACATAGTGTAATTAATTTGTGAAATTAGGTCCAACCGAACACAAAAACGACTACTACGCAAATACTATCTGGCGTATTATTATGAAACCTGCACCATTTTGAAGATAACTTAATTATCTATCTTTTTATCTACGATTTTATTCGAATAATCCGGTTTTTTGCTTTATCGAATAAAAAATTCGTGCGCGGCGCTCTATCGGTAGACGTTTAAATTATTCAACGTTTTCCGATAGAGCGCAGTTATCTGATATCAGAAAAAAATAAAATAAATAAACTAAATAAATAATGATAATTGCATAAGTTGTTAAAAATGCTATGCAATAGCTTTACCGCGGCAGTCCCCGAGTGCCACACGTATTTTTTTTATTTTAAGTCATCGGCTCAACAGAAGCAATATTGTGATATTAAAATTTTGAAACGAATTTTATTTTTAAGCTATTGCATAGCTTTTATCGCGGGCCTAGGCCAGCGCGGCGATCGAATGAAGAAATTTCTTAACGAAAATTAATGATTTTAAAGTGATAATTACGTCTAAACGAGTACTGCTTACGATTCGAAAAAAATATATCTTAAACAAGAACATTTTCCTAATATTCTTAGCTTTGAATATTTTACATTTTGTTTATATTACATAGTGTAATTAATTTGTGAAATTAGGTCTAACCGAACACATAAACGGCTACTACGCAAATACTATCTGGCGTATTATTATGAAACCAGCACCATTTTAAAGATAATTTAATTATCTATCTTTTTATCTACGATTTTTTTTCGAATAATCCGTTTTTTTGCTTTATCGAATAAAAAATTCGTGCGCGGCACTCTATCGGAAGACGTTTAAATTATTCCGAATCATTTGCTATCGCAGCCGCAAATGATTCGGAATAATTTCAACGTTTTCCGATAGAGCGCAGTTAGCTGATATCAGAAAAAATAAAATAAATAAATAATTATAATTGCATAAGTTGTTAAAAATGCTATGCAATAGCTTAACCGTGGCAGTCCCCGAGTGCCACACGTATTTTTTTGTGTATTTATTGCTGTACTGTCACCTTCAGTGATGTTCGTGTTAAATAACGTGCATGGAAACTTAACATTTGAACAGGAGCAATGTGTCCGGCAACCGAAGCAACTACCCTTAACCAATTCTCTACAGGCTGCCATAATCTCAATCTCGCGGCGTTCATATACCAGTGTTTAATGTACTGCTAGACAGCACCTAGCAGAAACACCAATTAATTCACTCGCATCATACCCGCGGTAGCACCCTTTTATGCTTACCCCGAATACGACTGGCAAAAGTACAGAAAAGCTATCTGTACCTTAGCATTCAATTCTATAATCTTCTTCTTCTTCATCAGCGCGTATTCGCCCACCGTTGGGCATACGCCTCTCCAATCACTCTCCACCCGGATCGGTTGTCCGTTTCCCTCATCCAGACTGGTCCAGCTATCTCCTTGATGTCATCTGACCATCGGGCCGGTGGTCTGCCCACACTTCTTCTGCCTAGCCGGGGTATCCACTCCAAAACGCGCTTGCTCCACCGTTCGTCGTGTTGTCGGGCCACATGGCCGGCCCAAGCCCACTTCAGCTTGGCCACTCTTTGACCCACGTCGACCACCTTCGTGCGCTGTCTGATGAGCTCGTTTCGGACTCGATCGCGCAACGATATGCCAAGCATGACTCGCTCCATGTTACGCTGCACCACCTTAAGCTTGTAGATCATCCCAGCAGTCAGTGTCCATGTCTCACAAGCATACGTCATAGCCGGTAACACACACTGATTATACACCTTTGTCTTGAGCGATTGGGGAATTCTGGACTTCAGCACGAAGCTCAGCTTCCCGAAGGCTGCCCATCCCAATTGTTTCCTTCGCTTTATCTCTGCTATCATCGAGTCCCGGCCGAGCTTTATCACCTGTCCTAGGTATGTGTACTCCTGCACCTGCTCCAGCGGTTGTCCATTCATTGAAATGGGATTCGGTGTGAGATCGGCTTTCGCCATAACCTTTGTCTTGTCCATGTTCATCTTAAGACCCGTTCGCAGGGACGCGTGATATAGTTGCTCCAGCATGAGTTGTAGGTCTTCGGCACATTCAGCGATTATAACTATATCATCCGCGTAGCGCAGATGATTGAGATACACGCCGTCAACGTTGATTCCCTTGCCACTCCAGTCCAATGTCTTGAATATATCCTCCATAGCGTTGGTGAACAGCTTAGGGGATATAACGTCACCTTGTCGGACTCCTCTTTGGATTGGTATAGGGTCTGTTAGTTCTTTCAGCTGTACGGTCATTGTTGCCGCTTTGTACAAGCTCTTCAGGATCTGTATATACCGGTAGTCTATATGACATCGATGTAGCGATTCGGTGACTGCCCAGTGTTCTATGGAGTCGAATGCTTTTTCATAATCGACGAAGGCTAGATAAAGGGGCCTATTGTATTCTTCGGACTTTTGGATAACCTGCCGAAGTGTGAAGATGTGGTCGATCGTTCCAAAACCCTTCCGAAATCCTGCCTGTTCCCTGGGTTGATATTCATCCAGTCTTTGTGTCAAGCGTGTAGTCAGGATTTTGGAGAATACTTTGTACACCTGACTTAAAAGTGAAATAGGACGATAATTTTTCAGAAGGGTCTTATCGCCTTTCTTATGGAAGAGCACAACGATGCTGTTAGTCCAATCCTTGGGTACTTCACCAGTGAGCAAGACCTCGTTGAACAGCAGACTTAGCTCCTTTACGATAGCTCTTCCTCCAGCTTTTAGTAATTCCACAGTAATGCCGTCCTCACCCGGAGCCTTGAACTTCTTGGTGCGCTTCAGTGCTTGCTTCACTTCATACGTACTAATTTCAGGAATATCTTCCGTGTAGTGTCGCTTGATAGGCGCACGCCTGTCGCTTAAATCAAGGGCAGTGGGCTGTTGTGTGGTGGTTGAGTATAGATCACTGTAGAATTTCTCTGTGATTTTCTTGATCTCACAGATGTTACTTGTCGGGATGCCGCTGTTAACTCTCAGGGTGTTTAAGTCGTTTCCTCCGTTATTTCGTTGGAACACTTTTAGACCCCGATTTTTCTCTATGAGCTCCTGGATTTTTAGTGTATTCTTTTTACGAATTTCACGCTTGAGAGTCTTGTGAATTTTTCTGTTTAGCTCCCGGTGTGCATTGCTATTGAAGTCATCGGCTGCGAACTTACGGCGTTCCTTCATCATGTTCGCCACGCTTTCTGGAAACCCAGATGATGGTTTTGTTACTCGCTTGAACTGTTCTTTTGCTGCATCCGTCAGGATCTTTGTAAAACGGTTGTATTTCGATTGGAGGTCATCTTCGAAATGTTCGATCGCTGTTCTTTTCAGGGATTCTTCGAGGGATTTCTCAAACCTTTCGTTGATGCCATCTGGAACATACAGCTTGCTCAGCTTTTTTCGAACAAGTTTGGCCCTTTCCAGCTTCGTGTTTAATACGATCGTTCCTCGGACAAGTCTGTGATCGCTGCCTGTCTGGAATCGATTGAGCACTGTGACATCAGTGAAAATGTGCTTGTTGTTGGAGATAATGAAATCTATCTCGTTTTTCACATTTCCGCCCGGGCTCACCCATGTCCACTTTCTTTTGGGCTTCTTCTGGAAGTGCGAATTCATCGCAAATAAGTTGTTTGCTGCGAGATAGTTTAGTAGCGTTTTTCCACGTGGGTTCCGAATGCCTATTCCATGAGGCCCTATACAGGTATCTACCCCCTCTCGTCTTGTGCCAATCTTAGCGTTGAAATCACCCATAATTATAACGTAATGAGAGCGTCCTTTTTTTCTATAATCTACTCCCTACAAAATTTAAACAGCTGAAGGACATAACATAAAAAAAAAAAAATACGTGTGGCACTCGGGGACTGCCACGGTAAAGCTATTGCATAGCATTTTTAACAACTTATGCAATTATAATTATTTATTTATTTTATTTTTTCTGATATCAGATAACTGCGCTCTATCGGAAAACGTTGAAATTATTCCGAATCATTTGCGGCTGCGGAAGCAAATGATTCGGAATAATTTAAACGTCTTTCGATAGAGCGCCGCGCACGAATTTTTTATTCAATAAAGCAAAAAAACCGAATTATTCGAAAAAATTCGTAGATAAAAAGATAGATAATTAAATTATCTTTAAAATGGTGCAGGTTTCATAATAATACGCCAGATAGTATTTGCGTAGTAGTCGTTTTTGTGTTCGGTTAGACCTAATTTCACAAATTAATTACACTATGTAATATAAACAAAATCTAAAATATTCAAAGCTAAGAATATTAGGAAACTGTTCTTGTTTAACATATATTTTTTTCGAATCGTAAGCAGTACTGGTTTAGACGTAATTATCAGTTTAAAATCATTAATTTTCGTTAAGAAATTTCTTCATTCGGTCGCCGCGCTGGCCTAGGCCCGCGATAAAAGCTATGCAATAGCTTAAAAAAAACATCAAGGAGATGCTTATAGGCCACCCTTTCTATAATCTGGCCGAATTTGAGGGCCATGATTTTTCAAATATTGTGCCCATTTAAATTACTTAAAAAAGTAGAGCCTTATTGTCTGATTATTTTATATGGTCTTATATCTGTACTTTCAGTTTAAAATGCATAACGTAGATTTAATTTGATTATTTAACATTTTACTGACAAATTGAATATTACGATGAATTATTTTACTACGTATATTTTCGAATTACTAACTACTTTAAATATTAGGCTTCTATTTTGATTATTTATATTTATAGTTTGACAATCTAGTAGTTAATTCTTGACTACCTATGTATGTTCGGTAAAGAGTAGTAACGAAACTTACTACCTAACCCAAATATTTTGACACGTCCAAGAGCGGTCTTTAGCCGTCAATTGGACACGACGAAAATGTAATGTAATGTAATATAAGAAGTCAGAAAAGACCATATCAACTTCCACTCCCCAGCATCCATGGTCCATTCCCATCCTTTTGCAATGTTGTCCATTACTAAGCATACACGACCCCAAACTTGCCCTACCTGGTATGCTGAACGAAGACACTGCTGCCTCAATTCCTCTTTTGTGTATGGGGGGGGGGGGGGGTATGGCAGACTAAGTAGAGTGCGACTTTTTGAAGTAAAGAGAATCTTTATAACGTGATAAAAGTCTTCTGCGTTTTTGTAGTAAAGAAAAAGTTTTAACTTTTCGAGAATTTAAAAAGTCTCGGATAGAGGAGACACTCTTGTGGTAGAGAGATAGAGCTTGATGAAAGGCTTCAGTAGCTTCAGCCACTAGCCACTTTCTTGCTGCTTTGATCACTACAAGCAATGCTTTCATGAAAAGAGGATTCTGAAGTTGTGCTGCTGTAGTTATGATCGATGCTGTCATACGCTCCAACCACAAAAAGTCCATGGTGCAGGTTTGGGGGGCACATGACACATTCTTCTTGAGCTCAGAAAATCTCAAAGCATAGAAATACTGTTTTCTCTCTTATTTTTTTCATGATATTTAGAGGCCTCTTTCATGCCTGTCTTTAATTATTGAAATATGTCATGTTCTCCCAAATACAGACACCTCTATTATAGGAGAAGCAACATCATGACAATGAAAACCAAAATATATTTCGAGTACATTTTGTTATTTTTTTTATTTTATTCTTATTTGGCCCTCCGTCCATTTCCTTTAGAATATGTAGTCCGTCAGGTAATAGTTTATCCAGGCTTTCCTAGATTATCGAGGAATACACATTGTAATATGTGAAGTTTTTTTGTCATGTAATGATGACTTTTTGGCACTGCCTTAGTTATTGTGAGCCTATTGGAGTTGAATCTATATATTAATTTGAAACGGGTTTTTCCTGTAACGGCCATATTGAGAGACCGGTTAGACGTCAAGATTTGGTTAAGGTGTGTAAAAAATATCTCGGTCTGTAGATGTGTCATCAAAAGAGAAAAATAAAAAAGTCATCAAATGAGAAAATTAAAAAAAATACTTGTTTTTCATGTAACCGCCAAATTAGGAGAACGGCTAGGTGTAAACATCTCTTTGAGGCTAATGAAAAAAGGTCTCAGTCTATAGATGTGTCATCAAAAGAGAAAAATAAAATATGATAAGGCTGGATTACCGAGCGACTTTTTGTACTGTCAACAGGGGGCCGTCTAACAGGCGATAGCTAAACTGCATTAACATAGTCCTTACCCAGAACTGTATTATAGTAGAACATTGATTATCCGATTTAATTGGGGGAAATGGGTGTTCAGAGCATTGTCATTTTCGGTAGATCAAATGAGCAAGGCACCGTAACGTAATCGAATTGCTCTAAATATATTTTATTTGTTCATAAATAATAAGTATGTTTCCCATTATTTTTAAAAATTAAGGTCAATTGAGTGACCACAAATTCGACGGATTTCAGCTTGTGGTATTGTACTATATTATTTTGATGACAATTATGGCACATAAGTCACATCAAAATTATTTTTATTATACCTGCAAAGCCAGGACATTATCCAGCGTGTTAAGTTTATCCAAAAACACGCTGTAACAAAAATAGACTTCAAATTTTTTGTAAATATATTTCATGTCGGTGTAAACTCAAAACTCAACTCAATCAATCTGAACACAAGAATGGTGCCAGAACTCAAAACAATCTGAACACAAGAATGTCCGCGAGTATCAATTATATAATTCCGTCAGTCAGGACAACATTTGCCCAGAGACATATATTCTACATAGCCCCAAAATTATATAATTCCCTTAGTGAAGACATGAAAAATTATCCTAACATAAAAATATTTAAAGCAAACCTTAATAGATGGCTACTTAACAAGGGATATGTAAAATCTGATCAACTTCTTTGCAACGCACGACAATTTATTTAGTATCAGTTATCTATTTTTCTTAATTAAATTTTATTAAATTACAACTATAAATGTATATATTTATTACATAGCTATATTTTTTTATAAAATTGGTATATTTATGTGTATATACAGGTGGTGGGTCCAAATAATTTATTTAAAAAAAAAACACTTCATTTCTTAAAATTGCATAAAAATATGCACATCTAGAGACGGGCCAAATTATCGCCTAGTTAGATGTGCTATTGGCAGTAAAGGTCATGTAAGATGTGTTGAACCTCCCTATATTAATTATTAAATAATTTATATAATTATTATAAGATTATATGACCTATGAATGAACTGTATACCTAATCCTATGTACCTAAATAAATAAATAAATAAATAAAAATAGGGCTGTCTCTCTCTTGTGCCAAGATATTTTTTAAATGCATTCACTGATTTTTAAAAATTCGTTCTCTAAAGTTCTGCCAAAGCATCGAACACTTATTGGTGTTTGACACATTACTATAATATGCTCTTCTCCCTAAAATAAATATTACTTTGATCAGTCCATCAAATATAGGCCTCTGAAGCCGTTGAAAATACATAGCGCAATGCAAAGTAAATGGAAAAGGGGAGAACGGGACGATATCCGGGAAAGCCCGAAATGAAATTTCGGCAGACGAGTGCTCATGAACAGCCGCTCGAGCCGGGCGAAAAAAGCAGCACACGGTTAAAAAAGCTTTGAAATATGCTCCATCCTGTCGAGTGCATACAGGACGGCCCGACGCCCACTGCAATCTCTACCAGGGTCGGATGTCTATCTATTAATTATTTTATTATAATAAAAATATTCTTAATAATCTTCTATATCTTTTGAGTAATACACGGAGAAATACCGATAAGGTAGGGCCAAAATAGTGTTATGATTTCTAGATTACGATTATTAAAATATTATATCCCTGTGTCAATTTCTAAGCCAGTATTCAGGTCACTGGCTTAGAACCTTAAAAACACATTTATTGATTTTTTTAATGACCTTTATTCTTTTATTTAAAAATTTGATGACATTAAACAAAAAATATAATCAACAAAATATAATCTGAAAATTTAAAATAATAAAATGTTGTAGAATTGTGTTGGAATTTGTTTAAAATTTATAGTATCTGGATACCCGGGTCGCAATGTATTTAAAACGTTCATGAACTTTGAGATTTAAAATAAAACGCTTGTCGATAAATGTTATAAATGGATGAGTATGATTTCAGTAAAAAAAATAGGTTGAAAAAAAAAACTATCTTCTCGGTTCGGATTTCATATTCCTTATAACTTCAAAAATAAAGCTCATATACGAGATCCTGATAAAATAGAGGATAAGGAATGGGGCAGGTCAGAAAGAGAAAAATCTTTGACATGCTCCAAGCTATGCATAAAAGTAAAAGTAAAAGGTATTTATTTCCAATACAACCATACAATTGTGTAGGAATGACAGTAATTAATCTTAAATTAGTTACTCAATTTAGACAAGAGATGATATACAATATATAGTTTTAAACTTACTAATTTACAAAAACATAGACTATATGATAACAGTTTACAACAAAACAATTAACGGTAAATAATATGTATTAGATTAAATGGGTAGATACGATGCTATGTATTTTCAAAATATTTTAAGAAGTCGTTATGGGCATACATGTTGATTTTAAGCAGATAGACTCGGATGGATCTCTTGAAAATATCGATGTTTTTAATTTCTTTTAATCTTTCGGGCAATTTATTGAAAAGTTTGAAGCCTAAGTATCGACTAGTCGCCTGGAACTTGGCAGTACGTGCTACGAACGGTTGGAGATATAGGGTTTTATTCCTGGTGTCATGCCGATGTACTTCCTCGTGGGATATGGCCGAGCTCTTATTGCAATAGAATTCGCAAAGAGCTTCTTGAGCAAAAATCGCATATACGGTCAATATCCCTAGTTTTTGGAAGTGTTCACGACATGACTGCCGTGGACCAATACCTACTATCGCACGTATGGCTCTTTTCTGGAGAGTGAATACACTGTTGATGTGTGCTGCATTACCCCATAAAAGAATACCATAGCGCAGGTGTGACTCAACTAGCGCGTAATAGGCCGATATTACTTCAGTTCTCTCCAAACAATTTCTGATGCGTAATAGAGCATAGCAGGCTGACGAAAGTTTTGACACCAACGGGTAAAACTTTTTATAAATCGAAAAGCCAAACATTAAAGTAGCACTAAGCAAGTAATGCATCAAAAAATAACAGCAGCGACTGGGCTAATAGCTAATAATCAGGGGATTTTCTATTTATATTGTAACGTTACCCGATTAAAAAGGCCCGTTGTTAGGTCTTGGGGAAGTGGATGTCTTTGATGAGGATTCGGATCACCGTGGAAAAAAGATGTAATAAGTCTTGTGTGTGTGTGTATGTGTAGGGCGCCTCCACGGGATCCTGGATCAATTAATCTCGGGAACGCTACATAAAAGCAGGCGTGGTCACTCCCTAACCTTGAACGCCGCAGATGGGGATTCGAAGCAGGATCCGGGGCTCGGCTAGCCAGCGGAAAAGGGTCGTGGTATAACCCGTTGGATACCTGCGTGAGAAGGAGTGCTTCATAAGGAGTGATAAACCTGTGAACTCGCCTTGGTAATGGAGGGTAGATCCCACGGAGACTGGGAGACTGAATTTGGCTCTTACGTAGGCGGCTTGCGCACTGATGCTGGTCGGTAATTTGGACGGCAAAAATTGATTTTCTTTAAACAATTATGCGGCGTACTGCTGCTGTGGCTGACAGAAAAATGTGGAGCCGCTGGGGCATTTCGCCTCAGCGGTCCACCGTCGGTCCGCTTCGTCCCACGGTTCCAATCCAAGAGAGGGGGTATAAAAGAGTAGAATCTCGACTCAATCGATTTATTTTTATTAGACTGGCAATTTTGTCGAGAATTGGACTAGGGATGTGTATCGCTTTTATCGCATGATGCGAATATCGCATCCGATTCTAGTCTGATTAAGTTTTAATATATTTCCTAAAGTTAATTATTATTAAAGTTTTAAGAATTAAATTATCGTGACGACTAGTTCGTCACAATATAAAGGAGTTTTTACCGTCAGAGCTAACTATGTATAAGAACAGAAGGTAGAAACTAAGAACAGCTGATACGATTTGTGTTTCAATAAAAATCTTATTTTTATCCCTTTATTTTGTATCTAATCAGAGTCATGTTTGTTTGAAAGTTTAAAACAACAGAAACACAACTTCATAGAAAAAATAATTATGAAAATAAACTATTATCAATATACCATAGGTTTATGCTTCATTAAAATCTACTTAAGTAGGCATATTTATTCTGATATTTGTTTACCTTTCGTTAGTATATTTTTTTTTGTAAGTGGCACTTTAAATCAAGTAATTTTTTTTTTATATAAAATCTTTTTTATTATTACTTTTTATATTTACGCAATGTTTTAAAGGACAATGGGCGGTTTTGTACCCAGATTGTAACACTTTGAAACATTTACCAAACGAAAGCTTACTAAATAATATGTGACATTATATGGCGGCTAAGCTGTAATCAGTGGCTGAACGAAGTTATAGCGTCTCGAAATAAAGCAATATTTCATTATTATTTTTTTTTCAATTTGCGATTTGAAAACCTAAGATGTGTTTTGTTTAAATAATTCAGTTAGTTAAATCATTTCTAGTATATAGAAAAATTATAATAATAAAATTATGACAATACACTTATAAGAATATTTTCTATTTTTAATTTTCTCTTTTAACCTCTAAAAAAGAGATTATTAAATGAATTAATCTAGCTGAAACCCATCGAGCTTGATAATCAGTTTAATGATAGTTATGTTTCAAAAATAAACAAAAACATAATTCTTATTAATGTACACATAATATTTCTTTGTATTAAATCGATTACGTTGCGGTGCCTTACTTATTTGATCTAGGATCAGATCTAGAATTATGCATATTCATTGAAACTAATATTTACACTGCAAGTCATAGGACTTGCAGTGTAAATATTAGTTTATATTATATTTATATTTAAATATTATATATATAAATATTATATATTAAATTATTATATATATATATATTATATATATTATATTATATATATTATATATATATATATATATATATATATATTATATATATATATATATATATATATATATATATATATATATATATATATATATATATATATATATATATTATATATATATATATTAAATTATATAAAAAATTAAATATTATATATTATATATATTATATTATATTTAAATATTAGTTTATATTAGTAAATATAGTGCAGTGTAAATATTAGTAAAAAACCCCTACATAGGTAGGGGTTTGATATAATAATTTATCAGTAATGCTAAGTGTTCCTACTACTACCATTCTCCCCTTGAAGCGAAGGTATAATTAGGACAAAAAATACGTGTGGCACTCGGGGACTGCCGCGGTAAAGCTATTGCATAGCATTTTTAACAACTTATGCAATTATAATTATTTATTTATTTTATTTTTTTCTGATATCAGATAACTGCGCTCTATCGGAAAACGTTGAAATAATTCCGAATCATTTGCGGCTGGGGTAGCAAATGATTCGGAATAATTTAAACGTCTTCCAATAGAGCGCCGCGCACGAATTTTTTATTCGATAACGCGAAAAAACAGATTATTCGAAAAAAATCGTAGATAAAAAGATAGATAATTAAATTATCTTTAAAATGGTGCAGGCTTCATAATAATACGCCAGATAGTATTTGCGTTGTAGTCGTTTTTGTGTTCGGTTAGACCTAACTTCACAAATTAATTACACTATGTAATATAAACAAAATCTAAAATATTCAAAGCTAAGAATATTAGGAAAATGTTCTTGTTTAACATATATTTTTTTTGAATCGTAAGCAGTACTCGTTTAGACGTAATTATCAGTTTAAACTCATTAATTTTCGTTAAGAAATTTCTTCATTCGGTCGCCGCGCTGGCCTAGGCCCGCGATAAAAGCTATGCAATAGCTTAAAAATATGATTTCGTTTTCTCATGCAGTAAAATTAGTTTCTTAGAAATATAGGTGCTAAATGTATTCATTATTTACAAAAATAATAAAACAATTTAAGGAATAATTGACTATAAACACTGGAATTAAAATAAGATTTTAAAAATATTTAATATTATAAACAAGTACCCAAATGCAATATTGAAGATAAAGAAGATAATAAATTGTATGAATATAAATATACCTACGCTAGATATAAATATATTTTACTGCATGCAAATAAATCGTAATAAGATAAATCCTGCCCTGTATACGACAAACGGCATCGTTGCAATTTCCACAACTCGGTTCAATGAACTTCCCGCTAGCATCTAGCAGATGCGGTCATGCGTGATGATGGGCCATGAAATGACAGCTAAATGGCTGTAAACCTCAAAGACTATCAATAAGTTAACGCTCAGTAAAATCACATCATAATGACATCCATTTTTGATCTCGTAAATATATGAAAATTTTAAACGAGCTGAATCCAACACATTGACGTGTACGTATATACCTATCCTACTAATATTATAAACGCGAAAGTTTGTATGTATGTATGGATGTTTGTTACTCTTTCACGCAAAAACTACTGAATGGATTTTGATGAAACTTTTCAATAATATAGCTTACACATCAGAATAACACATAGGCTATAATTTATAAAGATATATGGTTTTCTATCATCATTATCACAATTTTCCATCACCACGCGGGTGAAACCGCTGGGCGCAGCTAGTACGTATATAAACCTGGCATCGGTCATCGGCAGCTGTGTCGCAAACAAGATTCCAGCTACATTCTCGGTCCCCAATTCATAGTCGTGCAATTATTATCATCACTTCACTGTCTTTACTCGCTATTCGAGGACCTAAAATCCTTTCCTATGAATTAAGAAATCGCAGAGTGTTTGGCGCACGACGGGATTGTCTGCTTACTGGTAAAGTCTAAGGGTGGCACAACCGTTTTTACTCAATACAGTTAAAAACAAATCAAAGATTTCAATCATTTCACCGCCATCTAGTGTATAGTTGCTAAAGAAAATTGAATTGGTGCGAAACTTTTGTATTTTTTCTGTCACAAGTCATATCACGTACGCGTCGCTCTTTGATTGTTGCTGTCCGTTTTCTCCAAGACCTTGTTGTCATTCCTGATCCTAGATCAAATAAGTAAGGCACCTTAACGTAATTAATTTAATACAAAGAAATATTATTTGTACATAAATAAGAATTTATTTTTGAAACATTACTGTCAATAAACTAACCATCAATCTCGATGGGTTTCAGCTAGTTGAGAGTTAAATTTCATCAAACTATATTAATTTGTTTTTATTTTAATTTATGCGTTTAATAAAAACGTTTTTGAAAGTTAAGCGAAAAGTTTAAGGGTTTTACGGTGTTTTAAAAAGTAGGTTGGTACCCTCAAGTTCTCTAATTAGCACATTGCTAGGTGGGCTCACTCTGGAACAGGCTACATATAATTACCTATACATATAAGAAGCAGTCTTTCCTCAAGTCGATTCCTGTCACCTTTAGTGACTGCCCTTGGGAGTTCTTACGAGTTACAATGGTCATAGCAAATCAGACTGCCGAAAGTCTCCTGCCAGCGGTAAAGTGACTCATCCCATTAATAATTCAGTATTACCCCTGATGTCTTTAAGTGTTCTGATTAGTGCTTTAAAATACTGTGCTGCTCTCATCCCATGTCTCAATGAGCTTGCAGTCACTTATGTAGTACTTGGATCTTATTTCTCTGTTTCGAGATATTGCACAGGGGGCTTTTTGTACGAATCTATTACGGGGCAGCTTGAAGGCAGCGTGGGCTGTCTTTCCTCCTTCCAAAAGTGTAGCAGCGATGCCAGAAGATGCGACAGCCAAAGCGATTCCATGATTACTTTTCACCTTCGCCAGAAGTAAGTTTATAAGAAAAGTATTCTCAGGAAAACCTCGAGCATCTTGGAAAAAGACCTGCCTAACATCTAATTCAATGCTGTTAAAGACCAATAGATAGCTGCTCATTCGTAAGAGAACTTTTCTGGCTTGATTCAACTTGTATCAAGTAATTTGTGTCGTGACTCCTCTCGACCAGCTAATCCCTATTTTCTAATACTCGCAAGACCTTGTTTGCTTGGTAGGCCGTACTGTTGCAATCTCTGTCTTACCGAATCCGAAACTGCGTCCTCGATCAGCACTAAGCCTGCTCGTGATGCTTCGTGATGCGTTGCAACACCATTTGCACCTGCCGCGCAATATCATCTGATAGACTCTTTTTATACTTATTTTAATTCTAATTCAATTTGTTCTAATTCTAATTTAATTCTAATCCTAATTTAATAAAAACTATTTGTATTGAACTTGATATTCGCTAGGAACCAAAAATCACCGAAATAATTGATTTCCTATATTAATTAGCGACAATACAACCCTATTGTTAAAAGCCTTGGAGAGGACCAATTTAAAAAGATAATTGTATATAATTTACTAAGAAACCCAATTTACAGTATAACGGAGTTTGAAAATTCTGAGTTTATTTTCCATGTTGATGATTAATGAAATTTGTAAAGTTTTAAACATAATGGTATTATGATAGCTGACATTATAATTTTCATATAATTTATTATACATCAGAATCTATTCATTTTTTTAAAAAATACGAATAAGGCCTATTGCTGGCGTGACTATAAAATAAATTTTCTTTGATTATTCTACATTTGCATTCCTATTTTAATATATTATTCTCCCTGACTATTAAATCACATCATTATATTTTGATTATTTGTATGTAGTTAATATTGAATATAATATTACAGCCATGAAAACTATCATGGTAGTTATGTTTTTTATAATTACATTTTTAGCATTTAATTTTATGACTCATCCAAATGTCTACGCTATGAATGAAATAATTGTGGTACTAATAGTCAATATGTAGATGAAAACCAACGATATTAACCCTTCAGGCCTCGGCCCCTCAGACGATTGACAAGTTGCTGTCCCAAAAAAAAATAGTAAAAATTAGTAAAAAAAAATTAGTGTTACCCAGCGGGCTTACACTCACGTCCTTACTTCCAATTGCGACCAGATTACCCCAGTCTCTCCATTGGTTACGAGTTCGAGGTCGTTTGCGCGGTCCTCTCCCTTACGAAGCGGTGAAACGGTGTATACCGAATCTATCGCGGACCACAGCATCCTTTCCCCGGCTGTTCACCCAGGATCGGGTAGCCGATGGTCGTTTGAAGGTCAGTCGCCGTAAGGTTTGCAACCACCCCCACTCTATAGGGAACAGTACTTCTTCAAGACTCCCTCGACTGTTAGTTAGAGTGCACAATCGATTGGCTTACTCCGCACGGTGCGCAGACTGTTCAGGAGCGCAAGAAGGTTGATTCCTAGGGGAAACTAGCCCTGAGGCCAGAGTCCTGCCAGGGCTCGCATTTAATGCGTGGAGGCCGCCGGATGGGTGTTGACCCGTGAGTGTGACCAACCCTCAACAGAATGGGTCTCGTGGCCAACTCAGCAAGGGCCCATTAGCTCCCAACTACGGAGAGACACAAAGGGGGTGGGACATTATTTTACGCGTACATTTTGTTGATTTCTCTCCGAGTTACCAAATTTAATGTCGATTGGTTTAAAACTGGCCGATATAATCGACAGTGTATACAGACAGACAGATGTAATGGCAAACGACGTATGTACAGTGCCTCGAATGTATGGGAAGATGGGTTAAAAATATAACTCCAACATTTCCTCACCGATTTAAATATATATATATATATATATATATATATATATATATATATATATATATATATATATATATATATATATATATATATATATATATATATATATATATATATATATATATATATATATATATATATATATATATATATATATATATATATATATATATATATATATATATATATATATATATATATATATATATATATATATATATATATATATATATATATATATATATATATATATATATATATATATATATATATATATATATATATATATATATATATATATATATATATATATATATATATTAATAAATAGATTGAAAATAATGCTATTGAAAATATAGAATAGAATTTATTGGAAAAAAAAATATTATTTTATGAAAAAAAAACTCATAAACAGCTCATTATTAAATTAGCTGCAAATAAAATGGAATAACTGCAGTATAGGAACCTCTCTCCAAAAAATATAAATATATAGACTAATAGTTTGTAGCATTTTAATGCTAAATCTGAAAGAAAATTGTGTCGGTCGCTATAAATAAGCGACATATCGGCATTCAAAGTTTAAATTTTATATGTAAACAAATAGGCCAAAATGGGCCAAAATAAAATTCACCACGCTATATTCACCACGCTGATTCAGAATCTTCCATAATTTATATTCGATCTCAATAAATAAGCGAGATATAGGCGTTCAAATTTTTCATCGCAATGTCAAGAAAGTTGCGGCCATTTTGTTTGTACATACCGTGTTTGACACTTTCAAGTATATCGTAATATCGATATCAATTAGCGATATTACAGAAATTATGACAATTTGGAGAGTTTTTAGATTAACCCTTGGAGTAAATGGGTATTTTCATAGATGCATCTGTCTCTTTTGCAGGATTTTCGGCGACATCGACGGCGCTCGACTTATAGTACTATAACTACGAAACTACTACACCAATCATAAAAAGAACAACTGCACAATGATTGCATTGAAATTTCGAATATAGAATATTGAAATATCATTTTGTAAAACAATTAGATAATTATGAATAAATATGAGAACGTCAAAGAAGTGAAAAAAACGCGCGACCAGATTTGGTCGACTCGTACTTAACGGATAATTGTTTCGCGACCAGATTTGGTTGACTCATACTCAACGGGTTAATCGAAATATTTTGAAAAAAAAAACCGATTGAAAATACATATTTTCGCGAAACTTAAAAAAGGGCACTATTTTCGATGACTTTGCATATTGATGACAGAAGATATCCTGAAATATCGTCTGTTTCAGGTTACCTTTAGTCATCAATACACCAAGTCATTTCGTAAAAACTTCGAAAATTGTCCAATTGTTTTAGATGATCGCTAACACATGGCACTAATACATGGTGTTAATTTGATATTAAAGAAATTTAGTTTGTTTCAGGTTACCTTTTGTCATCATCACCAAAGTCGATTTGTAAAAACCTCGAAAAAAATCCGAATTTCGCTAACACATTGTCATGTTAACATTAATAGCGCCGCAGGCAAAAATTTTTAATAGAATTTCGCGCAAAATTCGAAAAAAACTTTTTGCCTGCGGTGTTAATTTGATATTGAAGACATTTCGTTTGTTTAAAGTTACCTATTGTCATTATGACCAAAGTAATTTAGTAAAAACCTTGAAAAGAAACGAAATATCGCAAACATATTGTCTCGCTAACATCAATAGCGCCGCAGGCAAAATTTTTTTTTCGAATTTCGCGCGAAATTCAAAAAAAAATTTTACCTGCGGTAATATTCAAATATTTAGGAATTTTCTATTGTTTCAGGATACCTTTTGTTATCAAAAAGCAAAATCATTGAAAAAAACCTCGAAAATAGTCTATTTTTTTTAAATATCGCACGTGTTTTTTCACGACCATGCCATCATTTTTGTAATATCGCGAATTGTTATCGATAGTAGAGAACTCGCGATATATCGATTATATTCCGACACTACTTCTGAAGCAATATGGCCGTCTTTTTGAAATTTAGTGTGCAAACTTTAAATGCCTATATCTCGCTTATTTATTTTGAGCGACAAAAGATTATTGCAGATTCGGAATCTGCGTGGCGAATATAGTCCGGTGACGTATAAAAATCAAAAATCCAGGAGAGGTTCCTATACTGCAGTTGTACCATTGTATTCTAATTATATTTTTATGCACAATAAAAATAATAATAGGACCAAAATAAAAAAATAAAAAAAATATTGCTCAAATAGTAAATATTTTGAAAAGTTAACCAACATTGGGCAAAAATTTACCAAAGTCGTCGCCCAAACTTTTTTATTTTGTTTAGTCAGCTTCTACTTTTATATTGAAGTTTTACAATACCAGCAGACCTTCAAAAATTTTAATACAGCATTTGCCTTTAAAACATCCTTGCGCAAGCACGACCCACCGAACACATCGATAATTTGTATACAGCGAGACCTTTAAAAAAATACTGTGAGCAAACTTGCAAAACCTTGCAGCTAATCTATATGTATTTATATTCTTCAGTGAGTTTGTGAACGTATAATATAGAATTCTACGCGGTCATTATTGGTATTTTTTTTAAAAGGTGTTTAAACATGAATCTTCTTACATAATCACATAATAAATTTAAATTGGAGTTACATCTGCAGAACCAAAGTTTATTAAAATATATATTACACAAATAAATCGTACATACCATCAACAATAACAGCCATAATAAATATAACTGTAATACTCAATAGGCTATCATAAAAAAAACGTTTTACCTTGAGCGACTTTTTACCTTAATTTCTAGCAGGATTCGAAATAGGTGAAATTTTGATTTTATCCACAAATCAATTTCCGTATGCCATTTGAACAATTTCCGTTATTTTTTTAAAAATTTTAGATGTAAAATATTACATATAGTTTAAACTTGGCCTCGTTATTTATCAAAGCGAGCATAATTTTTCGAAAATATATAATTTTCTGTTTTCTCGTTTTAAAACATATTTATTTCTGTGAGGTGGTCATTTTTGATCGGGTTGCCTCCGGCTAAAAAAAGACATAAAAAACTAAGTGGCAAGTAGAAGCAGGCAAATAGTATTAGAAATTAAAGTTTGTTAAAGTAGCAATAAGAAAAGATTAAAACTATGAGGAGTTTTTTTTAAAGCTCTGTCAAAGTTCGAAAATATATTATTTTGACATAAAGTCTAGATGCTAATTTGAGGACAGGTAGATGTGGAGGCAAATCATGTATCGATATAGTTAAAATATCAGTATAAAGCAAATACCTTGGTATATACCCTCCATGATAGCTCGGTCGCAAATATTTGTTAATTTCAGCTGAATGATACATTTTATCCGAGTGACAAAATGCAACTAGCATGTGATTATTGCAGGCGTGGGAAAATCGCTAATTGAAAGGGTCATAATTGGCATGCAATAAATGTCTAGGTAATAATAACGCGTCCTAATTAGTATTTTTTTATCTTGTTAAAAAGGAGTGTAATGGGTTTAGGGTTCATCTATGTATCTTTTCCATTACTTACCATAACTTATAAACGCTACGCATATATAAACGCTATATAATACTTGGTACAGTTTGTAAAAGACATTCTTTGCTAACCAGCAAGGACAAAAGTAGATTAAATGAATAATCTATAACATTGGTAGGTAACGTTAGAGAACCTAATAGTCTCTAAAGCATTTTTCATTGAGCAAAAAATAGTCAAACTGGCTACCAAAAGTATGGAGTGGAAAAAATATTGAATATCTGTCAACTCCGAGCTCTTACGAAAAAGCACACCTTTTTAAAGGGCAGCGCGATATGATCAAGATAGGGACTTTTATCTTTATAAAAAGACTTTAGGAATATTAGTTAGCGTCAAACCAAAAATGGCGAAATCGTGAAATTTGATTATACAAGCTTTCTTTAAGCCAAAAAGTCGAGTAGACCCTTAGTAGCGATTTGATTGATTAAATGATGTGGCGGGGAGGTGAGGGGGTCATTACCCCTGTAGTATCAAAAAGTTTTGAATCACCAGAATTTGCGAGCGGGATACCAAATCTGACTAATTTAACATGTTTAACACAATGGCGATGGTGAAATTATCATGCAATAACCAAAAGTGATTCAATAGCGGCCATAAAAATAGGCAACAGAATGGAAAAAATACATTTTATTTGGAATTATGTCGAGTAACATAAAGTAAACTATCCTACTCTATTTTCTAGGCTATTTAAGTTACACATGGAGATCTGTTAAGGTAGTTTAAATCCTATATCAGTAAAAGGAGCCAAATAGTAGTGGCAGCAGGTTTCAAGCCGAATAGAGTATCGGTTACGTCTGGTGTAACGCAATGTAGTCTTTTTGGGCCTTTACTGTATACAACCTATGTAGATTAATGAAATCGAGCAATGTTTTAAGTACTCTAAAAATATCTACTGGCAGATGATACAAAAGCCTTTATGCTTATTAGCTAAAATTAAATTATGATTGTTTCAATTTCCAAAACGACGATAACCGCATCTCAATTTATTGCAAATTGAATCACCTACAGCCCAACGTTGCCTAAATGCCACTCGGATAGGTTCACTAGAAAAAGAATGTTATTGCATACCAGTGCCAACTCTTTTTATATATCTGTATTCATTCAAAATCGGTTAGTAAAGATCTAGGTATTTTATTAGGTTATAAATTGTAGTTTATCGATCACATCGACACTATTAAGGAAAAGGAGTTTGGAATGCTGGGTTTCATTTTCAGAAATTATACATTATTTTCTAATATAATGTATATGCCTTATTAAACTGTACTTTCACGCTTAACACTGCCCACACCTTGAATAGTGCTTGCAATTGTGAAACCCCTTAAATTGCATCCATGTAAACAAAAAAACGTATTTAAAATAAATTCATAAAATATTTTAATTACTGGTTCTATGTCACATTTGACTCATACAGACAGCGATAATGTTTATAACATTACGTTACTACTGGCTCATCGAAAGACGTACCACGATTTAGTCTTTTTTCACCAAATCATTAGTAATGAATTAAACTGCATGAATCTAGTCCAGCTAACAATTCCGGACCCCTTTCATAACGACAAGACAGACCACATCATTTCATCTGAGTCGTTGCAACAACAATTACGGACAGAACTTAATTCTAAAACGTGTGTGCAAGTTATACCCCAATCGGTATGCATCAATCAATATATTCCCTGAATCGACCAACGGATTCAAAAACGAAGAGGGCGATATTTAATATTAATGTATCTTAACAGATTTTTTATTGTATTTAATTATATTTCAATTCATATGTAAGTATTATGTATCTCTATCATATTAATATGTATCATCTTTTATATATGGATAATAGCTGTTGCCCGCGACTTCGCACGCGTTAAATTTGGGATAGATCCATTTTTCCCAATCGAGTGGTAAGTTTTTGCGTCTTATATATAAAGGTATCCAACGTCCTTCTCTGTACTCCTATCAATATGTACTTCATGATGATCAAATAAGTAATTAAGGCGTGAAGATGTGACGATCACTACGCATGTTATCACTACGCATGTTATCGAGGCAAATGATGAATTTATAATGAGGTTCTAGCGCCTTCTCGCGTCCGGGACCCGTCGCGCGTGCCGCAGATTCTATTTTGATTTTTAGGGTTATTTATCCCTTCTCACCCCTTAAGTGGTAATTTTTTGGAAAATATGAAACATGCATTTGCTTATTGGTTTAATATCATTTAAATCCCTTTTTGCCTCATTAGGGGTTGAATAAAATAAAACGAAATACGTATTTGCCTAGATGTTTATTAGAGTAGGTATTCCTTTTAGCGCCTTTCGGGGTTGAATTGGTAAGAAACACGAAAGACGTATTTGATTATTTGTTTATTAGAGAAATCCTACAAAGTTTCAAAATAAAAGGTCCATCATCGATGAGACGAAAAATCCTACATCCGAAAGGGAACCTATGTGCAAAATTTTAGCTTTCTAGCTCTAAGAGTTAGGGCTGAGCGTTGATGAGTCAGTCAGTGAATGAATGAATGAATCGGAACTTCTCTTTTTATATATGAGATATTTAAGAATATACCTATCCTACATATTAGTATTTTGTGTATATATATTTTTCTGTTGATATATTTAATTTCCTCCCTGGTTTCCTCTCTGTATCCTACACTTGGTTGCCCTATTATATATTTTTTATTTTAATTGGAAGATATATTTTCGGCGTAACATTATAATTAATATGCTTGTCTCCATTATTGTTGTACACTGTTTATCCTAAATAACATAAATTAAAATTAAATGAAATGAAATAAAATTTGATTAATTAAATTAACATATTTTTTCTTTTACTGGGATCGCTGACTTATTTATCATTTTTTTTCTTTTTTCAAAAACGATGTCACAACCCTTTCCGCGTGTTTTTCTATGTGCTATGGTTTAAAATTTTCCTTAGTGGCCTATTTATAAAATTCATTCTGTATTGTACATATATTTGACTATATGAAAATCACTCGATAGGTTCGTAGATTCGCAAAGCTTTCATAGATCGACACATTTTCAGGCAGAGCGCACGGGCGCTCTGGAATGGCAAACTTAATTAACAGTTTTAATCTCGGTCGCTATCGAGCTATTCAAGGAAATTGGTACGAATGGTGGGGGGAAAAGTGGGGACGTCCTAGCCATCATCGATGAAACGGGAAGTTTTCGAGAAAATTAGTTTGATATGTTATTCTAGCTTGATAACAAAATACAGCTGAAGACGTAAGTTCAGTTTGCGGTGATCAGAAGGAACGAAGAGAGACCGTTGAAGGAAACTTAAATATATTACTTACGTCACAGTCTTCAAGTGCTTCTATAGACAACTTCCTCCGCTTCAACAACTGTTGCCATCTACGGACGGTAGTTTAATTCACTAAATATTTTTCGCAGTAAGCATGTATTCCATAGTTCTGTTTATTTATTCAAGAATGATAAATATATTGAGTACTAGCGGACCCGACAGGCGTTCTCCTGCCCGAACGCTGGCTTACCTGTTATTAGCGGGATCAGCAAAAGTTTTTTCGATTAGAATTTTCAATAAATTATATCCTAAGTGATTATGACATTGAGTTTGAAATATCAATATTTTTTTTCGCCATTGTGCGATTTGCTGTTGCCAAAAGCAAAATAAAAAAAAATGAATGCAATTTCTCGGGCTGTATTTGGTGCTTGTCATTGGCACATTTGGCAAAAAAATCGGTACTTTTCGTGAGATTGGTGGTGAGCATAATAATGTGTTTGCAAAATAGGCAGTTCTGACGCTGTTGAATATGAATATGAATATGCTTATTATTAAGTCGACAGAAGTAAATAGAACAAGAAGCCAACCGATTCTGGTAATAAAGGGTGTACCTCAAGGTTCCATTCTAGGTCCATTTTTATTTTTAGTGTACACCGATGACTTGCCGGGATGTGTATCATCCGAGAATGATGACATTACACTGTTTGCAGATGACACAACTCTTATCTTTTGTGACAAAAATAAGGAATCATTAATAAATAGAATTAGATATACGATTGATCAACTTTTGATTTGGTTTAATGCTAATAAATTACGTTTAAATATTACAAAATCAAAAATAATTCCTTTTCGTTACCCCGA